>OY727108.1:56668847-57317063 GCA_963402855.1 Ormia ochracea | reverse complement strand
TTTGCACCTGGTCGTGAAAAGAATAAGATTTTCTGAAAAAAAAAAATGTACACGATGTAAGTACACAAGCAGAAGTACAAAACTTTTGCTCCGGTACGCATTGGAAGGGAAACTAAACGCGAATGGATAACCAGTTCCAAATAATTGCTATGGAGATATTGAAGGAAATTTTGGCATGTATGTACGTACATACATACATGATGTGCTTTACAAATTTGTTGGGACGGAAAAGTGGAAATATCCATACAAGCAGCTCCTACTATGTTATAAAAATAGAGAAATTATGCCAATTTACATGCTGAAGGCAAGTAGTGGTCGGATGTGTTACAAATATGTAACCGAAATTTAAAGGTTGTTCTCAAGTTTGCATATTTACGAAATGGTGTTCTTGTCTTAAACTGCGTTGATGTTACATGAAGCTTTTATCATACTTCAGGCCGCAATCAGGTGCGCTTGACTTGTTCGTGGAAAGTGATCGAAAAGATAAAAGAATCATTCTACTGAAATGCATACATTTCCTTTTCATTTTTAGCCATTTTAATGAGTGAAATACTCGTAGCGCCAAAAAGCTCTTACAACGTTAGAAAAGTACCAACCTAAAAACATTAATCGGATTAATGACTACACAGTCTCTCGTGCGGTACTTGCAGTTCCCATTCTGCTACTTTCCTCGTTTTATGTTTTTTGCTGGCATTACTTTGGTTTTCTTTTTCCAACATTTCTTTTAATATTCCTACACATTATTTTTAATTTTTAAGCTTCAATTGTATACTGGCGAAAAAAATCTCATGGTCTTTACTCGCAAGTGACCCAGTTTATAGTGCGCGTATTGACTACAGTGGGTTTGAATGTAACACGTGCTTAAGGTCTCAACATTCAGTTTAAATTTTTCCCCTACATGTCAGATTCGCAGTCGCATTGCTGTAATTATTTTAAAGATAATTGGATTACCTACTGAATGAAATGTAATTGAATATCCATAAGCCAGCAATGTAACATTTGAGTCGCTTATTTCTATTAATTTATTTTCCTTCCTACAAATACTTTCAAGTTAAATGATTACAATTTGGCCATCAGATATTTTTTTACTTATTGATGCGAAGTTTGCCATTAGCATAATATTGCAAAAAATCGCAATTATTTGCAGTCATTTTTAAATCAGCGTAACTCGGATTTTGAACTGTAAAACGAAATAAATTTCAGTCTAAAAGCATAATTTGTAAGATGTTCCCCTAACCGCAATAAACAAAGCCCAAAAAATTCGGTTCAACGCCCCGCATTTACATTGTCTCCTTTTCTAGATCTGAAGTTCAAATTCTCAAAATGCCAACACCAACAGCATAACTTAAAGCCGAGCTTGAAATCAGATATGATTACTGTATTTTTTTTACGTTAAGCGGAAAAATGGATGCGTTGAAACGGGAACTATGGCAGACATAGAATGCCATTAGAGGGACGGGGTCATATAAAACTGTATAGATTTGCAAATATTATATAGAAGAATGTTAAAGGATTTTATGCGTACTTTACTTCCTTTATATATTTATAACTTTTATCTTTTATAATTATTTCAATTTTTTTTTATTTTAATTTCATTTACATTATTATTATTAATATTATACTTTCAGATTTGGACAAAACTTTTCACGGTCCAAAATCTTAAAGAAAAATTAATCGTTGCAGCGGCAAGAAATATTTTCTAAAGAACTTATAACTTTTTAAAATATTAACCTAAATATCCCCAAATGGAAGAGAACAAAAGAATTGGAAAGGAATTATTAACTTTTTTTACAAAAATATATCAGTAGAAAGCCAAGAGTGACAATTCGAAAAAATTGTGAAATGCTATTAAAATTATCTTTGAATGATATCATTTAGAATTGCCCAAAAAAGAATAATAAATGAAAGCAACACATTAAAGGGTACCAAGAAATTGTAAAAGATTACTTTAAATAAAAAATATACCATTACACACTGTACTTGAAATCTCGTAAAAAAACTACACTTATGACTACAATTTTATGACCTCAGTCGTCAATTGGTATGCAATGCGGAATGTGTTACGATTCATCATTCACATATGAACTTACACACACACACACACAGACATATTAAGCACAGAATGCTTCGCATTCAAACTATTTTAGTCACGCCAGTAAAATGCAGTCGAAAACTTCGAAATACTTCATAAAAACACTTTTGTTTTAATCATGACAAATAACTTGAAGTTTTGTTTTGTTTTTTTTTAGTATTTATACATATAAATTTTGTCTCTTAATTTATTATGTAATAGTAAATTAGAGGTGTTGCATAGTTTAATTTTAAAAATATTTTATTGATTCTAAATCAATAATAGCATCTAATCATAAGGCATTTTGATCGAATCGGAACTGTAACCCAGTACCGATGGTGTATTTTTGTTTTTCTCTCACAAAAAATTAACTAAAAACAATTTTAACGAAATTTCCTCTACTGCCCACTTCTGCCCTCACTTGAGAAAAATTCACGAGAATTTTTTTTATGACTTGACGAAGTTATTATGCAGTCACTTTGGAAACCCCCAATTTTTCATAATTTTGGAACCTTCTCGCTGATCTATTCTAAGACAAAAATATGTTATTAATGATAATCAATCAAAGATCTGATGCACTTTTGAAATTGCTTTTATATTTTGAGCCTTTCATCAGGCAACCCGTATTTTGCCAACATAACAGTACTTGAGAATTGTTGTTTACGCCGAAAAAAAATTTTAAAATTCGTTGCATTGGAGTAATTATGTTACATGCGATCTGTTCACAGTTTCCAATTACTGTGCTTTTTGTGCTCATACTTGCTCACAGCAAATATGAAAATACATATTTCATACGGGTGTACTTGGACGACGGAATTGAATGGTTGCTGGATGACATGGTTGGTTGAGTGAACAATTATTGAACAATTATAACATATAGTTGGGTACGAGCAAGTATAAAACAAACTTTCAACGTTTAAACAAAAAAGTGGAAAAATAATTTAAATAAAACATTGAACTTGCATTGAAATAAACACCTTGAATTTTAATTTTTTTTAATTTGAAAAGTCGCCATCGTATCTACCATAAAGAAACACAATTTTTAAATGTAAAGATACAAAATGTCGAAAAAGTTTTTTTTTACATACTACTGAAAAGTCTCTGTAGAATCGAGAAGACCTAAAACCATATTTATGATATCCTGTCGATAGTTATACGTAAAGTCGACAATAACTCAGAAAGGCCAAACATACATATGCACGTACAAATATACAGTGTGTATCCATTTTTCCCAATCCACAGAATATTTATGTAAAATCAAGCGGAACATACAACAAAATTAATGCAGGATTATGGAAAGCAAATTTTATAATTCCTTATAAAAATGTGTGAATTCCATCTTTACTGTCTCCCTGATAACAAAGTTACATTCGGAAAGTGTGTTGTTTCTGTGTTCTAATTAATTTACAACATTTTAACGGCATTATGTATATGTGGAAGATAAAAAAAGTTTTGGTTCAATCTGAAGGCTGACACGGTATCTGTTCGTAAGCATGACCTATTTACGTACAGGTGACCTGTTTGTATAAATACAGGCGTCATTATGGAAATAAACAATTTTTCTAATTCCATGCACAACTTTGAGTTTGTAGGTCTTCTATCAAGTATGAACTCTCTACACTATTAAAAAATTTATATTTATATATTTTTATAAGTAGAAATGATTTGGAAAATAAAGTTAAAGAAACTAAAATTCGGCAAAATTCATTTAGGCCATGTCCTTTTGTGTCGAGCTTTATTTTATTCTATATAGAAGATGGGCTAAACAAACAAGAAACATACAAATGTACATATGTTTAAGGATAATGTGTGTGTATGTATACTTGAACCAAGATTATACAGGCTTCCATTAACAGGTACATCTATTATTAGCTTTGTAGCTTGTTTTGTTTAACACCCTCTATTAACCGTGCTTCACACCCACTTTCCGTGCAGTACACATGTCATTTTTTTATTGTTCGGTGATTCCCCTAGTTTACTACGTACTTAAGGCATAGCTTGTGTTGTTTTTGCTTGCAATTAATAAATTCACGGAAAGAGCCAGAATAGTTCTTGCAATTATAGAGTTTATTATAGTTCGTTCAATTATCAAATTATTGACTGACAAATTTGATATTGGTAAACTGTACAGGACTTATTAAAACAAAAAGAATTATTTAAGATGCGACTCCAAAAAAAAAATTCAATCAGTGGTTAATAAATATACTTTTAAAACTCCTGAAAATACGAATACTTTTATTTAAATGTAGCCTCTGTCAGCCGTGTTTTTTGTTCAAATTGTCTGTATTCATTCATATATTTATTAATATTTTATACGAATAAGTTCTGTCAATTCAACAAAGTTCATACATACATATGTATGTATGTGTGAACTTAAATATACAATAGCAACAAAAATTTAATATCTTTGGGAAATATATTCTTAAACTCCAACACAGTTTACGATTTTTATACGGGCCTGGTGTAATGGTACAAATGAAAAATACTTTAAGTTGATAAATACTGTTGTTGTGATATAAACAAACAGCCTTACATACATATGTATGTGCTTTGCGAATTTGTAAGTATGTGCACTTACTCACCTTTATCCTAAATAATTAAATAATCCAGTAGTATGTATAAGCTGAACGAGGTACGAAGCAAATTTAACTTTTCCTTATAAAAACAATGTTACTGCTGGAAATTGAAGTTCACATTCATTTCTTTTTTAATATATTATTTACATGTACATGCTGCACACTCCATTAGAAAAAATGTATATGTATTGTGTGTATACAACCGTGCTAATGTACGTGCGTGTATGCTTTCTACCTTAAAATTCGTGTTTGTTTTATAAATATTTCATTACTACTCATGCATACATAAATACACACATCCATTAAAAGTAAATATATATGTGTTTTGTTTGTTTTCTGACACACTAACACTACTCGCGCTGTAATTAACTGGATGTAAGGCGCTCACACAGAAACCGTTAAATTTCTCATTAGAAGAAATGCGAAGGCGGGTTCACGTCTAACACGAACAAAATTCCAAAACAGAGTGAGTGAAGTTACAAATTGTATGAATTTATGGGCTCTGACAATCCAACTAGAATTTAATAAAGCGTCAGGGAGAGTATGAGTAAATTTGTTTGACATTAAGAGAAATTGTGTGTATCCAAGAGAGAATCACAATATACTGGTTTCTCGCTTTTGTCTCGCTAGTATGATTGTAACTTTGGTTGGTTTATACTTTTCGCATTGAAAATGTTGGTAGGAAGAGAGTGCTACAGAGTAATTTTCCTAGATTGCAATTATGTAAAACAGTATTTTAGTTTATGCACTATATGCATCTATGTATGCATGCGTATTGCCTACTGTTTGCATATGAATTTTTTTCGCATTCTTTTTATAAAATATAACCATCTTATGATTTATGGAACCCACCTTCGTATAAAAACTTTATTCTCCGACAATTTTGTACAAAGTATTATAAATAATTGCAAATGATGGTGGAAATACATATGAATGAATGTATGTATGTATATACGGCTTGTCAATAATCAATTTACGCATAGAAATCAAACAGGGTTTAGTTGCATTTATTAGTGAATTTAATGACATTTTTATTATAAAGTAAAATTTCTTATACCTTTATACATGTTATGTATGCACATGTGTATGCGTGTATGCATTTGTTGGAATTGGCCTAAGTGCGCTTTGTTGAAAATAATGTATTTAAGATGTGCCTGCGCATATATTTGATAAAATAATTTGGGAAAACTGTTATATTTATGCATGGGTATACATGTGTATGTATGCTTTTCAAATTACATATATGAAATGCTGAATGACATTGCTTTTTACGTTACTTTGTTAAAATCTCTACATCTTCTTAATAATTTTTAAATTTAGGTATTATTTTTATTCTGTCGAAAAAAATTGTGTTTAGATATGTATGTATGTATAGCTGATCATTGACGAACTTAAATACGTGTGTGAATAACAAGAAACAACTGCTTCAGAACAATTCAAATGATAAGAGAGTTACAAAATTAACACAGTAGCGCAAATACATATTTACTTGTATGACTAAAGACAAAAGTATTTATTATTTTAATTTTTAACCACAAAGCGATTTGAAGGAGCTTCAACTTTATTCCCATGCTTGATTGGCAGCCAAATACAAAGCGAATAATGTATGTGCACCTAACAAGTAGTCCGTTTGTGTCTGAAATGGCCCGTCAATGATAAACTGTTGACACAAAGCACGTATATAGTCTGCGAGTGTAAAATGTGCGGAAAGAAATTTTTGATAGGCTTCTTGCGAGGCATTAGTTTCATCTGCAAAGGAACATGGCCAGTTATTTATTGTATTTTCAATATCTTTGCGAGGTTGGGCATCGTAAACTGATTGATACATATGTACTTGCTCCACTTCATTTATCCATTTATCAATATCTTTGGATGACCTGGCGAAAGGAACTGTTTGAGCAGAGGTAGAACGAGTATTTTTGCTATTCCCTGTCAAAGCTGAACGTAATTTCATAATTAGGAGGCTTGGTTCGCTTTGTGAACCAGAAGGTTCGTCTAAGAAATATAAGCCCAGCTTGTGCAAATGCTCTTGTATCTCTTTGGAACGTTCAAGCTTTGCATGCGGTGGTTCAGTAACTTTAAGAAACGCATCAACATCACCAACTGCGGGTACATACTCTGGCACAAATGGTTGCAAGTGGTAAGGCACGTCAATACTTTGCGGTGTGTATTTCAAAATGAAAGAAAGTAGCTCTTTGATTTCTGGATCTAGTTTCAAATTTTCCCAATTTTCCGCTAGTAGTGAAATTTTTGTCTTGGAGGAGCTTATGCGATCCTTAACACCCTTTTTTGAACGGTGATTTCCTTCGTCAGAGTCTGTTTCGGATGGCTCAGTATCAATGTCTAAAGCCTTAGCTGTTGGTAAATTCATTATTCTCGAACTTCCAGCAAGACCATGAGAACGACGTAAGTCATTGTGTCTCGAAAACTCCTGCTGTAAGCTTTCAACTTTTTCTGCTTGTATGTCACTGTCTTCCTCGTCATCTTCATCATCATGATCTATGATGTCTTGAAGCAAACCATCATCATCCGTTAGGTTATCTTGATCCTATGTAAAAATTTATTACCATGATAAATATTTAACAATTTGTATTTACGAAATCTTATGATTTACTGCAGCTCTTTGCTTAGTCTTATCAGCTTTTGAAATACTTCTCTGTGGTATAATTGATCTTCCGCTGGACGTTTGATTTCGTTTGTCGCTATTACTTCCTCTACTGGAGATGCGTTCTACCCTGGATTTGTTCGGTGCTTTGCTATCAGCACTATTTATTGTAATTTCTTCATCATAGTAATTCATTGTAATTTCAATTAAATTTTTTTTCTTGATGAAAATTTTATAGAATATTTTGAATCTCAGAAAAACTTTGCAAATGTATATAAAAGTAAACTTGAAAGAAAAAGAATTTCTTACCAAACATAAAAAATAAGGCAAATCAGTTTGTTTACAGTTTGCCGAATCTCCATGGTAACAATATAATATTAAGTTTTTAAAAGCCACTTCAAGATTATATTTAGGGAGGAGGAATTAAACATAATAAAAAGAGCTAATACAAAAGATTATCTCTTTAAAATAATACGATGTGGAAATTTCAATATATGTTACAAGAGCATTTTTAAAAAGATTTTCGCTGTAAGGGGAATTAAATTGTATTCAGATCTATTTTAAAAAATATTTAACCTTTCATAAAGCATGATTTAGAAAAAATTAAATTTTTATAATTATATATGTACATACATAGTCTTTGTATGTACTTTTAATATTATAGCGTCGATATTTATATAATATATATATAACATATGGACATATATTGTATGTATGTATATGCATATAAATATTTTTGTAGAGCTCTGGAATGCACTTCACATTTGGTTCATGGTGTGATATACAAGTATATTGCATTTGCTCTTCTACATTAAAAAATGTAGGAATTACTGAAATAATTTATAATCTATTTTTATATAAATGGATCACAATATATACAAAAATGCAAATAAATGTTAAATATATTTCTTTATTATGTAATCTACATTAGTTTGAGAGTTTCTATACTTAAATTAATAATTTCGTTACTTTAAACTTAATTCAAAATGAATAATTACCGTTAAGCATTTGCAGCTGAACAATATACTCAGGTATAAACATAATGTACATTTTTAACAAATTTTCCTTTTTTATTTAATCATTACTTTTGTATTAATATATGTATAGTAAAATATTTTAACAAATTGTATATATTTCTTCATTATATCATCGCAGTCTAATGCTCGATGTAACCAATATAACAATAATAAAGGTACAATAAAACTAATCTTTAGTCTTTCGATATCTTGAAAAAGTTATTGTAAATGCAGAAGTTAAGAAAGGAAATTTAAATTGCAATGAAATATGTAGATATAATAAAAAGGTATTCTAATCGATATGCATCTTTTACTTTTGTTGGAGAACTCGTGTGAATCAAGATAATGTAGGCACGTACAAATACTTGAAACATACCAAATTTCCAAAATTAGTTTAAAAGTTTTTAAGTATTATACTCGTGACACAAAAAAATATTTTGGTGCGAAAAGGTTACAGTTTAAATAAAATGCACTTCTGAAAACTTCGTTATTTTCTCGTTTCATGCAAAATCACATTTAAATTTTCTTACTATATACAGGGAGAAAACAAATCTTTTTAACGACATACATTATTATAATTTCACACAAGTTCCTTATTAATAATAAAAATAGGGGGAAAAATTTGAATCTATGTGCTAAGTAAATTCATAATACAATGATAAGAACATGTTCAAGGTATTTTATTTTCAATATTTCACCCAATCCTTGTTAGGTATATTCAGTACACATGACATGTGTGCACTAATATTGAAAATACTTAAAATTAGCTTTCAAACAATAATGAATGTTTATTACATTATAATAAAAATTAGATCACGTGAAATCCATTAACTACAAAATACTAATTTGATTGTTTTTTAATTACTTTTACAAATTGGTAACAACGAAATCCGATGGGGTTAATGATTTACTTAATTAATTATTTAATAGCGGCTCCTGATCGCTGGCATATTCATCGTTATTTGCACCATCGCCTACATTCATCAGAGTAGCGGCAGCACTAAGGATAACAGAAAAAAAATGCACGATCACTATTATTATTGGCTCTATAATTTTGGATTTAAAAAATTTTAGACTGATAATATAAAAATTTTGTATTTAATTTAGAAAATAGCGCATGTAAAATTTCATTAAAGGGACTAAACATACTTAAACAAATAATTACGTGTAATGTATGTGCGTATGCTTATACGTCATGAGACACGAAGTGAAGTACGCACTCTACGTAGCACATACGTATGTATACATATATCTAAATAGTTATAGAAACGTCAACAGAGCATTGTCCCATCCCAATTTGGTATACCTCTTCCAAATTAAGGCATCGATATATTTCTGCGTACATAAATTTGTGTGTACGCCCATACAGAAGCATATTTAGATTAGGTTTATGAGAGAAAGCAGTTTTATTTGCAGTTGAAATACAAAAAATATTACTTCAGTTTTCATTAGTTGTTCCGTATACCCAATCAGGCATTATTATTATTATGTATTATTTTCTACATATTATAGTCAAAATTCCAGAAGTAGAACCATAAGTACATCTAGAATGGCGTTTTGTGATTTAGTTTCTCTTCTGCACACCCATGTACTTCTACTCATGTCATGTCAATATAATATCATACAACCACTTTCTTCACATGTTAAATCTGAAGGTATATATATGAGTCGGAAAGCAGTTTCTACGGATGTTATTTAAATTTTTGTTTAAAATCAGTTATAAAAAGAAACTTTAAAAATTAAAATCACGTTTTAGGCAGTTTTAATTCGTTAGATGTTTAAAGAGGGGTGTAAATATTGATACTCCGAAATGTACTAAAAAAATTTTTTTTCATCCCTATAAAAATTAAAGTATACATACATTGCATTGTTGTATTCCACACGTTGCGCCGGCGACATGTTTAAATTTCCCTCAATTTTGCGATCATACGCAAATATAATACAAGTGGCAATTAAGGCAACTAAAGTGGAATTTAGAGCATGTATAGAATATAGTTTTAGCAATATACATACATACTTGCAGCTCTTACCTGTTAACCAGCCCAAAAAAAATAATTCTACCCAGGTATGATCGCCGTGACTGTGATCGACAATTAAGCCAGCCAAAATCGTTACAACAGCTAGTCCTAGATTTTGCACGGACTGACAACTGAATAATAGAAAGATAAAGGAACAAAATATGAACACCACTCAACAGCAATTTAGGAGTAAAAATATAAAGTAGTTGTAATAACTCACAAGCCATATGCGGTACCCAATTGATATTCGGGTATAATTAAAGCCACTAAAGGCCAAAGACTAGCTGCTAACATTGAGTACGATAAGCCCATTAACACCATACCAACATAAGGATTTACCATGGTGAATGCTAACAGAGTATGTGCCAATATAGTCGACAAAGTAGCACTACAAATCCACGATACGTTACGGCCTGTTTTATCAATCACAAAACCGAACAGAGGTGACGCTATTGCAGAAATAAGATAAACAATTGAATTGACGTTGTTGGCTTCATCGGGAGTAAAATGAAACTTGTCCATGAAAAATGACCTAAATAAATATATTTAATTTACATATGAGATATATTTTTGTTTTTAGCAGAGATATTGGAAGAACTCACTTTCCCAACGCAATGAAAGGGAATATAGCCACATAATAAGCTACACATATGACAGATACCATCCAGAATGTAACCTTAAACGTAGTTATATCACTTAATTTGGCAATTTCTCCGGAAGGGTTGTTGTTACGTTGTAAAATACGTTCTGCCCTTTTATCCATCCAACCTAAAAGCAATTATATCCGAAATATACCTCATTAAGAGATAATTGATTTCTATTCTACATGTGATACTTGTGCTGTTATAGTGTATTACCTTCAAATTGTAAAGTTTTGTATAGAAGCAGAAAAGTATTTTATTTTACCTAAGACGTGTGGAAAAATAATTTTTAAATACCCAATTTAATATTTCAAGGCGGTATTTTTCAGCATTTAATTATTAAAAAATAAAAACAATATTTAAAGAAGTTAAATAAAAGAAGAAACCGAATTGCTTAAATGAATAAAAAATTAATAATTGATTAAGTTTATTGCCAAATAGAAAATGAAATTTTAAAAGAAGTTTAAATAAATTTTAACTTTCCGAGTTAATACACTATTAGTGGAGAAATACGATATGTGTATTTCTGAATAGTTAATTCAATTTACCTAATATAAGGGCACATATTAATGAAATAACACATGTTCCAGCTGCTAGCAGGAGCACTACGCCAATAGCTCGGTGATCTTTATAATACGTTGACACATAATTATATATAGGCTGCATAACCCAAAAATTGACAGTACTTCCAAAACGTGCAACTGACAACTGCAAGCCAAAAACCATATTCAATTCTTTACCTTTAAACCACAAAACTGCATAATTGTTCTGAGCTACTGCTAACGATTCCGCTCCAATGCCAAATATAAAACGGCCCACAATCATTATCCAGAAGGTCCCTAGTATACCTCCAGATGCGAAAAGTAATTGGCCAATCAAAAGAATAAATAAGTAGATAATAGTTCCCAGACGTATTCCAAACACGCGATCGATAAGAAACCCGCCCAAGAAGCATAGCACGACATTTGGCCAAGAATAAATGGAATATATGAGAGTAAACTCTGTTGTGGTTATGTTTAAATCCTTTTTAAATACTTCTTGCAATGCACCGGGATTGTCATAACAAAAATAGGAACCTGGATGAAATTTAAAAACAAATACATGCATACGCATGTTCAATAGGCATTTGGAAAATAGTTTCAGATATTTAAATTCATATTAAACATTTCACTTAATCTCTATGCATAGACGATTTACGACTTTTGTGCGACTCGCCAGTAATAATGCGGAAACTTTTAGCACTGACTGAAATATTGTTGGTCATCAAACATCTTATAAATCATCCGGCATAAAACAAAGTTTAGAAAATAATTGAAACTAAAACCGCATTTTAGTTGATAAGAATTGGCATATAATTCATTCGGATGCTCTACAAGCACATATACACAACGTATGTACATACCTATGTTGAGTATGTATTTACAAATCGATTTGCAATCCATTATAAAGTCGTAATAGTACAATGGTGTGATTAATATTACTTGTGATTTATATGCACATATTCATCCATATGTATGAATGTATGTGTATATGCGCATGTATCCAAATGTACTAATGTAAGTGTATTCATTCGAAATATTTAATTCCTTTAATTATTATGTATTTACTTCATTTATATTCATTGTACTTTTTCTACATCTTCACCGAGGAACTTAAGAAAATCTACGCCAGAAACAACAAAAAGTATACTGGTTAACTTATTAGCTGACTGTGGTATGCAGTCTTTTTGGATTTGTTAAATATGTATATGGAATTGTAATTACATTTTGTAAACCAGTATCATCAGCATCAGTATACGTAGCATCTTTTGTTCAATTGTGCGCCAAGAAATAAACTGCATCGGAATGACTAGATTTGCTGGTCATTAGAAAGAACTCCTGCTCTTGAATAATTACTTTTGAAACAAACATCGTGCAGCTTGCAGATAAATTGTATGCACGCCAAATTCATCAAAAAAAAAAAAAATACTGCTAAAAGTGTCACATATTACGGCGTCTTAAGTGATCACAATTATAATGTGCTGTTGCCAATAATGGGTTTATTTAGATATAAAATTTAGTAAATACTTTACATCTGAAAAAGTATGCTTATGTGTATATATGCATCCATATTTACATGCAAATAAATTACTACACTTACCAAAACCCAAAAGGCACATGAAGATCAGAGCAAGGAAGCGATGAAATCCACTAGAAGGATTGCAGCATGCAGAAGCACCACACCCCACTTGTTCGGGATCCAATTCATTATCAGATATCTCACGCTGGATAGTTGGCTGGATAGGTTGATGTGCATTTTCAACTATAGGCAAGTTATCGTCGCTCATACTTCAACTAGTCTATATAAAAAACAAGCCGATAGTTTCTAAATATCGCGGGGAAATGCGAGCGTTGACTTCTTAATACGTCGATTTTGCACTTGTAACTGTTTTGACTTCTGTTCTGATTTGTTATTATCACTTGAGTACTCGTTTTAATGTTTGTATGCTTGTGTGATGAGAACACAAATTTCCTTTGTTTATATTTTCAAAATAACCCGAACAACAAGCGGATAAACTCAAACTTCAGCAATGATTTGAGGGCGTATGAAATTATTGTATGTTGCTTCGAATTGAAACAGAATAAAAGAAATAATTGGACAATAATAATATTGCTTTGTACGAGTACTAAGCATGTGGGAGTAAATTCACATTTTATCTGCGCTCCCTTATAAATGTTTTAATCAGGATAATATTAATAAGTTTAATATCGAGATACGGAATATCTTCTTGTTGCGAAACCTTAATAATAATTAAAATTTTATACTATATTCATAAGGCATATTTCCCTTTTTTACATTTAATTTGTATTCTAATGACAATCCAGTTAGGGTTTACATAGAAAGAATACCTGCTATCTCTGTAAAATCCATAAGAAGAATTGACGTATTTTCATTCACACATGTATATATACACATATATATCGTTGGCTTAAGTAAAAAGTCCTAACTTGCATTTTTTTCGAGATTTCAATAAATGAACTAATAATCAGTTCAGTATATAAAAGTTTTTCCTAATGGTACTTTTAAACAATCATTATTAGTGTTTTTTTTTAAATATACGCAACTTAAACTAAAAAAATCGTTTTGATTGGAATTTTTTCTTTTTAAATTATTTCTTTTCAATATCGTTTTTCTTTAAATTAATATCTCTTAAAACGAAGTTCTTCGAAAAATAACTGTTTTACGAAATTTATGTTTCACCAGAAAAGTACAGTATTGCAGTTATGATTAGGCACTGTTAGAAACTGTAGTTCTAATGTGCTACTTTCAGGGAAGTACAGGTTTGGTCGGCTGTGAGAGAATGGTATGGCCACAGTGACCCTTTTCCTTCCAGAAGTCATGTATATAAGCATTTTGCACTATTACATATGTATTTTCAAAGTCTTTTAAAAATTTCACAACTACAAGTCAAATATTCTATAAATACTTGAAAATTATTTTTTTCGGCGCACTCTATGCTTTGCCGCACCATTTGATTTTTGGTGGAATTTGTTGTTCGAAAGAAAATATATTTACTGTAATTCCCATGTTAAACGAAATATTAAAATTTCTTAAATATAGACAAATAATAAATTGAGTTAATAAGTAATAACTTGTTGAATACATTTTTAATTGCGCGATTCCGGAATGACACATTAAACTTAAAAATTATTCCCATCATTTGTACAATAAATAATTAAAATTTCAAAAATAATAATAAATAAATATTGGTATTATTAATAATTTCGATAATGATTTCCCCCGTTTAAAGTAGTATTCTTCCATAATTACAAGCTGACTACATACTTGCGAAGTTATAACCGAATATGCGCAAAACTGCTTTCGGGCATAAGATATAGACTGGCCTGGAACCAAGCAACTCTGCTAAATGCAACAAGTACTCTTATCTTCAATAATGTTCTCTTTTCTATATAAATGTTATTTTTCATATAGTGAAAAAGGCTTAATACATTAAATTTAGAACACATCATCCATACATACATTCATATATGCATATGGCTACGTCTATACAATCTGTATATTTATCCCCACTATGTAAATAAACAAATATGTATAATTTGGTATTAAATATAACTTCAAATATTATTGGCTATATTGTTATTATATTCGTATGCTCACAGCGAATTAGATTATTTTACAATAAATTTATTGCATATCATTAGTTTCTTCTGCAAACCGCTTCAACCAACATTCAGTTATGTATATACACAAATGCACACACGATTGTTTGGACATACCACAGAGTACTAACTGTGCATATACAAAGCCATACACTAGAGTGAATAGTTATGCATGTGCATACATTCCAATTACAGCAATTTTACAATATATTGGTGAAAATATGTTTCAATTTTAATCTTTTTACAGAAGTATGTATGTAGTATATTAATTAAAACTAATTTTATGTCTTACTTCGCCACTAAGCTGTACAAATTATTATTTCTTCCGTCGAGTAAACACAGCGTTCTAAAAATATGTATTAAAATATACTTTATTTTTCTGTGTTATAACATGCCACTCTGCAATGTTATCAAATACAACAACGTTAATGCAAAAACGTCACTTGTTTTAACATCTGTAAGACACCAAATGCATTTCTCGAGTAATTATTAAATTGAACAAATATTTTAATGTTTAAAATATATTTAATAAATGTTATACAAATGAAGTGATTTTGCATATAAATTTCCAACATTTTAATGATGAACTCATTTAAGGTTAGTATACATGCACACATGTTTGAAATAGTTGAAATAAATCTGTGAATGCCTTCATGAAGACCTTTGTCTACAAGAGCAATGAGTAAGAGCATTCAGTTTATGCAATTTAAAAAATATTTGTTGAAACAGGAATATTACTTTCATTCTAATTTCAGACAGTGCTGTTGGCTTTCTTTTATGGGTTGTGGGACAGCATTAGGGGCATGACGTTAGTTTTTTATATCGATGAAGAGATTCACAGGCAAAATGCAGAAAAAGAGACTGAAAGTAAGCCACGGATAGTCCGCCGTAGTCCCTCACCTGTACCTTCCTCCGCATCAGCAATGCGTTTAGAAACCCTAAAAGGCGAAAGATCAGGTACACGGAAAGAAAATCCTGATGAACGACGTCTTGATAGTCTAAGAAAAATACAAAAGCCTTCAGAACATGGAATATCTTTTAAGTAAGACCTTAAAATATGGTTTTTATCATTAAGTCAAATACAGTAAATTTTCTATTATTCATTGTAAACTGGTTCAATATTGCTGTAGCTTGCTCATACGCAGTGTGTAAAAATGTCATTACAATATGAATGATCTTATGCTTTTTTTTGTTTGGTGCCAAAAATATAAGATTTCGTTAAATTAATGTGGACAACCTCATTCCCAGAATAACTACTAATTTTGTTTACCAGTAAAAATTACAATCATTTTTGCATACATACATTCATCCACACCGATAGGGACTATCTTTAACAGCATAAAACGACATTTTTTGACTGTTTATCTTCCAAAAAAATTCATTTAAAAGGGAAACTCATTAATTTTAATATTTTATAAGTGTGACTATTTGATATTGAATAGTATTGAATAGTAATAGTATTGAAAATCACTTATCTAAAGCATGTATGTTATACACATCCATCCTTCCATACATAGGTACATATATCATACTGAAGTTAAAAAATTCAAATTACTATGAAATGCGTGTATTAAAATCCATTTATTTTTATTTTTTTACAGAGAGAGAAAAATAGCCAAACAAGTTCTGAAATGTTGCGCTCTAAATGGAGGTTTCACCTGGATGAGCATAATATTATTTGAGGAAATCCTCTTGCCAACTCTAAAGTTTATTCTGACTTTTTGCTACGGTAGCAGATCTCAAGACTTAAACGTGATATGGGATTGGCTGCAATCTATTCTTTTCATAATTTTTGGAATGATGTGGGTTTTACCCATATTTCTATTAAGCAAAATTGTCAGCTCCTTGTGGTTTGCTGATATAGCTAATGAAGCGTATAAAGTGCGGAAAGGCAAACCAAGTTTAATACCAAATGTTAGCAAGTTGGTAGCTGACTTTCTTTTTAATTTGGTTGTGCAAGCTCTCTTTTTAGTTCAAAGTATGGTGGTCAATCTGCTGCCATTTCCATATATGGGTAGAATATTGTGTTTTATACATTTATGTTTGTTATATTCTCTATATTCTTTTGAATACAAATGGTTTAATATGGGATGGGAATTGCATAGACGCCTCAACTATATTGAGATAAATTGGCCTTACTTTATAGGTTTCGGATTGCCATTAACATTGCTGACAAACATGTCCGCTTCTGTAATTGTAAGCAGTTGCATATTTTCAATATTTTTTCCACTTTTTATATTAAGTGGAAATGAGGCTAAACCTATTATTGGAACGACGTAAGTTAATTTGTTTATATTATATAATTGTTCAATTATAAAACATTTTATAACTTAGTGAAACTGCGCTGCGTCTATTTTCACCTACAATATTTATGTCAAACATAATGTTTGGTGGAAGAACTAAAACACATCAAAAGCGACACAATTATCTGCAACAGCAAAGCCATATACAACAGGATAATCAGGCGTACTCAAATATTTCAGCAGTGGATGCTAATCAAATAAAACAAGCGCAATTTCGTTATCCTCAACCGCCTCAGAGAATAAGTCCAGCCTTTTCAAGAAACGAACGAAATTTTCGTTCTAACCTGAATCGTTCTCAAATACGTTACAATGAAAGTACGAGAACATTAATACCAACGCCAGCACCATCTACACCTCCGTCAACTCAATTTCAAGGAAATACAGCAAATCAACGATGATAGCATGTTCATACATTGTTAAATTTTAATAATTAATGTATAAAATCCGGCGATTTTACGAGGGGAAATAAGTTATACAAAAATATTAGAGATATAAACGCTGTGTTATAATTGTTTTTAAACATTTTATTTTAATTTTTGCATATAATATTTAAGTGTACGATAAAAATTTTATAGCTTTATTAAACTTTTTTATTTGCAAAAAAGTGTATTATTTTTCTGTTTTGCTTTAATGGAATTATAGATCCGAAAGAACTTTCAATGTGTACTTTAGCTTCTAATTCTTTTTATATGCGAATATTAAAATATTTGGTTCCGACAAGTATTTATATTATTAGCAATTGTAGGCAAATTTATACATATGTATGTAGTTCCCAACAAGCAATTGTGGTGGCAAAATGATATCGTAGTTAATAATATTGCATTTCGGGAGAATTATTGTCACTATCAAATTCCCTGGGTAAATAATCCATTTAAAAAATAATTTTATAGTTAATATTTTAGTATTAATAATGAAAAATAAGTATTTTTATTGTTCTATGTATGAAATTTTTTATCGTATTTTATATTCTATCCACTTATTGTTTTTCGAGATCTGCATTACTATATTGATTAGACTATTTTATAAACAAAAAAATTAATATATTCACATTCAATCGAATTTAAAGGATTATTTTATCTCGTACTTAAAACCATTAAATTCCCAAAAAAAAAAAAATTTAGGCGGTTCATATGAGTATGCCAATTTGAACTTTATGTATGGTATTTTATCCATCAAATAAAACGTTTCAAATTACTTCTTTTTTTTGGTATACTTTTGATATACACGTATTTATAAGTATTGGCGATATTAATTAATTTCGAACAATTCGTCCGGAGGTTCATCCTTAATTTCAGGCATTGTATGATAAGCTGACATGGTTACCAATAACTGCAAGGACTCATACGACATGGTTGGGTCTTTGTCTTCGGATATGTAGTCGCTGACGTCGTTATTAAGAAATCCTTTAAAGTTCAAACATTGTTTATAACTGTCATCTAACTTGATAAGGGATTGTACGGTACTATTGGCCAAGCCAAAAAATTTTTCTCCTTGAATATGTAAGGGTAGTTTATTGCCATCTGATAAAGATCTTTTCAGGGTTTCTAACAAAATTTGATGGCAAACATTGGCTGTTTCGCCAAAGAATACACTATCCAAATCATTGTCGGGTATAATTTGAAATTGTGGCATGCCAGCATTATTTAAAATTTTACATGTGTAAACACACTTACGCTGTGGATCTTTTGGATGTGCGTAAATGCGCGTGGCAACGTAGCCCACCGGATAAATCCAGTAAGTATTATGAAAATTTGGGTTCGCTGGTAAAATTTCGCCCAAAGAGTGTACCAATATATTATAGAGATTAATAGGAAGTTTCGGTTTGCCTTGGGCATCCAAATCAAATTTATCCTCTGTAATTAACCGTATTTTTTCTACTTCCTCAACATTGGCATTAGAAGTTGCAATTCTTTTTTTTGGCCCTCGCTTCTTTGGAATATTATTTGCAATTTTCGCTACAGTTACTATCTGTTGACTTGTGCCGATAACACTTTTAGTTGGGCTTTCGTAACCTTCATACCTTATTAGACGTCTGATTAAAAAGCGCCTTTCATCAAGTGCAAATCTTAAGTCCGCTTGTGTTTGAGCAACTTCATCACATATTGCGGCATTTTCCTATTAAATTGTATTAATTATTTTATTGAATTAAACATTAAAAATGTGTATACTTGCAAATATTAAATGTTTTATTTTCTTTTTTAATTTTTTATATTTGCCTTTGTATTTTAAATTCATTGCAAATGTTTCTCAATGAACCTTATATTCTGTGATGTTTACTTTATTAAAATAAAAAAAAATTTAGATTTGCCATAGTTATTAAAGTGGAATACAAAAGAAATTAATTTTAATGTGGCATCACCAATGCGAGTTCATACAAGCAAGTCGAATTGAAAATACTGTGTGCTGTCAACGCCACAATCAATATTGTTATGAAAACGTCAAACATTATTGGTATTTTTAGGATATCTTCTGCCTAAAATTTAACATGTGTCACTTGCATGCATGCAGTGATGAGATTATTGTAAACATTTTAGAGAAAATATTGCACTTCAGTATAATATCTTGTACTGAAAATAACATTTTTATGATTTATTGAAAGTAGATGAATATATAAATAGACCTTTTTATTAAAACTGTAAAAATGTACATATTAACACACATATAAAACGCTGTACTTGACGAAACATTTCTTAACTATTAACTTTTTTTAAGAAAGTTACCCGCGTTCTGTAAAAATATGCGTTCTTCAATGTTCTTCATATTTTTTAGATTTTTTACGCTTCTTATTAACTTTTTTAGTCGTATCCTTAATTTTCGTTTTTGAAGGTAATTTTTTTTTCTTATTTACCCTTTTAGTTTTTCTCTTCCTTTTCTTCTTGTCAGAAGCAGAGGTAGATGAAGACGATGTAGTCGACGAAGTTTCGCTTGAAGATGATGACGACGACGAACTCTTACTATTTATTGGTTTATTAGCTAAAATTTCAGCATTTATAGGTGGTACAGATTTGGGTGCATTCTTTAAAAATTGTCTTAACTCATCTGTTAAACCACCCAAACCAATGGAGGTAAAAAAATTAATAGAAAATCTAGTATTTCTAGGATTATCTTTAGGAAAGACACCAGCTAAACTTTCTAACAGTACGTCATCCTTCAGTTTCTTGTTTAATTGACTGAGACCCATATACTCAGCTAATTCTTGAAATAATATTTTAATAAAAATTCTACTAGAGGAGGTGGTGTCATCTTCATTAAGTTTGATGCATTCAAAAACGTCCCAACTAATAGCATCGGTAAACAACAAGTGAGCAAAAAATTTACTGACATTTCGCAAACGATTAGTATCTAAACGGTGTGTAGTTTGATATGTGTCTCTGAAGATTTCTTCAAAAGGTTCTATATAAATTTTGTTAATTGAACAAAAGCGTTGAGCTAATAAACCGTAGAATTTCTCATAAGTTCTTTGTTCGGCACAACAGTCTAAAAACATGTGACATAGTTCGATCTCTTGACCGGGCTTGAGCTGCATTTTCATAAGCTTATGAGCACATTCTTCGTAATCCAAGCTTGAATTTATGGTCAAATAAATCGTGCGTCTAAGAGCAATCAAATTAGTTTCAGTGTTATCTATAATTTCTTCTGCTGAAGGTTTCCGTTCACCCTCTTCATTATCGGAATCGGACGAATCCGTTTCTGATCCACTTCTAACAGCGGATGAACCTTCGGATTCTGAAACATCACTGCCCAATATTTCTTTACACAGATCTTTGTATTTATCCTCATTGGATGCATATTCCTCATCAAATTTAAAAGCATCTAAAAGGAAAAAAGTTTGTTTCGTTAAATAATATACTAAAACACAGTAAGATATAACATATTAGTATATAAATTATATATCCATATATGTATGTGCATACAATCATATATACATATAAAAATGAAATAAACAAAAACCTAATAACTAAAAAAATAAGCATGCACTTACTGAGAATATCCTCGGTATTTGTTGCATCATCCAACATAAGTAAATGTGTAAATTGATCATCTTCTTCGACCAACTCTAAAGACTCAATAACCGATTGGTGATCCTTAAAACCATCTTTGCGAACTTGAAAGACAACCTCAATCATATATTGGACACGTTTGTCTAATTTACCCTCGTGCAAAATATTTTTTAACATTTCAAAGATGGCCCCAATTCCCTTTGAAGATACTTCTGTTAATTTCATACCGCACTCCTTCAGAAAAGCTATGGCCACTTCAACTGAGTCATCAGTGGGTGATTCAACTAAAAGTGTTAAAATTTCCAATGCTAGAATTTCATGTGCCACACGTTGATTTACCAAATGTGCTATAAAACGGGAAGATGACAAACAAACGGCCTTGTCGCTTCTCCTATAAGCTCGTTTAAATTGTATTACCAATCGTTTTAGTAACAATTCTCCAATATTGGGAAATTTCGAATTAATAATTGAAACTAAAGCAGCGTACACATGAGTAAAAGTTGGAGAAGCAGCTTGAGCTTGTATTATAGAACGACAGAGAAGACCTCGGCCGCGTACGATATTTTCCCTTAACAATTCCCTAGTTATAATAGCAATATTATCTACATTCACTTTGTTAATGTAACCATGTATAGACTTTTTAAGAGCTTCCCAAGCGATACGTTGATAAGCAGCTGATGCTTTATCTGTAATTTCTGCTTGCATGAGGCGCAATTTAGCAGGTGGAATGTAAGCACCACCTGTACGTGACGTAAGTAGATCAACTGTTTTTCTTTGACGTTCGGTAATTCTAGCTTTAGGATCAGTTACTGTGGTATTATCTAACTCATTCACTTTATCAGGATCCCCATTTGGTTTATTCAGCTCCTTTTCACGCAATTCTAAGTTCTCCTTATCAATTTTTGACCGTTTGGATTTTTCCTGTTCAGCTCTTTCAGCATGTCTTTTTCTGCGTTCTTCACGCCTTCTTTCTAAAGATTCTGAACGCCGATATCGCTTTTTGTCATAATGTATGGAATGTGATCGTCTGTATTGGCGTCTATGTTTATTTCTGGAAAGAGACCTAGATCGAGATCGCGACTCTGATCTTGATCTACTTGGGCTTTTTGTTAGGCGATTTCGCGAACGACTTCTTTGCGATGGTTTACTTTTAATTCTCTGAGGTGATTCACTACGTGACTTAGCAAAACGTTTGCTATAACGATATTCAACAACTTTTGAATCAACAGCATTTGGCGTAAAGCTTTTCTGTAAAGTTCATGGAAATAAATATAATTGCAATAAAATAAAACAATTTAATTTTACTTTTTTCAACTCCTCCTCAGGCTTCCCACTTCCATTTTCAACGTTAAAGTTATCTTCTTTCCTTATAACTACTGATGCAATCACATTTAGTTCTCCGATAGATTTATCTTCTTTGCGGACTTCCTTATAACCTTCTTTAATATTCTTCTTATTAATATTTGCTCCATCATTTCCTTCAGGTTGATTTTCCAATATATTTTCATTAAAGCTTTTGTTTTGGGATTTCTTCGATAAATCAAATTTTTCGCTTTTCGTAAATCCGTCATCCTCTTCACTGTCACTGGACGATGAACATGATGTGCTAATCTCACCGTCACTGCTAGTGGCTGAAGAATTTGATGAATCCGACGAAGAAGAGGAAGACGATTCAGAACTTGATAGCTGTTGCCTTTCCAGTTTATTCTTATCTGTCTTATAGGTATTTCTGTTTTTCAGAGAAGTTGTATTTTGTTCGCTAACACTGAATTTGTTCTCTGGTAATTCCTTTTCTTCATCAGGCCTCTTTGATGTGTTCGAATTTATTTTCTTAGTTTTCCTGTTTTTAGCTACCATACTCTTTTTGTTGTGGCCACCGTCATCAGCACATTTTTCTTGATTACTGGAAGCTGATGAGAAATTGCTGTCACTTGTAGAATTACTTTCAGAATCACTTTTCGTCATTTTTGTGTTTGCGAATACTTAATAAAAAAAACCAATTGTTAAATTATTTATTATTCAAACGCCGAGAAAGAAGACAGCCAACAAATTCCAACTTACCTGTTAATAAGTACAGAGTTGTCTCGCACTCAACCAGATACCTAACTTTCAGAGCTGGATAAAGATATATTTAATAATAAGAACCAATTGTCCAGGTATGTGATAACGTGTCAAAAACACAGAATAAATTAAAATCGTTTATCGTATGTCATTCCTCTGTCAAAAATGGTTTAAAACAATACCACGACTTTAATTGTCAAATATAAGTTGCTTTGCTTTGCCAATATGGCAATGAACGTGATAATCTTTCGTTATATGGTGTTGTGCCATACTGGGTGAATCCATTGTATATACACAAATATATTTTCACATTCCAAAGCAGCATGACTAAAAATGAAAAACAGAAACGGACGTCTTCACAGAATGACGTTTTTTTGTCGAAAAATGCAAAGGCACGTTTTTTCTTATCTAAAAATTGAATTTTTTTCCAAAAATCGAAAACAGTTTTTGTCCTTTATTTTTATCAAAAATATATTTTTTACATTTGAAAACGTAAAGTAAACAAATAACAGCATTAAAACGCAAGTTTTTCATTAAAAAATAGACAAACGGACGATTTTAAAGTGTGACTGTTTTTGGCCAAAAATACAATCTAAAAATTGAATAGTTTTCCAAAAATCGAACAGTTTTTGTCCTTTATTTTTAGCAAAAATATATTTTTTACATTTGAAAACGTAAAGTAAACAAATAACAGCGTTAAAATGCAAGTTTTTTATTAAAAAATACACAAACGGACGATTTTAAAGTGTGACTGTTTTTGGCCAAAAATACAAAGGGTACCCCCTTATCTAAAAATTGAATATTTTTCCAAAAATCGAAAAAATTTTTTTTCTTTTTTTTAGCAAAAATATATTTTAAACATTTGAAAACATAAAATAAACAAACAAGAACAATAAAAACACAAGTTTTTCATCAAAAAATACACAAACGAACGATTTTAAAGTGTGACTGTTTTTGGCCAACAATACAATCTAAAAATTGAATATTTTTCCAAAAATCGAACAGTTTTTGTCCTTTATTTTTAGCAAAAATATATTTTTTACATTTGAAAACGTAAAGTAAACAAATAACAGCATTAAAATGCAAGTTTTTTATTAAAAAATACACAAACGGACGATTTTAAAGTGTGACTGTTTTTGGCCAAAAATACAAAGGGTACCCCCTTATCTAAAAATTGAATATTTTTCCAAAAATCGAAAAAATTTTTTTTCTTTTTTTTTAGCAAAAATATATTTTAAACATTTGAAAATATAAAATAAACAAACAAGAACAATAAAAACACAAGTTTTTCATTAAAAAATACAGAAACGGACGATTTTAAAGTGTGACTGTTTTTGGCCAAAAATACAAAGGGTACCCCCTTATCTAAAAATTGAATATTTTTCCAAAAATCGAAAAAATTTTTTTCCTTTATTTTTAGCAAAAATATATTTTAAACATTTGAAAACATAAAATAAACAAACAAGAACAATAAAAACACAAGTTTTTCATCAAAAAATACACAAAGGAACGATTTTAAAGTGTGACTGTTTTTGGCCAACAATACAATCTAAAAATTGAATATTTTTCCAAAAATCGAACAGTTTTTGTCCTTTATTTTTAGCAAAAATATATTTTTTACATTTGAAAACGTAAAGTAAACAAATAACAGCATTAAAATGCAAGTTTTTTATTAAAAAATACACAAACGGACGATTTTAAAGTGTGACTGTTTTTGGCCAAAAATACAAAGGGTACCCCCTTATCTAAAAATTGAATATTTTTCCAAAAATCGAAAAAATTTTTTTTCTTTTTTTTTAGCAAAAATATATTTTAAACATTTGAAAATATAAAATAAACAAACAAGAACAATAAAAACACAAGTTTTTCATTAAAAAATAGACAAACGGACGATTTTAAAGTGTGACTGTTTTTGGCCAAAAATACAAAGGGTACCCCCTTATCTAAAAATTGAATATTTTTCCAAAAATCGAAAAAATTTTTTTCCTTTATTTTTAGCAAAAATATATTTTAAACATTTGAAAACATAAAATAAACAAACAAGAACAATAAAAACACAAGTTTTTCATTAAAAAATACACAAATGGACGATTTTAAAGTGTGACTGCTTTTGCCCAAAAATGCAAAGGGTACCCCCTTATCTAAATATTGAATATTTTTCCAAAAATCGAAAAAAATTTTTTCCTTTATTTTTAGCAAAAATATATTTTAAACATTTGAAAATATAAAAAAAAACAAACAAGAACAATAAAAACACAAGTTTTTCATTAAAAAATACAGAAACGGACGATTTTAAAGTGTGACTGTTTTTGGCCAAAAATACAAAGGGTACCCCCTTATCTAAAAATTGAATATTTTTCCAAAAATCGAAAAAATTTTTTTCCTTTATTTTTAGCAAAAATATATTTTAAACATTTGAAAACATAAAATAAACAAACAAGAACAATAAAAACACAAGTTTTTCATTAAAAAATACACAAACGGACGATTTTAAAGTGTGACTGCTTTTGCCCAAAAATGCATAGGGTACCCCCTTATCTAAAAATTGAATATTTTTCCAAAAATCGAAAAAATTTTTTTCCTTTATTTTTAGCAAAAATATATTTTAAACATTTGAAAACATAAAATAAACAAACAAGAACAATAAAAACACAAGTTTTTCATTAAAAAATACACAAACGGACGATTTTAAAGTGTGACTGCTTTTGCCCAAAAATGATAATTGCCCTTATCTAAATATTGAATATTTTTCCAAAAATCGAAAAAATTTTTTTCCTTTATTTTTAGCAAAAATATATTTTAAACATTTGAAAATATAAAAAAAAAACAAACAAGAACAATAAAAACACAAGTTTTTCATTAAAAAATACAGAAACGGACGATTTTAAAGTGTGACTGTTTTTGGCCAAAAATACAAAGGGTACCCCCTTATCTAAAAATTGAATATTTTTCCAAAAATCGAAAAAATTTTTTTCCTTTATTTTTAGCAAAAATATATTTTAAACATTTGAAAACATAAAATAAACAAACAAGAACAATAAAAACACAAGTTTTTCATTAAAAAATACACAAACGGACGATTTTAAAGTGTGACTGCTTTTGCCCAAAAATGCAAAGGGTACCCCCTTATCCAAATATTGAATATTTTTCCAAAAATCGAAAAAAATTTTTTTCCTTTATTTTTAGCAAAAATATATTTTAAACATTTGAAAATATAAAAAAAAAACAAACAAGAACAATAAAAACACAAGTTTTTCATTAAAAAATACAGAAACGGACGATTTTAAAGTGTGACTGTTTTTGGCCAAAAATACAAAGGGTACCACTTATCTAAAAATTGAATATTTTTCTAAAAATCGAAAAAATTTTTTTCCTTTATTTTTAGCAAAAATATATTTTAAACATTTGAAAATATAAAAAAAAACAAACAAGAGCAATAAAAACACAAGTTTTTCATTAAAAAATACAGAAACGGACGATTTTAAAGTGTGACTGTTTTTGGCCAAAAATACAAAGGGTACCCCCTTATCTAAATATTGAATATTTTTCCAAAAATCGAAAAAATTTTTTTCCTTTATTTTTAGCAAAAATATATTTTAAACATTTGAAAACATAAAATAAACAAACAAGAACAATAAAAACACAAGTTTTTCATTAAAAAATACACAAACGGACGATTTTAAAGTGTGACTGCTTTTGCCCAAAAATGCAAAGGGTACCCCCTTATCTAAATATTGAATATTTTTCCAAAAATCGAAAAAATTTTTTTCCTTTATTTTTAGCAAAAATATATTTTAAACATTTGAAAATATAAAAAAAAACAAACAAGAACAATAAAAACACAAGTTTTTCATTAAAAAATACAGAAACGGACGATTTTAAAGTGTGACTGTTTTTGGCCAAAAATACAAAGGGTACCCCCTTATCTAAAAATTGAATATTTTTCCAAAAATCGAAAAAATTTTTTTCCTTTATTTTTAGCAAAAATATATTTTAAACATTTGAAAACATAAAATAAACAAACAAGAACAATAAAAACACAAGTTTTTCATTAAAAAATACACAAACGGACGATTTTAAAGTGTGACTGTTTTTGGCCAAAAATACAATCTAAAAATTGAATATTTTTCCAAAAATCGAAAACAGTTTTTGTCCTTTATTTTTAGCAAAAATATATTTTTTACATTTAAAAACGTAAAGTAAACAAATAACAGCATTAAAACGCAAGTTTTTCATTAAAAAATACACAAACTGACGATTTTAAAGTGTGACTGTTTTTGGCCAAAAATACAAAGGCTACCCCCTTATATAAAAATTGAATATTTTTCCAAAAATTGAAAAAAAATTTTTTTTCTTTTTTTTTAGCAAAAATATATTTTAAACATTTGAAAACATAAAATAAACAAACAAGAACAATAAAAACACAAGTTTTTCATTAAAAAATACACAAACGGACGATTTTAAAGTGTGACTGCTTTTGCCCAAAAATGCAAAGGGTACCCCCTTATCTAAATATTGAATATTTTTCCAAAAATCGAAAAAATTTTTTTCCTTTATTTTTAGCAAAAATATATTTTAAACATTTGAAAATATAAAAAAAAAAACAAACAAGAACAATAAAAACACAAGTTTTTCATTAAAAAATACAGAAACGGACGATTTTAAAGTGTGACTGTTTTTGGCCAAAAATACAAAGGGTACCCCCTTATCTAAAAATTGAATATTTTTCCAAAAATCGAAAAAATTTTTTTCCTTTATTTTTAGCAAAAATATATTTTAAACATTTGAAAACATAAAATAAACAAACAAGAACAATAAAAACACAAGTTTTTCATTAAAAAATACACAAACGGACGATTTTAAAGTGTGACTGCTTTTGCCCAAAAATGCAAATGGTACCCCTTATCTAAATATTGAATATTTTTCCAAAAATCGAAAAAATTTTTTTCCTTTATTTTTAGCAAAAATATATTTTAAACATTTGAAAATATAAAAAAAAACAAACAAGAACAATAAAAACACAAGTTTTTCATTAAAAAATACAGAAACGGACGATTTTAAAGTGTGACTGTTTTTGGCCAAAAATACAAAGGGTACCCCCTTATCTAAAAATTGAATATTTTTCCAAAAATCGAAAAAATTTTTTTCCTTTATTTTTAGCAAAAATATATTTTAAACATTTGAAAACATAAAATAAACAAACAAGAACAATAAAAACACAAGTTTTTCAATAAAAAATACACAAACGGACGATTTTAAAGTGTGACTGTTTCTGGCAAACAATACAATCTAAAAATTGAATATTTTTCCAAAAATCGAAAACAGTTTTTGTCCTTTATTTTTAGCAAAAATATATTTTTTACATTTGAAAACGTAAAGTAAACAAATAACAGCATTAAAACGCAAGTTTTTCATTAAAAAATACACAAACGTACGATTTTAAAGTGTGACTGTTTTTGGCCAAAAATACAATCTAAAAATTGAATATTTTTTCAAAAATCGAAAAAATTTTTTTTCTTTTTTTTTAGCAAAAATATATTTTAAACATTTGAAAACATAAAATAAACAAACAAGAACAATAAAAACACAAGTTTTTCATTAAAAAATACACAAACGGACGATTTTAAAGTGTGACTGCTTTTGCCCAAAAATGCAAAGGGTACCCCCTTATCTAAATATTGAATATTTTTCCAAAAATCGAAAAAATTTTTTTCCTTTATTTTTAGCAAAAATATATTTTAAACATTTGAAAATATAAAAAAAAACAAACAAGAACAATAAAAACACAAGTTTTTCATTAAAAAATACAGAAACGGACGATTTTAAAGTGTGACTGTTTTTGGCCAAAAATACAAAGGGTACCCCCTTATCTAAAATTGAATATTTTTCCAAAAATCGAAAAAATTTTTTTCCTTTATTTTTAGCAAAAATATATTTTAAACATTTGAAAACATAAAATAAACAAACAAGAACAATAAAAACACAAGTTTTTCATTAAAAAATACACAAACGGACGATTTTAAAGTGTGACTGCTTTTGGCCAACAATACAATCTAAAAATTGAATATTTTTCCAAAAATCGAACAGTTTTTGTCCTTTATTTTTAGCAAAAATATATTTTTTACATTTGAAAACGTAAAGTAAACAAATAACAGCATTAAAATGCAAGTTTTTTATTAAAAAATACACAAACGGACGATTTTAAAGTGTGACTGTTTTTGGCCAAAAATACAAAGGGTACCCCCTTATCTAAAAATTGAATATTTTTCCAAAAATCGAAAAAATTTTTTTTCTTTTTTTTTAGCAAAAATATATTTTAAACATTTGAAAATATAAAATAAACAAACAAGAACAATAAAAACACAAGTTTTTCATTAAAAAATAGACAAACGGACGATTTTAAAGTGTGACTGTTTTTGGCCAAAAATACAAAGGGTACCCCCTTATCTAAAAATTGAATATTTTTCCAAAAATCGAAAAAATTTTTTTCCTTTATTTTTAGCAAAAATATATTTTAAACATTTGAAAACATAAAATAAACAAACAAGAACAATAAAAACACAAGTTTTTCATTAAAAAATACACAAATGGACGATTTTAAAGTGTGACTGCTTTTGCCCAAAAATGCAAAGGGTACCCCCTTATCTAAATATTGAATATTTTTCCAAAAATCGAAAAAATTTTTTTCCTTTATTTTTAGCAAAAATATATTTTAAACATTTGAAAATATAAAAAAAAACAAACAAGAACAATAAAAACACAAGTTTTTCATTAAAAAATACAGAAACGGACGATTTTAAAGTGTGACTGTTTTTGGCCAAAAATACAAAGGGTACCCCCTTATCTAAAAATTGAATATTTTTCCAAAAATCGAAAAAATTTTTTTCCTTTATTTTTAGCAAAAATATATTTTAAACATTTGAAAACATAAAATAAACAAACAAGAACAATAAAAACACAAGTTTTTCATTAAAAAATACACAAACGGACGATTTTAAAGTGTGATTGCTTTTGCCCAAAAATGATAATTGCCCTTATCTAAATATTGAATATTTTTCCAAAAATCGAAAAAATTTTTTTCCTTTATTTTTAGCAAAAATATATTTTAAACATTTGAAAATATAAAAAAAAACAAACAAGAACAATAAAAACACAAGTTTTTCATTAAAAAATACAGAAACGGACGATTTTAAAGTGTGACTGTTTTTGGCCAAAAATACAAAGGGTACCACTTATCTAAAAATTGAATATTTTTCCAAAAATCGAAAAAATTTTTTTCCTTTATTTTTAGCAAAAATATATTTTAAACATTTGAAAACATAAAATAAACAAACAAGAACAATAAAAACACAAGTTTTTCATTAAAAAATACACAAACGGACGATTTTAAAGTGTGACTGCTTTTGCCCAAAAATGATAATTGCCCTTATCTAAATATTGAATATTTTTCCAAAAATCGAAAAAATTTTTTTCCTTTATTTTTAGCAAAAATATATTTTAAACATTTGAAAATATAAAAAAAACAAACAAGAACAATAAAAACACAAGTTTTTCATTAAAAAATACAGAAACGGACGATTTTAAAGTGTGACTGTTTTTGGCCAAAAATACAAAGGGTACCACTTATCTAAAAATTGAATATTTTTCCAAAAATCGAAAAAATTTTTTTCCTTTATTTTTAGCAAAAATATATTTTAAACATTTGAAAACATAAAATAAACAAACAAGAACAATAAAAACACAAGTTTTTCATTAAAAAATACACAAACGGACGATTTTAAAGTGTGACTGCTTTTGCCCAAAAATGCATAGGGTACCCCCTTATCTAAAAATTGAATATTTTTCCAAAAATCGAAAAAATTTTTTTCCTTTATTTTTAGCAAAAATATATTTTAAACATTTGAAAACATAAAATAAACAAACAAGAACAATAAAAACACAAGTTTTTCATTAAAAAATACACAAACGGACGATTTTAAAGTGTGACTGCTTTTGCCCAAAAATGATAATTGCCCTTATCTAAATATTGAATATTTTTCCAAAAATCGAAAAAATTTTTTTCCTTTATTTTTAGCAAAAATATATTTTAAACATTTGAAAATATAAAAAAAAAAACAAACAAGAACAATAAAAACACAAGTTTTTCATTAAAAAATACAGAAACGGACGATTTTAAAGTGTGACTGTTTTTGGCCAAAAATACAAAGGGTACCCCCTTATCTAAAAATTGAATATTTTTCCAAAAATCGAAAAAATTTTTTTCCTTTATTTTTAGCAAAAATATATTTTAAACATTTGAAAACATAAAATAAACAAACAAGAACAATAAAAACACAAGTTTTTCATTAAAAAATACACAAACGGACGATTTTAAAGTGTGACTGCTTTTGCCCAAAAATGCAAATGGTACCCCTTATCTAAATATTGAATATTTTTCCAAAAATCGAAAAAATTTTTTTCCTTTATTTTTAGCAAAAATATATTTTAAACATTTGAAAATATAAAAAAAAACAAACAAGAACAATAAAAACACAAGTTTTTCATTAAAAAATACAGAAACGGACGATTTTAAAGTGTGACTGTTTTTGGCCAAAAATACAAAGGGTACCCCCTTATCTAAAAATTGAATATTTTTCCAAAAATCGAAAAAATTTTTTTCCTTTATTTTTAGCAAAAATATATTTTAAACATTTGAAAACATAAAATAAACAAACAAGAACAATAAAAACACAAGTTTTTCATTAAAAAATACACAAACGGACGATTTTAAAGTGTGACTGCTTTTGCCCAAAAATGCAAAGGGTACCCCCTTATCCAAATATTGAATATTTTTCCAAAAATCGAAAAAATTTTTTTCCTTTATTTTTAGCAAAAATATATTTTAAACATTTGAAAATATAAAAAAAAACAAACAAGAACAATAAAAACACAAGTTTTTCATTAAAAAATACAGAAACGGACGATTTTAAAGTGTGACTGTTTTTGGCCAAAAATACAAAGGGTACCCCCTTATCTAAATATTGAATATTTTTCCAAAAATCGAAAAAATTTTTTTCCTTTATTTTTAGCAAAAATATATTTTAAACATTTGAAAATATAAAAAAAAACAAACAAGAGCAATAAAAACACAAGTTTTTCATTAAAAAATACAGAAACGGACGATTTTAAAGTGTGACTGTTTTTGGCCAAAAATACAAAGGGTACCCCCTTATCTAAAAATTGAATATTTTTCCAAAAATCGAAAAAATTTTTTTCCTTTATTTTTAGCAAAAATATATTTTAAACATTTGAAAACATAAAATAAACAAACAAGAACAATAAAAACACAAGTTTTTCATTAAAAAATACAGAAACGGACGATTTTAAAGTGTGACTGTTTTTGGCCAAAAATACAAAGGGTACCCCCTTATCTAAAAATTGAATATTTTTCCAAAAATCGAAAAAATTTTTTTCCTTTATTTTTAGCAAAAATATATTTTAAACATTTGAAAACATAAAATAAACAAACAAGAACAATAAAAACACAAGTTTTTCATTAAAAAATACACAAACGGACGATTTTAAAGTGTGACTGCTTTTGCCCAAAAATGCAAAGGGTACCCCCTTATCCAAATATTGAATATTTTTCCAAAAATCGAAAAAATTTTTTTCCTTTATTTTTAGCAAAAATATATTTTAAACATTTGAAAATATAAAAAAAAAACAAACAAGAACAATAAAAACACAAGTTTTTCATTAAAAAATACAGAAACGGACGATTTTAAAGTGTGACTGTTTTTGGCCAAAAATACAAAGGGTACCCCCTTATCTAAATATTGAATATTTTTCCAAAAATCGAAAAAATTTTTTTCCTTTATTTTTAGCAAAAATATATTTTAAACATTTGAAAATATAAAAAAAAACAAACAAGAGCAATAAAAACACAAGTTTTTCATTAAAAAATACAGAAACGGACGATTTTAAAGTGTGACTGTTTTTGGCCAAAAATACAAAGGGTACCCCCTTATCTAAAAATTGAATATTTTTCCAAAAATCGAAAAAATTTTTTTCCTTTATTTTTAGCAAAAATATATTTTAAACATTTGAAAACATAAAATAAACAAACAAGAACAATAAAAACACAAGTTTTTCATTAAAAAATACACAAACGGACGATTTTAAAGTGTGACTGCTTTTGCCCAAAAATGCAAAGGGTACCCTCTTATCTAAATATTGAATATTTTTCCAAAAATCGAAAAAATTTTTTTCCTTTATTTTTAGCAAAAATATATTTTAAACATTTGAAAATATAAAAAAAAACAAACAAGAACAATAAAAACACAAGTTTTTCATTAAAAAATACAGAAACGGACGATTTTAAAGTGTGACTGTTTTTGGCCAAAAATACAAAGGGTACCCCCTTATCTAAAAATTGAATATTTTTCCAAAAATCAAAAAAATTTTTTTCCTTTATTTTTAGCAAAAATATATTTTAAACATTTGAAAACATAAAATAAACAAACAAGAACAATAAAAACACAAGTTTTTCATTAAAAAATACACAAACGGACGATTTTAAAGTGTGACTGTTTTTGGCCAAAAATACAATCTAAAAATTGAATATTTTTCCAAAAATCGAAAACAGTTTTTGTCCTTTATTTTTAGCAAAAATATATTTTTTACATTTAAAAACGTAAAGTAAACAAATAACAGCATTAAAACGCAAGTTTTTCATTAAAAAATACACAAACTGACGATTTTAAAGTGTGACTGTTTTTGGCCAAAAATACAAAGGGTACCCCCTTATATAAAAATTGAATATTTTTCCAAAAATTGAAAAAAAAATTTTTTTCTTTTTTTTTAGCAAAAATATATTTTAAACATTTGAAAACATAAAATAAACAAACAAGAACAATAAAAACACAAGTTTTTCATTAAAAAATACACAAACGGACGATTTTAAAGTGTGACTGCTTTTGCCCAAAAATGCAAAGGGTACCCCCTTATCTAAAAATTGAATATTTTTCCAAAAATCGAAAAAATTTTTTTCCTTTATTTTTAGCAAAAATATATTTTAAACATTTGAAAACATAAAATAAACAAACAAGAACAATAAAAACACAAGTTTTTCAATAAAAAATTCACAAACGGACGATTTTAAAGTGTGACTGCTTTTGCCCAAAAATACAATCTAAAAATTGAATATTTTTCCAAAAATCGAAAACAGTTTTTGTCCTTTATTTTTAGCAAAAATATATTTTTTACATTTAAAAACGTAAAGTAAACAAATAACAGCATTAAAACGCAAGTTTTTCATTAAAAAATACACAAACTGACGATTTTAAAGTGTGACTGTTTTTGGCCAAAAATACAAAGGGTACCCCCTTATATAAAAATTGAATATTTTTCCAAAAATTGAAAAAAAATTTTTTTTCTTTTTTTTTAGCAAAAATATATTTTAAACATTTGAAAACATAAAATAAACAAACAAGAACAATAAAAACACAAGTTTTTCAATAAAAAATACACAAACGGACGATTTTAAAGTGTGACTGTTTCTGGCAAACAATACAATCTAAAAATTGAATATTTTTCCAAAAATCGAAAACAGTTTTTGTCCTTTATTTTTAGCAAAAATATATTTTTTACATTTGAAAACGTAAAGTAAACAAATAACAGCATTAAAACGCAAGTTTTTCATTAAAAAATACACAAACGTACGATTTTAAAGTGAGACTGTTTTTGGCCAAAAATACAATCTAAAAATTGAATATTTTTTCAAAAATCGAAAAAATTTTTTTTCTTTTTTTTTAGCAAAAATATATTTTAAACATTTGAAAACATAAAATAAACAAACAAGAACAATAAAAACACAAGTTTTTCATTAAAAAATACACAAACGGACGATTTTAAAGTGTGACTGCTTTTGCCCAAAAATGCAAAGGGTACCCCCTTATCTAAATATTGAATATTTTTCCAAAAATCGAAAAAATTTTTTTCCTTTATTTTTAGCAAAAATATATTTTAAACATTTGAAAATATAAAAAAAAACAAACAAGAACAATAAAAACACAAGTTTTTCATTAAAAAATACAGAAACGGACGATTTTAAAGTGTGACTGTTTTTGGCCAAAAATACAAAGGGTACCCCCTTATCTAAAAATTGAATATTTTTCCAAAAATCGAAAAAATTTTTTTCCTTTATTTTTAGCAAAAATATATTTTAAACATTTGAAAACATAAAATAAACAAACAAGAACAATAAAAACACAAGTTTTTCATTAAAAAATACACAAACGGACGATTTTAAAGTGTGACTGTTTTTGGCCAAAAATACAATCTAAAAATTGAATATTTTTCCAAAAATCGAAAACAGTTTTTTTCCTTTATTTTTAGCAAAAATATATTTTTTACATTTAAAAACGTAAAGTAAACAAATAACAGCATTAAAACGCAAGTTTTTCATTAAAAAATACACAAACTGACGATTTTAAAGTGTGACTGTTTTTGGCCAAAAATACAAAAATTGAAAAAAAATTTTTTTTCTTTTTTTTTAGCAAAAATATATTTTAAACATTTGAAAACATAAAATAAACAAACAAGAACAATAAAAACACAAGTTTTTCAATAAAAAATACACAAACGGACGATTTTAAAGTGTGACTGTTTCTGGCAAACAATACAATCTAAAAATTGAATATTTTTCCAAAAATCGAAAACAGTTTTTGTCCTTTATTTTTAGCAAAAATATATTTTTTACATTTGAAAACGTAAAGTAAACAAATAACAGCATTAAAACGCAAGTTTTTCATTAAAAAATACACAAACGTACGATTTTAAAGTGTGACTGTTTTTGGCCAAAAATACAATCTAAAAATTGAATATTTTTTCAAAAATCGAAAAAATTTTTTTTCTTTTTTTTTAGCAAAAATATATTTTAAACATTTGAAAACGTAAAGTAAACAAATAACAGCATTAAAAGGCAAGTTTTTCATTAAAAAATACACAAACGTACGATTTTAAAGTGTGACTGTTTTTGGCCAAAAATACAATCTAAAAATTGAATATTTTTCCAAAAATCGAAAAAATTGTTTGTCCTTTATTTTTGGCAAAAATATATTTTTTACATTTGAAAACAGAAAATTAACAAACAAGAACAATAAAAACGCAAGTTTTTCATTAAAAAATAGACAAACGGACGATTTTAAAGTGTGTTTTTGCCCAAAAATGCAAAGGGTACCCCCTTATCTAAAAATTGAATATTTTTCCAAAAATCGAAATTTTTTTCCTTTATTTTTAGCAAAAATATATTTTTAACATTTGAAAACATAAAATAAACAGGAGCAATAAAAATGACAATTTTTCATTCAAAAATACACAAACGGACGATTTTAAAGTGTGATAACTTTTGTCCAAAAATGCAAAGCCCGCTATAATGCAATCCAACCCCTGTTTACCGGTTTCACAAAACTGCTAACACGTGAACAAACAATCACTAAAGTACTCTTTAACAGTCATTCAACCGAATCTTGATATAATATATTTAAATACAAGATTAGAAACAACTTTATAAATGACTATTTTTTTCAAACCCGGTATTGTTAATAATTTCTTTTAGATTAAACTGCTCAAATACTCTTAAGAAATTGCATATTGATAACTAGAAAGAGCTAGAGCAAACGTGAAAAAAAATTCCATACTGTCAATAGAGGAGTTCTTACTGTGTAGCATTCCAGATCAAGATAATTCCGCATAGACTAAATAAACAAATAAAATATAAGAATACATAACTTTCAATCCCTTCTAGAACATTTGGAAAAATGAGAATATATCTTATTTAGTAATGTCAAGTATTATCGAGTAATGGCAGCATACCAAAAAGCTAATTGGAAACATCTTGAACAAAAGAGAAAATCGGTAAATTATAGGTTATAAATTATTTTAATACAATAGTAAATGCAATGAGACCTCGACCATTCGAACTAGAGGGGACCAAAAGCTTTCTGGATAGGCGATTTTCTATTTAATTGAAAACCAATTTCAAATAAATTTTTAGTACATATTTTTTGAATAATTAACAAATGAATATTGTTTTATACACCAATTTATATAATACTAATTTTTTTATGTACCTTATGAAGATATATTTTTAAATAATATAAGAAAGAATTATGTGTTTGTCGAAAATCGTAAGCAAGTAATAATAGAATTAATCAATATAAACAGAATGTAAACCATATGAAAATTTTTTGGTCTTTCTCTTATAATTCATAATCGGGACCCCACTGTAATTTTTAAAGAAAATAGTAGTGATATTATATTTAAAACTTGTTAAATCGCGAAAGTAATAATAACAATGGAATTTGTTATTGATGATACGATACGAAACTTAATATATTAAGGGTAAACCAAACATAACGGACCTATTCATCTTTCTTCGTAGACTTAGTTGGTTTAGTTTCAGGTCGGTTGGGAGTCACATCATCGTCACTACTTCCACTAGACGATGACGAAGACAAAGTTTTACTTGTATTAAGTTTCTGTTCGGGCAAAGTATAAGGAAATTCTTTTCCCTCTTTCTCTAGAGCAGCCTTTAAACGTTGTAATGCCGTGCGATTGATATGTTCTAAGCAAACATCTTTAATGGCGGTTTTTAAAGTTTCTAATGCTTTGTCCGCATTACCTTTGGTGGTCTCTATGTCAATTAAACATGAGTAAGCATTACCAATAGCACCTTCAGAAATTTTTGAATCTCTAAGTTGGCTGATTACAGTTTGAACTATATTAACATCGCTTTGCTCACGAGCTGTTTGTAAAACACGCTGGAACATTAGTCGTGGAGCACTAGAGAGATATTTATCCCAGATGTTTCTGGAGGCAACCTCATTACCATTAGTAATATGATGAATCCACAATACATTCATGGGTCCTATTTCATTATGTTTTGCATAATCTTCAGCTAATTTTTCAACTAAATGACATAAAACAGATCATATATATAAGATCATATATAAAAATTATTATTTATTCCAAGGCAAACTTACATTTCTGTACTAGTTCTGGATATTTCTGTAAAATGCCTAAAGCTCCACCTCTGGGGAATTTGTCAGCCAGTTTTTTAATTTCGTTTGGCGACTGAGCGGATGAAATTTCATCGGTTAACTTTTGGAAATATGGCTCAATTTTACCAGCTATTATGTTCGCATGACAAAAACGATTATCATAACTAACAATTCGCTTTTGTTCATCACTTATTTGCCTTCCAATGTCTTCAAGTGTTTCCAAATCACCAGCACTCGCGACACGATTAAGGTAGAATTTAAAGATTTTTGGAAGGGGGTAACATTTTTTGCCTAATAGTTCGTTAACGTATTTGGTAGCCTCACTTATTCTATCTGCTCTTACTAATAGTTCAATAAAATGTGACAATTCCGTAATAGAGGGTTGCTCGGTAGGTTTCAATTCATTTTTATACTCAATGGCGGCATCTAAATCATTATTGTTCAATGATTTGCGGAACAAGGACAAATTCGATGATACTGTACTTTGAATTTTTTTATGAGCAGTAATAGAGTGTGCATTCAATTTCTCAGCAGACTTATTTTTAATTTTTAAGCTTCTATTACTTTCCTGTTCCATCTGGGGTACCACAAATGGTACAGTTATAGATTTTGATTCTAATAGGTCCGCCAATTTAATCAGGAAGATGTCATCTGGTGTTATATTCTCCTCTTGCATCTTGGTCCACAAACCTAATGCTTTCTCAGCATCTTCAGAGTTGATATAGCTTTGCAGGAGGCTAAAGTAAATTTTATTGCGATCAATGTGATTTAGATCGCGTGTGACTTCAATTAATCCTTCTAAAGGTTCAACCATACCCTCGTTTTTGTAACGTTCGCAAGCGCTATCAATACGCTGATGTCTCGTATGCAAGCCCGGAGTTTCCAGAATTTTGCGCGCTTGTCGTATGCGCCCACATTCAACAAAAGAAAATACTAAATCGTATAAACTATTTATTTCACCATGAACAGTAGTACTGAGGTCTGTGAGTTTTTGTAAATTGGCGGCATCTTCATTTTCTATTAGACGTCGTGCCAATTCATTTTTCCAGGGTGTAGCTTTGTATTCTTGACAGATCTTTTCGAAGACATCAATGGCGTTTTGTATGTCGTCTTTAACTAAATGCACTTTTACCAAGGGACCTAATAATACATTGCTGGGTATAATATAATTTGCTTGAATAAAAGTATCAAAGATCTTTTGTAGTTTATCAGCATCACCTGAATCAGCTATAAAGTTCAAAATGCGCCATATTTTAGAAGCATAATTATAATTATTGTTATTATCAGCAGAACTTGTAGGTTTTTTATTTTCTTCCAAGAATTTCAAAGCTTCTTCAAAGCGATCATTTCTAACCAACAACTCTACAATGTTTGCGGTTTTTATATTGTCTAAAATGAATTCTGGATCTGTAGTTTTTACTTTTTCATAAGTGGCTAAAGCATCAGAGAGGCGTTCATTACTCGTATACAAGTCAATAAGTTGAGCAAAAGTACCCGAACCCATAAAATAACTTTCAGCTTCTAATCGATTAATTACTTCTACTGTTTTCTCTAAATTCTTGCTGCGGAAACAAGATGCCAACAAGAAGCGCTTAAGATTATTTGCATTTTCACCTTTGGATTCAACACTGGCAATAAATCTTTCAAGTTCTGCACAAAAAAAATTTAGATTATGAAAAAATTTTTTTTTTAAAATAATTGTATATAATACCGTCAACAGTTAAACTGTCAATACTCCTCTTTTTACCACTATTGTTCAAAGTTCTAAGTTCCAATTCACCAGAACTTAATTTCCCAAGAAGTTGGGAAAGAGTCGGGGTCATTTCGGAACTAATTTTGTCTGACAATTTTAAAGCATAATGGCTGCTGATTGTAAACCCCTCTTCCACTAATTTCGGCAATAATATTTCCAACATTTTAATACGATCATTGCGGAGATAGGCAGTTCCATCATACAACAGCTCACCTACAACATCAAATTTATCAGTTTTAGTTTTATTATCATAATCAGATTCAATAACAGCTTCAATTTCTTCTGTTTTAATAACATCATCAGTTTCAATTCCAGCTTCACTATCTTCTTGGATTAAATGTTCAGATTTTTCTGCCGTTTTGGTGCGGTCAGCTTTATAAAATTGATTCGGTTTCTTTTGTGAACTTTCATATAACTGACGTACACACCGCACAAAAGCATCGCAGTCTAATGTTTTACAAAAAGCATGTATTAAAGGTTGACGGAACACTTGATAGTTGTAGAATGCGTTGTAGTTTTCCATAATATTTGCAGCGTCGTTAATATTGCTGTTCGTTAAAGCAGTATAAGTGGCTGCTGCAGCAGCAGTACCATTTGAAATCCCTGCATCACGCAAGGAGGTTATTATTTTATCACAATTATTTTCTTTAAGATTGGGTATTACATATTCCCGAATGGTTTCTGCTGATGGATGCAAATTAAATTCTTCTTGCATTTTTCGTAATATATCAAAAATTTGATTTTGTTCTACAGAGCAAATCAAAGGCCAAAAATAATGTTGTCTAATGGGCAGACCGGAATTTTTCATTTCTTTTAACAGCGGTAAAGTGCTGTTGACTAATCCACGAGTTAAACCAGCCTCAGTAGCGAATAACAACGGCTTGGAATTTAAACCTGAAAATATATAATATATTAATTATATAATTATATTACACGATACATATATATTATATTATTTATATGATAATATATTAATTAAATACCTTCATCCTGCAATGTTTTGCATATAGACAAAATTTTTTCAACAGGTCTATTAGCCTTAAGCAATTGCCTAATAAAGAATTTTCCTACATCGGCGGGTCTACCATCAGGACCTGTACCTCTTGGCATGACCCGTAACAACTTCAGACAAACGTCTTCAAATCCCATATTGGTTAATCGAAGGATAATATTCACGCAATCCTGATTAAAACTAGTTGACAAATGGAATTTGCCTAGCAAACAATCGATTTTGTCACCATGCCCTCCGACAGTTAAATGATAAATTACATCTAAAAGATCTTTGTCCAATAGGAATAATTCTTCTTCCTCGCATTTATCTAGAGTAACTTTGATGCTTTCAATGTCACCATGTCTTCCGAAGCAACAGAGAAGAGTAGCATATGTATCGGCACTGGGTTCCAAACCTGCTTGTTTCATAACACCCAAAATACCTTTGGCGGATTCCATGTCATTAGCCTAAGAATTAGGAGAAAAAATATGCCATTTCTTTCAATAAGTTTATGATGAAGTCACATTTAAACGAACAAATTTAAGAATAAAATTCATTACTTAATATATTGTATAACTAAATGTTCACCTGTGAATGCCCTAAAATAAGTGAATTAAACACGGCTTCATTGACAGGCAAATTTTTCTCTCTCATATATTCCAAAATTCTGGTGGCACCATCAATATCACCTTGTTGGCAATAGCGAGTAATTAAACGTTGATAGGTTACGCGGTTTGGTTCAATAGACTTTGACTCGATCTCAGCCAAAAAGTCGGTAGGAGAAAATTGGTGTTCATTTTCCAAGTAGACACGCAACAAAGCATTATAATGAGAAATATCCATTGGCACATTCAAGCCATTTAAAGTTTTCCAAATTTCTTGCACTAAGGCTGTACGAACTTCGGGTATCTCTTCGGGTACCAAATTACCACAACACCTAATAATTAACAGAGACTGCGTACTGGTTGCAGAACGTGTAACTCGAATTTCTTCTAAAACATCCTCTATGTCCCTCCTTGAAATGCGACCAATACGACGCACATCGTTATCCAAACGTTTGATTTGTTTATCCAAAGTCAAATCTATTTTGGGAGCAGCGGCGCCATTGGCAAAACCACTTAAATGAAAACATTTGTATAAAATCGATTGAGGTTATGTCACACAAAGAGTTTTAAATATTAATAACTTTTATGTAAAAATGAACGAGATTTTTATTGCTCCAATCCTAGAAACTATTTGCAATAATTTTTTTTTTGAAAATGCCGAAAAGCTCACAAGAAACGTTCAAAGTTTATTAGAAAACTATGTTCCCTATATTGCGTAAGCTTTGCCAATTGTTGTAGAATCAAAACAAAAATTTCCATTTTACAGGAGGACTTCCTTTTATGCTTACTTTTGAAATTGGGCACACATGCATGTTGTATTCTGCAACAATGCACATGTCTCCGTATCACGTACACTATTCACCACAAAATTTCGTGTGAATCCAGCAAAATAACGAAAAAATTTACCGGTTCTTAATATTGAAGCCATGATTTTATTTTCACAATTTAAAACACACGGCCCGAGTGCAACACACGTTCGACTTAACAGAGAATATACTTTATGGCGAGAATTAAAAATCTAGTGGAGAGAACTGTCAGCACATGTACTTCTATGTTGCCAACTAATAGTTATTGAGTTTTTAGTTCAGGGATGGAAATACTCTGAGTTTGGGTTTAGGAAATGAATCCTTTTGAATACTTTTTTTAAACTATCTTCGACGAAATAAAAGCGAATTAAATTATGTGGTAGTGATGTCAACATAAAAACTACTTTTTTAAATTATTTGCTTTCTTTATATAGTTTTTGTGTTTAGTATTATTTAGCTGTTTACTGAGTCCATTTAACAACGAGAAATAAATATTTATAAACGGAAGAGTTATTAGGTGTGTATGCCAAATGTGGCAAAGTACTTAAACTAAATCATCCATGACACTTCACTGACCTTACTTAATAAATTTTTACGGATGTATTTGTAATATGGCAGGGAGTAAATATTTTTCATTAACAGAACCTTAAGTACTTAATCGATTAACTTTAACTTTAAAAATGTGCGTGTGTATGCAAGTATATACACGCATATGTATATATTTATTTCTATATCTATTTATATCCGCACATGTAGTATGTAGGTGAGATAGAAAAGCAGGAGTTACTACTATATAGTTACGTATAAAAATACATACATACATACATTTATTAAAATCACAATGAATATTATAAACTTACAGAAATAATTAAATGTAGTCATACGACTCCAAAAATACACATATAAAAATTTTTTGGGAACCAATCCATACTTTTGAGTACACATACATATACAGCAGGCATTAAATTTGTAAAGTTATCAATCCGTATGTAAGTCAAAAAAACGTATTACAGTGTTACAAGAGAGATTTGTTTCTAGTACCTTAGTACTAAAAGTGAGCTGCTGAGTGTCGAACAATATACTAAATTACAAAATATGTACATACGTTAATTTTCTTTTATGCATATCCGTTTGTAAACTTAAGGTGCATTTCCCTTGTATATAAATGCATACATGCATGCAAACATGTTGAAATACACTCATCCACTCTAACATATATGTACATATGCTGCACTTGCATTAATTAAGCATAATTAATTAAATAGATGTTTCGAAAAAAGAATAAAAAGATAAAGTTAAATATGCTACATACATACATGTATTTATGTAAATATACATGGATGTACACTTTTATCTTACATGTGATTGATCTGAAAAAGCAGATGCTTTTACACAAAAAAGAGAAAACACTTTATTTTATAAAATTAAGCGTTTAGGAAAAACTTCATGTAAAATTAAATTCAGTATAAATAAATAATGTTTTAAAATAAGTATATATAAAGCAGAAATGCATATCCCTATGGATGTGAGTATGTATGTAATATGCAGGCGTTTAAATTTTTAGCCGCATAGCAGCGTCCACAACTTGTTAATTTCATTTATTTTGTAATCATTAAAAACACAACATACATAAAAAAACATCTCGTCAGCTTTATGTACATATATACATACATATGTATGTACATAAAGCATATATGTACATATGTCAATATCAGACAAATCTTTGCCCAATGTCCACTTTTGGTCCAGTGATAATATGAACGGATTGTACTCTATGGCGCTCTCAATAATTTCCCGCTTTTCTATTGAATATTCTATTATTGCTCCCCTTTTTGTTCTTTTTATTCAATGTGTTATAGTAGAATATAAAAGCGAAAATGAATAAAAATTCATAGATAAAATTAATGAAAGAAGAAAATAATTTTGCAATTGACACTCATTACGCCACTGTAGGCGTTATTTATAGGGAATTTGCTCTTACAATTAAATATTTAAGAGCAGTGCCAACCAAAACCAACGAATAAGAGTAAAAGTTGCAATTTTGCAACAAGTGCTGCCATAACGAAAATTTAATTGTTTATTATGTAATTGTTGTATAAGGAATCCTGTGCATCCAAATGTGTATACGATATCCAAAATTTATAAATGATATTATTTTCTAAAAAAGAAAAAAAAATAAATATTATGTTTTAGTTTTTTTTTGTTTTTTTTTTTTTTTGTGAAATAAATATATGACAACACTGGTTGTGCAGGTTTGCCACGAAGAAAATTCGAAGAGAATAATTGCATTTCCTTACGTCTTGTTCTGCATGGAGTAAAAATTGAATACGGTATAGACATGTACATATGTATAAGCTATACTTATGCATGTAGCTTCGCATGCATACACATGTGTGTGTTTGCATATACTAACACATGGCTGTTTATTCAAGTAGGAGACATCTGTGTATATGAAAGAAGTGCAAAGCAAGATGCAATACATAAATGGGTATTCATATATGGATATGAATGCATATATATAAATATTATAAATGTTGCTTTTGTAAAACAAACCACTAGGGAGGGAAAGTTTTGCCAATGTTGTTGGTGTTGTATGTACAAGAGAGCTTTGAACTCATGTCTCTTGTTGTTGCGTTTCGTTGTGGTTATAAATTTTATGCATGCACATACATACATACATGCATATTTGCCGTATGTAAAATGTACATTGCAAATTTGTACATAAATGAATGCACATGTGCATGTAGGTTTGTTTATTTTATTTTTTTTTGCAGTTTACTTTACATTGTTGTTTTTCCATATTGTATTACTGTTGTTTTTTCTTTTTTATTTATAAAATTCATTTTAAACTTGATGATATACTTCGCATTCATCACAATTACCGCATACGTTTCAGGTCGTTGTTCGACAAAAACGTTTGTTGATAAACCAAAAATCATCAAACCTTTCGTGCCGTGTTTAAAAAACCTCCCTTGTGCCTCCGCCGTCACTATCTTTGTCGTGCTTGTCGTGTAAAATTTTTTTGAAGCTTTCTTATTTTTCGTCGTTTTTGATTTTTTTTATATACATATATTTTAGTTAAAGTGCAAGCTAAGATTAACGATAGTGTGCAACTTTTTCACATCTTGTCTCCACTATTTCAAGTACATATCGGGAATTTTTGTTGATATTAAATAAATAACAGTGGAAAAAGTTTGCGTGGTTGTGCATTACGTCGTGTGTGCCAAATAGAGAGTGCGTGTTTTGTTATCCTGGATGCGCCGAGTCACTATCTTCTGTTGATTTAAATTAGTTTTGTTAATTTTACTCTCAAAAAAAGTGATTGAAAATGAAATATGTAAATACAAAAACTATTTATTCATCTTGTGGTGTGAGCGAAAGCATTCGGCTTATGTTCGTCTTGTTAGTTCGTTAAAAATTTTCGCGGCCTCGTCATTATTGTCATTTTTATTGTAGATAATCTAGTCACATCAGAGTATGACTATTAATAACAATAACATTATTATTATCGTCAGCAGTTTTTTAATCGCCATTATTGCTAATGCATTTAAGCTTTTAAATAGTTGTTGTTTGTGTTAAATTTCTATTTCAAATGAATACGAGAGATTCATTGAGGACTGTAAGATTTTCATACATAATTTTTTTTATCGTTCTAAGTTTTTGAAAACGAAATTTGAAAATAAAAATGCGTCCCATACTTTTTGACGAGTTTCAGAAAAGTTCCAAGTAGTGAATCAGTGTTCTTTGCGTGCATTGTAAGTTTTTTTCCAGTGGATGTCATTCTTACTTTTTTGTTGGGACTTAAGGCTTTCATAAAATATGAATTAAAATTTAAATTCTAGTATTTAACAAATGAGAAGCAATAACGTGGATTTGTACGAATTGTTGAGTACTTTTTCTAATTTCGCAATAATAATTGACATTAGCTTATTCTGAAATATTTGAAAGTGTGTGTGTACTTATGAATATTTAGTTTAGACTATTCCGGGAACTCAATTAGTTTTTAAGCTCATTATTATATCCACTATCGTTCAATCTCTACTGGGTTTCAATCATTGCTGCATTTACTCCTATGTACACGTATGTGTATATGTATTTACAAAGGTACATGTGTGTGAGGAATTTTTGCATGTATCTAGCCCATTATTAACAATAATAAAATTATCGTCATCATCGTCATCTACATCAATGCAGCCATGGAATTTCATCTACTACTCACACTAGTTTAAAATCAGTCATAATTATTTTGTTACTGTTGTTGTGCTTGCTGTGTAAAGTACACTAAGTCTTCTTTGCCTTTTGACGTGCATGCACTCTCTACAATTGCATTCCATTGTCTAAGACTACCTCGAACTCCCTCCAGATTCTTCACCTTTATTTCTCCTACTTGTTCTCTTTATTTCTGACATCTCGTAACTTTTTTTTCGCTTGCTATTTTGCTGCCCAGTATTACCTTGTCATGTCTTCTTGGCAAAGAGTTCGTAGACATATGCTGTTTCGACTAGCAGAGAATTGTTGGTTGCAGTAGCAATTTATGCCAGCATCCTCTTTTACGATTCTTCAAATTGGTGTTGTGGCGAACGCTTTGAGGAGTCTTACTCGACTTACTATGTCTCTTTGCCATATTGCATACATGTACGCAAATAAGTACAATAGTTATATAGCTTGTGATGAGAAAATAAAGTTCAGCGTACTTTTAGTTAGTACTGTTTAGATGAAATAGAGCAGCAGCAAATGTTTGCGATGATTTTGTATGATGGTCGAATCAATGCCTAATTTGGAGTTTTTTTTAATACCCCATTGCATCAATTTTTACAATGAAGGTTCTTTTAATGAAGCGTGTACCGGAATAGGTAGTGAGTTGTATTCTTGATAATCTGTTCGTATTTGGAAAATTGGTTGCAGTTGTAAAGGGGATTTTAAAATTATTTCCTTAAGGTTTTTTTTTTTTTTTAAATAACTTAACCTGCAAAGCTTTTGGCTTGACCGGAAGAAAGCAACCAGGGTCTAGGCTGGAATCGAACACGCTACCATCGGCTTAGTAGGCTGCGTATTATTCATTCGCGTTTTAAATTATAAGGATTGGTCTTTGGAAAGCTTTGAAAGCTTTTGATTATTAATGCCGATGTGTCTGAATTGTCTAGTTATACTTGACTATAAAAACTGATAGTAAACGGTAATTAAAAGCTTTCTGCAACTTGGGAAAAAAGTGTCTATTCGATATGTTAAATAGTTATTAGGCACCTCGAAATTACAAAAGTAAATTCAGCTTTCTGGCAATAAGAATATGTATATATAGCCGAGCGTCGTGGATTGAATTATTAAAACGACATTCTAACTTTAATCCTTCAATTAATTTTCAATAACACTAAATAGATATGTAGCTGAGTTTTTGTAATACCACACCGAATAAAAATAGCATCACAATGTGCTTTATTTAAATTTGCATTTTTTAGTTTTGCATTGTGGTACTGCAGTACCGATAACTGTGCTATTTAGTCCCCGTTGTTTTCTATCTATAACATATTAAGTGTTGTCGGACGTTTGCTTTATGTTCTTGGTCGTTTGGTGTACACTTTTTTGCTATTGCTTTGGCTGGATGTAGCCGTATGTGTATGTGTGTGTCTCTCGTTATTGGTAGCAATGCACTTTGAATGTGGATGTCATTTCCTCTAACGTTCTTAAGCAGTGAACAACAGAAAATATTAATAAAATAACATTAAAAATAATTTTTTCCGATGAAGACAACAAGAGAGAAAGTAAATAAAAAAAATCCTTATGTTTTTTATACAGTAAAACTGATAAAACTTTGATAAACTCATTTTTCAATTGAGAAAGAAAAATAAAGAAAGGATGCAAATTAAATTAATTCAGCTTTCTTGCATTCCAATAAAAAAGCATAGTGTATTAAAATAATAAAAAATATATCATTGGACCGCCTGCGTAACAATGTGTTGGGTTATTATTGTTGCGTGTAGGTTCTTTTAATTTCCCATTTGTGTTTATACACTTAAACGAATGTGTAAGTGTGTATAAGAAGTTCACAACACACGCATAAAGTGTCTGTTAAATATCCAAATAAATATAATTTACTTATATAGAATATAGGATTGTGTTTTTTACAATATCTTTGTTTTTGCTCGCCGTTTTTCATTGCATTCATTATTAATTCCTGTCCATGTTATAAATCTTGCATCAGAAAGCAGTGATGTTGTTGGTGTTTTTCTTTTAAATAATGTTTTAATAAAAAGCTTGGAAAAAAAAGTTAAATAAATTTCACACGGAAAAAAGTATGCAAGGAAAATAGACGCATAACATCTTCTAAAAAGGAAGGACATACATAATGACGGTGCTATTCAGATGATTCTCTATAATCACTTTTCTTTGGCAGGATACTCACACACTGTCGCAGGTAAGTTTTTGGAGTTGCCGACGGCCTTTCAGCGTCTATTAATAACTGTAAGAATAATAATAATAATTTTTATTTTCATTTTCATTCATTTAATTTTATTTATTTCATTTATTCAGTGAATGAATATTCATTTATTTATTTGTAATTACAATTCATCTGAGCATTATTAACCTTGCGAGGCTTTATTGCCTTGTCTGAAGATGTAAATATCTTTTCATTATTGATTACATTCAAATTATTGATTTTATATGGGTTTGGCAAATATATATATTAATATTAGATAACGATTTTTATTCCACTTGTTTCTTGTTCGCAGATAAAAAAATATTTTGGAGATACTTTTCCAAAAATTGATTTTGTTTTCTTATTCGATTTCATCTTGCGGCACTCATTTTGGATTGAACGTCTTCTCCATCTTCCTTCGCTTTTTTATCTTGCTTCCACTGCCACAGAGTTTCCCATCTTTTTCGCAAACCAATATCCAAATTAGTTGCATCATATCATGTGCGTATGCTTTGTTGGTTTATAAAATATTGCTTACAAATTAACTCCCTTTTCGCTATATTGGAAATAATAATAACAATGATAATAATAATAATAATAATAATATTATTAATAAAAAAAAACATTAAAGAGTGAAATTTTTTCAATATGGCACACAATATTTCGTATGTAATATTTATAAAAAGCTGACATGAGTAGTAAATTAAATGAAAATTTTTACAATACAAATATAAGATAAGGTTTATCTTATATTTATTTATAAAGTTGCTCGTTTAGAACGCAGCACTGAAGTATCAAAATTATATCCGTTAGTTTCCAAGTAGGAGTTATGGTTTAAGTTATATAATAGTGCATGTAACAGGTCTGAAGTATACATACCATCCTGCAAAGATGTTTAAAATTCCATTAGTTTTATCTTACACATTCTGTAGAAACATTTTTTGATCCAACTGCATCTTAAGCGATGTCCCTTCCACATCTTAACATTTGGAAGTTGTATCTGTAACATTGTAGTTTTGATTCTTAATATTTTAGGAAATATTAAGAAATGTTTAGAAATAAATGTTTGATAGCTTGGAGTTCATCTTTGTCATACGAGTTTTCTTGCTTAGCTGGAAAAGTTGTAACTCAAAATGCATTTCCTACTTTTCGAGTTTTAGTTTTCCACTTTAAATTTACACATAAAAACCAGCCTGTTTTAAATATTTCAATAATTTTCATTAGTAAAAAAGGTTTGTTTCGAATATGGAACGTGCTTTTTCAATTTTTAATACTTGCAATACCACATCACTCTTCACATCATTTTTATCTTCATTAATTGAATAGCTGGCAGATGCATTCCACCATTTTGTAAATTGTATAATTTCATTTTTAATTCTTACTATTTCAGAAATTCTTAGATACTTTGCTTACTTTTGTCATTCCAGTAGTAGTTGTAGCTACTTAAGACAGCATTAGTTTTGTTATTTTCATTGCTACAGCCGCGTTTCGTTGTTATCTTTGTAGTTGTTGTGACTTGTTGTTGCAGTTTGCTATTGTTGATTTGCTTGTAATGAATCGCACAAATTCATCATTGCGTTGTGCTTTGTTGTCTATAATCCTCAATTACGAGGTTTTTATCTATCTTATTGTTCGCCTTCGTTTTCTTATTCTTCGAAAAATCCAAAGATACGAGTTTCTACATGTACTTTTTTTTTTATGAGAAACAAGAAATAAGCACAATATGAAATTAGTATTTCAACTGAATTAGCAAACTTGTTCCTACTTGGGGACAGACTTCCTTATTTTGTTGTAAATAAGAAAGAGTTTTCAAATAATCCCCATGAGACTTATTGCATATAAAGTAACCGAAAATAGCTGTTTCAGTTCCGGTAATAAAACTGCGATTGTATTTATTATTGTTTCCAAATAACTTGCAAGTATCTATTAAAATTTGGTAGGATCCGATCTCCATTGAAAATTTGCTTAATCAATTATTGTAAATTTTTATTTTTAAATCGAATAGTTAACTAATTTCCTTTGTATTAGCAACTTAATAAGAAATGCATTATGAAGTGTTTATGGCAGCCTGTTGTAAAACAATTACCTTGATATTATAAAATCAGTTTGCGAGGACTGTGCCACACCAGAGACGCGCACGGACGTAAATTTAAAAATTATGATATGAAAAGAAAATTATTAAATTGTTAAAAGAAAGTGAAGCATGTATTAATTATTGTTTTGAAAACTGTATAAAAATAGAGAAATCTTTCTTTGGATCACTTCAAATTCCAATCTTCCTAGTTAAGCCGAATGGGAATGAATTCACTCTTTAATGTTTAAGAACTTTGAAGTGAACATCATTTTCGTTTGTAAGCCCCAACCACTTTGTTTTCTTCTAACGATAAAGCAAAGTAACCAAATGACATTAAAGGACGGTCCACTTTTGACAATTTGATAAGAAAACTTTACGTGAAAAAGTTCATCAGATGATATTGATGGGCCGTAAAAATTATGTTTTCCTCTTTTAAGATGTGTAAATATTATGAAAAATAAATGAGGTGCTTTTAAAGGATATTTTTAAGATACGTACGAGTAAAGCAAACAAGCGAATAATTTTCTTAGCAACGTATTCGATTTCTTGTAAATAACTTAAGTTCTTTTTCTAAAGCAACCTTCACTTTTGGAAGTATAATGCAACATCTTCCAATTAAATTTAAGTATATACGTTTATACATGTATATGTGTGCTAGCATGCTTGTAAGTATGTATTAATGTGCGATATTATTGAAAGGCACGAAAAAGTGTCCAATTGGATTACTTTGCGTGTCACATACACATGTATAAATAGATAAGTAGAGGTTTGCGATGTAAGAAGCATGTACATTCACGAGTGTGTTTGTCCCTAAGAATATAGGAAAAATAAACACACACACGCACACACACAGACACACACGCATCCAATGATATATACATGTGAACGGGAGTATGTTTAGATGTTATTATTATAAAGTTAATTGCCCTGAACAAAACGAACCACAGTGCAATGCAAGGCAATTTCTTTTTGGACTCCATCACCTTTTAATTTTATTATTACCGGCGGAACACTTTTAACCTCAAAAGTGAGAAAAAGAGAAACATTTTAAATAAATTTTTTTTTTTTTACAATAAACTCATACATCGAAATGATGACAAAGCATGAAAGATAATTGTAAAATAAAATTTGTTGTTGTTGTCGTTATTGTTATAAGTATTTACAAAAACAACAAACATTATAAGATTTTACAGCAACGAACAAGTCAATTTCATTTGCTTGTTTTGTCATGTGTATGGCTGTTACTTAAGCCCGCCGACTGACAACAACTAAGTCGGCTTGCACTCCATATTTCTATATAATTTCAACGCGCATATATCGCTAGCGACAACAACGGCAACGATATCAGAATATACAATAATAGCAATAGCAACAAAAACAGAAAAATTGCAATAATAAGTGGGAGAGTATCATGGGCGAAATTTCTTACTCGTTGTTACTTGTGTGTACATGTGTGTCATTGATACAGTACGGGATGAAAATATGAAGGACTATTCCTCCAATTGGTGCTTCGTTTTCACATAATTTATTTATTTTAAATTATTAATATTTAAAGTATTCTTCATAAATGTATCATGGTTTCATTCTAGGTAATTTCGAACGAACTCGCAATAAAAGTCCTTATAACGACTAAGAACTACAAATACTTTGAAAGCGACTATTATGAGAAATTAACTAAAAAATTATTAATAAAAAATAATATAGACATATTTAAAAAACTTAAAATGAATTTTTTTACAAAAATCTTGGAGTAGAATTACGAATGAAGAGTGAAGTAATTTTTCAGCATCGATATTTAAGAAACATTGTGTAAAATAGTGATCATAGGCGAGACAGGAGACCGGAAATGAGGAGACATGCCTCACGCTACAATGAATTCATATTACGATTTTGTACATAACTTTCAGTCTTGGGGAATCTTCCGATTCTTCTATACAATTTTTTGCTGTTGTAATTATTTAATTGTTACCCACTGTTTGGTGATACATGTACTCGTATCACCAAACTGCAAATACAGAGTTCTCGTACTTGCACTCATTTTGCCATCGAATAAAGAAAAAAAATACAATGTAATGGCAGAAGTGGAAGTAAGAAGAGTAAGAGAAAAACGCACATTTAGAAAGCTTCTTGCTTTCAGTTAAGTATCTATAGATGTGCATACAAATGTCTATGCCTTCTGATGTGGTAGGCAAGAGCTCGTCGCACTCATATTATCCAAGATATATACATGGAGTTCCTGGTACACTGTGGAATAAAGAAGTGAACTCGTTTAGACATAAACGCTGCTGCAATAGCAGTCGACTTTGGGAGAATACTAGATGTGCATGTTCGTTTTGTATGCGCAAAGTGAAACAAATGATTCGATAAGTTACGTTCGCTTTTGTGTTTTAATTTCATTTTCTGGAATTTAGAGTAGGGAATATAGAAATAAAGGAAAACAGTAAATCAAGGAGAGGAAATGCAAAAAAATAAAATTTTTGTAAGTATGTATATCTCTTCTACATTTAATTATGTATGTAACACTGCTCGTATGCAATTTATTTAGGGTCGGTCGTCGGCGTTACTTGTTCTTCTTTCAATGTATTACGCGAATAATTGCGGATTTTAACATTTACGTACTTGTATGTTTGGATGTAGTATGTACGAGTACATATACATACATATATCTATATATAATGATGGATGCACATAAATAATATAAACAATATTTTTTGGATAAATATTTCTCATTTTTCTTTATATGATAATATGCCTGCAAAGTAAAAAAATTTTATATTGAAAAAAGTTCCCTGTGGATTAAATTTAGAGCCGCCTATGACCGTTTCAGTAATTATTTGGGAATAAGTTTTCAAATTCGCATCGACACTGTAAATCGGTTCTTTAGTTCTGTTATTTTTATTCTGCTTTTTGAATTTAAAAGTTAATTTAATAATTTAAAAGGAACATAATATGTGTCATATTAAATAATTTAAAAATTATTTTTCTTTTCAATAAAAAAGTTAATCGTTTTCATTGATAACTATAAAATTAATACTCTGAATCGAAAATACCGTGGATTGTGTTTGTAAAAATCTGTTGCAATATACGACTAAAATAATTATGAAAATGTGCAAGATTTGAAATTAACATTTCATATTTTGTAATATGAATTTTGGTGTTACAAGCAGTTTTATAACCATATAAAAATCGCAATGAGAAGCAAACGCTTTGCAAGCACACTCTGACACGATATGAAATGACCAAAGTTTGTCTGGTATGGAAGGGAAGCCTACACACTTATGAAGCAAACTAATCACTTAATGGGAGCCACAGTACTCAAAATATCCAATTTAGTAACCTTAAAATACCACTAACGTAATCAGACGCATACACGCGTTGAAATACATACATGCAAGTATACATTATATCATAATAATAATTGCATACAAATACATAAGAGAATTTGCAAAAGTATGAAGAAGGGAAATGGAATAGGAAAAAAATGGAAATGGAAAACATAAGTATATCATAGAAGAACCAGAACAACATTCACCAACTCCAATTGCTATGGGTCTCCTACGATGAGTTGCGAAGACTTTTCCTTTGCCTTTGTTATGGCATACGAGTAGTTGCTATAATAAATTCCCACTCAAATCCAAACTATCAGCTCAAATTTAGAGTAAGTTTTTGGTGCTGAGATGATGAAAGAGATTTTCGGACTGTGACTAATGACCGACTCTATTAGCATAGAGTATTCGCATGACTGTTGAAAAATAGAACTTAGTTTAGGCGAGCAGAATTGTATTAAAAAGGAGCAGAGTCTTAAAAGGCTCTAACGTAGTTACATAATCCCAAATTAGAATGCAATTGGCTTGACTATATAATGCTTAAAAGGACGGCTAATAACCACTCATATGTGTTGTTGCTGCGAATCGATGTTCTTGAAAGTAAAATTTTCATTCATTTTGATTTTGAAAGAGATGAATAAAAATAAAAAACTTAATTTAAATAATTTCTAACATAATCCATTGCAGAAAAATAAAAAGGAAAATTAAAATTATGAATGCTTTAAAGGTACATATTTTATCCCCTTGACTCAAAAGTACTAAAAAGTAACAGTTGAAATGCAAAATACCAAAGGAAATCATTGAAAGTTCGTTGTAGTTGTTTAAATATTCGTTTTTTTTTTTACTTTTTTTTTGAGCGCATTTGCTGCATTGCACTCATCATTAAGTGCACATCCATGTGCACGGAGTTTCCGCACAGTTGTAGTTATTGCTTTTACAGCTTGGATTCAAAGTGTGAATAATTGACTCTGATAGTTGACTCGACATACGACGTTGTAGTTTCAAATAGACATAAAAGCAAATAAAAAGAAAAAAGCAAGAAAACTAAATCAGCCAGCCAGTCAACCAACCAGTTAAGTTTGCAAAACCAATTCTGGAGGCGAAAAAATTACAAAATGCACAGCAAATAATAATGGAATAATAAATAAATACAGTTTTCTCTACCCTTTAATATTTATGGCTACTAAATACAGTCAGTGTAGAGCGCGACTCTGAAATGAACGTTTGCAAAAGCAGAGAAATTATAAAAAAAAATTGAAAAAAATAAAAAACATTATTTAATTAAAATAATAATAATTGAAAACAAGAATGTATTAAAATTGGATTAACTAGTGTTTATACAACGCCCAAATAAAAAAGCTCTACGCTTCTTAAAGGTGCATAAAAAAGTATTTAAACACATATTTTCGATTCAAATGATTGAAATCATAAAATTTTTATAAGAAAACTGACAAAATGCTTGCACATAAATTGACCTACGACAAAGGAAATGTAATCGAAATGCAACGGCAGCAAAAACAAGAAAAGAGCGAATAAAAACAAGCAAAGCATAATTTACTACCAACACATCGACAGCTAAACTTTTGCAAATGCACATGAACAGGCCGTGCAAAAGCACAGACCTCCTATTGCAAGTGCAAGCAAAATATGGTATGCGCATAAGAAGGTGGAGCGAGAAGGAGGAAGAGTGCGTGTAGTGAGAAAGACAGAAAGTGGTAATAATAGTATTGCCACGGCGATTTGTTCTAAATAGTGTTGTTAACTTGTTTGTCAATGATTAAATTAAAAGAAAAATATATGTGTTCAAAAAATACCTTTTTTCATGCAAAAAGTCAGCAAGAAATATAGCAAAAACCTTTTGTAGTTCTATAATATTGAAAAGTCATATAATAATCGTAGATACATTTTCTGTATTCGTGTAAAGAAATGGTGCAGGTGCGAAATGGGAAGTGCTTGTGTGGGTTAATTCATAAAACACAAAAACAGAATGCTGCACAAATAATTATTAATAAAATAAAAAAGGATAATGATAACTAGTTTCCATACATACACAGTCCAATAAAGCTCAATTTATTGTAAGTCAGTTAAAGCAGACGCAACCACAAAATACAAGCCGGTTACATACATGTGTATCGACGTAGACAAATTTTTAATAAAAGTGTTTTTAAGAATATTGAAAATTATATGAGCAATACTTTTATTTTTCAAGCCTCTTTTAAAACTAATTTGCAGCGAAAAAATTTATTTTGCTCGATTTTGCAGTTTTGTGTTCCAACATGTGAAATTAATTTATTTTAATTATAATTTTGTGTTTCCGGCATAATGTACAAAGTGAAGGTTCCTGAATGAGAAACGTGTCGATCAGCCCTGAGTGTCATTATAACGTTTACGTTTTCAGTAAAATATTACCTATTCACACATATCACAGCACATTAATGTAAATATGTTATAAAGCAGAATTCAATAATAGCAGTACTCTGTAAATTACTCATCCAAATGATCTGAATATGCGTATGCATTGTCATAAAACCATTAAATTTTTCTTTGAAACCAAAATTTATTTTTAAAAAGTAATATTATTCACCAGATAGCACACATTTACGGCCACTGCACCACTAAATCGAACTACGTTTACAGGGAAAACTTCCTCCTTTACTATACTTATGCCCCCGCCCATTAACCAATGCCCTACTAATTGTTTCTCCAAACCAGCAACACACGGAATAGGCTTTCATTTTAATACTTGTCGGTATTAGTTAGTATGGAATGATTTATTTGTTGGTGAAAATGTGTGGTAAAAATTTTGTCGGATATCGGATTTGTCCGTTCACCGATTTTTTTTATAATATATTTTTTACAATTTGGCAATACTAGTTTGTTTGATAAAGAACATGCCATCAGTTAGTCACTCAGCTTTTACATGTAGATAATGGGTAGTTGCTGTATTTCCATCCGTTCAGCTTTTCTCACATTTTTTCCCTCTCATTCTGACTCACTCAAATATGCTGTCACTCAGTGCCATGACATTCAGAACCTAGCCTAACATTATAAAGTTTATTTGTGCATGTTTTGTTGTTTCCCTTTTAAGTTGCTTCTTGAAAATTGCAAATTTTTTAAAGGGCGCATGTGTTTTCAACACGAACACTCTCGCATTGGCTGCAGGCTCACTTTGGCTTATACACAAAAGCTAACAACTACATTTAACGTGCAAAACAATTGCATCCCAATGTTTGAATGTGTACTTCTACTTCAATGTACTTGTTTTCTCCACGTCATGCACGACGGCTGGAATTCTTGCTGTGCTTGTATGCGTAGCTGTGCGCCTGTATGAGATTTTATAGTATTTTTTAATGGTTTTGTTTATTTGTTTCTTTTAAATATTCATAAGGAACTTGTACACACGTACCGTAACATGTATTAAATGATAAAAATTAGATTTCGAAATTTCTGTATTCGATTAATTAAAATCGACGAACGATTAGAAGTTGTTCCGTGTAACAAGATCAACATGATTCATAACGAAAAAACTTCGCCCCATAAGTTTAGAGGCAAGAATATAATATTATTTCAATTGCACAAATTCATGTATGTCTGTGTGAAAGTGATTCGAGTATGATTACGTAATTGTGAAGCCCTGCGCTACACAGAGGCTGCTTGGATATAAATGTTTCATTCAAACTTTGGTGCAGGCGGTGCAGGCGGTGCAGGCGGTGTTTCCAACTTATTTAAGAAAATACAAACATTTCAGTATTTACATGATATTGTATTATTCATTTTAAATCGTATGCAGGCTCTCCGCTGGCAATCGTTGAATGCAGAAGATATTTCAGTGCGATCTCGCAGCAATCGCTCATTGCGAAATTTTATCCGCAATTGCTACAACTAAAAATGCATAATAAAAAAAAAATTTCATTTTACTGTAAATTGTTCGTAAAACTAGAAAAAACTCCAACAAACCTAAATTTTTGCCATAAAATGCGACATTAAAAAAAACAAGCAGTGGAAGATTGGCTCGACTGTTATATCACAAAAGGTATTAATCCAAATCTTTCAAAACCGCCAGTGCAAAATCTTTCGTACAAAGATTGGAATGCCTCGGCAAACTTGTGTCACCAATAAGAAATATCTCAAAGGGATCTACTATATATTGAAATTCTTGGGAATGAGGTCTTCTCTTCACTTACATTTATGGAATTAAGATTTAGCTTTTTAAATTTTAAACATTGAATATGAGTACTCCCAGTTTTCTTAAATAAATACGGCTTTTTAAAAAGGAAATGATTTGATTATTTTTCGTTTGTCAGAAACTACTTTTTAAAAATTCATTGCTAAGCAAATATATACACGTCTGTCGAATTCGTTTCACGCAAAACTGATGGAACAATTTGTGACCTTTTGCTTTATGAAATTGAAAATACGTGAAAATTCCTTGCAATGGTTTGTGTTCAGTTAGCACGGTAATTTTATATTTCTGTTATAAATACTTCTTACAATTATCTCACTCGAACTAAATTCTAAAAAAATTATTTAATAGGAATTGTAACATAATAAAGCTCTGGGCTTCGGTTGATGTTTGAAAAACATTTGCGCATGCGATGTAATTTGCATTAAAGGGCAAAGCGACTTAAAACTGATTTTTTCCTACTTTTTATTCCATTTTTATTTTTTATTCAATTCTTTTTTTTAAATATATTTTTCCTGAAGAAGTTATAGAAATAAAATATTTTTACCTTTTTCGAATAGATCTAAAACTTAATTATATATTAAATTATTAAAAAAAAATTTTATTTCTTTTATTTTTTGTTAGCAGGAGTGATTGGTGTTAAGGGGACTCTTATGATCGAATTTCGAATCCATTATACATACATTCATTTTCCGAATGGGTTTTTACTTCTACACCAATACTTTCGAAATGCCCAGTTTTTTTTTTGTAAGTCAAAAAATTATAACTTTTTGTTCTATACACTTTAATTTGTTTTTATTAAATTTAATGCATTCCTGTGTGCAATAGGTTGTATAGATTTATGAAAGTTATTTAAAATAATTAGTTCAACCATTTGTGGAACTTACAGAAATCTCTGGAATAAAACAAAATTAAATTCAATGTGTAGGAAATACTCGTCGTATTCATTTATCAGGCAGTATGGACGCTTGTACCATAAGCAGAAACAGAACTAGCACATTCGCTTATTATCCTTATTTTAGTTAAAGCTTGCATGTGAAAAAATTGTAAGAAATACGCATAGATGTGTACTTTTGTGTGTATGTGTTACAACTTATTTGTGCCTCTGGTGCGGAAGTGTTGGTGTAGGTTGTTGTTAATGGTGTTCTTGCAATATTGTATTTTTCTCGTATCGTTAGGGTTTCACCATGTATGCATGTGTGTGTAAATACTATACATACACTAAAGGCGTCCTAATGTAGTTGTGTTAGTGGGAAGCAATTATTTTTCGTGTGTATTCGCTTGCACTTGAACTGTTTATGTTGTCCTTAAAAGTCAGCCATCCTTTTTGCGTAAGCTGCATCATGTGATATATGGAATTGGACTACTATTGCGTAATAAACACACACTGCAATAACAAAGCAATGTACACTTGCACTTTTGAGGATGCAATATACAAATTATCGAGTACATAATAATTCCTTGGCTTTTTTTGTCAATAGCAGCTTTTAAATAACTTTGAATAACTTTTTAATGGAAGTTATAAATAAAAATTATTTGAAAATCTTTGAGTTTTATTGCATTGAAATTCCTGATTTGCGTAATAAGTAATTGTCTTAGTGTTCGACTAGTGGTTTGTTAGTGTGTTATTCAGAACTGCGCAAGTTTGTAGTTTTTGTGCTGTAGGATTATTGCGTGAATGCATGCATGTGTGTGCCATTTATATTATAATTGTATGATTCAGACATAGGAAATTGCGGCCCGGGGCAAATTTTTGTGAAAAAAATATAATAAATATATATTATAAATAAATGAAAAATATATAAATGAACTGAACGTTAATGTAAAGTGTCTGTTTCTGTATGTAAGTAAATACAAGTGGATTGTCACTCTTATTTGCATCAATTACAAATAGATATTACATATTTTTCGCAGAAGTTTTTAGAATGCGCAAAGATGAGAAATTGGCTGTTATGTGTCAATAGGATCGAAAATTTAAGTGGTTTATGTGATAGACAAATGAAAATAGGAACACGATGATATAGATAATAACTATGTTACATGTACGATATTTGGTTCTCAAGTATAATTCTCCTTAAATTAATAAAAAAAAATTCAACGATGTGGGAATAATATTTATAAATTTTTTCATTTTAGTTATGAAAAATCTTAATTAATAATTTTTCATTAAATTTTTGTTTATAAAATTTTTTTTCACTGAAAATTAGTAGATGTCCTTTTAAGGTCATATTTCACTATCCTAAATGTGGGAGCTTTGCTTAAAATATTGGGTAACGCGATCTACGATTTTCAGAGTTTTATTGCAAGCAAAAGTTTATGAAAACTTACATAAAAGTACAACAATAATAAAGCTATAGTTGATAATTTTCAAATAAAAATGCGGTGCAGTTTTTCATAAGTGTTATCCGTATTGAAAGGATATTGTTTTGAATATTTTATGATTTCTTTTCAAAATTTGAAGTTTTAATAAATAAAATTTAAAAAGAAGACAAATAAAAGTTTCTGTGGAGAATGCATGAATTTTGAGAAGAAGTGATATGTGGATATGTAAGTTTACCACCCCATATGACGATAAGTATGTATATCATGTTTAAGGAAGTTTTTATTAAATAGTTTTCTTTGTTTCTTCTTATATTGAAAGCAGATAAACTTTCTTCCATCAATAATTATCTCGAAAAATATAATAGTATGCGTATAAACTTTATACAATTCATTTCTCAGGCTAGATGAAAGCTTTGGCCAATTCCCTTAAGACCTTGCAAATATGATCTTATATAAGTACATATCGTTAGCTCAAATACAAAATCCAGCAATTGGCGATGTGCGCAATAATAGACAAGACTTGTCATGCTTTGTTTCTGCAAGCGATATGTATCGTTTCGAACTAGTTAATTGACGATTTAAAGAAAATTAAAATTTAAATTATTATTTCCTGTCAATACGAACTACACATGTTTATATACATCTATGGATATGCACACACATATACATACAATATATATATACATGTGAATATATGGGTATGCACTTAAATTTAAATTACACTTTTCTATATCTACACAGAGTAGTCCAAGTCAAAAGTGAGTTCAACTTGCACTCATTCAGTAACATTATTTATTTTTTTTATCACAAAATTGGCATTTTTTGGGTACGAGTATAAAAGAAAAATTTATTTCACAGCATTGATGCAAAATTTATTAAAATTAAACCAGCAGTGATAAATTTGAAGGGAAATGTGAATACATGTTCACATATTTGACAACACGATCTATATCATTTTGCAATCATCAAGTAAACAAAAAAAAAAAAAACCAATTGGAAAAATTCAAATAGTTATTAATAAATAATAAATTCATAAAAAAGAATTTTAAGGACATTGTACCTGTGATATCAAAACAGAGATTTAAGATTGTAATAACTTGCAACAAAACGGCTTTTACTATTATCGTCATCATCATAATCATCATTATTCACATTATAGTATGCACAATTTTATTATTTCCCTTTTTCCTATCTTTATATTTTTTGCCCATCTACAAAGATTTAAAAAAAAATAAAAAAACGCGAAATTGTTTTAAGACAAAAGTATTACTCAGAATATTCCAGAGATGGTAAACTGTAAATTTTATTATGCATGCAGAGTGAAAAGGGTATGTGCATACAACTTAGTACCGCATTAATGTTCTAAAGCAGTTCTAAAAATTTTTTTTCGTGACGCTTAATGATTTTGTAAACCAAAGATGTACTGCTCTTTGTCCTTGCGGGAGCATGTCTGTCGATTGTTAAGAGAAGCGAGCTTATTTTTTTCACCAATTTTGACATCTGAAACTTAGGCTTCTGTATGTTTTGTAATCACCATCAGTGTTATCCCATCAACGTAGGTGAAATACGCTAAAGTAATTACTAGCACGTATTCGGTATAGGAAAAAGTTCCACTTCTATCCGTGTTCTTTTGATTTATCTCTCTCAAAGTATCCTCGAAGATGATGGTAATATGTGGATTATTGTATAAGGAGAAAATAATTATTTCGAGAATTCCCATGGTGGGATATAACTTGAATAGTAAAATAGTCCCTTGAATGATTTAAAAAAAATTATTTTGAAATGTTACAACCACTCATTGCCAATCTCGTGTGAATAGAAAAATTTCGCTGTCAGTGAAATTAAAAATCTGTGACGCTTTTAAAATAATAAAACAAGTTTGGTCACACACATTTTACTACTCTAATATTTGTTGCTATGGAAAATAAGTCGTTCTGCTCCCTAATGATTGTCATCCGTTAATTTAAATTATGTCAGTGTTTATTTTGCATCTTGTTGCACCAACAGGCATAATGTTAGTCTATTGCAATTATTGCTTCAAGTCTATCGTAAAGTGCAATACATTTCTAGGAGTGCCTCAGTAAGTGTGTCTGCTTTTTTAATGAATAGTACATGAATATGTACTGCTATGTACGTATGTGCGTGTAGATCTGTGGGTATGCATTTATGTACATACATATATCCATATGTGAGTTTGTAACCATTTTTAGAAATTGTTTTAATAGTTTTTATGTGTTTTGCTTTTGAATTTATTTCCGCTTTGTTGCAATTTGGTTTTCTTTTAAGCATATACATTTTCTATTGTCGATAGCTTTTCTTTGATGTAAAAGTTAATGGCTGATGCATTTATTTAATATGACTACTGCTGTGATAGCAGTTTTATTCTGTAATTGTTGTTTAAATTTTTTCTAGCGCAGATAGTTTGACCTGCAACAATTAACACAGTTTTGTGAAAAAATATATACTCATATTTGTAAAATGTGCAGTGGCTCATAATGAATGGCTAGACTTTCATTGTATGTATAGATATACGAGTATACATGCATAGTTACATATATACATGCATACGCCCGTGCATAACATAATAAAGGGGAATATTTTAAAAAATGCAAATGGAGAATGTTTTAGATGTACTTTAAGAGTAGAATTTGCGCAGCGCTACTATGATGGATATGACTTGGCTACAAAGCAGCATGGCTACAGCTTTTATTGGCTGCTGTAGCCGCGCAATTGTATTTAAAAGGACATTGTAAGTAGCTGACAGCGAACATTTGAGCGATGCCATGCCCCAAAACTTATTTAATAAATTACTTGTTATTATTACAAATGGATATTATTTGTGTATATCGGACAATTACAAAAACTTACTTCATCCATGATTTGATTGTTTATTTATATTTAAATTGTATGTACTCGTACGCATGGTTAATACAATGTTCTAGTAATATGTTAAATTTTATTAATTTGATATAATCCCCGTAGAACTTTTACGTTTCGCTCTTTACACCTGAAAGGTTAGTTGCAACCAACGATTTGCAACTCCTTTGCAATTATTTTTAAACAGTCATTTACATGATGTAAATGAATACAACGGATCCATTGTTGGATCTTGCTTACTTGTTGCCATGCAGTATGAAATTAACCCTTTTGTGATCATCTGATATCGTTAGTTGGTGAAATAAATTAAAGCGAGGTTTTACTCTCGCCTACATTGTTCCAAAGTTAAAAAGAAGAATTTAATGCATGAAAGAAAATGAAAAATTAAATACAGATAATATCGCAATAATAATACAACAAGACGGCATTGTTGATCATGTCTTGACATCCTTTTCCGTTCTCATTATTTATTTTTTCATTTTATTTGGGCTGTTTTGACTTTTAAATACGTGAAGGCCCTTGAGTTTGATAAACGTTGACTGCAAATGGCAACGACCACGCATAATTTACACAAAGTAAATACTTCAAGTCCGCTGCAACAATGAAGCTTTCGTGCAATTGTTGTTTTTGTTTTTCTTTTGTAAAGTACAGTTACTGTTTGTGCAAACTGCTACAAATACTCGTATTTACACAAATGGCGAAAATAAGTGAAAAGTAAACGTGCGTACAGAAAACCAATAAATAAGAACGTTAAAAAACACCGACTGCATTTTAGTCGGTCAATAACGGGAAAAAGTTTTTTTTATTAAGAAGTAAAGAGGACACATTCGAAGAAGCACACAAGATATACACAAACGCAGCCTGACTGATGAACGAACGGACTGAAAAAAATGTATTTTCTTCATTTAATTTAAACAATTTTTGGTAACTATTAACTTCTTAGTGAAAGGAATTTTCAATCGAGCTCCATTCCCGGAGCACACGAAAGCTCTTCTCATTATGTTATCATGATTGATATATTCCTCTTACTCAAAGTATTTATATTTCTTTATCTTAAATAAATTTTGTTGTAATATTCTCATTCAACGGACAATAATTCTACTCTTTTGCACATTTTAATCTCTTTTGCTTGCTTTGTTACATTTAATTTCACTTTTTCCTGTTTTTTTACATCTTCTGCGGCAGATATTGAAACAAATTCATTCACTTATACCCAACAATAATGCATTCAGGCAGGCGTACAAGTACTCTTACATGGCTCAATGCGCAACTGGCTTCTGCTTCAGTATTTTCAGCCCATTTAATTAAAGTAAAAATGTAAGATCGACAACAATGTTTTGATATTACTGCGCAAAACAATGAAATACGTTTGAAAGCAAACTACATTTCCTCCTTGAGAGATTCCAAAAGGTGCTGTTATTATAATGTACCGATTATAATAATAAATACTCAGTTATATCATTTCTTTTCAGTAATGGTAAAATAAAATTCGAATTACACTTTTGACTAATTGTCAAAATATCGCATCCGATTTGTAAATCATTAAAATTGCCAGGTGTAACCCCAAAAAAAGTGGGGCATAATTTAATCCCGCTGTTATAAACCTAAAATCATTTAAGTTCTTGTTAGAAAAAGCATCAAATTGCTCTTTTCTAAAAAGTTATGGCCTACTTGTTACATCAGGATTATATTATTTTTCGTTAAATTAATTTTATTCTATTTTTTTCATACGACAGTTTTATAACTGCACCAATTTCCCTCAATTTGTAATTATAAAAAGCACCAATTAATGAATTAATAAAGTAATTTTTTGCGTGCGTATACTTGTTATGGGCTAACAACACTTGTGGTATTTGTCAATTAGCAAGAGTGGCAGCTAGAATATGAAATGATCATAATGAACGTTGAAATGATCGTCATTACGTGCATTCCATTGACTTTTATTCCACCGCATTACCATGACTTTCTTGTTAAATTGAAATTTTCGCGAATTTTTTAGTTGCGAAGCAATATGTTTGCGGAACTACGCAAGTGAATTCATCCAATAATTAGTTTTATAATTTCACATGTGTGTGTGCATGTGTGTAATTATATTTATTCTCTCTCCAAATGCATTTATGTATGTATTTCGGTTAAGAGAAAAGCAAATAGCGCAGAAATTCCTTTAAGCAATTTGAAGAGGAGCCGTCAATGCTTGAAAATTTATACTGAATTTCTTAATTCCATTTTAAGTTTAAGAGAAAAAGAGGTACAAAAATAGAAAAAGCTGCTCTCGGATTTTCCGTAATTTCATGATTAATGTTTTGTTATTAAAAAAGTATTTTAATTTTTAGTCGGAGCAGAGCTATTTTATTGACAATTTGTGTGAGATATGAGGAAGTCATCGATTATTTCAGAAAACGAATTTCAAGAAATGTACTTAAAGGAGAATTTTAAAATTGCAATCTGTTATAGAATTTTTGGAACATGCAATAAATCATAAATTTCGAAAGTGACATAAAGAAAAGGTAAATAAGCGTAATTTAGACTTCTTTAGATTTTTACGGTCCAAAGTACATTAGTTGCGAAGGCTGTGAATCTCTACAACTTCGAAAAGTAGAGGTATTCATAATTATGGGTTTTACTGTCGCGGTGAAAATATATTTTCTTATTTTGGCAGTAACTATTCTTCGAATGTCTCGATTTTAGAACTGCATTCTGTATTTGTATTTTATATTTTTTATAATAAGAGCTTTGTCGAAAATGATCTCATCGTACATCAGACAACAATAATATATAACGTAAGCACATATTTTTATATTTAATTAATATAAGTTGTAACATCGCAAATCTGTAAAATTATTTGATTCTTCGATTATTCAATGAAATCTTTTCTGCTTTTTTTTGAGTTTGTAAGCCAGTACGACAGTAGTGGAACGTTCGGTTGCCGTTTGTAAACGTTGTCAAAACATGGCGTTGTTTCTGGTGATTGAAAAGGAAACCGTCTTTTAGATGCATGCATGTTTAATTGCACATAAATCTGCCCGTACTATTGTTCGTCTGTTCATTCGTCTCTTTATGCAATTTTTAATATATTCTGTTATCGCAGTCATGTGCAATTCGTTTTTTAATAAAACTTTAGTTTGCAGTTTTTTTTTTATTAATTTCTCTGACAGATATTTTGTTCACTGTTTTGCGGATACAATGGCTTGATGCATTGCATTGGCTTCATTTCTTATGACTTTCTTGTTTTCTATATCTTCACTTAAACTTTCTTTTAGCTGGTTTTCATGAGAGAATAATACGGGTTTTATTATGTACACCATTTCCAGGCATGCATAAATTTATTACAATTTACGAGGTTTGATCCAAAAATAACCGTTATTTGAAAATTTCGTGAGTTACCTATTTACGCTTTTTTTAATCACACCTCGTATATTTTAACTATGTGTATTTGTGTTTTTCTTTTTCACAACCCGTTCAGTAGTGGAAGTGGAGTAGAGGACGCACATTTTAAATAAGGTTTGATGAGGTTGATCTCAACTATAAGTGGCAGTTGTGAAAACATGCTCTAATGTTTTACTCTCCTGCTTTAATTGCTGTTGGAATGTTTAAGTGACCAATGCATAGTCAATGGTCACTATTTCTAACGCAGTAGAAGCTGTTGCTGCGATTTATCCTGATCATTTTTGACAAATTTTGACAAATATGGAAAATGGTGGAACAGCTGTTTCCTATTAAAATTAATGTTGTTCGATGGATGTTCGTATAAAAATAACTGAATACGTTTTTGCATCTCAGCACGTATGCTTGTGTATGTTTGCGTGTTATCGCGTTCGTGTATTTGGACTGTTCAGAATACCGTTATCACTAACAGTGAATTGTTGTCTTTATGAAAAACTGGAAATTCCAATTCGACAAAGGAAAAAAATTAAAAATGTTACACACGCATGCACACACGTACTTATATCCAACATTGGACTTATGGATTTGTGAAGCCACAAGATAGGAGAAGAGAAAATGGCAGAGAGTTTTTGGTATGTATGAGGTGAGCTGTTATTACCGGCGTCGTAATAGTGCAGCACATTATTCGCTTATATACACATTTTTTGGTGGCAACAATTAATATTGCAGTCAGTCAATCAGTCAAAATATTTTCTGTACACGAAATAAAAATGCGAGAGGTGTAGATTCCTGTCATGTCAATGGCTGGTTAGGACAACGAAACAACAACTCAATTGGTAGCGTATGTGAATGGCTCCATGATATATTTCGACAGTTACGATTGGTCAAAGAAATTGCTTAAGAATATCGATTAAAAGCATCATTATTTGTGTGATTTGCTGCAATTACTTATGATTTATAACATTTTAGAGAGTTTTTACGTTGCTCCTAATATGAGGAGCTTGTTGGGATTTGTAACACGTTGTCGTTTTTTAAATATGTATATGAAATTGCTTTTCCATTTATTTGAGTATTTTTTAACTGTAAATTAAAATCAATACCAATTGATTTTCTGTAACCGAAATCCGATTAAATGCAACAATCTTTGGGATGTTATTGACGAACATGGTTAATTTAGCCTCAAAATTGCTTGTCCGATATTCATAAAGCAATTTCTGGTTTACATTCTTGCACATTAAATATATTTCTTAATTTCATACACACATACACATTACGTATATTTGTATGCGTGTAGTTGAGTATGTATCAAAGTAAACGACTATTCTGTGTGCATGTTTGCATGTGTTGACATATGAAATACTCAATAATGCGCTCAGTAGCGTCATACCTCCATATGTAATTAAAACTATAAATAATTGCTATGAAACATTTTACATGGAATAATGCCTTGCAATTTGCAAGGAGCAACAACAGTGGAAATCAAAACTGAATCGCGGTTTCCACTATGCGCAACTTAGAAAATATTGTGAAGGGATTTTAGTAAAGGAATAAACACACTGCTATTGTTCATGTGGCGTATCATCCATCAGACACATAAAGACCCAGACAGTATAAAACACTATATTTGTTAAGAAAGGTTATGGTTCTACATCTCTATACTTCTAGATATACTTTGGTAAATATTGCAGGTGCTATATTTTGTGATATATAGGCAAATTTGGTTAAAACGTACGTTTGTACCTACACACATATAAATACATACGGGATATTGGAGTGCTACAATAGTTTTAAAAGAACAAAAATGTATTTTTTTTTTATGAAAAACGATTTACTTCTAATACGCAGCCTGATTTCAGTTTTTTAGTTCAAAACAAGGACTTATAAAAAATTAATATAAAAAATCGGTGTCAACACCTTATTGTGGGCGGGTATTCCGAATAACTTTGCAAGAGAAAGTTTTGTTATAAAAATCATTTTAACACGTTTTTACGTCATGCTCCACATTTTGGTTGGCTTAGGTGTTCAACATCTATAATCGGGAAATCATTTGACAGCATTATTTTAGTAAAGCAGTGTAATGTGGTGTAGGATCATAACTAAAAAGCTATTATAACTGCAGAAAATATCTGAACTCAGAAGAAGAATTTGAGAACAATCTGCAAATGGTGATTATTAAGCCTGGGAGTACTGCCGCTCTTTTAAGGTGCCCTAAAAATTATTTTCTTCACTTTCCCCTGCATTATAGCAATTATCAAAGAATAAAAAAATATTGGACTTTCTAATATAATAAAAACTTTTTTTTTTGTATCTGTACAAAGTCTTGTTGAATTGCTCTCGTAGATTTGAATACGTAAATACATATACGCTAAACGCATTGTTCTTTATTTTTAGTATAAAGTTTACTTTTGTGTTTCGTTCTTAAATTTAACAATGTAGATTTAAAAAAGACAGTGCAGTGGCTTTCTTTATGCAAACTTTGTATAAGCAACATGTATTTTGTTTAGTATTTTCCTACGTACTGATGAAATAAAAAAAAAATAAAACTTGGAGAAGGAAAAAACAAGTTTTCCTGCTTAGATTTTTCGCATAAGAATTTAAAAAATAATTATCGCTTAACTAAACTGTATTAGAAATTTAAAATTTAATGCCTTTTATAATTTTAGGCAAGTGTTGCAATATAAATAAATTAATCGTATGTTTCCATGCAGGCACGCATTAAAAAATTTTTTAATAGTTTTAGGTATATGTGTTTTATTGGAATGTTGTATATTCCAGTTATAAGTATTTCTTTCTATAAAAGACATGTTCGTAAAGGGAATATTATACCAAAAATTTACAAAATAATAGTAAATTTTTTTACTTATTTATTAATATAGTTACTTATGTTTTTTACTCAAGAAACCCACAGCTCAGCACAGCTGTATTGAATTTACTTTAAAATTAATTTAATAAGTAGAATGAATGCCTAATTTATAACCATTTGATTTAATATTCGTTAACAAAATATTGATGATTCCAACCATTTTTATTGATGCGTAGATGGATACATAAATACTAATTCTATTAATATCATTAATTTATTTGTATGTTACTACACCCATCTCTGTAGTATAAACGACTCAAACTGTATTGAGTGAAAAAGGACTTAAAACTTTGTCAGTTCTAATGCATTGGCCTCAAAATTGAGTGTACGATTATAAGGTATTCGTTCGTTACATTTTCTCTTTATCTCTTTTACATCAACTGCAATAAGTTTGCGAGTATTTATTGAATTTTCGGTGTAGACAAATTGTTGGATGCAACAATATATGTATACATATGTATATGTGGATTGTGTACATCGTTGGCCCTTTTTGTTTTGTTGCAAATTCTTTTTTTAGTGATTAGAACGTAAAAAAATGCGAGTTAAGGCCTTTCTATCTGAGACCAACTATATGCATATTTATTTTGCTAATAAAAAATAGCCATTTTAATATTTGTTATGTTATGTAAGTAAATCAAAATGTGTTTTATTAATTTAATTTGCGATTTTGTGGATATTTCTTGTTAATTTGTTATATTAAATTATGTTTCGGGCATAAAGTGATTCACAACAGCAAATGACAGTAAATGCAATAAGATAAAAGGGAAATTTAAAAAATTCGTCGGAAAATTCTCTTTAAAGTACTCGAAAGAAATAAATATCATAATCAATGGAAGTAGGCGTTTTTGGATCAATTTTGTACTGTATGTTCCCGATAATTACTTATTTTTTTATTTCGTTTCATTATTTCCACGCTGTTAGCGCATTGCTCTTTTATTTGGCTGCGCATTGTCATGCTCTTGTAGAGTTCCAACATCTGTGAGTTTATTTCGGACAATAAGTAGCGCCAACAAATGAGAAAGGTAATTTCGTACGAATGAGATTTTTAAATCGTATTTTCTCCAACTCAATACTATAAAACTTTATTTTATAATTATTTTTTACAAGGTACTGTTTAATGTGAATGAAAACTAAAAGGACTTAAAAGTTATTTGTGTTCGGAAAGTATAGTTAACAAAATCAGCTTAAGAAGTAGCCGACGTACTACTTCTCTAAAGGGTACATTAGCGTGCAAGACGATTTTAATTAAACATCTTGCTTTTTATTTTTAAGATAACGAAGCGAACTTTCTCTATTAGCTGTATTTGTAGCAAATAAATAAAAAATGGATGAATAAATAAATGATGAATCGCTTGGATGCGCAGAAAGTTTTTCTTCGCAAATTTTATCAACTGAATACTCTACTTCCCTTTAGAGATTTGAGCCTATCCTTCTCTGATATTAATCTTCAAGTAATTTTTTTTAGTTTCGAAATACAGTACTAATGAAAAGATTATCCTTAAAAATATGTGGTATTCTCTTATTTGTAGAATTTCATATTAGTAGTAGCGGAAGGCGAACCCAGTGCAATCTTATTAGCGCAAGTATACTGTATTCAGAGCAAATACTAAAAGCAACAACAGGAAGTTTTGTAAATTTTGGAATAATACCACATGGCACTTTATACGTTCGAATTGCAACAAAAAAGAAAAAAACTGTCTCATCATCCCTGAAGAGCAGATTGTTATTCTCACGCAATGCATGAGAGGGAGCTCTAGAAAGCTGAGCACAAGTACAGAAATAAATGTCTGACTGGCATTCCCCATATGTGGGGTGTTTTCTTTCAGTGTGTACTTTCTTGCTCCTCTTTCTATAGCGGGGTGTATACTTTATGTCGTTGACCTTTTAAGCTGATTCTCGGTTTGATATTCTTCATGATGGTGACAATAATGTTACTGATAATAATGAAGAAAACATATTTTTATATATATTTCCACTTTGCAGTTTTTATTTCATGATAATTTTTCTTCCAAGCGATTTGCATAAAAATTCTTCCAATATATTTATAATTTGGCAATTTTTATAAAGAGCGGCGTTAATCCTTTGGTATTTAGGCTAATCCATTTGCCTAAAGCCAGAAATGAAATTTAATAATTCGAAATATTGACATTTTTAAAGTATTAATTTATAGTTTTCTTTCACTAAATATATAACAAACAGATTTGTAACGCCAATCCCAATTAAGTATGTGTAATATAAAAGAAGAATTTGCAATAAATATTTATTAAAAGAGCGAATAAAAATTTGAGTTTTTTTTATTGGAAACTTATATTTCAATATGTGAAACATAAATTATGCTTTTATGTATTAAAATTGCATAAAAACTGATATCATGTGGCAAAACTTTAAATTAATTTCTTTGCTATTTCTGTGCCTCGCACAGTTAGCTACCCCTGTTGAATGTAAATACAAAAGCATAACAATAACAATAGCAACAACTTTAAAGTTTCTGCCCAAACATTCTCACTTAAACACAAAGTGAGCGAAGGACTTTATAAAATTAGAATCCACAATAAGATGCACGTGAATGCCAAAAATGCATAATCAAAAAGCACAAATAACTCAACACCCAGTGGAACACTCTACAGGAAGATGTATGAAAAATGAGAACAATAAGAATATTCGGCAGAAAGAGTAAACAAAAAAACAAAAAAACAAAAGAATTCATGAACAAACACTTAGAAACACGCTTGGGAGCTGTATCGAACAAAAGAATTCTTTTTAAATAAAAGCTTGAAAAAAATAAAATAAGCTGATTGCAGTAATAAAACTAAAAAGGCTGAAAGCCAAAAATCGATTTCGTGGTTGAGGAAGTGCGATTTTTACAGTGAAATTAATAATACAAGAAGAACTGTAAAAATAAAGGCACAATGAGTTTAATTTAGAGTAGACAACATTCTTTATGTCTTTTATTTGCCATCTTAACATTTACGTTTCAGCATTGCGCATGCGTTACGTGGAAATCTATTTTATTGCATGTAAAGTATACGTTCAGTGTAACTAAATGAACCTCTCAGAAACGGGACCCCGGTCAATTGTTGCGAACTGTTTGTTATATGAAACAAATTGATTTGCTTGATTATAGAGGCAAATAAAATGTAGGCAAAATAATCTCTGCCGGAAAGTCAAGCTGTAAGGAATACTTCCAATTGATTGTCACTCGAAACAGATAGCCAGCAATGTGTCGTTTATAATATGCAGTATGCATGTGTGTGTGTGTTTCCGAATTGGCGTTTTCCACTATTCCGTTTGATACTATTGCAATTATTTCCCATAAACAAGTGCAGTCGTAATATGGACTACCAGCATCCAATTTACGGAAAATACTTTACGTTCCTTCCGTTTTTAAATGTTATTTTGAAGTCCCTAATTTTCAATATTATTCGTCAAAGCATACCACTTACTTTTAAAATTTTGATCTGTAAGCCTTTATAGAGATGTAACAAAATTCGGCTTTTACCGTAACTTTGTTATTCACTATTGTTGTATACATTGTAAAAAATATAATTTGATTAAAAGGTTATTGAAGGCTTTTATTGACTCGGTATGTAAGCATTTCTGATAGCAAAGAGAGATAAAATAATGGAATTTCGGATTTTATCATCATTTTTGCCAATTTATTCAGGATATACGAATATTTCAAGCATACCAACAAATATTTATAATAGATATTATGAACTGAAGCTGCAATTTATCAACTTAATTGTTTCTCACTAAACAATGATATTAAGAAACAACTAAGATCCAGGAGATCAGAAGCTCTCTATTGGTTGACAGTTTTTTAAATTTTAATTCAAATTTTGAATTTTTTTCTTATTCTAATGTATTTTATGATCTGATCTAATGCGAAATGAAAACACCAATTGCATAAACAGAGCTATATACATACGTTCACATGCGAGTATATTGTGTATTCATATGTGTTCCAATAACTATTTGTCCATGCACGAGTATGCATGCATGTACAACATGTTTAGTTAAAAATCAAATAACAAAAGTACTTTCTCCAAACTTAAAAATAAAACTCACAATGTTCAGAAAAACTCTGTATCTCTACTGCAAGACAGTTTTATGCGAAGCATTAAAGCAGAGCATTAAGCAAGAGTAGTAAAGTAGCAAAAATGCGATAAAAATATAGCAGCAACTTACTATAACTAATAAGAACAAGAATCTGAAATTCAGTGCACGAATGTTGCAACCAGACCATGACCCACACCAACTTTTGATTAAAATAAAATAAGAATACACACGGAAAAAATTGTTGCAGTTCTCTTTGACTTTGTATATGCATGTAAATGTGTGTATTTTAAGCTTCTTACATATGACAAAGCACTAGCACTATTCGTTCTCCGCAAAGCAACCTGGCAAGCTGACTGGCAGTGAAAGCAGATAATATGGAAGTGCAATTGTACAGGAAGGTAGCAAATCTACACAAGCACCTATATAGATATGCATGTGGTTGAATATGTTGATAAAAGTGTACATACATACATACGTGTTTATGTGCATACATAATGGACTTTTAAAGGGAGGGGAAGCAGAGGAAATGGAAATATATACAATATTTTTCGGATTCAAATCCCAAAAAATTTGCTTTTTAAAATAAATTTATAAAATATAAACACAATTGGAGAATTTTATTCATACATTATATATAATTATTAGGAGCACACACATATGCACACATGCATAAGTACGTACATGGTTGTAATTCGGACATCTATTTACCAAAATTGCTTTATAGCAACGAGTTTTTAATATTTTTTAATTTTGAGTGGATTTTACAAGAACTAGTCTCCAAATGCTTTTGGCATTTGTATTTTTATTGATTTCTGATTTATTTGCTCGTATTTTATTAAGATCTATTCTGAATAAATTTTACAATACATTTTACTAATGGAAATACTACGTTAGGTTTTATTAATCCCAAGCTTTAGATTAAATAAGACTAAAACATGTTATTATTCTCAATTCTTGGATGCTGTAATCGAAATGCAAAATAAATGTGTCACTTAATAATTTTATGCATCGGGCGAAAGATCAAAACCCAATTTGAGCAACTAAAGTCACTAAATCTCATTACGCTTAAAAATCATCAATTCTATTACAAAATCATTATTCTGGCAACGTTGACAGTAAGCATAACATTTGTTTTTGTATGCTTTTTTTTACTCTCATTCAATCGTTATTTTCATTTTATGCGAATTTCAAAATTGAAGCAGAATGTTGAAAGGTCAACCAACTCTCAAAGTCTGCTGCTTTTGTAGGTTTTTGTTGATGTCGTTATGCTTGTAGAATATTTCTTGTTCAAATACACAATTGTGTATATACACACACTCATATCCATGCATATGTACATGCATGCATGAGCATGTATGCATAAGCGTTCACACATGCTTGCCTACATACAAACATAAAGATATATACATGCATATATACATATATATATAAATACTGGTATAAATTTGCAAATGTTTACGTGGATAAGAAATTGTTGGATAGGACGACACCATGTTGTTTTGCAGCAGCAATAACAGCAAAATTGTGGAAACAACACAGTTCCAAGTTTATTTTCAACCTGTTTTGGTTTCTGTATCAGTCAGTCGTTGTGCATAGGTAATTACATACATACATACTTGCATCTTTTAATATGCATTTGTGTGGATGAATGCACACACACAACACACTTACATAAATAAAAAGATGGTAAATGGAGTTTTATTTATTCACATATCCACATGCATATAAGTACGTGCAAATGTGTGCATGTATTTATTTCGCATGAATATTACATTCCTTTCCCGACCACTCAAGGCGTTTCTATTTATTATCTACAGTGAATGTCAAAATTATTTTAACCTGCAAATAAGGCGGCAATCTGTAATATACCTATAATCAATAAAAAAAACCGCTAATTCAAAACTGTTAGTTAAATGTGTGGAAATTCAGCATTGCTGTCTATTCTAAACGTATCCGGTACAATCGTTGGTCAAAAGTCAACATGGAAAGCAAAATGTGAAATTTTTTGCAAAATATTTCTAAATGAAATTTCCTCTTCAAAATAATAAACATTCCATAAGAATTTTTTCTTCTTCAAGTGTATAAAAGTTAATTTTTTCATGATCAAGATTCCATTAATACTCACTCGTCCTTCTAAACTATCTTCATGAATTAGTTCACTAATTCTAAAAACCAAAATAATTGATTGACATATTTATTGGAAATATACACTTTAGAATTGTCCAATGCAATTCGGTTCCTTTTATTTAAATAAACAGTTGACATAAGTTTAGCTTTTTTAAGTCTGGATTTGTATCTTTTTTTTATTTTGTTTTTTCTGCGCCACTATCTTTGGCACTATTACAAAAATTCTATTTTCAAGGCGAAGATATGCAATTACATTTCAATGATATTTTACGTTATACTTTTTTAATTTTTTTTTGAGGTCAAAAATTCTTTAGACAATTATAAAATTACTTATAGAACACTATTATATTTTATCTTCACTGTATTTGAACATGTTTGCTCTGTGACTACGACTGTGTCTGCTGTTTTTCTGATATTTGTTGTCAGAAATGTTGTTGTTGCTGTCGCTAGTAGTTGCCATATAAAGTATAACAGCAAAATTAAAAAGAGCAAACGAACAACTTATGTGAATGTTCACATGGTCATACAGATTTCTTGCCTTTCCTGTTTGATTTATTATTTTGTTGTTTGCTTTTTACCCTGACAATGGCATTGAGTTGAAACAGCAACCGCTGCTGGAAAAAGTAACAAACCCAACACAAAAAAAAAAACCCACAAATCCATACATATTCACATATGCATACATATGTATGCATATACTTGCATCCTCGTACATACATGGTATGTATGTAGTATGTATACTTTGTATGCAAATGCATACGAAGATTTGCACGCACTTATGTGCATCATGGTTACCAGATTCATTTCTCTCCTCCAAAATTAACCGATTAATGTATTAAGAATCTTACAGTAGCTCGATTAAGCGAGTGGTCTTTTTAAAACAATGGCCCCCAAAAATTTATCGAATAGTGGAAGAAGTAGTTCCTATTTTGAATAATAACGAAGTTGAGCGTACATATATACATTCAGCCATACACATAAAAGCTTTTTCAGCAGGTAGCGAAAAAATATAATAAATATAACAAATTAATAAATATTTAGAGAAATGAACTTGGATGCAAGTTTCAAAACTTCAATTCAATTCCCCTGAATCAAGTGTTTCTTATTTTAACTAATTTTGTTTGTAATTAAATATTGAATTAATCATTTGCGTAATTAAAAAACACCAATTTGATGTCTTGATTTTTGTCTTCATATAATATGTGAGTGTGTATGTATATACAGACATAAATACCTATACATCACTTTCGATCAAAAAATAAATAAAACCAATAACATATTAAAATTACTTAAAACTACACTAAAGCTACTAAAGTTAACTTTAATATACAAACAGTTTTCCTTTTAGGTTATTTTCTATTCTAAGCACAACTTAAAAATTCAGGAAAACCTCAAGTCTGACAACACTCGTATTTATCAATAAAAAAGCAATAAAAACCGAATGCAATCTTAAAGATAAAAAACGAAGAGGGAATAAATTCTCAAACACATCGAGCTCTTGAAAGCAAATCTCTTTCACTCTCTTTATATAAATTAGAGTTCTCCTTTTCTTTTTCTTTGCTTAACGAGCCCAAACTTGCACAAAGGCAACTACTACTCCAACACTTGTGCGTACGAGTATGTTTTGTATTTCTTCACTAAATAACTCATACGCTTTTCGTTGATCTTGTAGATTTGCTTTCATATTTGGAAAAAGTTGGGGTAGCTCAGGGTTTTTGTTGTTACTGCTTGCTATGTATTTTTGTTTTTTGTTTTTTTTTTGTTTTTGGTTTTGATTTTGTGTGTTTTTGTTGTTATTAGAGTAGAAGCAGCAATTGCTGGTGCCTGCGCAACCAACCACACTCTTTCATTCTATGGTCCTGTTAGATGTTTCAGTTATGTTTCTCAAAGTAGGGGAAGGCCATTGTTGTTTTCATTATGAATATGAGGTAATTTTACTGTAGTTGTTTCGTTTTTATTTGAAAAGCAGGGTTTTTATTGCATAAAGTGAATAAAAAAATAATTTGTGTTTGAAGAAGTAAAAAATGTGTCATTTATTAGAGGTTATGACACAATTTTGATGATTTTTTAATTATTACATTTTACTTAAGCTTTTTATATTCATAATGCACGTCCTAACACATGCACATGTTACAAACTCTTATAAATTAATTCATTTAGTCAATCAATTCCGGCTGGATATTCATATGGACACATATATATTGCATGCACATTTTGGCCTGGTTGAGTTCTGTTTTATTTCGTAAGGCTTCAATAGTGCATTTCCAGATGTTGCTATTCAATATTTTTATAAATTTTCTTTGCATAAATCATTATTTTAACTACAACATTTTATTTCATATAAAATATATAATGTTTTCCCTTAACAGTTCTGTGAAATATGCACACAAAATGAGATTGCTTGTCAGCAGTGCGCAGTATTTACAAAAATTTCTATTTATCAAAAACATTTCAATACTTCAATTTCGAGAAGGTACCGCTAAAATGGACATAGTCAAGTAACTAAAAAATTTAAATCCAATTTTATAATTTATATTTTTACAAGCATATATCAAATTATTATAAGTGTGCATTCGAAAGCCTTTAAAGTGTTGTCAATATTTATGTATATTTATATTCGAACTACTTTCTTCGTATAGTGGACTTCATAATCTAATTTTTTTCCACAATTTTGAATTGTTCCTTTTGGCATATGTTGTATTCTATTGTAGTTTTTGTTAAATTAATTAGTTACGAAAGAACCCTAATTTGCAATTGTTTAATATGAATCCTTTTTTATAATTTTTTTGTATTTTCAAAATGTGAGTTAGACTAACATCAGATGAACAAATCTTAATTATAAAAGGTTTGCGCACTTAGGGCCATCCAGCGCATTGTATTATGGGTGTTAAAAGTTTTCATTTCGTTGATATTGAATAAGATTGCGCGTTTGTTCCTTGTGAATACTGAAAAATATTTGTTAAATTAGTTTTTGGTTAAGAAAATCACAGAAAAGAAGTTCGTAATTTTTAGCTTTTGGTTTCATCTTGAAATAGTATTGTTTCTCTATAATAATTTATTTATTTCAGTTTTTAGGCAGCAAAGGTAACCAAAAGTTGTTATAACAAAAAAGGTAAAATAAAAAATAAAATAAAAGAATAATAATACAATTGTTTTGAAAAACTTAATTAGATAATTTAAATAACAAGATATCTTAATAAGGACACATTTTGTGAAAACATCATGAACATTCCATCCTATTCTTAATACATAAATGCTTTTTGTTCCGTAACGCAAATGTTTAATTCAGTAAGACGAATATGACGAAATATTTATACAATTTCCGTTGCAGAGCATGCGAGCAATAGAATAAAATAGGTTTAAACACATTGCCATTCGCTATAGTTTCGTTATAAAATAACAGCGTGCTTAAGAGTGGTTGTCAGAGATGACAAAAGCCACAGTACTTTTTTTGTTGCAAGTAATCCTAAAAAGTACGATGGTACTATCCTGATTTATTTGTTACTGTGGTAATTATAAAATGTAAAATGGCCACTAATATTTATTACATATTAGGGTTAACAAATTTAAAAAAAATTTCAATATAATAAAGATTGATTAAAAAATATTAATTTTTATTGATATATTTTTGTAAAAAGGAATATTAAACATTATGGTTGCTTAAGAAAATATGTATGTAAATCTGAAATCTGGTATGTACAACTTCCCATTTCATATACCAATCATTCTGCCCTATAGAAAAAAAATAATTGCGAGTTCTCATGACCAAAAAATCAATTTCTGATCAATATTTAGTTATTTTAAAAAATTTTAATACGCTTTGCTTGTTTAAAGTTCTTATGCTGTGTAAATGTCGCCACGTAGGAAAAAATTGAAGTGAATTGATGTTACTTAATAAGTAGTCTGTTTATGTTATGAAAAATTATGAATTTTATTTCAAATATTAAAAAAAAGAAGAAAAAATGATATTACATTATAAAATGATTATAATTAGACGGAAGTTAAATATTAAAGTTAATTTTAAACTTCAAAGTTGTTGGTGTGTGGAAGGAATTGGCTAAAAAATGTTAATGTAACAACAGTTGCAATAAGAAAATCATGGCATAAGAATTTGGATACAAAAAAAGGAAGGAAATAAACACATACAAACATCTATTACGTAGCCAACTATGACTGTTCACTTTTTTCGGTATACCATGACGTGTGTGTTTGTTTTTGTTTTTGTTTTTGCTTTCTGTCTCTACTATACGTTGTGTGTAGTAGACAGTTGCGTGCCGCTGAATGTTCATACATTATGTGCCTGTGTGGTTGTATAAGTATGTTTGTTTCATTTTTGGTTGTTTGGTTCGAATTTGTTGAGGCAGGTCCTGTGCAAACATAAAATTATTTTATTGTTGATGTTTTGTTTTGCACGAAAAACATGTAGGTACAGCCAACGAATTCGTAATGGAAACTGCTGTTTGGGACAATGAGTTTGGGGGGGTGTCATGACGTTGATTGGTAGTTGATGCACAGAGTTTTAAAGAGTGGAATTGTTTGGAATAAAATTTTGCGGCGGTTCTTCATGCTGCACAGGTTTTTCAATTTGGAGAATCGGAACCATCTCCCAGAGAATCGCGCTTTAATGTTATATTATTTCAGCGTAAAAATTCACGATTTTAAAAAATATATATCAAGCATGCACATATTAAAAACTTAGTTAAATATGCTTTAAATTTAATAAAAAGAGTATTGCAATAGAGTATTATTGTGTGAGTAATATTGTAGATGGCCTTGCAACCAACCTTATTATGACTGTCAACTTAAACTATATAAATCGATAGTATTTTTTAAAATTGTTTAATTTTAATCTTTAAAATTAATCTTTGGTTTAATCCTTATCCGCAATGAATGTTTTGATTTTTTAGAAATTTCGAATAGTAAATAAAAGTAAATAAATAAATATTTTTTTGTTCTTATAGTTTATTTTGTGGTTAAGCTGCATTTTGTTTGTTAATAAAATCAGCCTTATTAGGAGACCTTTAACCAAACAGTTACGAAAAAAAAGCGCTAACCTTGTTATGTTATGCCCCTCTTCTTAAAAATGAATTGAGCATTAGGAAAGTAGAAACACATTGCGGTGATTACCTTAAAAATCTTGTTCTAACCAAACAAATTTGTGTTTATTAAGAGCTTAAATATGTGAAAAAAATGAAGAATTTTTATAATAAAAGGAAGCAAAATACTCGTATGTGCTAAAAAATTTTTCACTCTGCAAAGAGATCATTCATTTTAAGTCCGTAACTGCCGTAACTGCTACGTGTTGCACCGGCGTTAATGTTGATAATGACGTCGAAAGCTGTGTTATGTATGTGTATAGGTATGCACGTACATATTTGTAATACGTATATACATATATTTTTGGGTTGACTATTTAAGGTTAAATATTTCTTATTAAAAAATCGCATTCCAAACCTGAAGTCTCGATGCTGATACTTACTGTACAGTAAAGCTTAAAGTGGGAAGAAAAGCAGACGCAGAAAGAGACAGATATGTTTTTAAACAAACTATTAGCTTGCCTTTAAGCGAAATTAAAAGGGTTACAATTTTTAAATATTAATCTTTAACTATATTCCTTTGGTTGTAGTATTTTTTAGTTTATGTACATGTGCACGTCCATATGTAGTGTAAAGGGCTTTGGAGGTAAGAAGAGTTGAAACTAGTATTGGTTTTTAACTTACTTGTATCAATGAGTATATAAAGATCCAAACAACAGTGCAACTATTTATGTTGTGTGCCTGTATCTTTTATTATCTATCCACGATTTTTCTATCGTGTTTTCCTTTTATAATGCAGCTTTTGTGCTCCTGCCTTAAATTCTTTCATCTTCCAATTTGGAGTTGGTTCTCTGCTCAACGACTCTAAAAATTTCCATTCTACTCCAATTTGAGAGTGCGGAAATTTTAAAATCGAAACATAAGAACATCAGCTACAAAAATAAGGAACACTACATCTTTTTATGCTGAGATAGGTTCAGTAATAACAACACCAACATCACAAATAGCAGCAATTGCTTGTACTACTATTGCCACAAAAACTGACTGACTGCCGCCATGTACAACTACGATTCATTTCCATAGTATCTCTTAAAAATAGTGCAGAAAATATTTACTTGAATCTGTCAGTATTTGGAACGAGTATAACGATGGGAAGCAATAACTGCAACAACAATAAACACTGCATGAAGATGCAAAATTGTTGTTGTTCCTGCTGCTAGCGCAGTACTAATACCTCATATCGTTGTTGCTGCTATTATTGTCGTAGTTCTGGTTCATGCTGCTGCTGTTGTTGCATGTTGTACTCTTTCTCATTATTATATTGTGTGTTTTGTGTTGCCGTTGTTGCTGTTTTTGTTGTTTGCCAGCTTTTGTTGCCGGTTTTATTTCATTTCATTTCGTGGTTTATACACTGGTGGTAGTGGTTGTAATTTTTGTTGTCGCGGCTGCCTACCTGCCAGCCATTCAGCTAGACAGACACACACGGAAATAATCGACGAACAAACCGAATCAAGTAGACAAATTCTATTTTTATAGATAAAATATACAAATTTTAAAAGGAAATATAATTTATTAATAAATGTGCATTTAATTACCAAACTACAGTAAAAAACCATGGTGTTCACGCAAAATTATTTTATTCGAAAAAAAGTGCATTAAATATTTCAAAATAGTTAATGAAAATCCTACTGATTTCTCATAAGTTCATTAAATGTTTTCCTTTTCACCTTTAAAAATATCTTTAAAATTATCGTTATCTAAAATAATTAATTTTAATCTGCAAAGTATAGTTGCAGTTATTTTTTTTTTTTTTTTTTGCAAATTTTCTTCTTTTGAAAAGTTTGAAAACGAAGTTAAAAAATATAATAGTAAAATAACTAAAAGGTTATTGAACCTGAAATTGTAAACTCCAAAGCAAAGAATAGGAAAATACAAGAAACTACATACAACTTTCAAAGGTTTGCAGTCGAATAGAAGAACAAGCATCATCATCAACACCACAAACGTCATTAGCATCACCATTCACATCGTCGATGTGGTCGCCAGCTGCTGCACCGACAGCAGCAGCAGCACCAAAATCAGCAAATAGTGGATGTAGGACTAAAGGAGCGATATAAAATCATATGGGATAATATTGTGATGCATAAAAGGAAACACAAAAAAAGAAGGAAAAATAATTGAATATTCATACAGATACAGATGAAGACTAGAAAACGTATATACTTATGCATTGATGCATACATGCATAATATATACATTCCAAATATACAAGTATACATATACGTATACATATACATACATATGTGTAATGATCCAATGATTTAAATATTTTTCGCAAAGGGAAATTCTCCATGGTTTTATTGGAAATTTACGTAAAAAATAATTTTTTAAATTGCGGGGAGATGTGTGCGTTAAAAAAAAATATAATAAATTTATTACAAGCTTCTTAAAGCGAACGTCAACATTTAAGGGCGATTAAAATAATTAATATTCTAATAAATTTAATTGTAAAAAGGAACAGTTTAAAAAGACCGTCTAACGAAAATTATTTATTTATATGAATGATATGAATCTTTTCAATTTTAGCGTACAGTGTAAAAAATAGATTTTTTTTATATAAGCATTGATATGTTCTGAACAATGCTGATCGCGAATAAAACTTCCAAAACTTTGTTAATTTGTTAAATGTTTAAATTTTTATGTTAAAACGTTACTTTAAAAGGAGCTCCCGTTTCCAATAATTATTTAACGGATTTCGTCCAACATCATCTTCTGAAATTCTATATTCTTAAAGAATTTTTAGCGATTAATTTAGTGTACAAAATATGTAAATTATATAAAACAAATCCGACTTAATGCTGGCTGTATCACATAAAAATTTAAAAAAAATATCTCCTAATAAATACTTTTTGGGATCGACACATCTACACAATCGCTCTTTATAACACATCCCAAATATTCTGCCAGTCGTTTTGATTTAACGTGGAACAAAGAACCAAATTTTTAATTTTTTTATAAAAAATTAAAAATGCAATTTTTTTTTGTATTTGCTTATCTTCAGTTGTTGCAAATTAATTTTTTTTCATTTTTTAATTAATTTTTCATTTGCAGATTCACTTTTTTAAAGGAACTTAACAGCCAAAGAAAGGGGCCATTTACATGTATGAGTATGTAAGCTTTTATGCATTTTAAAAAAAAGAGTAAAAATAATTCAGTATTCTATTACAGATATACGAGACAACAAAATTGGTAATTTAAGCATAAATACTAATTAAACGATTTTCTTCCCTTTTTGTTTTTTGTGTTATGCATCTCATATCCTTTTCATATCTCCTTTGCCTGGAGTGCTGTAAAATTAATTTTCATTTGTTTGTATGTTTGGTTACTTGTTTTTTTTTCGAATGGCAATACGTTTAGTGCAACTACGATAAATAGTTAAGGAAGAAGCAAAGACATTAACTGCTGAAATGGTGCATATATGACTATGGACCATTAACAGAAACCCGTAAATCCGAACTTGTGCTGTTGAATTTAGTTTACAAGACCGGCATTATGGGAGTCTGTCAATGTAAACAACATAGAAAAAGAAGAGTTCGTGGCTAGCAAGACTCTAGACTTTGCAAATTATAAAAGCTCCCCAAGTCCTTGTACATAACGATCCTGTCCCGAAATCAATCAGCGGTTGGTTTTTTATTTTTTTTTTACATTTTGAATTATAGCCTCTGTAAAAAGAAACTAGGTATTAATCTCAATTAAACTCTCTGGCAAATTGAGGTAGTAGGTTGTATAGTAGTACTCTCTGCAAGATCGGAGACCAACTGACGTACTATACAACATGCTAGCTTTCTTTGCTTGACAACAAGCAGCAAGAAGAAAACTTATTGAAATCAAATACAAGTGAATGGCGATGCTAAAAATGCAATTATTATTCCTATTGCGTGAGTGTGAGTGACTTTGGTCCTTAAAGTTTTACTTGTCTCGTCCAGTTCATTCCGATGTTTTATTTAAAGTTTGTTAATCGATCATTTGAACAGTTCACAGTGAACGTTTTGTAATTTAAATTAGATCAAATGTAAATTTGACTCATGACCTCTGTGAATTGTTCAAATATTTTTATTATTGTTCTGGCTGTGCCTTCATTTCTCAATTCAATTCCTATTTTTTTAATTTCTGTGATGAAGATACAACAGGAATAAAACACTCATTTCTTATTGTATAAATAGTTTTGCTAGATTTAAATGTTTGTATGGCTGATTCCCTGAGACCCTAACTTGTGACTTATTATCACAGCTTCACAAGTTTTGATCTCCGGTATTGGCCGCAAGCTTACTGTTATTGAAAACTTTTATAACAAAAAGAACAAAATTTCAATTCAAGTTCTAGATTTCTGTAAATACGTTTGCAATTTATTGACATTTTTTTTCTTTGTGCTCCAAAGTTTAATTGCAAAAACAGACTGAATTTTGCAAACGGTAAGTAAGAGAATGACGGTTATGAAAATTTCTTAATGTTATTTTTATTGATTTTTAATTTAAAGCATGTCCGACTAAAATCTTTGGCATGATATACTGGCACATATAAAGAAGAGTTATTTTTGTTAAAAATATAAAAACGAATTATTTCCATGTTTTCATTACTTTTGTCTATGCTTCTATGCTTGCATTTATGCTTCTGGTATGGAAGTTTTAAATATTTTAAAATCTAAAAAAGTTTTAACGACAAATTTATTTTAAGGTTATTTTTTCGAAATTTTTGCAGGTTGCGGCGGGACCCAAATATACATAGGATTTTCGAACCAATAAAAGCCGGTTGCTACCATGAGCCAAGGAAACACTTTCAAATGCAGTGCAAAAGTAATAACAAAACTTATTACATTATTACACCGATTACAAATTACAATGCGGGAAATGATCATTAAAACACATTTTTTCTTGAAATAAATATTTTTTACACCGACGAAAAATTTAAATATTAATGAATAAAAATTAAAACAAGCTTTTATTTATTTAGTTTTACTTGTTTAATAGAAATCAACTTATTTATTAAGCTTCCGTCCTTCTGGACAACTGCATACTCTTTTAATGCTTCTCATGTAGTACCAAATTGCTTATTAAACTTAAATGTCTGTTTGCTAAATATTTCAAATTTGTAATTTACGTAGTTAATGAATTACATATTTGATTTCTTAGAATAATTTACCGTTTAAGCCGCTAACTGAAACGGGTAATAAAACAAATCTTAGAAGACCTTAGTTTAATTTCAATTGTTTTACTATTTTTTATTGCTCATTCCTAATTGGCTCTTAGTATATTTTGCTTATATTGAAGATTTTGAAACTTTCTGTGCACCTCAGATTCATCAGAATTGCAAGATCGTTTTTGGTAGAAATTAGATTTACATGTATATTCTTAATCAATTAAGCTGAGGATTATGTAACCATACCTGTCACATACGACTATATAAAGAAAAGTAAATTAAAATTGCTATTTAATGAAATAGAGAGTTTACATAATTCAGGCAATTAGTTTCCTTTAAGGACATGCCTTTACAATTGTAATTGCTCAAACATTACAAATGATGGAATGGACGCATAATGGAATTTTTACTTCATAATTTTACGTTACCTTTTAAATTTATTGCTATGCAATAAAATAAATTTCGATATTAAAAAATAAAAAGATTTTAGAGCTTAGCTAATGACGCACTAATCGAATAGGAGTCATGTATGTAGAGGACGGAAGCACTTTGCCCTAGGACTTGTTTGCGAAGCGTGTAAAATTCATTAATTGTGTGATTAGAAAACTATTTTATTTCAGTTTTAGGCCTCCGGTCTAATATTGGACGGATGATTGTGTGAACTCTTAATACACACACCGTATTGTCTAAGTTAGCAAATCGTAAGTTAGAAGAGCAAGTTGTTATTATTAGGTGATAAAGATCTTCTGCATTTACAATTATTAATTGCTTGCGGGGCTGCTGTGGGTAATACGGAAAGTTCAGAATACTCATAATATTATTATTTGGCAGTTCTTGCGCCTCTTCAAAGTAAAACAATTTAAGAAAATGTAATTGCTTATTTATAACCCAACAAGTTCGGTATCTTCAATTTTTTGAATGTGTTTTGAATGAAAATTGTTCATAGGCGTTTGGGTATATTTATTTAAATAATTTTATTATTATAATCCTTAATTACTAGGAAAAAAATATTTTATAATAGATCATAGAAAATACCCTTAAATATTGAATACTTAAAGCACTTTTAAAAATTTGATTTCAGTTTAATTAATTAAGACTAAAGGTTTTGTAAAATATAATAAATTAACTACAAAATACATTCATCTGTGCCATATAAGAAATAAGAGAGGCATTTAACTAATGACAAACAATAAGAATAAGAGAGAAAATTATTTCGAAACTTTTCGGTAATTTCTTTTTAATGTTTTTAATAAAGAGCGATCCTGTTAATTCCGCAGCTGAGAGGCTAATGTCTCTTAATGTTAAGAGCTTGAAGATAAAATATCAAATTTACTGGCAGCATCGGACTATTTAGGGAAAGTTTTAAGCAGAGAAGAGGATACTTATGGAAGTTGCATTATGATAATATGTATGTATATGTGTGCATGCACGTTTGCGGGAATACTCGCATATAAGCAAGAAGTTGAGAGGGATTAATAATGGGGCTACCAATTGTTGTATAATTTATAATTAATATGTCTGTAGGTAAGTATGATTACGGTAAAATAAGTGCGTGTCTATGTATTTGTTTGCAGAGGAGTTAAATATCTTTTCAGTTTTTACTGATGGGTGCATTTATTGTCCTTGGTTTTCTTCTTACGATCTTCACTAGAATTCGACCGTCTTGTATTTTGAATTGGCATATAAGGGGGTGTAGGTGTGGGGCTGGAGTTTTGATCTGAAATGTTTAATATTAACAAATAGTAATAGTTAATAGAGAAATATGTAATTTCAAAATTTGCATCAATTCTATACATATATACCAAATGCTTGGGTTTTGGGACCGGCGCTAAGGCGAGAGTTTTGTGAGTCATGTGAGTGTATAGAATAATTTTCTGACCTGCAAAACCAAAAGAAAAAAATTTTTAGTTAAAATTATTTTCTTTCCACTTACTCTAAATATATAATAAAAAGCAAATACGAGTATATAATATTTGGTTTTTACTTTACCTTGACATCGAGTTCTGTGAGTAACTCGGTTGTGTTAAATTTTCTGCGCCCACACTCATTGACGTCGGCCTGGCTGTGGTGCAAGGTGCAGGACGGCAACTGTCTACTGGAAGTGTATAGATATCATCTTCCCTGTTGAGACTAGCATGTCGCGCCTGCTGACTGGCAATATCTCGTGTCAAGCTACCATTAGTTAGGCAGCCATTTTGTGTGCGTTGAGTATGCTTAAGAACATCAATTGGGTTAGAATAAGCATCTAAATCTAATGGATCTTCTTGTATTTGGTCTCTTTGATATGCTGTGCTGCCGTCATTAGATAGGGGCTGGCTATTACGCGACGAAGATGTAGATGACAAGGTTGAGCAATCCTGTGGCGTTGGCTGAAGAGGGCCACTATGTGAGTGCATACTGTTGGAAAGATGCTGCGGCTCCTTCAGTTGACTTTTACGTAAACGAGCCTTTTCTTTGGCACGCTTTGCTTTGGCTTTTTCCTGTAAGATGATGACATGGTACATGAATTCTTGTCATAATTAATGCAGTATGGATTTGAAATCAAACACCATGCATATGGCATTTCAATGGATTTGAGGGGGTTATGAAATATTCAGTAAGATTCTAAAATCTTACAGACGACAATTTAGATATGGAGTCAATTTTCTCTTACCATCTTTTTTTCGTGAAAATGTGTGTATGTATGTATAAACGGAATGATAAAATGGGATAATCATTTACAGCAGCACTGAATCATCAAGTGGGACTGAGTTCAATTAAAATTTAAAATATGGGAAATAAACATTTGAAAATTGAATGGCAAACACTGGCTTGTGGTTGTGAAATTATTGTATGTGCTGTTAACGGATATACTGCTGGAGCCGCCTGTATATTTATTTGAAACAATAATTGACTTCGTAGTGAGTAATTTTTTTCATTTTTGGGCGAAGAAAACGAATTACATCGTAAAGAATAAACGAAAATATATAAATAAAATGGTTTGTCATTTTCTAATTGTTGCCTTTTAAGAATTGACATACAAATTAATGTATAAAAGCTTACTTTATACGTGAGATCCAGAGATGGATCACTATGCATCTTAACTAACTAATGTTGCCAACATTTAAACTAATTAAATTAAATTAAATTAAAAGAGATGATACGATTTTAAACAGCCAACCTAACGGATTCACATAATGAGAATGAAAAACAAATCATGAGACACAAACCAAAAGTCCATTTTTGGTAATACGAGGAAACATTCCGGTGAATGCCTCCAAACGAATGCTGCCTAAAACGTGATAGAAACTTGAACGTCTGACTATAGTAGCAACACCAGGTTTGAACATTTTCCACGCAGTGAAATCCATCTTTGAATAGGAAACGGGAAGGCATAACAGAATAGGAAAATTAACAGAAATATAATTACGAAATAATTTTGAATTAAGTTACTATTCATATTCCGACTAAAATAAATAGATTTTATTCTGTAAATAGTTTAAAATAGTTTTAAAAAAAAAAAAACACTGTGGTCACAATTTGGCACGGGTAATCTATTCTCTCGATTCTGATAAGAGAAAACCGGATTAACAATTGCAAATAATTAAACATGAATTCATAGAAACTTATACTGGTTTTCATTTAATTGCAAACAACAAGCAACTAATCGAACATTGACTATTTAGCAAGAATGCTAAATAAAAAAGAATGCTATTAAAAGAATGCTATTTAGCAAGATATCGGATCGGATATGAATTGGGTAGGTGTACGGAAAAATGAGTTTGTGTTTGTTATTATTGCTGTTTCAAGTAAATTAAAGAATTTTTTGAAATGAAAGAAATTACATTGGTTTGCAATATTCAAACTCTTATGTCGACTAACATTATAACATTATTGTATCCGATTTTACTGGAGCGAATAAATATTTTTGGAGAAATAATATTTGAAAAATTTTTTGTTGGAGAATATATTTTGATAATCTCTTGTAAAGAATATTATTAGGAATATTAATGTAAAAATATATACAACTCTGTTTCCACTTTATTGGTGGGATGTAATAATTGATCGGTCTCTGTTACTATATTTAGCATTTTATATTTTGCTCGACCAAAATTTGAGGTGAACGGACCACAGTGATAATTCCTAGAAGCAAAATTTTTCCTTTGTTATTTAAAACTTACTCTTTCTTGCAACATTTTGGCTAATTCTTTATCTTGAGCTTCAATTGCCAGGATGCGATCTCTTTCTTCTATGGACATACCATCATGAACCTCTAGCTCCTGTAAATGCCGGGCTAATAGCTAAATATTAAATGCAAAAAATTTGAGAAGAAAAGTATTTATAATCGAGACTTTATGTACTCACAGCATCCTTCCGTTCTTGCTTCAATTTTGCGCTCATTTCCTTGATCTCTTGCATTGGCAAACCGATTTCCTTGAGACTAGCGTAGTCACAAGGGTCCACATATAATTCTATGTCGTCAGAACTGTCTTGTTTCTGACATTCTTTGGCAGTAGTAACACCTGAAGCACCACCTCCAACAGCTCCGGCCCGATCCATTATATCATTCATGTTACCCACTAATTGGTCAAACTTCTCGCTGGATAATTTCTGAAATTTTTGATCATTTTTTAAAAGATTTTCATTAGATGGTGACATAAGACGATTGATTCTAGCACTTTGAATATATGCTGGTGAAGCAGATGTTGGTGATGACGTTGCAAAGTGTCGTGTTAATGAGTCTGGTGTATCTAATGATTTAGTAATGTCATAACGTCTTATGCTGTCGGCTACATCAGAATATTCAATGATCTCTTCAATGTCTGAATGATTTGCATATGATTGTGTGAGTTGATTTGGTGGCGTAAGGGATACTGAGTGATTAGGTGGCAGCGATGGTGGTGTGAGCAAAAATACATTTGTTGTAGGTGTTATAGAAGTGTAGGGAGAATTGGGTGTTGAAGGATGGGATTGTAAATTAAAGCTTGTGTTCATGTTGAGTTGTGAATCAAATACATTCTGGCGCCTGTTGACTGCGCCTGTAGATGAAGCTGATGACGGTGACTCGAATGAGCCAGAACGATATGCGGCTGATGCGTGTGGTTGAGCCTGATTTGGTAATTGATTACTATCACCAACAGCACCTAGCACTATGTGGTTGCTGTTTGTGGGAGATCTCTGCTGTTGAGCACCATTTTGATGAAGATGGTGATGATTACGTTGCTGAGTTGGAGCAGATTGTAATGCTAGGCCAACATAGCCATCTGTATTGGAGAAATGATGTTGTTGCAACATAATTGGATATGTTGAAGTATTTTGTTCCAGTTGCTGTTGCTGAGGATGATGATATTGTTGCTGCAAAGTGCTATTTTTGGCTGGCCTTGGCGGTGGTACCTTATTTGATTTTTCTCTAGCTGAGGTCGGTGGTACTAGTGGTAGATTTACATAAATTTGCTTTTGGCAGAAATGGAAAGTATGACTTCTCTAAAGCGCTTCCACTTGAAGTTTAAAATTACACTCACCTGCATTTGTAAAGCAATTTTTTCACTCTCTTTCAATTGGTCTTGTATATCTCTTTCTAATTTATCCGCAATTTCTTTGGCAACTCTCTTGTCATGTTCTTCCCTATTTTTGAAAATGCTTCATTATTTCAGATCATTTTACTCCATAAAAAAAAGTTTGCTGTTTAACTTACTGTTCTTTCAGTTTCCTTCTATATGCTTCGACTTGCTTCTCTGCCGTTTCCTTTTCTTTGATTTGTTCTTGCAAAGCTGTTGGAAAGTCTTCCCTTACCACTGCATTGCGTGTGCGGTTCCCTTTATAAAAATCTGTTACTGAAAGAAATTATATCATATTTTAAGAAGATGATGTTCTTCATTTTATAACATCAATTGACAACTTACTCTCTTGAGACTGCAGCTTATATGCCAAAGCACCATCTTCGCGAACCAACCATTCCTTGCAAACTGTAATAAGAAGATGAAATTATTATATATTTATTGGTTTAAAATTTTATGCTAATAATTTATAGCGGACATTCCCTTAAAGCGCAAATAAGACTGAATAAATACACAAAATGGCTGAAATTTTCAAGAGTCCTTTACTTTCGGGCAGGGATGTACTTGCTTTCTAATACGCCAAAAGTAACATTGATGAAATTCCGAAGAGTACGATCACAAATTTTTCGTTTTGTAAATTAAAACGCTGCTTGAAAATTTGGCTTTACTATTTACGAGTTTCTGCGTTTTAAAGATCAGCAACACATAATGAACACAAAACTTATGTTATTTCAGAATTTCGTAACGTGTTAATTGTTTATTGTTTATTGTTTACTTGTCTTAAATATATTCGTGACTTTCTCTTTTTTACATTTTTAGTCTCGATTAAAATGTATAATTTTATTCCATTGCATTTGGATTACTGTTTCGTGATGGTTAAAATTAATAAATACCAACGGACTAAATTTGTTTCGCGGTCCACCAAACATTACAAAGTATATTTGGATGAATATGCGTGTTAAATTAATTAACTTACATGAATTGAAATTCAAAAAAGAAAAATAATATATAACAGAAACGATATTCAAAATATTCAAGTCTTCGTTGTGTCTCACTAATACGAGTACATTTCAATTCGATATTATTGAAATGGACGAGCCAAAAACGTATCTGGATATAATATTTTTTATTTTGCCATGATTTTTTAATACTACAAGGATTAAGGACTCCCCTTGTTTCGCACATGTGTACTGAAGGATTTATGCAATAATATTTATGTTACGTTATTTCAAGCTTGTTGAGGGAAATTAAATGGGTTTTACATATTAGTTCGTGATGCATCCCACCATGCTGATTGAACACCTCTAATGATTGAACAACCTCTATATTTTATTCATTCTTAAAAATTCTAATTAATTCATAGACATTGATATGTGGCTGAAAGAGCATGCAAAATAAAATTTCCTATCTTTGATTCAATTTTTATTTATTATACATACAATTTTGTCTTTCCGCCTACTGATAGAGATGACTATACATAAATATGTATAATTTTTACAAAAAATTAAGTTGTTAATAAGAAATAATTTTAATAAAAATTTAATTTTAAATTTGTTTGATTTTGTTTTGAGTGTTCTATTCAATAAATATGTAAAATTATATTCGTTTTATTTCCAAATATTTAACACATATATTGAGACTATGACTAGCCATACACACACACACACCTGCGCATACACATAGGAATACACAACTCATGCGTAGCATACTTTGTAAAATATTATCTAATAAGGCTTCCGACTTTTTGCTAGACTTTGCCTACTCTGTCGTGATGTAATTGAAATGTGTACTACCCAATACTGCTGTCTGGTGCTGAATTTCGGAAAATTAATTTTAGTATAAAATAATTGCAAAATACGTATGCAAAAATATAAGTAGGGTCCACAGTCCACATCCTACAGATGTCAACAATGTCAAGAAACGTGTTGAATGTTCATAATTTTATTAATTAGGAATTTAAATTTCAATACTAAAGTATTTTCAACACTGAATGTGCAAATATTCAATGTGCATTTAAAAAGAGTTACATCGCTCAAATGCATTGAAATTACCAGCAGCCAAAGGAATGGAAGCGATCGAGATATTTTAAAAGGGCAATGAACGCTCTCGAAGTGAAGAGCATGAAGATGTAAAATTAGAAAAGCAAGCAACAAGAAAAAACAGCAAAAGGAGTCAAAAGCGAAATAAAATAGGAAGAAAAATCAATCTGCTACTCGGTATATGTGGAAATAAAAAAAAAAAACCTGTTGTAACATAAATGACTAATAGGCAGCTGCGACGATGATGGTGTTTATGAAGGAGTAGATGATATTAGTTGGCCTTCTGAGGAAATCGTTGTAAAAATTTAATTGGTCGCCATAATGACCCTTAACATTCACGCACACCATTTAAGTTTTTTACACACAATTTTCTAACAAGAAAGACAAATTAAGGAAAAACAGATACGAATTAATATGGCGGCGACATGATGATTCAAGAATAAACATTCATTAATTTATATTGCAGTGGGATTGTGAGCACCATTTGGTTTAACATCATGCAATGTTATATAAAAAGTGATTCCAACAAGTTGGAAAAATATACAGTTTTCTTTTTACCTAATTGTCACGCTGGGATGCATGATCATTGATATCAAATATTCACCTAAATTTCAAGCGTATCTTAGATAATAATATTATTACTGCATTTTATATCATTGCGTCGTAATATGAAGCATAATAACGTCTTACAACGTATTATCCAGCATCACATTAGATAAATTTTCAAAGCTTTAATAGACTTTGTTCAATATCAACTTCCTCTGGAAGAAGTATTAATTATTTTTCTTGGGAACTGAATATAGTTATTATACGTACATCTCAGAATCCGAGAAAAAGGAATCGGATGGTTTATGTTTTCGGTTTTTCCTACTTGTGTTTCTTGCAAATCAATAAAACAAAATCAATTTATATAGTATTTATGACATCCACACGAGCGTTCTTCAAATATCGGCATGATACTTACAGAGAGACCAGCAGTGTACATTGTCAAGGAAACCACAAGAGGACGTGTAAAAAAATTGCGTATACACAACGAAGAATAAATAAAAATCTGGAAGCAAAATAAATACCATATTTTAAATGTAATTTGTTTTTTTTTTTTAGCTGCTGACTTGTGGCAACTATTTCCAGGAGAAATCACATAAAGTTTGAAAAGAATATTTGAATTGACAGTAAAATGCGATTCTAGTTATCGCATATGCGACTGATATTCAGCAGCAAGCTGCACGCATGTGCATTGAATTTATTAATTTTTTTATTGTTTATTCCAATTGATTAATCTTATGACAATTAATTGATATTTTCTGTCCTTATTTAACTGAACACTGAAATTAAAATTGAAATTTAAATTAACAATTGACAATTATCGAATATCTCAATCTATTTTTACGTTAATTTTTTCGCCGCTTGTTCACGGTTTTTTTTTAAATACTCGTACCATTGCAAATAATTAAATTTTGAATGTTGGTGTGCTGGTTTTTAAATTAGTCTGTTTCAGAAAGGCACGTCTCCTAATAAGTTGAGAGGAATTATTACTTGTTGCCCAATTCAACAAATGCATTACATGAATAATACAATTACAATGAATTTTGATCGTTTCTTGTTCGCTGCATTTTTCGCTGCAACCAAAATGCACAATGTGGAATTAAGCGTTAATTAAGGCAATAACGTGTACGGCACCCATCTCTATAATCCCAAGTTAACTGTAAAAATGAATACACTCCCATTTAGTTCCTACCTCTCTTTGGATTTTCCATAAAATTTGACCCCCTGCGATAGATGTGTTGCGTGCATTCATTGTATGAATTAATTTCTTTCTTCACACACGCATACCTACACAGAGACACACACACATGTATAACTTGTATATGACCTGTCAGCGCGTTAGATTGCCTTGTCATTTTATTCCGTAAAGCATTTACTATTCATCAAATTTGGAAAGTTGGCCACTTTATATAATATCCAGTTTATTATCGTATCGAAACATATTTCGATGTGCACCGATTAAGAAAATTATATCATACGATATGAATCCATGCAAAAGTAAATTCATTAAACAAAATAACCAACTTAAAAAGAATTTGTGTGGGATGCACTCTAAATATTAAACTCAACTTGTTCATCTTTAAGATTTTCTTTCCAAACCATTTTTAAGTGATTTTTTTTAGTAAATTTCAAGGAAAGCATCACTTTCGGGGAAAACACTAACCACACAATAAATTTATAATTATAAATGTTTATTAAAAAAGGCTTGCTTTATACGAGAAGTTGATCACACCATACGAGGTGTGATTAAAAATAACCATTATTTTCAAATTTCGTGAGTTACGATGGCTCGATTTTGGCATTTTTCTTCTGTTATGTTGCTACAGATGTCTGCTAAACATACGCGAAACTGTATTAATTTTTGGGTAAAAAATTAAATTAAACATGCAAGGACATTTGAAATGTTGACTGCGGCGTTTGGCGAGTCTAATATGAGCAGAACATAATAGTTATGAAACTAACGGTACTCGAAACTAACCTCGTACTTGTTGTACACGTATAACAAAGTCCAGTAATAGGAAAACAAATAAACATGTGTAGTGGGGGGCGTACGTATTTGCATTGCTGCTTTTATTCTGTATCCTCTTTCGTTCAACAAAAAAAAAATAATTTAATCACACTAAATTTAAATAACCAAAAAAAGGGAAAAATGAAAAAATGTGCGCAGCCGTCATTTCAGGTGACCTAAATATTTTAAAGTTCTTTAAGTTAACTGTTGATCAAATGAATCACTGAGAATTAAAAGGAAAAAACATGCGATCCTGATCAGAATTTAAAGTCCCATAGTTTGAGTAAAATATTGCTTGAAGTTTTTCTATTCCCAGAGCAATTAAATTAAAATGATTTATTTAACCGTGAATAAATTACAATTACATTGCAATATATTTGGAAAGAGAAATGGCTTAATCAAAATTTGAGAAAGCAAAATAATTATATTTTTTTTCTTCTACTTCATAGACTTCTTGATTCGTTAAAAATGTTTTTGTCAACAAAACCAAACACAATCGAAGACAATGTCGTCGTTTTGTTACCTCTCATAATGCCAAAATGTTATTTTTTTTTATCGAAAGTTGTCAATGTCGTCAAAGGCAATGCAATTGCCAGCGCCGTTGACATCCCCTCTCTTCATCGTTGACATTCGTAATATGGAAGAATGATTCAAAAGATGAAGAATTGAGAACTAAGTAGACTAAAAGTACGAATATTAAAGTACCACATCGTTTAGATAACCAAAAAAAAAAAACAAACCAATTTACTGAAGTCCGTTGAATGGAACACGAGCTTGGGTTTTACCTCCGATGCTCTAATTATTATTTTCAACAGTTACAAACTCGATAAAAAAAATTGCTGAATTGCGTTATACATTCCCTGCTTTTAAATATGTATTTCAGCATTTTTTAATGATCACTTGTTTCGAACCAGAACATTAAAATTTCGTTTGTTTTTATGTGTACATTTCAGCAAAGAAGAAACAAAAGGTTTACAAAACTAAATTCTTTAAGACCTGATTCTTAAAAATGGTCTCATTTGGCTGAGTAAGCAGAACTCTTATTGAACATTTGAAGTCTGAAACATGTTTTTGCTTCAATGAATTTAATATTTAACTTTTTAGTTAACGACGCAATAAAACAAATAAGAATGTAAATTATTTTTTCATTGCTTTTAACTAAATTAAAGTTTTTTGAAAGAACTTATTTGACATTTTTTTTATATAAAATTTTTTACACAAACTAAAAAAAAAAAAGAAATAATTGATTGCAGAAAATATTTGAATTTTCGTTTTCTTTATTTAAAACTTAAGCATAAAGAAACACTTCTTTATGAAAATTTTGCTTCAACTGCAAAAAAAGCAATAAAATATAGCTCTTTGAGATGGTTTTATTAAAAAATAAAACATATGCAAAGGCAAAATCAAAATACAAAACTACGGAAGGATAATAGAGCGGCGACCCGAAGTGCAACTGGAAATTGCTAATTAAAAAAAAAAACATTAAAAAAAAACGGAAAATTAATTGAAAACAAACACGATTAATTTCGTTATTTCAAATATGCGAATAAATGCACGGGAAATGCTCAATAAGAAACAATTGACGGCACCAAAGTGCTCTGTGGTAAAAAGTAATAACTAAACTGAATAATCAGTGAAATGGATGGCTGTGTTACATCAAGTAAAACTTTTAATAAACATTTATTTGAAAATAAACATTTATTTGACTGCAATTTTATTCTAGGCAAAAATATTTTTTATATCTAGGTTTAAGTGCGTGGAATATTTTACCGACACTGTGCCATCTAAATTGAAGCTTGGATCTAACAATTCCAACCGAAAAAATTTTAATTAATATTTTCATGTCAATAATAAGAAGTGATACCATGTGGTTTTGCAATTCGGCTGACGATACGTACATCAACTTATTCCCATTCATTGTTTTTCAAAACGTAACCGACACAAGTTCAAACAAGAAATATAAATATAAACAAAAGAAAAAAAAATTAAACAAACCAATACAAATTTATCATTGCTCTTCTGGGTAAAATGAGAGAACACCAAACACAAGCGCAACTAAAACGTTTCGTGTGTAAATAAGAAGAGAGGCACTGTAAAAATGTACGACTGTGTAAACCAATAAGAATGTAAACAGATTAGGGGGCTCATTAATTGTCGGTCTCACCCGCCACAATACGTGATCAATTGTTTTGTGCTAAAATGAATTACAAGAGTTTTATAACGGTATTGTACGAAATATTGGCAATGCATGCCCGTCACGAGTAAAAGATAGCGGCTCCAAAGAGCAACATTGCAAAATTTTCTACATCTATATAAAAAATATCAGTTAAATTTCGAAAAAAAACACAGCTAATTCGCGTTTCGGCCAACGTAAACGCCGTGGTTTACAGCTAATCTCAAAATCAATCTAATCTCAATAGGATTTCTAATCTCCCATGCACTTTTGATACTGTTCACTACCAATAATAGGCATTAATGCCAAGGACACCCTAATACGAGTATACACAATATGCATACACACATAGTAGACGTGCCATTCTATATTTATTTTCAGCGATTGACTATTTGCATTTTAAGAACAATAATGGAGGGCTTTGGCATTGGACTGACATGTCTTTAGTTTGGAAAATTTAAAAAAATTCTCTTTTGTCACAAAATTTGATTCAATACATACATAACATATGGATATGTTCGTATGTGTGTATGTAAGTACATATGCATGGACTTGCGAATGCATACATACGAGTCATCATACAAAGCTATGTGTCTGAAGAAACGTTTGCCTTCGGATTAAGTCAGCCAGCTGATGGCAATAGCGGCTTGTCCGCAGGCCACCGCTTTAATGCGGTCACTGTCCCTATATCGAAGAAAAATGTTTATCAAAAATATCAGCCGCCCACAGCAACTATTTAATTATATTTTGGAAATGCAATTAAATTTAATATGGCAACTTAAGTTTATTATCTGATATGTAACTACTAAATTGGATTTTTATACCATTGTGTTTCACTTCCCTACTAGCTGCATCCATGCGATATCGATTGTAAATATTATTCATTTACATACATATGTACATGTATACTTACATATGCTTCAAAAGCTTTAGGGACTTCAGCATCTATTTTAATAATTTTGTAGTGGAATATTTCTGCCCAATTTGCTTTTAAGAGTAAAATAATGAATAAATTTTTTTCTTATTTGCTTTTAATTAATTTTTTTTTGTTTTCTTCACGTTTTCTAGCACTTTGAAAATATTGATTCATACAAAAAGTTATAGCACATTCTTCTTCAAGTTTCTAAATATAATTATCAAAATTTTTTATATTCTAATAAACCAATCGGCTACTTGTTTCAGTACTTATTCAGTCTTACATTGTGTGGAAACAATTACAATGCTGTCTTGCTGTCCGTCATCAGCCCCACCGGCCGAGTACTGTATGCAGCATGGTGAAAAATTTATACCTTGGTGATGCGCACTTTGGGGAGACGGTATTCTGCGTTTCTAGACCATGACCTTTGCCAGGCACCGGTAAAACTTGCCTGTCACTACCCAATCCATGAAGTAACATGGCAACGTACGTGCTTATAAGTAATTAAAAGGTAAAGGTAAGCTATGCTTGTTGGTTTAGGATTAGGTCTAGCATAACCTAATCGATTCAGGATTGAATATTGTAGGAGAGTTCCATCTTGAGAGTTCTCTCCGAAAGCACTATCAGTTGCTTTATACAGGCACCACGGGTACCGGCAGCCCCACAATGGAGTTGTGGCAGTTTTTTTGTGAGTGGCTGGTATTGTGTTGATGCTATTGCTCGACCCGATACGGTCAGTCAGATAGTAATCTGTTACTTAACAGAAGCTATTGAGGCAGTGGGATGGCTATTCTCTCGTTAGGGAAACCTTTCAGTAATTGCTGTGTAGAACTATGTTATTGGTTATGTTAATGGTTAGTGGAATGGAGATCTATTTTCGCAAATGGACAGACTAACGAATAAGAATTGAATCTTTTAAGCAAGAATTGCAACTTGCGCTTGTACAAGTGGAGATAGAAAACACATTGAGTTTAATTAGTGTTAGGAGCAGCGTGGTGCTAGGCCATGTCGGCAAGTAAACACTACACCCCTTCACACATTTGTCCATCATTAGCAGTCGTTGAAAATATTAATTCTACTGACAATGTACTCTTATTGCTATTCTTGTCGTATAATTTATTACTTTCTATTGCCGTTGTGCATTTCAATGTATTCGTTTTTAATATTTTCATTTAACTTTTGAGGCGTTTCTTTTTCATTCTGTACGCCAGGTCCGATTTTAAATATCTTTAGTCTTCTCCAAGCACTTGCTTGTGTGTGTTTAACAATTTTAATTTTTTTTTATTACTTTTTTTAGTTAGTACGTATGAAATCGACAGTTTCCTGCTTTTAATTCATTTTGTATATAAAAAAATTGTGAATTTTAAAATTTTAATATGATGCGATGATGCCGATTGGTCTTTCCCTACCTTTTGCACAGGAATTTCCGGGTTTTTATTGCCATTACAATGTTCTCGCTTGTTTCGTTTTGCTACGTGTGCCCTTTCCGTGTGATTTCTTAATAATTAATTTTATTTGACACATTTTTATTTATATATAATGAAATTGATTCCAAAGCCATAGAGAGTTATTTTGATTGGCTCAAGTCAAGTGTATTTTTTTTTTATAATTTCGTCATGACTATTATTGTTCACTCCCAAATCTATTAATTTAAAAATAAAATATCTTAATATCAGTGTTTAGAAATCTGCTCAGTTTGTATTACCGAAGAAATATTTCGCTCTACTACGTTTGCATAAAAATTGTTAAATCTGCTCATCATCACCTGTCATGGTTCAGAGTGACTAAACCTAAAAGTGAAATATAATTCTTGTTATACAAGAATATAAATAAACTAAATATGATGATTGCTTGGTCAGATTTACTAGCATTACGATTGTTATCGCAATCTTTCCTGACAAATAAATGTCCTGCACCATAAATGTTTTTAGTTAAAAATTGTGTACGGTTGCAATGAAAAAATTAATACTAATATCACTGTTAAAAGAGCAATAAGATTTCAGAACTAATTTAGAAGATGGCCGATATAATTTAATATTTTCATTTATTTGGCCTGTAGGCTGCGACAACAACAGACAACATCTCAATATTATTATTAACGATGTAGGACCGCAGAATTATATTTTAAATAAATAATTTTATTATCTGAAATGTGAAATTTTTGAGAAGAGCCTTGTAATATATTTAATGTCAACCCTTTATGCCCAATGCCGTCGCTGCACTATCAAAATATAATATAGCTGGATATAGAGCTGCAGCAGTAGGGAATGTCTTTAATACTATGACCAAAAAATTTGCTTTTCCATTCCAAAATTGAAACGAACGCATGACTGGAGTAATTTAGGAATTTTCCGACTGGCAAAATATACATACTCGTACATAAGACGATTCAAAGAATGACGATTTTTTGCCAAAAATCCGAAGGCAAAAATAGAAATATAACCCTAATCTTAAAAAAATTTCTTTTCTTTTTTATAATCAAAAATATATTTTAAACATTTGAAAACATAAAATAAACAAATTAGAGCAATAAAAACGCAACTTTTTCATTAAAAAATACAGAAACGGAAGTCTTCAAAGTGTGACTGTTTTTGACCAAAAATGCAAAGGGTACCCCCTCATCTAAAAATTGAATATTTTTTCAAAAATCGAAAACAGTTTTTGTCCTTTATTTTTAGCAAAAATATATTTTTTACATTTTAAAACATAAAATAAACAAATAAGAGCAATAAAAACAAAAGTTTTTCATTAAAAACTACACAAACGGACGATTTTAAAGTGTGACTGTTTTTGTCCAAAAATGTTTTGCAAAAAAGTGTGAGTATTTTTTCAAAAATCTAAAAAATTTTTTGTCTTTGATTTTTAGCAAAAATATATTTTAAATATTTGAAAACATAAAATAACAATACAAGAGCAATAAAAACGCAAGTTTTTCATTAAAACATACACAAACGGACGATTTTAAAGTGTGACTGTTTTTGCCCAAAAATGCAAAGGGTACCCCCTCATCTAAAAATTGAATATTTTTCCAAAAATCGAAAAAATTGTTTGTCCTTTATTTTAGCAAAAATATATTTTTAACATTTGCAAACATAAAATAAACAAACAGGAGCAAAAAAACGCCAATTTTTCATTCAAAAATACACAAACGGACGATTTTAAAGTGTGACTGTTTTTGCCCAAAAATGCAAAGGGTACCCCCTTATCTAAAAATTGAGTATTTTTTCAAAAATCTAAAAAATTTTTTGTCCTTTATTTTAGCAAAAATATATTTTTAACATTTGCAAACATAAAATAAACAAACAGGAGCAAAAAAACGCCAATTTTTCATTCAAAAATACACAAACGGACGATTTTAAAGTGTGACTGTTTTTGCCCAAAAATGCAAAGGGTACTCCCTTATCTAAAAATTGAATATTTTTCCAAAAATCGAAAAAATTTTTTGTCCCTTATTTTTAGCAAAAATATATTTTTTACATTTGAACACGTAAAGTAAACAAATACCAGCATTAAAACACAAGTTTTTCATTAAAAAATACACAAAAGGACGATTTTAAAGTGTGACTGTTTTTGCCCAAAAATGCAAAGGGTACCTACCCCCTTATCTAAAAATTGAGTATTTTTTCAAAAATCTAAAAAATTTTTTGTCTTTGATTTTTAGCAAAAATATATTTTAAATATTTGAAAACATAAAATAACAATACAAGAGCAATAAAAACGCAAGTTTTTCATTAAAAAATAGACAAACGGACGATTTTAAAGTGTGACTGTTTTTGCCCAAAAATGCAAAGGGTACTCCCTTATCTAAAAATTGAATATTTTTCCAAAAATCGAAAAAATTTTTTGTCCCTTATTTTTAGCAAAAATATATTTTTTACATTTGAACACGTAAAGTAAACAAATACCAGCATTAAAACACAAGTTTTTCATTAAAAAATACACAAAAGGACGATTTTAAAGTGTGACTGTTTTTGCCCAAAAATGCAAAGGGTACCCCCTTATCTAAAAATTGAGTATTTTTTCAAAAATCTAAAAAATTTTTTGTCTTTGATTTTTAGCAAAAATATATTTTAAATATTTGAAAACATAAAATAACAATACAAGAGCAATAAAAACGCAAGTTTTTTATTAAAAAATAGACAAACGGACGATTTTAAAGTGTGACTGTTTTTGCCCAAAAATGCAAAGGGTATCCCCTTATCTAAAAATTGAATATTTATCCAAAAATCGAAAAAATTTTTTGTCCCTTATTTTTAGCAAAAATATATTTTTTACATTTGAACACGTAAAGTAAACAAATACCAGCATTAAAACACAAGTTTTTCATTAAAAAATACACAAAAGGACGATTTTAAAGTGTGACTGTTTTTGCCCAAAAATGCAAAGGGTACCCCCTTATCTAAAAATTGAGTATTTTTCCAAAAATCGAAAAAATTTTTTGTCCTTTATTTTAGCAAAAATATATATTTAACATTTGCAAACATAAAATAAACAAACAGGAGCAAAAACACGCCAATTTTTCATTCAAAAATACACAAACGGACGATTTTAAAGTGTGACTGTTTTTGCCCAAAAATGCAAAGGGTACCCCCTTATCTAAAAATTGAATATTTTTCAAATAATCGAAAAAATTTTTTGTCCTTTATTTTTAGCAAAAATATATTTTTTACATTTGAACACGTAAAGTAAACAAATACCAGCATTAAAACACAAGTTTTTCATTAAAAACTACACAAACGGACGATTTTAAAGTGTGACTGTTTTTGCCCAAAAATGCAAAGGGTACTCCCTTATCTAAAAATTGAATATTTTTCCAAAAATCGAAAAAATTTTTTGTCCTTTATTTTAGCAAAAATATATTTTTAACATTTGCAAACATAAAATAAACAAACAGGAGCAAAAAAACGCCAATTTTTCATTCAAAAATACACAAACGGACGATTTTAAAGTGTGACTGTTTTTGCCCAAAAATTCAAAGGGTACCCCCTAATCTTAAAATTAAGTATTTTTTCAAAAATCTAAAAAATTTTTTGTCTTTTATTTTTAGCAAAAATATATTTTAAATATTTGAAAACATAAAATAACAATACAAGAGCAATAAAAACGCCAATTTTTCATTCAAAAATACACAAACAGGCGATTTTAAAGTGTGACTGCTTTTGCCCAAAAATGCAAAGGGTACTCCCTTATCTAAAAATTGAATATTTTTCCAAAAATCTAAAAAATTTTTTGTCCTTTATTTTTAGCAAAAATATATTTTTTACATTTGAACACGTAAAGTAAACAAATACCAGCATTAAAACACAAGTTTTTCATTAAAAAATACACAAACGGACGATTTTAAAGTGTGACTGTTTTTGCCCAAAAATGCAAAGGGTACCCCCTCATCTAACAATTGAATATTTTTTCAAAAATCGAAAACAGTTTTTGTCCTTTATTTTTAGCAAAAATATATTTTTTACATTTTAAAATATAAAATAAACAAATAAGAGCAATAAAAACAAAAGTTTTTCATTAAAAACTACACAAACGGACGATTTTAAAGTGTGACTGTTTTTGCCCAAAAATGCAAAGGGTACCCCCTTATCTAAAAATTGAATATTTTTGCAAAAATCGAAAAAATTTTTTGTCCTTTATTTTTGGCAAAAATATATTTTTTACATTTGAAAACATAAAATAAACAAACAAGAGCAATAAAAACGCATCTTTTTCATTAAAAACTACACAAACGGACGACTTTAAAGTGGGACTGTTTTTGCCCAAAAATGCAAAGGGTACCCCCTTATCTAAAAATTGAATATTTTTCCAAAAATCGAAAAAATTTTTTGTCCTTTATTTTTAGCAAAAATATATTTTAAATATTTGAAAACATAAAATAACAATACAAAAGCAATAAAAACGCATCTTTTTCATTAAAAACTACATAAACGGACGACTTTAAAGTGGGACTGTTTTTGCCCAAAAATGCAAAGGGTACCCCCTTATCTAAAAATTGAATATTTTTCCAAAAATCGAAAAAATTTTTTGTCCTTTATTTTTAGCAAAAATATATTTTAAATATTTGAAAACATAAAATAACAATACAAGAGCAATAAAAACAAAAGTTTTTCATTAAAAACTACACAAACGGACGATTTTAAAGTGTGACTGTTTTTGCCCAAAAATGCAAAGGGTACCCCCTTATCTAAAAATTGAATATTTTTGCAAAAATCGAAAAAATTTTTTGTCCTTTATTTTTGGCAAAAATATATTTTTTACATTTGAAAACATAAAATAAACAAACAAGAGCAATAAAAACGCATCTTTTTCATTAAAAACTACATAAACGGACGACTTTAAAGTGGGACTGTTTTTGCCCAAAAATGCAAAGGGTACCCCCTTATCTAAAAATTGAATATTTTTCCAAAAATCGAAAAAATTTTTTGTCCTTTATTTTTAGCAAAAATATATTTTAAATATTTGAAAACATAAAATAACAATACAAGAGCAATAAAAACAAAAGTTTTTCATTAAAAAATACACAAACGGACAATTTAAAGTGTGACTGTTTTTGCCCAAAAATGCAAAGGGTACCCCCTTGTCTAAAAATTGAGTATTTTTTCAAAAATCTAAAAAAATTTTTGTCTTTGATTTTTAGCAAAAATATATTTTAAATATTTGAAAACATAAAATAACAATACAAGAGCAATAAAAACGCCAATTTTTCATTCAAAAATACACAAACAGGCGATTTTAAAGTGTGACTGTTTTTGCCCAAAAATGCAAAGGGTGTGTGTGTTGTGCATTTCCATGTTTCATTTGTTTCATAAAGAAAATATTAAAAATAAAATGTGTAATTTACAAAAACACACATCATAAAGAAACGAAAATCTTTTACAAGCTTCCTATTTAGCAGAAACCGGGTGCTTCAACACGACAAAGAAACGAAAAAAGAAACAGACATGGAAATTAGAAAGTATTTAATGATGTCTGTATTTTGTGTTGATGCCAACAAATTGCTTTAGGAAATGTTATCGAATGTTAATACTTAAATAGAAACGGGGGAGGGGTAGGGGTGCCTGGTATTGTAACAATTTTGTAATATTTTTGTCACTGAAAGCAGAGAAAACTTATGTTAATCGTGTTGTGTTGTGTTGTTTTAATGCCGGCGATAATGATAGAGACAAAAAGCAATGGACGAGGATAGTGATGTTGATCAAACACACATTGAACTTCTCTCTTTTTAATTTAATATTTTACTGAATTTTGTAGATGAGGCGCCACTTTCGCTTTATACAGTCAAGTGTAAATTAGTGAAAAGTTTTCTGATGAACTGTAATTTGCTTGATGGATGATACCAGTTACTATCAGTTACTCGAAGCATTTGCCGGTTGCCACTTTTCGAAGCTTTTCTGTGCAAGATGTGCCAAAGGCATAACAAATGCTTGCATGGGAAAGTCACGCTGAGGGAATTATAAAACAGAGAACATTTATATAAAAGAAGGCAGTTCTATAAAATCTTATTGCGACATTTTTGCAATGCACTGAAGTTGATTTTATAAAAATATTTTCTTAAATTTTTTGTGCAACTAAAAATTGGGAGAAATCGAATTTAATTTCAGAAAAATTTTATTATTCGTTGCAATAACGGAAAAGGAAGTCAGAATCCTACAGTTGCGCTCCGGTGGCTTTGGAAATCACACCTCGAAGTTGACATAATACAGATAATAGTCTAACGGTGGAGTTTCTGCCCAAAACAACAGCCGGTTGGAATATTTTTTTGCGTCTGTGTCTAGTATTTGAATAAATATTGTAAAAATGATGTTCCGTGTAGCTCAGTTTAAAATCATATGAGTTTATAAATTTACACTTACAAATTATGTTTAAACACGTATTGAGGAGAATTACGTGCTTGTTTAATAAGAAAACACACATTAATAATTTTAAAAATAATCGTAATGTAAGTATCCGTTTGTCGAAAGTAAAAAGAAAAGTAAAATCTTTGAATCAAAACCATACAAAACTTTCACACATCTTTTATTGATTCAAATTGTGTGAATTTTTTTTTATTTTTATTGTTGAAAACAATAATGAAACTCAAAATTGTACTTGTTTGGAGCTTAAGGCATTAAACTAGAGTAAATTAAAAATGGCAAAACGTATTTCTTTTATCATAATAAATATTAAATAGCATCGCTGATTAAAGTTTATGCCTGCATCATCAAAAATATCAAACAATGACGAAGCGAAATCAATTTTTTTTTTAACGACGGCTTATTAGCTCAAAAAGGTGATAACTGGCGGATAGTCATGGGTGCATAGCTATGATACTGAAACCAAAGCCCAATAATCCCAATGGAAGCGTCGAGAAGAGCAATTTTTCTCGTTTGACAAAAGGCCGTACGGTCAATAAGAATACTACATAGAAGTTACGCGCCCCTTGTGCGAAACAATTCGTCAAGAAGGCACGGAATTGTGAAAACCCAATAATGGATTTTTCGACTCGCTACGGTTCAGAAGATAAAGAAAAAATCGAAGCAGCAGTTGTTGCCGATACCAAAAAGCGGGGTTCAGAAGTGTTTCATGCATTGGAAAAAACGCTTTGATATCTGAAGGGAATTACTTTGAAGGGGGCAATATAGTTATTGTTAAATAAATAAACACTTTAGGAAAAAATTTAAAAAAAGGTTATTTTTTGATCACACCTCGTATGTGAGGCCAAAGTGTATGGAAGGGTGATCTAATAGTCTCTCGGTTGTGGTTCGATGTGGTTGATAGTTAGAATTCTTATTAAATTCGCCGCGATTTTCTGTCAGAAGTGTGAAAGTTTGATAAATATTTGAAATATGTAGGGCTCCCTTTATGTTCTCTTGAATTTAAAGAGTTGTAATTTCCCAAAATATAAATTAAATTTTTTAGTAATATTTTTTAAATGAATTAATAGTGTTCTTCAGTTCTTCTTTCTATTTGCAGTTTTTATGCAAAAATTTCTAAATTAAAAAGAAATAAAAGTGCATTTTTGCAATATACAATATGAGATGAAATTGGAAGTAATTTGGAAAAATTAAATATTCATCATGTTGCTTTATAAAATTAAGAAGTCGTTGTTAGTTTATGATTGCGTGTTCGTGGGCATTTTACGTTTTGATTTGGTCCAGTTTATGAGATGCAAATTTTACATGCAATTACTGCCATGGGGAAAATTTAGATTCAAACATTTTCTCTAAAATAAAAATGCATGATTAAAATAATGCATTTTCTTTTTTAAAAATATTTTCAAATAATGTTTTGCGTGCACTTGCAACAGCATGCAAGCAAAAAAGGCTGAACTTTGTGACCGAGAAATGTTTAGTTTATCGCTCAAGTATTAATATCTGCAACAGATGAGGAAAACGCTAGCAGAAGGCGGCGTACTATTTTTACATATTTTATTGATGTTTATGAACACATAAAAGTCTTTATTAAAAATTTATGTTTTCTTTCTATCCAAAACTGCCGTTGCTCAGAAAGCCTCCACTCAATTTTTAAACATGTTTTTCCTTAAACAAATTCAAAATTATATGTGTAATTAAAAGCATTCACATTCACTCCAAATAAGATGTTCAAAATTGAAATGAAATTCAATTTATCTGGTATCTACATACTACGTAAACTGGTCAAAAAAAAAAGAAAAAGTAAAAATGTTAAAAATATGAAGCGAAAACAGAACATTTTTATAGAAATGAAATAGAAATGCAGTTTCTTGAGAGGTCGTGACTGTTCCAATAATTATTTGGCGGCAGTTATTAGTATTGAACCGCCATCTCCAAAATGTTTTCATGCGATGTGAATTGCATCAGATGTAAAATATGAGTGTGATAGTCACCAAATAAGAAATGGAAATCAAAGAAAGTATTCATGCAACAAAAATGCATGTTATTTTACTTCTTTTGTTGCGAAACAAAGATTTAAATAGAGTTGCAATATTTTGCATTTGTTGCCCACTGCAACGACATGGTACATGGAACAAAGAAACATTTATTTTAAGAATGTACGCATGGCTCCGCTACACCAGGGAACAATATCAATGCAAGAAATTGGAAAGGCCACAAAAGGAAGAGAAATTAGTTCTAGCAAAGATTTCATTTTCAAATTCTGTGTAACTCTGTGTGATTCTGTGCTGCAACTGCACTTCAAAATCTGTTGGCTGGATAAGCTTGTTTTTACACTTTAAAGTGAATGGTGTCAGTATGTAATTTATTACGTACATACATGAGTAGCTGTGTAGATAAATGCCTGCCAACACACAAGCCACTCACTTCATTCTTTCCTCTTGTCCTGTTTGTTGATTAGTTGCAGCATGTGAAAAGGGTTACGCACAGCAAAAAATTGTGGCAGAAACATAATTATACAGAAAAGTTCCAGCACATGCATATTTTGCAATGAATCAAGCATCTGTTTTACTGTGAGATGATTTCTTTCTGCTCTAAACATAAAACTGAAATAGTCAAGGGTTCAGAACTTCAAAAGACTAAAAAGTTGACAACTGTGAAGTAGAGAAACACAACCACATATTGAGAGTTTCGACTTAAAATAATATTTATATCTGAACGTGTGGAAAAGATACTACCGGAATTTAACGTTTTCCAAATTGTTCCAATATTAAAGTGCTTTTTTACGGGGAGGATCTTTAATTTCGGCTATATCTGCACACTTTTCTTAAATGTACACACACATGCTCGTACATAAATACACGCCTTGTTTGTGTGGCCGCACATACGTGTATGCATGTCTGCAACCAAAAGAGACCTTTAGTGAATTTCAGACTCATTTTGCGCCCCATGCAGTGCCATTTCCATATCTTAAATATAAAAATTATTACAAGACGAATGTAAATTTATAATTTTAGAAGAATCGGTTGATAGAATTGAAATCTTAAGCAAATAAGTAATGCGGATTTTCGCAAATGTTTTCCTTCATGCTTTCTAATTACGACAATAAATTGTTTTAAATGGCAGATATGTCCAGCCCATGGAAAATGTTACATGTTCTTAGCTTGCATTTAAAAATCACATTGTGAACGTAAATAAGCAAAAAGAATTGTTTGTATAAATGTGTGTAGTATTTTTCCACTCCAATTTATTTAAAAAGTATGACTATACTTATATAAAAATTGTTATGTTTTTAGCCTGACATGCAAAAACTGCAGGACTCTTGTCCTGCAGTAATGCGTAAGAGTGAAATGAACATGATGGCTTGCGTGCAACATGATGTGATACGTGCAACATCTGAAAAATTATGTCAATGACAACGGATATAAAGTCCACGAGATTAAGTATATTGGGCAGATATTTTCGTCTTGGTTCTTTGCGACTAGATGGTGCGGACTTTCAAAGTAATGCGTGTTCAATTCTCGTACAGAAACAGATTTTTTGGATTTCGCTGTGGTACTGAAATGGGAATTTTCTGAACGTAAGAATAATTTTACTGTTACTTTGCAATATCTGAAAAATAATTCAGAACAATAAATATTTAGTAAAATTTGTATTGAATTAATAATTTATGTTTTCCTATACATTGATCTGATGCATATAAATTATAAAATGTCATTTAAAATTTTGTTCTGCATAATTAACTACTTTTAGGTTGTAACAAAAGCCTCCATGATTAACACCAGCCCACATACAACATAAACCACACACTCATACACATTTTAAATATGGAAGAGTTTGTATGTGTATGTAGCCATACACATTAAATATTTTCCACCTTGAGAAAATTTTCTACATTTTCTAGTTAGTAAGTAGAGCTGGTGTTGGTTAGCTGGTGTTTTGTTTGGCAAAATAGTAACAACCCAAATTGTGGCATTCATCAGCCAAGAGTAAAATTGAACATGCCTATTATACATTTTTGTAGTAGTTAATAGTCGAGTCATTTTAAACAGGTTTTTATCTGGCTGCTAACATTAAGAATGGAATCCATACAATCGCAAAGAGTTTGTTTTTTCTCAGGGAAGTGTTATAAGTCATCAGCAGTATCTATTTGTTCTTGAATGGAGACCACACTGCATACCTGTTAGTGTGAAAAAGAACGTTACCTTATTTTGTTTACATTTAGGAAGGGAGTGAAAATGTAAATATTTTTCAAAATTTCGTAGTTGGGTCTTAAATTTAAACATGGAAATCTGCTGATTATATAATAATTTTTATTCCATATTTTGTGTGATTTAGCATTTTAACCTCCAGCTTTGCGGCTTTGATTATATAGTGGATTGGCGCGTTGGACATTGGAGCGAGAGAGAGCGCAATCATGTTTAGAGGACATAAGGCATGAATTTTCATTTGATCGGTAATTGAATTAAGCTTAAAAATCTCAGCACTTATGTGCCGTAAAAACTGTCTTCTGTGTACATTTCATTGATAATAAAAACCAATAAATGCATTATAATTAGCATATGTGTGTGATTGGTATGCAAGTATATATGTATATATGTAGTTAATGTTGAGACTACTAACAATAAGAGAACCCCATACAAATACACACGTAATCAGAGAAAAAGCAGAAAGAATAATAAACAATAAGAAAAAAGGCATAGAGAATATTATAAATTCTTATTAAAGACTGGAAAATGGAAGAAAAAGTAATCGGACTTACCTTCAGTTACATGGCCGCTCTTTGGCAGCGTTTCAGTTGTAGTTGAGAAATTATTCATTTTCGCCATTGCGAAGGGTAATATAATGGCGGCCAAGAAAGTAAAAACAATGAATGCAGCAGGTTCGAAAACAGAAATGCAGAGTACGTTGATATACAAATGAAAACCGGTTAACAGCTTGAAATTGAATGCTGGTAAATGTCGGTGTTTGTGTATGGTTTGGTAATTCAATGATTGTTGCAATAGATTGAAATATTCGATTTATAAACCGCACTCAAGGACGATAATAAAGATGTCAAGTGTGATAAAAGATCGGCGACAAAAAATATGCAGCTGCTCGCTGCTTGTTTATTTTACTTATGTAGATCTCGCAACATACTTGAGTTTTGATCTTTTTTTGTTTTTAGTTTTTTTTTGATTTTAGAATTATTAAGTATTTACTTTCGTTAGTGTGTGTATAATTTTTATTTCATTAATTATTGTTGAAAGCGGGATTGTCATTGCATTCGGAGGTCTTGAGCCAAATTCAAATTCAAAAACCTCAAATTTCCAAGCCTTTTCAAGAAATATTTCTGCTTTGATTTAAAGTAAATTTATATCTAATTGCTATTAAAAAAGGAAAAACGAAACTAATATAATGTTTACCATACCTTACATAATAGTTCGCTTGAAATAAGTCATTCCCCCTTTCCACTTTTTTTGTAATAGATTGTACTTGTCATTACATTTTTCTATGAACATAATAGTAATAATTCGCAATAACATACTCTAATTTAAAGTAATTTTTAAATAATTTAAATTTAATCTAATCGTAAAGATTTTATTTAGGATACGATTTTTTTACAAAATACTCAGTCAACTACTCTATGAAGCGCCAAAAAATTATTACGGCGATAACTCCAATATTAGGACGGAGTAATCACCGTAATCATTTCCTTTTTGTTATTAAATAGCAAAAAACCGCCTGCCTTTGTTGACAGGAGGCTTGGTCGGCTATTCCTTGACTCGGCAAAATGTTCTTGGAAGTTTTATGTGTATCAGTTTCCAGTTTACTTTATTATTTTTTTGCGATGTTTGGGTCTTCATCATGCATGCATACACACACACACACACACTCACACGCACGCGAGACATATATATATACATGTATATATTTTATCTAAAGTGTTGGATTACATTTTCACTAAAACCGTTCTCGTTCTACATATTTTGTCTCTCGTATCAGTGTCATGCTATACAGTAGCTAAGGTTTCGCTCAAAAGTCGTATTAATTGCATTCTTCTAAGACTGGCGTTTAGTTGAAAAATAACAAATAAATATTTTGCAAATAAATGAAAATATTGTGAAAAATAGAAATATGTATGTACGAGTATGTACATAAATATTCACGCCCGCTTTCAGTTTAATATTTTCTATTTCATGTTCAATTCACATCTGTGCATAAGCTATTAGTTTTAACCCCTTTTCTAAAGAGCAATTAGTTCTTGTTATCGACAGACATACACACACATACGTAGATACTTCATACATACATGGATTTATTGGAAATTACATGCCGCACTCTTTATTTTATTTATTGGCGTTCGAATTAAATTCTGTTCTGAAAAATAAGAAACACTTTGCACTTCATTTTGTATTTTATGTATTTCATTCTGTGAAATTCACTTTTTTATTTTCCCTCCTGTAGACGCATTGTATCGATAATAAATGCTTTTGTATCCAGTAAATATACTTTTCGCTGACATACTGTGGAACTTTATCCGAATACTCGCAGTTATTTATTTTCTAGTTTATATTTGTTAATTGGAACTTGAAAATGTTAAAGATAGAAAACTAAATAAATTGATTTAAAAACGCCGCTCCGTACGTTTACATACTTTCGTTGCTCTTTTAACAATCTTTGCCTGATTTATGTCTTCGAGATATTTTAATTCGAATGTTTCCACTACCAGCAGCAGCAGAGGGTCGACGTTCGAAACCAGTGTTGCCAAGAAGGGAATTTATAAAGGTAATTGCCGATTTAGAATTTATTTAGAGCATTTTTGCGGTACTTCTAATAAATGTTTGTAAGCACAGTTTTGTATTCTTTACACTATTACAGTTAAGCTCAAATATATACATTGCATTAAATAATTATGTTTCAATCGTTGGTTTAACATCAGAAAAATACCGAAAACGAAAATATCGAAACTACAGGACGATGTTGCAATTGTTTTGATAATTCTATTAAATACAGGCGTACAACTGTAAGTAGGTAGCGGTGTGGCTGGTAATAATTCTCCAAAGAGAACATTTTCAATTTATTCACACTTCAATTTATTCAACATATTTTTAAAATCATAATGATAATCTCTTATGCATATTATTTGTTAAGATTAAAAGTTTAACAATCAATAAAAGAGTATTTCAAAAATTGTTGCGTTCTCTTTCATGGATTGTTTCTTTAAGACGGTGCGATAAAAAGTTATTGTTCTTGGTAACACTGTTATTTCATGTATAATCATGTTTAATGTCGTATAACAGTTGAGTGCTACAGTTTGAGAGCGATTGGATAATTGTTGACAAATAAAGTGAAATAATTTATAAATCTTACGATCTTAAAAACATTAAAATAATATATGTATGTATCTTGTTGAACTAAGCTGCGCATCTATATACATACTTACTACATACATATGTACGTACTTACTACCACCATTTTACAACATTTATAATGATTTCATTTGTCGTTCTTCCAAAAAGTCAACCAATCACTTCAAAACGTAGCTGGTTTTATTTTCCTTGCATCTTCAACACCGATACTATCCTCTTACAACAACAAACAAATAAAGTTTAATTCATAAGCATTTACTAAATCCTTTGCTTATTATTATTTAACAATTTTTTAATGCATCATTGTTCAGCAGGTAGTTCATTGGTATATGGAATGAATAGAGCTGGATTTATGAAGACTATGTGAAAATGCATTTCCTTGATGTTCGAAGGCATAATCCACTAATAATCTTCTCAGTCATTTTATTATATCCCCGAACCGCTAAGTAGGGATGCCTACCAAAAATATATTTTAAGTGTTTGTAGAAACTAACGTGTTGCACGCTCTTTTAGATTAGATATCTGGCGGGAATATATCGATGAGAGAGAGTACTTTCAAAAACTATTATAATTTAATAAGCCAGTGCAGCATGAACATCGTCGCTGTTTGTTGGTCTCATAAGTACTTTCAAACTTGCTGAAGATTAATATATCGAGGAGTGCATTGAAAGTTATTGCACAATAATATAATTTAGTTATTGATAGATAAAGTGTGACAATTGTGCTGAAAATAGCTGCGATACAATTAAATCTTCCACGCGATGTCGGTAAAGTTAATCGCAAACATCAATTCAAATAAAAAGTGTTAGTGTTGCCACCGCCATCCGTGTATAATAATCGCGTTTACCGGCACGGAAGGGAAGCGGCCATTAGGTAAATATTGATTCTTTCCTTCGTTTAGATATGAAGCGTAAATAAATAAAAAGGATGATCACAGCAACTCAAACCATAATTTTTGAACAACAAAGAAGACCTACGAGTGAATTTACACATTCAAATTTTTATGTATACGAGTATGCATGCATACCTATTTTGAAATTTTTTTTATATTTCTGTTTACAAATATTAACTTTTCGAGAGTGTTGGTGTCTTAAAAACAAGTTTGTACGTAGTTTAACAAGGCTAAATACCTTTACGTTTTAAAATACATATACTGGTACAACAATTTCTTAAGAGAAAAATCGAACAGAAAAGTAAAAAAATAAAAAAAATTACTCAGAAAACAACAGGTAAAAAACCGAATGTATACTATCAGCTACAATGAAGAAGCATCAACTGCCAATACATCTCATGGGCATATCTGATGGTAAACATTGCTATGCATGCATACGAGTATAAACGATTATAATAGTAGGCAAAGGGTAAGTGAGAAGAAGATAATTAAATAGACAGTTAAAATTTTCACTGAAAACTGGAATGACTTCTAATAAAAATAGTGAGTTGAAACCGCAATTTAACTCAGATTGCTTTCTGTGAGTAGTGAGCTGTTTTAGACGCATTTAGTTGTTAAAAGATCGTGCGATGGTTGGGTTGAGAAGTGAATTTTATTATAAAGAGTAGAGTCCAACTTAAACATAAAAAGTTTTATTTTTCTGTTCAATTATATTTAGAATAAACAAACAAAATTGTGGTTGAGCTGGTATCGAAACATAAAACAAATAAAACAGCTTTTTTAATAGAAGTATTTAATAAAATTTTTATCAAATAATAATAAATTGTAAATATAGAAAATACGAAAAATAAATTAAATTGTATACACGAACTTTTTTCACAAACAGTGAAACCAGTTTGTAAAAAGTTTATTCCACAAAAAAAGGCAAAAACTAGTTAATGACATACAAGTAATAAAAAAACCTGACAAAAATCGTCTAAGTTAAAAAACAGACAATTAAAATATGAGTCATCGAGTCAACGTTTTAACTGTAGAAGGTACTAACAATAACCAAAAAGCAAGCCAAACGCTCTCATCAGCGAGTTAACTCACATAATCGCCTGTAAGCCCGTCATATATGTACATGTATATACATACATACATATTTGAACGAAAACTCATTTGACAACAACAACATACCAGAGGAAGCACAAATTGATCAACCAAATTCCACTAACATAATACACGGATTTTCTTTTAAATAAATTAAAAATCACGTACTTTTAAAACGGCAAAAGTAATAAATAAATAAGCAGCAATAAAATAAGCAGAAAAAATAGAAAATAAAAAATAAACAATAGGGTTACAGTCAGTGAGCATGGAATCAACATTTCTAAAATACAGCCCTTGTGCCCTAATAATGTTTCATCACTTGACAAAGGTGGTCTTGGCAGAGAATACAATTGAGTGCCACAGTGAAACCTGTCGTCCTATTGAAGAGTATTGTTCACAGTTTGAACAAAGTTGTATAGCCTGTAGCGATGCTTGCGATCCCAAGCATTTTAAATATGAACCCAATGCCTGCAGTCGAGAGTGTAGCGGTATGTATTTGAATGCGATGCATTTGATTTTAGTAAATTTATTATTAAAAATAGTCTCATAAATTAATTCAACTGCGATTAAGGTTATTGTAAGTTACTATTGATTTGTGAGAGTCAATAAGACTGCATTTCCGCCATTTGAGAGGCTTAAGATGTTTTAAATAATAAAAAAATATGACTTCAATACTTTTAAGTATTTTCCTTCAAAAGGATTTTTTTAAAAAAAAATTTTTTTTTCTAACTTCTTTTAATTAAAAGATCCTCATGAAATAATAACAGTTCTTAACACTTGGCATATTTTATAAAATATAAACTAACCACTTACAAATGCAAATACTTCAAACAAAAATATAATAATAAAATTTATGCAAGGCCGTATCTGCGGTTAATTATTCCTTGCGGGGCCTTAATAGGTGTATTAAAAATGCTTTAATAAATTCTGACTATTTCACAAAGTACTGAACGTATAAACTTCCAATTTCTAATTCGCATATATGTATCTGCAATTATACATCGTGTTTAAACGAATTTTTTTTTTTTTGCAAAAAATCACGGCGGATATGAAAATTGTGTCTGCAACAAGCTGAAATACCACTAAACTAGAATTTTGCCTGAACATAAAGAGACTTGAAACCTGAGCGCGATGTTTGGCACGTTCAACTCAAACCTGAAATATGTAAATTAATCCACAACATTTTAAGTAAAAAAATTAAATTGTTTGGTTATTTTTTTTTCAATATTTGCAATCTTGCTTCTCTCAGAAAATAATATTTTTTGTATTTTTATGAGCCTAAACTACATACCAGAAGCGTTATAAAGCGAGGTCCTAATCGATGTACCACTAATGCTTAAGAATTACAGCTAACTAGTTGCACACTATTGGGAAGCTTAAGAATGCTAGCAGTTCTTTTAAAAATGTAAATATAAAAAAGACGTAAGAAATGTATCCACAGCTGATGACATTCTGTACGTTATTGGGTTATGAAAATCCAGGTTTCACTATAGGTTTACTTTTAAATGCAGTGAACTATAATTTGTGCTATAATAAACTTTGCGGCTGCCTTCAAATAAGAAAAAAAAAAAATTCTTCAGATTTCTTTCATTTATTTTAAGAACTTAATTTATTTCGTATGCGCTTGTACTATATCATAAGCGCCGTAATAAGCGTTCGCTCTTCTCTCTTGACTGGAAAGTTTCTTCTATAATCAGTGTTATTTTCAAGTCGTATGAAACGAAATGCAGCGAAATTTATCAGGTTTATTTATTTAAAGATAGTGAAGCATTGTGTTAATAAGATTTCAAATAAAGTTTTCAGCAGCGAAAAAATGATTTAGAATACAGACATTTCGATGACTTATATTTGATTTTTTTTAATTTATCATATTTCTTATTATTAATCATACATCATTTTTATTTATTTTTAGATTTTATCAAACTACAATCTCTCAAGAATGAAATCCATTACATACAAATGCAACAGAATCTTATACTGATACTGCTGATTATATTGCTCGCTATAACAGGTGGTCATTTTTCCTGGAAATTAATAAAATTTTTAAAACAGAAACGTTGTATTGGGAAGTTGATGAAGAAATTAAAGTTGAAGAAAGAACCTGCTAAGCCATCAACTACTAGCAATGGCAAGGACTTGTGCGAGACCACCATAACAAATATGTGCGCGATAAATGACATTGAAAGAAGCCCATCGCCAATTTATAGTTTGACAGGTAACAAATCGAAAAACTATAGTAGATGGATGTGCTGACGCTACTGATTTGAAAAATTCTCAATCCGTTTATCTTTAAATGTTCTCTCTATTTTTATGTCCGCAATAACAAAAAGGTGTTGAAGGTTCCGTGAGGACAGTATCAACACCAATCAGTTCACGGCATCCGGCTGAAAATAAAACGCCATCACCTCAGTCCACGGAGTATTCGTATGATAATCAAGGCTTGGCAGTGACACCGGTTTAAGAAGAACCCACTGGAGCAGACGTTTTCAAATAAATTATAAACAAACTAAAAACTAACTAATTTCGTTTCAACATTTACATTTAAGCTTCATCGAAAACGACTTATCATTTAGGAAATGAAATGTCTGAATACATACTGAAGTATTAAGTTTCGTTATGTTTGTTTGTATTTTTTTGTTATGTTTTGTTTTTGTTATTCTTAATTCGTTAAGACGTTTCCCTTGTCTTCCATTTTTAAAATGTACTTAATGAGACTGAAAACTACAAGAAAACTATATTTGTTTTTCATTATGTAACTGCATGATATAAATCTAGTGAAGCGTTTTTTAAGCCCACTTCTTTGTAATTATTTATTGAAAATTATAAATATACACTGTAAAAGAATTATATTGATAAATGCGATGGTGTGAAATATAAATCTGTAAGCCTCGAGAGAGTTCGGTAATATCGGTGAAGAAATTGCTTCGTTTGTGAACTAAGCTAGTAAGAAAGGCAGCCAACTGGGTTGCGCGCGTCTACGAAATTTTCCTCAGAAGTACAATTGGAAGTTTAGCAAAAAAAAAAAGTTTGGTGCACAAATCTTGATTCACTTAGTCGGCCTAGTGCGGGATTGATTTGTTGTGTAAATGTAATAGAATTCGAAAAGAGTTTTGTGGAAGGCATTCAAAGAAAATAATTTTAAAGCATCCAAAATAAGTGTGTATGTGCCTATACACGACTAAAAAGCAAGAAACCGAAATTTAAATTATTGTCATTTATTGGTAAAAAATTAAACTCATTTTTTAAATTTATATTCAATTAAACTAAAATATCTATATGCTTGTACATTCATAAGGTGAAAAATGGGACACTGTTTTAGCCACAAGTTACAATTATAATTCTTAAACGCTGGCTTAAGTGTCGCCAAAAGAAGAGTCTATGATTTCCCAAATACAAGCAGTAAAAAGTAATCAGTGACGGTTCACATTTTATAATACAATATTATTGTGTTCTAAGGCTTATAAGAAAGTAGATTATTCGAACTTGCCTGGGTATGTACCTTCTTATTTTCTAAGAAATAAATTCTTAAATTATCAAATTTAATTATGGCAATATGAAGAAATGGCATGAAGTGCATTTAAAGGAGGTTCCCATTAAAATAGTTATAGAAATGCATTAAAACTATTCCTTATCGTATCTAAAATTGATTTACAAAAAATGTATTATTATTCAACTCATTTAGAAAGCCATTCACAACTTGAATGTAATTTGGCTTAAATGTGAGAAAAGTGTGGCTTAATATCCTTAATATAAGTAGCACTAAATTAAGTAAAAATAATTTAAGTGGGAGTGTAAATTGCTTGATAAGGCACTTTGAAATTACATTATTGCAAAGGGCGAATGCAATATGTCGCATAATTCATAGAAGTCAAGATACTCAGACCCAATACTGATTCCGCCTTAGCAAGGGATTACTTGCTGGCGCCGAAGGTGGTGTGGCCGAAGCAGTTTGTGGTGTGCTTTGTGGTACACTTGAGTAACCACCGAAATCGTTGGTCATATCGCAGGAAGAGCTCCAGTTGTCATTTTCCAATTGGTAAGGATTATAGCGCTGTGGCAGCATCATTTGCTGAGCATCGCAGGTGTCGTCAGTTTCATCTTCATCTGGGTCATAGTCGGGGTAACCCTGCTTGTAAGATTCTACCGGTATAATTTTACAATGTGGTATGTTGCTGAAGCCAGGTAGAGGTGTTGAATTTCCTGTCACTGGGACAGAGTCAGCTTCGGAACTGGCATAATGATGAGCATGATGATGCGGTAAATGATACTGTGGTGAAACTGATGTAAGATCGGGAGGACACGGCAGTGAAGGTGGTTGGTCCTTGGATATATTGGCCTTATGACGCTTCAAGTAGCGGAATTTTAGTATCAGCATTGTAATAAAAATACACATTAGCAAAATTATAAAAGCACAAATAACAGCAACATAATTTAAAGAGAAATCTGTAACTGCCTTAGTAACAGTCTCATTATTATCCGAGGCTCGCCGGTAAACGATTTTCACTGAAGCTTGAGCTGGTTGGACAGTCTTAATGTGCAGCTGATAATCGAAATGGTCCACATTCTCCAAGGTTTGCTCTACAGTTCGGTGAGGAATAAAATATACTACACCACTTCTTAATTCCTTGTAGGAAAAGGTATTAGTTGGTTTTTCATTTTGGTTATCTGCAGCCAAACCAGAGCTGCGTATAATTTTTCGAATTTCACCTGTACTCGGCATTTTGGTAATTAAAAATTTCGGATTGAATTTGTTAAGATTTAAGGATAGAGGATTATCAGCCACTAAGACCGACATTAAACGTAATTTTTCTCTTTCTCGCACAGACTGCATAGAAATGTCGGTTATTTTTATAACCGGTACAACTTGCACCGAAATATCGATTGCGGCTGCATAGTTAGTGGCGGGCACATAGGCGCTCACTTGAAACGTATCGTTTGATCTGTTCAGATCGGTTTGCATATAGTTTATCTGCCCCGTTTCCAGTTGTAACTGAGTAAATCTTAATGTAGGCTGGTGCTTCAAGACAATTATACCATACAAAGGTGAGTTGGTGATGTTATATGCCAATCGCTGCATTTGCACGTTCGTTCTCAAACCCATATGATCCAGTTTCATAATAGCAGTTGTGGACCCCTGCTGCACTTCTACTGGTATTTGGTGATCGGCTGGCAGCAAAGACATGGGATCTATTTTAATAGTAAATATTTCGTAGGCGGGATTAAACTTGCCATCAGAAACTGTAAAGCAAAATGTGGTTGATAGAGGTGTGCCAAAATGTACGTAAACTATGCGATCATTATTTATATCAGCCTGAGTAAATTGATTGGAGTAGGCTAGCAATTCCTCGGCCTTGCCATCTTTAGAGAGTTTTTTTAATACTCCCAAAGTTGGCCCACTCATTACGTCGTACACAATTTCTTCCGGAGGTGTGTCTTTGTCTTCCGTTAAAAGAATATTGCGCGTTATGGTACGATTTTCTCCCTCCACAACTATCATTTGTGGCAGGTGGGTAACCAAGTTAAAAGGCTGGTCATTGATCGGATTAATTGATACCGGTATGGTAAGATTGCAAAGAAAAATTTTGCTATAAGTAAAAAAGAGCAATAATTTATATTTAATTTTTCTCTTCTTTTATTATTAAAATTCCCAAATAAAAACTATTCAAATAGTCTTATTAGGAAAATGGCCATAAAGTGAACATACATACCCCTGTTCCAAATACACAGACATTAATATCGTATCCTCCAAAGTATCAGTGTGATCGTGTATGTAATATACCTTCTTGGTGAAAAAGTCACTGGGATGGAACTTTAGCAATGGTCTAAACTCGTGACCTAAACCAATTTTGCCGTGACTTGGCTTTTGTAGTGCTTCTATATATAACTCTGGATTATTCAAACCAGCTCTAGTTTTTAAGTACTCTAATATTTTTGAAAAATCCAATTTAATGGGCGCAGAACCTCCTTCATCTACTGTCAGTTTAGAAACAGGCAAAAATCTAAGCAGGCCGCCTGAAGAGACTGATATCTCAATGTTAAATTTTTGATCCAATAAACGATCACTTCTCTCGGCTATTACATCAAAATAAAACGAATCATTTATGCGAAATTCAATGATAACGGCCGTGTGCTCATAAAATATATGACCATTGTCGATGTCGTGTTGGGTAAATTCAGAAACTTCGCGGGCCAAGCCGCCCCCCGTTTCCATATATTCATTCATAATACGTCCCAAACTCGGCGGTATTGTGACATTATAGCGAATTTCTCTTTCCTCGTCCGAACATTTGAAATACAAATGATCGCGCAGAATTTGTTTCTTCGTCAGGGGGAAGACATGCAAGTTATCATTGCGCTCCTGTATGATTTCAATGGGCTTGATGGCAATATTAAGCAACTGTTCCGTAGTGTTGAATAGGCCATCAGTTACAATGAATGATATTTCGTTACGTTTCGCGTTCGAATCATGTATAAAATAAACCTGCTCTTTATTTATATCATTCTGAGTAAAAGATTCAATTTTGTTTTCTGGTGAAGATCGATATGCCAGGTAACCGCCATAAATGTGATGAATGACAAACGTAATATTTTCGTCGAGCGTATCATAATCTCGAGCCACTGCAATATAAATAAATTATGCAATTGGGATTACACAAAATCGAAAAGCAAATAATATACAAATAAATACACTTACTCAAGTCCGTATAACGTATTATGTACCGGCCACCATTCCATACTTGCAAACCGGTGTTTGTGACTACTATAGGCTCCTCATCGTTAACTGGTATTATTGAAAATTCCAATTCAAAAGGTTCACTTTCCTTATTGCGAGCAGTGGCTATAAGAGTCATGGTGTCAGTAGCATTTTCGCTCCCACTATGTATGTACTGTATTGACCCCTGATCCAATTGCTTTTGCGTAAACCTCTTCACTTTCGAGTTACCTGCCATCACATAACCTGATGTGGGGTTTATTGTTATAATGTACTCCAATATTTTGCCTCTGTAGTATTCCGAAAATGGTTGAATATCAGGCGAATTTAGTTGTACAGTTTTGCCCTCAACAACTGATACAATATTAGAATGCATGTACAATTTTTCGGGTATAATAACAATACGTAGCAAGAGATTCTTAAGCCATGTGATGCCATTTGTAACATCAAATACAAAGTAATCGGTGGACTGGTTAACACCTGCTTGTATGTAAAACATTTTTTCCGTATTAACCGCCAATTGGTCAAACACCTTGCAGTTGTATTCGTCATCAAAAGACATTGACTGCATTTCCAAATAACCATGCAATGGTGATGATGTTACCAAGAAAGTGATGTCACCAGGAGAAATGTTGGGGTGAACAACCTATCGAACATAAATATTTTATAAAATGTTATACCACTCTTGATCAAGGTAGCACCCACCTCTAAAATATCCCTCGAAATTAACACGCTTGTTGATTCCTCCACAAATAAAGTCTGATTTTTCTTCACTTGCAGTGGTTCCCAATATGCCGAAGGGTAAATTCGAAACATAATCTCACCCTCAGCGGTTATATTTTTAATATGAACCCGATACCTTAAAAAACACAATCAGCAATACTGTAAAGAGTTGGTTCCACAATTATAGAAAATATACGACGTCTCCGTTAAGGTTCACTTAATTAAACGCCTCGAATTCTAACTAATATTAACTTGATGTCAACTTTTGTTCGGCACCAAAAATGTACAGAACAACAGAAATTACAAACCCGATTCATTCGAGTTTTAATTATACGTGGTGAAAGTGAATTACAGGTATTACGTTTGGAACTATTTTTGAGTATTAAGATTTTTTACTAAATTAAAAAGTTTTCAAATAAGAAAAGAAAAGAATAAACATGAAAAATAATATTTGAGCGAAGCATCGATTTTTATGAAAAACTTTATTCTCAAAGAGACTGAATGAACCTAAATGTATGCATATATAAGAAAATGTCAAGTTTCGCAATTTTCAAATTCGATTTCTAAGAATATACTGATTTTAAATAAAAGTTAATCTGTTCTGAAATTCCTGTAATCTCTTCCTTCTGCTCTAGTAGTCCGTAAATCCAGAGGTTTTCATATTTGGGCAAACTTTCTCCCTCAAAGAGGCATCATGTACATACAAGAAAACGTTGAGTTTCGCATTGCTTAAAATTCGATTTACAATTCCTTAAATTTTCCAAATTACAACAGAGTACCGATTAAATATGAATAAAGTGAATGTAATAAATGTTTAGCCATTAATGGGGTCCATGACTACTTGTGAGGGCTGACTGTAATTTGTTTTAAGGAATGAAAATATTGGAGTTACCTCACTTTATCCATGGTCGCAATTTCGGTGTTCCAATACACCAGGCGATCCCTTTCAATATCCAAATGTGTAAAATTAGTTAACGAAGTCAAATTCGATGATTTGTAGTGCAAAGTTGGAGATGATGAGTCATCACTCATTCTGGGTCTTCCCAAGTACATAAGAATCCCATAAGCAGGTGGTTTCACCACCTCATAATAAATCTCATCTAATTTCATATCCAGATTTGTTTCCAATATGAAATCTTTATTTCTTAAAATCACAAATTTACCCTCCTGCACAATGGTGGCATTTGTGGGCAGCATAGAAACAAAAGCATCCGAGGCGTGAATCTCTAATAGGCCATTGACTTCATGTTGCCGATCAGTGACTATAAACGAAGCAGTGCCCACATCAGCACCACTATGCTGAAACATTATGCGACGGTTAGCAATGTCGTCTTGAGTAAAGCTATCCACGTAATGGCCTGATTTGTAGAAGGCACCGTTTGTGCAGGATATGTGAATGTAATGGATATCAGAAGTGTTTGTATTAACATCTGCATCCAGGTAAAGCAAAGCTTCACTATTCAGAGTACGTATGCCTTCTCTCATGACATGGAAAACACGCTCCAAAGTACGATAAGGAGCATTATCATTGTTGAGCTTAATTCTAACCTCGATATTGGAAACAAATTGCAGATTAGTGTCATCACTGGATAAAATTAACAGATCGAAAGAGTCCTCTGTAGATTCAGTATCGTCATGGCAATAACATACTTCATTTAGGAACAGTTGCTCTAAGCTAAACTCTGTTATTGCAACAACTTTCATGTCTTTTTCATCATAACGACACAAAGTCCCGTGTTCTGGCTTATGAGTCAATAAGAATTTCAGACTATCGTAGATATTAAAGCGTATTTCAAAATTATTTTTAGTTATTAACGCTCGTTCGCCTTCTTGCACATGCAGAATTTCTCGCGTCTGGTATGATAACTTATTTGTCAGCTCTTCTAAGGGCGTGAACATTATTTTCAATTTCCCGACAACATCGTCACATTCAGCCACGGATACTATAAATTCCAAGTAATCGGAAAAACTGGAGTATGAGTTGTGATGAGTTTTATAGCGTATACGATTTTTATCAATGTCGAGTTGGGTGAATGAGTCCAGTTCCTAAAATTTGTTTAAAATTTTGGTTTCTCTTCTATTAAGGGAATAAATTGCAAGTGTCTTGAGATATTTCACTCACCTTGGCGTATTTCCTGGATCCCTCCACATAAATGTTACCGTATTTCGTAGGATTCGATATTTTGTATATAATACTGCGGGGGAACGTTTCAATCGGCACAGTTTCGTAAGAAAGCACGTGACTGGTTAATATAAATTCTGTAGTACCGTTAACAGCAATGATAGAGGGTTTTCGAGAATTAATGCGCAGGCGGGTAAAAGTGATACGAAAATCAAATGTCTGGGTTGTAACGAAACCGTACGAGGCAATAAACTAAATAGGAATAGATTTTACATTCTTGTTTAACTATTTTCACAAATATTTTACTAATATATTCTTCTATACGAATATGCACTGTTTAGATAAAACATATTAAATCAAGATCGAGCTCGAGCTCGAGCTCCAAGAACGGACATGTTTAATTGAAAAAATTGCTTAAACCAAAAATAAATAATCCAACGCGCCAGTCCTGCTTCTGGATGATGCGATTACATAAATTTTTTGTTCTACTGGTGCATTAAAATTGTTTGCTTCTTAGAATCAGTATTTTCTTAAAAATTTTAAAGTGAATGAATTTGTTGTAACAAATGAATAATAAAAAATATTAAGGAAATCAAATATACGTTAAAATTAAAAAAAAATTAATTTTCAAATTAAAATGAAGGAAATTTTTTTCGAAATTTCTTATAAGTAGTTTAGATCAGCTTCCTTGAATTGGCATTAGCAAACAGTCTTTTAAAGCCAATCCATATAAGAGCAGCAGTGCAATGTTCTGCTAGTGGGTGGAAATAGAAAATTTTTGCATAGAAACAATTTAATGGAAGTTGTTCAGCATATTAGAACTTTAAAATTCATGACCTCGGCTCAAACTCGTTTAATCTCTTTTGAATAAAATGTGCATCTGTATACAATTTGTTGGATTGATTTAATACCTTAAACTCATCTTGCCAGGGAAAATCATGATTGTGAACGTAACGTATATGACCCAAAAGCAATTGGCTATCACTAAACCAGTCTACGTTGACCCATGTGGCATCGACCTGCCGCAGTCTTTGTATGGATCCATAATGAGGGGCTTTCACAATGTCGTAACGTATATCTATGTTTTCATCGACGGAGTTGGTGCCAATGGACAAATTGGAAGGTGTTACTAATAAATAGGATTTGTGTATCATTATTAGGCCGGTGTTGTTGACCAAACGCAATTCCAGAGGATGCACGGATACAGAAAGAAACACGGTATCACTGGTTTCTATGCCATCAGAAACTTGCATTACCAACTGATAACTAAAGGCCTCTGATGTTGTAGTGTTATACAAAAAGGTTACTTTACCCATGTTGACATCTGCCTGGGAAAAAGCCATTGTTGACTGTCCATTGACCGTAAATCTACCAAACGCTTCTTGAGGATTTGTCGAAGGCAATATGGTGTAGATCAAAACATTGGCTGGGCTATCAGGATCTTCTATATTGAACAAGTCAACATCTAAATTCTTTTCTATTCCTTCCACAACACGTAAAATCTTATTGGGTGGGATTTTCAGCTGAGGTGGATCATTGATAGGTGTAATATTAGCATGCAGCATAAAACGATGTTTACCTAGTAAATTCTCGGCCACTTTGTGAATGTCACCATAGATTTGCATATCCAATGTAGCATGATCGTTGAAGTTTTCGATTCCATTATGTACATATTTTACCCTATCTGTTGACAAGTCCACCATACTGAAGGTGCGGCAGGTGATGAAATTATTCTTTTCGGGAGAAAATTGCAGGAGTTGTCCATAACGAGGTTGTTGCACCACATGAAACGCTATGGAGGTGTCAGGAATTCCAGAAGATTTACGAGTATCGAGAAGTACATCTAAAAAGTTGGGCGAGAGAAACACTGTACCGCCCTCCAATAGCTCCATTGGTGATACATACAATAACTCAATGGTGGGGCTTATTTCGGTAAAAATCTGCAAACAAATTAATTAAATTAAAAAAAAAATCCATTCTTTAATGATATGCTTGCCTTATACGGGCCCTGAAAATCAGCCTTAATACAATACGACTGGTCGCAATAGCATATGAACTCATCAACACCATACTGATTACAATATCCGCTCTTCAGACATGGCTCGTATTCTACACATGGGTATTTCCATATGCAATTCAAAGATAAATGCTGCGATTTATTCATTTGTGGAAAACCCAAATCCAAATTATTTATTTGCACGTCTTTCATGCAACCCATAAAACTCTGATCATTGATTCTCAAACCCTTGTGCCACAGACGCCTTCGCATATCTTCTTGAACGCCGCCTAGGAAAACACTTTTTTCCAAATTTATGGTAGCCTTTGTGTCATTATCGTGTGTGCCACGATACACTTTATCGTCCAAAATCATTTCAGCCATTATTGCGTTATAACGCAAAACCAGCTTGTGCCATCTACCATCCGATACCGTTTCATTGGGCATTAATTTTATCAAACTACCGTCTTTATTGAAATTAAAGTTCAATTGTTTATTTTCAATTTCCAATAAAACGAAATCGAAACCGCCATTGTAGAAGATTACCCCTGTCTCTTCCATGGTGCGAAACTTTAGAAAGATCCTAAGAATTTTAAACTTTAAAACAAATACTTTTTTAGTGTAAATAGCAAATTGTTTACGTTTCCCCGGTAGCTTGTGATTCCTTAGACAAGAGAGCATAAGAGTCGCTATTTAAAAAACTTATACTATCCTTGGCAGTACCTTCAAACTCTGAGCTACAGGACCAGGACACCATTTTACTGTCTGTATGGCCAGTACCTTCTTTAGCTCTCTTGATGACATTAATATTGTTATAAAATACCTACAAGAAGAGAATAGAATGAAAATTTTTCATGTTCTGTATTGTCTAGACTGAGTAAAAATGGGTAATTCATAATATCGGAAAAGTTTTTAATAGATTTAAATGTTTTGTATTTGGAGCGGTACTTTCTATCATGTTTAAAATATAAAAGCTCCGGAAGAGCCTTAGTAAAAATTCCCTTAAAACTAATCCTTATCGTAAAAAACAGTTACAGTTACGTCCACAGTTAACTGTAACGTCCACAATGATGCCGTGACCACATGGTATCAAAACTTATTACTCCTCAGTTGGTAATTACTTCTCTCGCGAAACGAGTTGAAAATTAATTCAGCAAGTCGCAAGTCTTTATTTTTTTCGAAGAATTACCTTTTGAAAAGGCATTACGATATGAGACTGAATGATCACAGGATCTAATGATCTACTGTCAATGTTACTTATACCGGTATTTTTACAACTAATTCTTAAATCGCCGGTCCATATAAAAATATTGGCATATAGATAGCATACCTATAGCCCCAAAAACCTTTCTCTGTCATTCAATTTTTTCTATAAAATTGTACCATTCTTTTTCGAACTGTTGATATTGGGATACCCAATCCTTTTTAAGATGTTGAATTATTACGCATTTGAAATACATGTTTAAAGGTTTAAAATATATATAGTGTACTCACATCTGATATACAGCCGCGAAAGCTACCCAAATCGTTTATAAACTCGGGTGAGTATTCTCCGGGACCACCCAGAAATGTGCCAAAGTGTATATTTAATGCACCCATTTCTGGCGGTAAAGTCTTCCTTGTAATTGTACCGTCGACTTGCAAAGTTATATTATTTTCATACCGCTGAACGGCCACGTCGTGCCAATCCAGATCATTCAGCTTTAGTTTCTTAGGAGAACGCATCTACACATTGTAAGAAAAAAAAAATTAACCAAAATGTTGGCGTAAAAATGTAAGACAACTAACTTGCACCACATTTCGTTCTATTTTATATGTGAAACTAATGGCTCCAGACTCCAAACGCATCAGGCAGTAGTCAGAGCGGCCATGGGCCATAAATATAAATGAATTCTCCTGATGTGTTCGAAACTTAACACGAATATTTGTAGACATTTTCGCCTCCTGCAGTGGCATCGATATGTAACCATCGCCAAAGAACGAAACTGAAATTAGACATGATCGGGGAAGCAAAAGTCAATTCGTTGCATTTTTTACGTGTTTATGGTTAATTGAACAGCTTTCATATCGATAATCTAAAATTAAATAAGTGAACCCTCTTTCGAATAGTAATATCGCCAATTGTTGGAAATTCAATCAATTTTGCAATTAAAATAAGTGTTTATTATTTTAAACTATGCATTATTTTATTATATTTTATTTTTGTTTATTTATAGATATATATGATTATAGGAATAAATACGAATACGTAGAAATATTAGCAAACCAACATAAGTCGAATTGAGATATTTTTAAGTTTTCTACTGTTATTTACATCTTAGAAACCTATACCGCGAACGCTAGCATAAACGCGTTTGCATTATATTATATATGTAAAATCATATGTATATATCTACATGTGTGTATCGCATACATAATACCCTTGTATATACCCTTCAAAAATATTCATACGCAGAGTGATTCTTGTCTTACTATTCCGTCGCAATGATGGAAGCATATTTGCATCTTAGAAATTGGTTTGCTCTTAAATACTTGAAGAACATTGTTAATGGATGCCAAAAGTCTTAAAAGAACAGAACACTGTGTTTGACAGATGCTACAGCACATGAAGATCTGGTTTTTGTTGATCCAAGTATTTCCCATGTTTATTGTAACAGAACTTTGTGTTTTGCGTGAGCTAGACTAGACCAGAGTAGTTTTGATGCTGTGCAATTTATGAATTTCTTCAGATTTAGATAAATAATGCCCGCTAATTTTGTGTCTATTCGTTGTAAACTGTTTTCGAAAAAAAATTTAAGAGAACGCAGTGCGAACGCCGCGCTATATAACAATCGTTTAAGTAAAGCAATTGAAAAAGAATTTACAAACAATCGTATTTAGCACCTTTAATGATTCCTCACACGCTTACAAGTTTGCTGAATGAAGACCATATGCTCATTAGACTTGACTTTAAGAAAAAATAAGAAAAAGAATTCAAAAACAAACTGCACACTCGTATTGAGCATGTTCATGTACTCAATTCTAGTGTAGTTGTGGACAAAAACGTGTGTGTGCCAGAGCGTGCTGTCGTGTTTATGCCAAAAATAGAAAAGATAATTAATTAATTTAAAAGACTATGTACAAGGAAACTGGAGTCAGTCATTCAAAAGTTGTCGCAAACGACTGCATACAAGCTCTACAAGAGCAGCCACACATTTGGAGTTTGGATAAGATGAATACACATCCATGCAGACATACATGCAGACACACAGCCATCATACATACATACATATGTATATACGTGTATGGTAAGAGTTGTTTCTGGCAGAAGCCACAGACGGAAGATCTCCAATGCTCCTAACTTCAACTAGCCAGCAGCTGCCAGCCATCGTTGAAATCAATGAAATGATTTCATTGAGTATCGGACGTTGAGCATCATCGTTTCATCATTATCGTACGTTGTTTATTCCGCCACGAATATGAAGCAGCCAATTGAAGACTGCTCAAAGTTGAGTTGTTAGTTTATATAATAGTTTTTCATAAAATTGTTCACACATATTTTGGGAAGTCTTAAAGATTTGGAGGCTTCAGATTTGTAGATTTGTAGCAGGCATTTTGCAGCTTAAACGAGTACTTCCACTCTCTCTTTGTTTCAATGTGAACAAGCAAAGACAAAAGTGTTTGTGTTTGTGGCAATATGAACTGTAAGGCTACGAGTAGAAAAGATAAAATTTAGCACTAACTGAAATTTTTCACGTTGAAGAATACTGCTCAAAATTGTCACCGTATTGTATTACTCCCATCTGACCTTACCACTTTTCTCCTTCAGCGCCCTCTTTTTTATATAGCAAAGCAACAACATTTCGTGAGTTCTTCTAATCGTAACTCGTAATACGTACCCGCACCCGTACCCGTACCCGTGCTCGTATTGTTTTGTTGTCGCAATAATCTCACAAGACTGCTCTGCTGTGCTCCTCATTGTTCCCACTCCTGCTTCCCAGTGAACAAAGAGCGAAGAACGTGGAAGTGTCGAGAAAAATTCAACAACACAAAGATATGAATAATATTTAAAAAAAAAGCTAGTTCAAAGAAAACATACAAAAACAGGAGTATTTATAAAAAATAACAACCGCAAATTGCGTCCCCAGACAGACGTTTAAACAAAAAACTTGTTGTTGTTGCACTACTCGTACTGCAAGTTAGTAAATGTGTGCAAAAAGTAAATGCATCAGTGCAACCGAACACTCGACGCATTTTTCACGCTTGACATTTGACTTGTAGAAGCACATTCTAGCCATTACTATTTGCTGTTGTTTTTATTTTGCATTTTGCATTTTGCATTTTGTTTTTTTTTTATTTTTATTTTATATTTTTTTTTGTTGCAATTTCATTTGCTTGCAACATCAGCCGATCACATGCCCGCGATAACTTAAAACTTTTTTTTTTATTTGTATGCTGAGAGTGTGTGTGTTTGGAGCCCATTTAACTAAATAGAGTGGGGCAAGTTCGTGTATATGACTTAATTCATTCAATAAAGTGGAAACTTTAATTCTCCTAATTTGGAAATTCGATTAGCCGAAAAGTGACAGTAGCAGAGGAGAGTAGGAAGTTACCGATTTCTTGTTGTATAATTGTGTATGTTGAGTGTGCACTTCAGGGGCGGCGTTGTCGTTTTTGAATATCTCTATCATTTCGGCACCAATGCATTCCTTTACACTGCTGGCCATTGTACGCACACAACCAATTTAGCTTTTCATTTTTCTTTCAAGTGAAAATTTTCTCGACTTTTTATAAAAATTATTTTTGATAATGTTCTTCTTCACGTGACGTCATCTTGAAAGCGTGTTCTTGTGTGCGTATATATTTTGTGTGAGTGTGTCACACTTCGCCATGATTCATTGTCGATTTTTACTTTTCTTAGATTTTTTCCCATTCACATGGTGTATTTATTGAGCCTCGTGCTTTATTTTCACTTTTTAGTCAAATTAATTTTAGTTTTAAAAAAAAACAATTTTTAGGCAAATGAAGTTGCCTTTTCAAGTTTTTTTATTTACGTTAATTCAATTTGTTGCCAATTATTTCTATTATTTATTTTGGTTTGTGTGTTTCATATGTGGACACCGGCGTTCTTTAATGTCTATTTTGAATTAAATCATGTTTTTGCCAACTTTTGGACTGTAACTGTTGAAGATATTCTTTTTTAATTAATGCCGCATTTGTGTATGTGATTTTTGAATGTTGTGTGCGAGGAAAAGCCTGCAGGCAGCAGACATGAACATCTGCGTTCATATTCTTCGCAAATTGTGAGTAAATTTTTACCAAAAATTTGTTTTCAAAATACATTTTCTTATTTTTTGCTTTCGCATACACAAACACACACACATACACTCGCGCAATAATGGTTTTAGGGATTCAATAAAAAAGTATTCACCATTTATAAATTTGCCACTTTCTTCCCGAAAAGACATCTATTAAGATTCTATAAGAATTTCTGATGTGTCCAAGAAATATTAAAAAAAAACAGGTCAACGAAGAAAATACTCAAATTTCGAATGTGCCTTTTCGAAACAAACCCTTGTCCACAGCTGAATAAGTGGAATGTGTAGTATTCTTCTGCTCCGAGAACATTTTTTTTTATTTTCGATTTGATAAGAAAACCAGTGCGGAATATTTATTTTTAGGAGGAAACTTTCTTTCAAAACACTTATTTGCAAGTGCAATCTCTTGTTCACAGTAGAGTGTCCTGATGACGGAAACTTTCTGTGCAAATAAGATAAGCGAGGATTTCGGATGTTCACAAGAAACAAGAAAATACATTACTAGCCAGTGTTTAAATACATACATCAATATTTTTTATTTTTTCGCGCGCACACGACACCTTCAACTCGGCGGATCCTTCTTGCGCTTGTCTAAAAAATTGCAAACAAATTTTGCACTATTTTACATGTTACAACAAACGATGTGAAATTTCCGCCCATTTCTGACATTTTACTATGTAATATATTATTAAATTTCATAACGTTTCCCAATAAAGTTTAAAATAATTTTCGGTTGAGTTTTTACTTACCTTTCATGCCACCAGAAAGGCAACTTAAAAGCATCTGCAGTAAAATAATAAATAGTTTTTGTTGCAACAACGCCATTTTCACATTAAATTGTTATTAATCAGAGACATCTACAACAGTTGCATGTAATTTAATACCCAAACACTGCAAGGGGGTCCTTTGAGGGCACCCCAAAGAAGCACACTTGAAAGATTTCGGACTATTTTTAATTCTCTGTGCTTTTGCCCTGCGTGTTGATGGTGTATTGATGGCGAGTGAGGAGAAGAAACTTTTTAAAATACACATTCATCATTTTATTTTATTTTTATTTTTTTTAATACTTCAGCTGCGCGTTGTCAGCTTTTGTGTGAAACTGCAGCGTTTGAATGAAAAAGTGTTAAGTTAACAGTAGTAGTGCAATTTTGTTTATTGCACACTTCTCGTATTCTTCGAAGTTTTAATAACTTAAATACTTGTAAATTTATTGATATAAATGATGGGATCTTTTCCCTGCATTTGTTTGATTTATTCGCTATTTATTTATTATTTGTTTGATTTATTTTTTATTTTTTTATTCTTTTATTTCTTTATTGTTTTATTTATTTTGTTTTATTTCTTTATAAAATTTTGTTGCGTATTCTGAAATTTTATTTTACATATTTAGAAATTTAGAGATTACTGTTTAGCGTTTAGTTACTATTTTGCTTCAAAACAATTTTTTTTTAATGAAGCTTGTAGCGCTATCCGACTCGTATACTAATTGCAATATATAATTAAAAATTTTAAATATTTTTTATTATTGTTTTCGACATTTCGATTAAATTTTAAATGGCTCCTTCTTTTTTTTAGACCCAGAGATATAAATAATAATGAATTTTAAAAACACTTCGGCGGTAAATCATCGGAAGAGCTTCAATAAAAAATTAAATAATTTTCATATGGTTGATATAGATTTAACTAAAGAAGTGAATAAAGAAGAAGCGTTACGAAGAAATATTTCCATAAAATGGACTAACGAGATATAAACATGTGTCAAATTAGAGAAGTTATGAAGAGAATCGGTGAATCAATATTTGGCAAGTACTCGATATTAAATTTTCCTCTTGTTGTCGAATGTGGTCCAGGATCGCATGCGCAACTGCATCCCATTATGACAGCATTTTGCTTGGTTTTTATGTGAAATGTTTACAAAGTGTAATCAAAGCGTAATCAAAGCGTATGATAATTGTGGTAACGCAGCGAACACTCAAATGAGATCATGCTGCAACATGAACAAATTGCAACAACAACTACAAAATATCCCCTAGACAATAAACATACAGATGTATTTTCCATGCTTCTAAAAGAAACGACTTCCAGTGCGAGTGGAGGATGAACAGTTTGTCTTCGAAAAACATAAATCTTATAAAAATAACATTTGCTTCAGTCTAAGAAGTCATAAGCGGATATTTGTCTGTTTTTTCGTTTCATCTGTACGCAGAGTCTAGTTAACAAAATGGGGGAAGTATTGCTAAATAATCTAAGCAAATTAGAATGCCGCTTTTGCCTTCTATGCTGTTGTTGTCTAGTAAACTTTTCAAATATTGTGGAAAATTTTGTAGCTTTTCTCGATTTAAAATTAATCTCGTGAAGACCGTTTCGGCTACAAACTTAAAGTTAAACAGTCCAGATGATTTTCGGTGCCATTAAACTGACTCTAACATACATTTTTTGTAAGTAATTCTATTGGGGCACTTTCCCATTCTCCTCGTAGCAAAAGTAGATTTAAATCTTCACTAATTTAATTTTTTTTTCCTCCGTGTATATTTTTTGTTAATTTTTTTTAATATTTTTTTTGTCGATTTTCCTTCTATTTTTAATTTATTTGAAGATGTAAAGAGAAGAGGATTTGTCATTTATGTATTTTTATATAGAATTAGATTTTTTATTTTTAATCGGTATACTATCGCGCTCCACCATTATTTCTATTCTGGTAAATTTAAACATTTTCAAATTGGGGCTTTTACTGGTGACGGCATCTATGCTTTCAGTTGTTACTCATTTTATTTTTAGCATTTAAAATGGGCATTTGATGTGAAGTCTGCCGAAAAGGGCAACATGCTTAAAAGTTTACTTTTTCTGGAGAGTAATTAAAAAAACACGCCTGAGACTCAGATATGAAGATGTAACAGTAACTCACAATTTTTGATGCATCTTTAGTGCATAAAAACTTGTAAACACACACAAACACGCACACAGCAATCTGCATCCATCTGTATGCATCTGCATAAATTAATTTGCATCAATAATGGATTTCAAAGTTTTTGTTCACAGATCTTGTCTAAACATGAGAAAATGATATCTTTTCAATAGATTTTCTCTTCTTGCTTGTTTTTTACAACTTGATCATGTATTTCAGTCAGTTATGAAAAGTTTCTTAAAACTTTTGACTCCAATTATGGAAGTGTGAAACGTAAAAGAAACTACAAAGTTCCCACATTAATGAAAAAATTAAATTGTTTAAATGAATTACATGCATATTTTAATAAACATTTTTTGATAAACATGTGAATTTTAATTTTTGTAAAAGCAAACAATTAAATTTAGAAATATTTGAATTTTTCCCAATGAGGCCGTAAAATATTTTTAATGGACGAATAATTTTTATTTGGTTCCCAGTTGAGATTTAATTTTTTTTTTTTTTTCATTTAAGCTTCAGTTATGGGACCCAATTTAAAAAGTTTGCTTTCACGAGTTTTTACTGTTGCTATTGAATGAAGATGACAACTAAATTTGATACCACAATATCTTCCAAATGTGATTTGTAATAGAAAATAATAATAACAACCACAACAACGATTCACAAAATTTGTAAGAAATAATCGTGAGTTGCAACATTTTCGGACAGCAAATGACTATTTTAGGCAGTCATCGTTTAAAAGAGCACCCACTTATTCGACTGATCGACCTTTACATTTTTTTCGGTACACGAGTTTCAATTCATTTAAAGGGTTTTCAAAAGGGTAAAAAATTATAGTCGTACATTTGCTTTGTGGTTATTAATGTACTTAGCGACACGATATCCAGGGATTTTAATAAACATTTTTTATGCTCTATTGGAAATGTTATGTCGAGGAAAAGTCCTGCGTTAAAAATAAATTTAACGCTATTAAAAAATGTACTAAAGCATTTTACTAAAAACGAAGCACAACATGATTCCTCCGCACCAATTTCTTTTGGCGGCTTTTGCTAATGAAATCAACTTTTATGCCGCACAACGCATTTGTGCCCTTCTTGAAAGAATGCTTCATTATGGCAATTTTTTTAGAAATTTTTTTTTTTTTGCTTTTTGGTAACTGTGTCAATGCTGGTGGCGTTTATTGTACTCGTGAAGAATCGCTTTGAGTGTGAATCCGTTTGGAATTGAGGTGCAATTAGGAGTGGCGCGATTTTAAATTTGTTTACGGTGAAACATTCATTTTTGAAATCTCATGTTGCAATCTTATTAACAATTATAATTATTAAAGCTTAAAGCAGGTAATTGTCGAAAAAAAGACAGACTTAAAAATGTTAAACATAAAATATGGTTGTGTGTGTTATTTAAATAGAAAAATTAGAAGCGAATGCAGTCCAAATTCAGATATCATTTAAATTCTTAAAATATGATCCAATTGGAAGTTATCTTTGGGTCACATCAGAAAAGTATTCGCGCAATTGCCAAAATGGCTGTTGTGTTCTTAAAAATTGAAAAGCTTAAATCTCAAAATGCCTAAAGACTACTTTTAAGAGGATATACGAGTACATTCTGCTTGCAATTGATGAGGGTGCCATTTATTGCGATTTATTTTCTCACGATAAATGAACTTGTGAATCTTTTAAAATATTAAACGTTGAGTAACCACTTACAAGAGGCACCTTAAATCTTTCTTTTTCATTAATTATTCCTTCAAATTTTTTAATAAAAGTATTTTTTGTTAAAATTTTTAAAAGCCAACGATAAATCGCTACAATTTCGAAATGCATCAGTTTTTGTATATCAAGCTTTGTTCTCAGAAGTTGAGTTAATTAATAACTTCCAGAAATCTTGTAGGCTGCGCATGTAAATCAGTGATTAAGAAATACTCCATTTACCCACAACTGGTTTTTGTTGTCTTTTTTGAGAATCTTGTCATAAATCTAAATATTGGTGATTTCCATCTACTGTCTGTGCATCCCATGATTGGTTTTTATACGTTTTTTTTTTGTTTAGGTTTTTTTTTTGATTTCGTATTGACATCATATTTTACATAAATAATTTAATTACCATAAATTTAGAGAATATACAAGCCAAATTTTAAATAAAAAGAACATTTTCTGTCTGGCTTCCACACGAAAACATGTTTTATGATTTCCGTGCATAATTTATTTGTCAGAAAGGCTAAATCGAAATGCTTCCCCACTTAAATTTTTCACTGCATTGCATTTCGCAATAATATCGATAATCAATGAATAAATAATTGCAATAAACTGAATACATTCTTAACTCGGATACAAAAATGAAGAAATTCATTCATCACTGCAATAAGATCGCCTTAATTGTTGGTACGAGGTGTCTCAAACAATTTGGATCTGCAAGCACTTGCCCAAGAATCTCAATAAGGACCTTTTTCCAGGTCCCATCTGTTCCGCTGTTCCCAAATCAAGCTTTTGTTACCATGATCACTTAATTGTGCCACACACAAAACTTTATTTTTTCTGTAAATTGTAAGCAATAGAAAACAATTTGCCAGCTTGGCTGCGCATGACCTTAATTAGCAGGAAAAAAATGTTTTTATTCTACTTGTCCGACAAGTAAATCAAAATCTACTTGCAATTATTTTATTTAATTTTTAATTTAAAAAGCGAAAGCTATTGTACACGCGTAATGCTCAACATCAAGTGTGTATCCTTCGACAAGAGAATTTCGTCCATTGAAATATTAGAAACAGTCCACGGTGTTTGCCGCTGATCGCATGTAATCTAAAGATCAGCCTTTTTGGCTTGGCTGTCATTTGGGTCACAGTGATTTGTAGCTGTTACATTCGGCACGAAGTTGGCATTATTTGGAAAGGGTTTACTTTACGCTCGCAAAGAAGTTCATACGATTTTTATTCTATTGTGTGCATTTAAGGCAAGTTAGTGTTGCCATGCGACTAAACGGAACCAAAGGAATTCGAATGAAAAAGGAAGGAGTTTTAATTTTTTATTTTTTCATTGTTATTCTCTCAATACTGGGACTTGAGTACGAGTAAGTTTTAATGGTCTGAAATTCCGGTGATTTTGAAAGCCCAACGATATTTCGAACGCGTTTAGATGAAAACATTTTACGAGTATTGTTTATGTATTGTTTTATTTCGTCTTTGAAATACTCGTATTGTTGGACAATTTTGTTTAATTTTCCAATTTCGCCATTACTTTGTGGAAGCACGATATTTTTAAGAGCACCCAGAATCCGAATTGATTGTTATAAATACTTTAATATTTTTTATAAATTCCAACAATAGGTTTCTTATACTCGTACGTGATTTAAAACATGTGCTCTGTTTATTGGACCTCAACAATTGAATTTTCTCATATTCATTTCAATGATATCTTTGAGCGAATTTCATTTTACGAGTACACAACTGCTGCATGCCACATTAAACAAATTGAACTTTATTTCATGATTTTATTTTAAAAATATTTTCTTTAAACTGCTCATAAATTTCATTTTGTATCTTCAACTTAAATTTTTTGATTAAAAATACATCAATTTTCTTGGCTCTCTTGTTGTTTCTTAGTTTTGAACAACAGCGTTACGCGCCCCGCCACAAATAACAACACGAGCAGCTTTTATTACGCGCGTTTTCTATAAGAAACAAACGTTATGCCCAACGTTTACTCACATACTGAAAATTTTGGCCTCTCAAACTAAACATAAAACGAAATTCTCGCTGATGAACAAACGCTTGCAAGCAAATTTCTTCATACGAACATAAAATATTGAATACAATCGAATGAGTGAAGCAGACATTTAGGGCGCACCCGCGAGATACTTTAGTTTTAATGTGTGTTTGTTTCATTATCTGTTGTTAAGTGCGCGGAAAAGTGTGCTTGCGACTTGCAGTGGCACTGTGTGCAGCAATTATGTATGCACGTACCCGTATGTACTCTACAGACCGCCACTCGTCACACTGTGCTGAATGCATATACTGGTTATGTATTATATGTGTATGTGTGTTTGAACGCTTGTAGATACTCCTTCTTTCCAATTTTCCCTCTTTTCTTGATGTTGCTCTTTTGCTTGAATTTTCTTTCAAGTGATTTTAGGGTGTTTGCGGGGTTCCAAAAAAGTTAATTCTTATTTTGTCTCTGAGTGCTCAAGAGCAAATTGAGAATAATAAATAGTTTTAGTTGTCCATACGTTAAGCAATGGGAGGGTGGGTGAACTATTTCTTCTTAACGCTAAGAGCATAACGATGTCAGATGGCGATTTACATACACAAACGTACTAAATAAAAATGTTTACTCGTAAGTCAATTAAATTTCAAATGAAACTGTTCGACAAGTGAACTTATAAGAACGATTTCAATTCCCACAGCTGGTGAATTTTTCCACAAAATAAGAGAAAGTTTATGCTAAACACAACAACATTATTTTGTGGACAGACTGGAGTGTTCTGCAGACAGCAAGTCAGAAGGACACATAAGCTAGTAAGTTTTCAAGGTTTTCCTTTACTCTTGATGGCAACGATATCTAGTGGCGCTGTGGAACCAGCTAAAACTGGTGTGCATGTATAATTCCATATTTGCAATGATTTTTTACCCGAGTCTGGTCACATCGAGTACTTCTGTCATCACATTCAAATGCTGATTGGAAATGCAACTAATGCGATTGAAGCCGAATCAGACGAACTCTTTTTGTCTTTTTATTGCAGTTCGGTTATTGCATTTTCGGGGAGCAGCAGAATTTTTTTTACTACTCCTCGTAAATTAGCCATTCATTCGTTTATTAACGTCATCATCATAAGGCGGAAAAAACTGCACCCAACACACAAATTAGTTCCATACTACATTGAGAAGGAATGGTAAAAGTTTGGCTTTTCTTAATTCTATAATATTTAAGTGCGATTTTTTTGATTTTGTACTAGAAAGGACGTATACGTACGTAAAAATGGGTCATGTTAACTAACTAATCAAACGTTGGCGGCGATAGGTGGCGATATATTTACATAGAGGCGGAGTCCATTGCAGGCAAGTTGTACTATATTAAACACAATGCACTGTAATCATCTCAAGTGCATAAACATTTAAAATTGTTTTTAAATTTTATTATTTTACATCAATTTGGAAGAAAAAGTTACGTATTGAAGCAATTGAACTCGAAGTGCATGTGACGAAACGCACGCGTTGCTGCATCTGACTTCGATCATTATTTATGAACTTTCTTATACTCGTAAATGCTGGCATATTTCAGCTTCTCCTTTGACGTCATTAATTTTACAGCAAATGAATAGGAACAGAAAATGTTTGCTACAATGTTTGGGGCGAAGTTGTTAAACTGTATGATGCACCACATGTTTTGGAGCACATTTTTTTTTAAATTTTTTGATTTTTTGGATTCACTTTGTTTTATACATCTTTCGTTTGTCTTTGTATACTCAGTAGTTTTTTGCACAGTTTTGTGCAAATCCTCTGAATAGTTACATATATCCTAAATATTATTTCACAAACAAATTGAATATTGCTTTAAAAAAAAGGACAAGATATTGTGGGATGGGATCTTAGAAGTTTAAAGATGCCTTTATATAGAGAGCTGATGACAGATGCAGATGACTGGCATATACATATATGAGACTTTATGGTGGCTTGGAGAGAACTGGACCGAACTGGACCGAACTGGACCGAACTTTAGGGATTAAATATTTATTTATTAAGAGGAAGTGTTAACAACATTGTGAAAATAAAATGGCCAACCATAATTTATTAATACCTGGTCGCAGAAGACTATTCGTTTTTAAATTCATTCGAATAAAGTTATTCTAACGAGAGATTAGTTGTAATAAAGATGTTCATATAAAAAATCATTTGGTTCCAAGATTTTACTACAAAAATGTTTATCTACGAGATATTCGTATGTATATGTAACCACATGTGTCTGGATAGCCATAAACCCTTGGCTAGCGGAACAGCACTACTCCTCTATTCGGTATAGTTACGTTGCATTCAAACACACAATTTTTATGTTCACCTTTGGCACATTTTTTAAGGAAATTGATGATGAGTCATCATGAACATTTACTGAATAAAAATTTTTTGAACAGCAGTTCCACTTCTGCTTTGGGAAGCTTTCTTTAGATGTATTTGTTAGGGTTTACGAACGGTTTTACACTGTATTCTGTAAGGGAATGAGCCATTTCACATTAAAATATTTATACATTTCAATGTTTTACTCAATTCAAGTGTTTCTCTGCGATTTACGAAAATCTGTAAAGAAACATCAAGAACCCCCAAACTGCTAGAGGTACCGTTTCTATGTAGTTTCACTTTTGTCGCATAGTGTGCACTTCAATGTATGAGTGTGTTTTAACAATATATTATTTTTGTAAATATCAATATAGCCAACCAGCAACTCCTCCCTCAGTATTTCACATGCTTGAAATTCAGAGATTAATTTACAACATGTTCGTTATGCATTTTCAGTTAAAGACGGATTTTCCACTTCTACTGCCATCGAAAATTTCATTGTTAAAATTATTTCTTTATACTTTTTATTGAGGCATCGCTTCTTCCAAGAAGTATTTTTACATTTTTCAGTGAAATCGGTTTTCGTGTATCTCTCGTTATTAGAAAATTTACATGAAACTGGCAAATATTTTGCATGTCCGCGAAGCGGATATTTTATGCTTGAAACTTTCGTCCACTTTTGTTAGGAAACATTTCGCAATTTGACGCAAACGGTTATTAGAAGCTGGCAGGGTTCTAAGAAATTATAAAAGGAAACACATAAGCTCACAAGTCTATTAAGAAACGATAAATAAATTGAGAAAAATCTTCTATTAATTTAATTAAATGAATGAGGATTTTATTGGGAAATGAGACAGACAGCAATTGGCTGGCTAATCGTGATGTGTGAGATTAAAAGCATGACACACAAAAGCATTTTGTTCAGTAAATACCGAGTAATAAAAAATGCTGTCGACAAATAAGGGGGCGACTTCAGCTAATGTGTGATATGTGTGTATTCGTGGCGAATACTCTGTTTAGCAATATTCAGTATTTTGTTTTATTTCAAACATTATCTTTTATAAAGTTTAGCAACTTAAAAAAATTAATTATTTAGTTGAAAATTAAAAAAAAATTTTCAATTGGAAAATAATAATTAATTTGATCCATAAAGTTAAATAAACTCTTTTTTAAGATTGAATTATCTTAAATGTGTCTGGTAATCGGCCACCCTGCTATAAGTTAATCAATAAATATGTGTGTGTTGTGTGAGTGTGTGTGTGCAAGCATGAGTGTATATAAATAAGTTTGTAGTAAATGCTTTTTTATATTCATTGTTGTAAATGAAGGCATTGACATGATTTGTCACAACTGACAACCTGTCACTATTAATTTAAACTTTGATAAATTTGTAACATGTACATATATGTATGTGTGCGGCTGTATGTGACGTCAACCTTAATAATTTGTTTATAATTTGAAATTAGTTGCCATTATCCATAGGAAAGGGGTGCAAAGATCATTCTTGTTTGGTCCCTTTCCAATACAAGCCCCTGTTCAATTATGCTACTCTAATTAAAGCTTTTTTTTAGTTAAATTTGTATTTACCCGCATGGTCAGAGGTCTTGTCTTATTTTCATAGTCCGCCAGTTAGTCAGAGAATGCACATCGTTAAGTTTTTTTGTTTCTCAGCGCAGTGCAGTGCATTCACACACGCAATTCAATTAAAGTTTGTCTCATTTTGTACGGTTGTTTGTAGCTTATGTACACCCTACAAGAAATTCATCTGGTACAGTAGAATTTGTGTGATCGCCGTGAAGTGATACTTTCCAAGAAGCCGCATACATTCGTAATTTTTTATGGATTTCCGCTTCAATGGTTACATACAAAAAACAAGTACAAAAAAATTCGTTATGCCTCCCTGAATAGCCTGGTTTCTGTAATGAAACAATTCGGCTTTAAGAGCATATTTTAGCTTAAACTTTTTTTCGATTTTATACTCATCTTAAGCCGCCGAAATGTTCATTGCCAGCAAAACAAAAAATTACTTTTAACTTATTCAATATTGATTTTACGAAAATAATTTCTTAATTTTGTTTGAAATTAATTGAGGGGGAATAATTTTTAAAAACCAGAGATATGTAACAAGACTTTAGTATTGTAATTCATAAAAGCGTTATTTTCTTATCGTGCATAAAATGTACCTTCCCATCTGCTAAATGATTACATGCAGGTGAAAAAAATTTCAACTTATGAAAATTGTGTCGGATTGAACTTGCGCATTTTCCTAAAATCCTCCACAACATGTTTTTCTAATATCTCTTCGAGTTAATTTTTTTTCTACCAGCAATAATAAAATTAAATTTTTATCACTAGTTGCCATCACAGAATTTCTTTATATAAAAGAACTCTCAACAAAACTAATTCACCGCAAGAGTATAAGTGCTTCTACTTTTTGTGCTTCTTATCTGAATTTTTTATTATAATTCTCAATTTTGAATTTGAATGCAATTGATTTTCCCTCATTGGAACAGAATCTCTTCAATTGCAGGAAAACAGTGACCCTCAAGTAAAGCAACCATAAACCTCAAACTCACAGCAACGCTCAAACTTTTAAACAAACGGACGCACATGCATTTCATGTTTGTGTTTGAATGTGTGAGTGGGTATTCCTAAATTGAAGGGAAAACGAAAAAATTATGAGTCCTTAAAAAGCAACAAATACTAAATACGTAAATAAACATGAGGAACAAGCCCATTTAATATGTGGGGTAGGGAAGAAGGTTTATCTAGGTGAGGGGTAGGCAGAAGGAACTTCATGTTTGAAATAAATGAAAAAGGGTACGAATGCTTTTAATCAACGCCACAAAGAAAAAGGGTCGTTAAAATATTTTTATATTTATAACCAACCCCTCTTCAAGATATAATTTCACGGCTGCGATCAGTCCGATTTGTATCAGCTAAAGTTATTCTACGTCTGAGTTGAAGTTGAAATAATGTTTGCAAATACTATTCAAAATATGTCTTACAAAAAGGATATCAGGACTGAACTATAACAATCCAATATTGCGACAATTATTCGCTTCACACACACAAATCTTTTTTCTCGGATCCTTTTTTTTTATGTAAAACAAACATTTCCTTCATTGTCCGTGTGAGTAGCTTAAATAATGAAAGTTGCAATTAAATCTGATATTAATTATTAAGTAAGTCCAGGACTAATTATTTCTCAGTATAAGATGAACCATAATGTGGCACTGCAGATTGAGGAAATGACAGAGTATTAACGCACAACGACTACACCAGTTTGCCTACTTCCTGCCCTCACCTTTTTCTTTTTCTCAATGTGTTATTTGCGTCTACACACTTATTAAGCACATGTAATTGAGAACCTCGAACGTATGGAAAAACCTTTAGTTTTTAAAATCAAATAAAAATATTTATAAATGCCTTCATTGCACGCATAATTTCATTTAATTTGCTTAGCTGCCATTTGGCTTCCACGGTCTTCTGATTACTTGTCCATTCATTTAATGTTTAGTTGTGTTGGATTACACACAAGAACGGCGTAAGAGTGGATTTCCGGCCGAGTCAAGCAGCTACAAGAACACACACAAACGCGCATAAATTATTTTGCTTTCCAAAATGCTCATCAATGCTTTACTTCTTGCTTAATTTATTTAAAGTGAAAATTAAAGTAGGGCGCATTGAAAGAATGTTTTCATATTATTTAATTGTGCGCGCGTACTGCATGGCTCAATAAAAGTTTAGTTGGCGGTACGCTGGCGGGCTTGTAACGTTTCCATTGTTAATGGAGAGACTTGAGCGAGACTATACATTGCATTGTTCTGTTATTGATTTAATAGAAGAAAGTGTTTCCAATATTGTCGGAGAGCAGAAGTTTACAAAGGAAGAATGCCAATAACCAAATTCTCTAATATAAGAACGCTCTACTGTTTTTCTCTGCTTGATTTTCGAAACGAAGTAACTTTAGATGAAATTAAACAAAAGCGGAATTGCAGAATAATAGAGAATTTATCAGAGCCAGTTTCCAAATAAGTAGGACTATATGCATTACGCTACGAAGCAACTTCGGGTTTACTGGCTGAGCCATAAGTTAATCATTTAGATGTATGCATGTTTAAAAAGAATCTTCATAAGTTATTCCGACATCGCCAAAATTTCTCAGTTCAAAGCAATAAAAATTAAAATAAAAAAAAAACAAAAACAAAACTTGTTAAAAATAATTTATTGCTCCTTAACGACACACTACCTGTTATCGCTTACTAGTTCAGTTCTTTGATTACTCGTAGTAGCGAAGAGCGCGTGTTCCAATTTTTATGTTGTAGGGTGTTATTACGACCTCTAATGCTCCCGCTGCTACCAGTAAGTTGTATTGAAAAATGCATAAATTTGTCTTATTTACATTATGCGGTATTGCGTTGTGCCAATTGTGTTAAGGATTGGCCTCTTCTTTGCTATTCACTGTTGCTTTAAACAAAATATACATTTTTTATAATTGTCTGAAGGGAAAAGGCGTAGCGTAGTTTGACACTGCAAGCAAACATTTTTCAAATAATTTGGGATGGCTGCATGTTACATACCTACAAATGTCCTACAGGAAGTGTGAGAGTTGCCACCTCTTTCACTACAAAGTTGCGCAATATGATTGATTGCGAATGAATGTGATTGAATTATAAAGAGATTCGCTTGGTTTTTTTTCGCTCTTCTTCTTTTTTGTGGTACAAATTTAATTGAAGCATTTCATTGCGTTAATAAAAATATTTACAGTTTGAATGAGGGAGGTGAAGCTTGAGGTCTTACGGTGAAAAATCCAATACAAGTGGCGAACGAACAATGTTTCACAAATAATAATTGTATTTAGAAAAATAACTTATTATGAGATAATCCAATTTGATTTTATTACAAGCAATTGTTTGTTGGTTGTCTGGTCAAGAATTCTGATGAAATTCCTTTTGAAATTTTCAAATACACACACGTGCTTTTTAACAACTACGTGATATTTAATGCAGGGACCGCCAAACTAAATATTTTCACTATAGTTACGCTCTATTTTGTTTTTCACTGAAAATAAGAAATTCTGTTAAAATTTTTTGCCCCTTTAATACAATGGTGGTTGGGTGGGGGCTGATGTCCGGTAGTTTGGCGATCGCTGGGCAAATGGAAAAATCATTATTAAAATAAATGCTTTCTTAAGCCACACCTAAATATGAAAATTTAATTACAATAAAATCATTCACTTAAAGTCTACTTCGTAATGCTAAGAGGCAATGAAATTTGCATATTGTATGCTTAACGATCTGCCCATGTGGTTGAAGTTCATAGGAGAAGAGGTTTTATGGTTTTTGGTTTGCTGGCATCAAACTATATAAAAACCCAAAAAACTGGCAAAAAAAAATTCAGCACAGCAATTTTCATAAATTATGGTGGATGCATCGTTTGTTTATTAATTTTTGTGGTTAAGTCGGCACTGCCCATTTTGGGTATCGCTATATATGTATATATAATACATGGTTTTTCAGATGCATATCCTCAATTCAAATGGTTAAACTGTCAATTCGCAATCCAAATTATGCCGATTCACCAATAATGTTTTTAATATTAAATTTTGAAAATAATAAAAGTTTTAGGGCACAGAGTTGAAATAAATTTGGTTGAGTTTTGAAGAAGGAATTTATTTATTTTTCTATTACAAACGATGGTGGGGGTGTAGCACGGTTATTGTAACTTCATTGTATTATTAATCCCGAAGTTGTTAAAATATTTAATTAATTTTTTTTTAACTTATTTAATGAAAATACTGCCGATCTATAAATCTTTTCAAGTATGGCTATCATGTGCATCAATAAAAAATCTATTACGCTGCTGCGAACAACTAGGAAACAATTTTATTTCATTTTGTTTGCGCACGAAATTTCTAGCCAGCATACGACTATTATTATTAAAATAATCGTTTTATACTTTTTTATTTCCCCAGCGGTGAATTAGGTGATAAGAAGTAGGGAATTTTAACAGATGCATTAACAATTAAATGCTGCAGAAGCTCTCAATTGTTTTAATTTTTAAACCGTTCGTATTAAAGTGCTGGCGTACCTTTTCAGTAAAGAAGGACTTTTTCAAGAAGTCTGCTCCACTATTGCTCTAGTTGAAATGTGAACACTTCCCACAGGTACGCACTTGCACTTCCTGAAACCTTGAAACAAAAATCTTTACGTACAGGGCGTACATTTCCACATGCATACGTACATTCACACATGCATAAGTCCATTCACACATGCATACGTACACGAATGCGAAGCCTTAATAGACTGATAAGAAACGTACGTTATCAGCACCATAAAGTTGACTAAACTTTTCGTTTTAATTTCACCTGGTTTCCACTCCTGCAGCAAATTATTGAAGACTTATAATCTGTTAAGTAAATATGTATTAAATGAGAGCACATGCCACGTAATCCCAAAATGCATTCAGAGGAATTTGACAATGAAACATGTTTGCTGTGTAAACCAAATTGTAATTGCGGATCAAGCACGAAGTCAATTAAACATACCAACGATAATATTAATTATTCTGTTTTAAATAGAATTTAATTTTTAAATGAATTTGCGTGCGGAACTTGTGAGCTGCTCAGCATAACGGTCAGTATTATTATTGTATTTTAAAAATAATTTTTTTTATTAATTTCTACTGGCACTAGAATGTGTTCAGATGTGTGCAGGTGTATGTATGGGAGAGTATTTGACATGTTAAAATATTTCGAATACACTACATAGTCGTTTGAACATACATGTGCATACGTATCGTACATGCATCCACACGTTCATATGTACGAGTTTGTATGCATTTATGTATGTTTGTATGTATGTTTGTATATGAGAATTAGTAGGAAAACAGTTTCATTGCCAAGGTTTCATATATTATTTTATTATTTTTTATTATGATTGAAAAATTCAATTGCAGTTACACCCTGCCAAGAAGTGACGGCAGTGCGTATAATGTGTGCAGTTCAAATTGGTAATACCTTTTTGAAAAGTTATATTAATTCTGATACGGAAAAACTTTCTAAAAATATTTTATGAAAACTTGTTACCGCTGTTGTCATTTATAAACTCTTATTTGGTATGCAATAATTTTAAGAAAATTACTCTTATTCATATATTATTTTTCATAATTGGAATTTTTGGTCTTTTACTGAACTTCTATTGAACTTATATGTCGTGGAATACAGTGAGCCGTTACTTGGGTTATGTGTGTAAATTATTTTATTTTTGCTTTTTGCAACACTGCAAAACAAAAATCAAATGCAATTTCTTTGCAAAAAAGCTCAAAATTCATTTTGTTCCGATTTGTTTCTACTTTTAAGCAATAAAAAGTTATTGTCATGCTTTTTTAATCATTTGCAAGACATCAGTGCTAATTGCTGCACAATTCGAAACTGTCGCTTAAACGGACAAGTGCTTTAAAATCTTTTAATTTTAATAATATAAAGTGAAACGCTGAATGGTGATTCTAATAGATTTTAGAGAAATATTATCGTGAAAACGTTTAAAGAGTACAATTAAAGGTGCCTGCTTGTAAATAAAATTTATTTAATTTTTTTATAATAGTAAGGCATGTGGTAGTTTGTGGACTGATGAACTGCCTCAAAATTTTTGTTGAGGTACGTTCACGTTGGCCAAGTATCTGACCAAGTAAACATACGTGGCTACAAAGGTGAAAGTAAAAAAAAATTAAAACAAGACTATTCCCAGCAACAAGCTGATTGTGGCAAAAATAGAGGAATAAAGAAAAATGATCATTTGAGAAACTTTGGTTGGATAACAGACGATTCACTTCACTGGCATTTAAATGTGAAAAATTGTAAACTGGTAAAATTGGAGAGACTCGCGGAGACATGGAATTTAATTAATTTGTGAACAAAGTCGAATTGAGTGGTATTATTAAATTTATAATTGTTGAAAAAACTTATCACTTTGTGATATATAATGTTTGTGACATACAATTCAGTGCGTGTTGCATCACAATTGATAAATTATTATTTTAGTTGATATCAGCGCGAGAACCTGCTCTCTATAACACTTTAAAAATTAAGTTTAAAATGCACATTAAGTGAAAATCTGAACGAGAATGCGAATGATATAAAATTTTAAAAATCTTTGTGTATCTTACTTTTTTGAAAAAAAATATTTAAAAATACAAATTTTTATCGAAAACTTTAGACCGAAAACAGATGCAATTCCAGCAGTCCAAATTGAATAAGATTACTCTTATAAACTCGGCTTAATATAATTGTGCTTGCACAATTCTACAGGTCAGGCGTGAATGTGAACAGGATTAGAAGAATCTTCAATGCAACTAATTTTTCGGGAATCCACGCACAAAAATTTTTATGCGTACAAAAAACGTTTCCATAAAATTATTACTTGCAATTTTAATTACTATTTGAAATTTATTTAAAACATGAATTATTCTCGTCATGCATTGACATGGGCTTGTGATGACTTTGGCTTGAGAACAAAAGACATACTTCGGCTTAGAACTATTTGAAAGTGTATAAAATATATAATTTCATAGCAAACGCGAATTGTTAAGCTTTTGTTTCTTCCTGTTGGACGACGAACTTGAATAATTAATTATAAAAATATTTGCATTCAGACTTTCACACATTATCAAAGTAATAACAATTAATTGATTAAATATATTTGCAGTTGAACAACCTCTAAATAAACAGCATTGGCACACATCTCGCTTGCAATTTTAAAAATAAGTATAAATTGCAATCATTTATTTTAACTTAATGATAATCTTTCGTTTAAACTGAATTTTTTAGTGCAACTAAATAATGGTAGTTTAATTACTTTGATAGAGCAGAGTAATTGATTGGCTCAATGCCAACAAAGTTCATGAATAAAATGTAGCACCGACTTCTGGTATATGAAGCGATTTTCCGATGCATTCACTTGCCGCTTAAGTTCTATTACCGAAGAGGTTCTTCTAGCATTTTAAAGTTTTCTATAAATTCTTTAATTTTTAAATAAAATTCCGATATTCATGAATTATTTATTTCCATTGCAAACTTTAATTTTTTTTTTTTTTGTAAATATTATTTTATTTACTTTCTGTGAATTCTTTTTTTTTAAAAACCTTAACTTAACGATGAACTACAAATATTAAATCGGTTTGAAATAAACTTAGCCAGATTTTTCGGCGGCTCTTCGTCTACCGTGTCCGGCTGAAAGCAAAACCACGTACAGATGGTTGTAACTGCAACTGAAGCTTCTTAATGTACGTTCTGCTCCTAATATAAATTTGCATTTCATCGAGGGATCCCTGTAATACCACTCATATTGTTTTACTACTGACCTTATTAAGATAATGTTTTATATTTTATTATCAGTCATTTTATACAGATAGCAATTGTAAGGCACACAGGAGACACGTATCAAGCGAATATATATCAAAATACTATATAATATTGTCGCTTTGAATAACACATAATACATTTATGAAATAAAAATTTCAATCGTTACAGATGCTGATGTTAAATTACGTTCCGTTTGCTTTAACACTGACACTGTTCTGCCGATGCAACGGATACAATATTTTATTCATGGGACCATTCCCAGCGCCGAGTCACTGGATGTGGTTGGAGCATTTCCAGAGGGACTTACTTAATAGAGGTCATAATGTAACCAGCGTTAACAATCATCCGACAAAACATCCGCACCCGAACTTAACGGAAATTATAATTGACCCGAAATTTGACATTCCTTACTACTGTGAGTTTAACGAGATTATATTTATTGTTCTGCGCATTATATAATTAGACTCCTTTTTTGTAGTTCCAAAAGAAAATGTTTTCAAAATGCGTTTTGCTAGTGATTTTCAAAATTTACAAATGTGGTGGAAGGTAGGCGTGCTGACCTCTGAACATGCTCTTAGTGATTCAAAAGTGCAATCTTTGATAGCAAGTAACCTTAAATTTGATTTGCTTATCTTGGAGCAATTCTTCCATGAGAGTTTTCTGATGTTTGCGCATAAATTTAAATGTCCTGTGGTAACGATTGGCACCATGGGCTATGCTGATAATATGGACCACGCCATGGGCTTAATAACACCATGGTCAGTGGTACCCCATCTGGTTTTGTCGAATACTGATCGAATGAGTTTCACCGAAAGGTTCTATAATGCGTATTTATCGCTGTACGATGCTGTCATGAGGAGATGGTCGTATATGCCACAGATGCAGCAAATGGCTGAAAAGCATTTCGCTTCTTTAGTGGAAGGTAAGAAGCCAACGTATTATAATATTTGGAAAAGTTATAAAAAATACATGTCCTTTATTATTTTGTCATTAATTCTTTGTTTAAAGGACCTCTACCTAATATTAGAGATTTGGAAAAAAATATCTCACTGATGTTGATTAACAGCCATAGAAGTATAGATTTGCCTAGACCCAGTATGCCGGGTTTAATAAATGTGGGAGGTGCTCACATAAAACCCTCGAAATCTTTGCCTCACCATATTAAAGTAATTAAAGATTTAAATATTTATACAATTGCATCAACAATATTTTCCCGTCTATTAATAATGTTTTGTATTTCTTGTTTTAACAAAATAAATATTTTTTCCAGACATTTATCGATAACTCCACTTATGGTGTTGTTTACTTTTCCCTGGGATCGTACATGAAGAGCACCGATATGCCGGAAGATAAAATAGCTGTAATACTCAAGGCCTTCAGCAGATTGAAGCAAAATGTTTTGTGGAAATACGAAAATGAAAGCCTGAACCATCTGCCGTCGAATGTTATGATCCAAAAATGGTTACCCCAAAATGATATTTTGGCTCATCACAACGTCAAACTTTTCATAACACATGGTGGCATCTTTGGCAGTCAAGAAGGTTTGTACTGGGCAAAGCCGATGCTCTGTATTCCACTGTATGGTGACCAACATCGTAATACCATTAAGTCGGTAAGAGCAGGTTATGCTCTTTCCATGTCGTTCTCTGACCTTACGGCTAAACAACTCCAAATCAATATAGAAACACTTGTAAACCAGCCGCAGTATAAGCAAAAAGCTTTGGAAATGTCGCAAAAGTTTCGAGATAATCCAATACACCCACTGGACGAGGCCTCCTATTGGATTGAGTATGTAATACGTTACAAAGGTGCCAATTTCTTGAAATCATACGGAGCTTTTATGCCCCTCTATCAATATTTGTTATTGGATGTCATATTATCTCTTGTTATAAGTTTGTTTTTAGTTGTATGGTTACCTTTATATTTAATTAGAACGCTAACTAAGTTACTACTAAAAAGTGATCTGAAAAAAAACCATATTAATAACAAAAAAGAAATGTAAACAATTTCCAGTACAAATTAGTTTAATGTTATAGGAAACACCAGAGAGCTGAATAACATCAGATATAGCTCATACCAACATAAAATCGGAACATTTTACAGGTTGCCGATGTGCTTTATTTTGCCTTTTTTGTGCAAACCGTCTTAAATATAATTTTTAGTCTTGTTTTCTGTCTAATAGTTATAATAATAGTTATAAATAATAATTGTATTTGTTGTATAAAAATCTTGTTTAATTTATTAATAACTTAAAGCCAAAAATTCTCCTCCAATTGGGATTATAATTGATATTTAAAAAAATGCAGATTCTAATGGCTTTTATTCGCGGTAGTCATTCTAGCCAAGATGGAAATCGAAATTAAAAAAATTCACCTTGTGAGCAATTATACGAAGTACGAACAAAAAATAACCGTTACTTTTAAATATCATGAGTTACAAATGTTCGATTACCACATATTTTTTTTTGTTATATATGTTGGCAATATCAGCTATTTCGTATTGTCAGTTTGTTTTTGTTTTGGTGCGCTCTTCGATTTTTTACTATTCGAAAAAATGGATCAGGGAATCTGTGTTAAGTTTTGTGTAAAAAATGAAATTAAATGTGGAAAGACATTTGAGAACACAAGTTTAATTGTGGCATAAGCGGTTTATACCCAAAACTGAAGGCACTGATGAAAAGAAGGCTGGTTGCTACGATTGAGCAGATAAAAGAAAAATCGAAAGAAAAGCCGTTTCAGAAGAGTTTCGAGAATTAAAAAAAATTTTACCATAAGTGTAGTACATCTAAGGGGGATTATTTTGAAGGGGGCAAGATAGTTATTGATGAATAAATAAATTCTTTTGGAAAAATTTTAAATAACGATCACACCTTGTAACTCACGAATTTGGAAAACAACGATAATTATTTGGTTACACGTCCTATTTCAAACTTGTTATTTTGTTGGGATTTGTGGCAGTAACTGTAACAGTAATTGTTTTACCACCATACGTAACAGATTTTTGTATCAGTTCAGAATTACACCTGTGTTAAAGTTCCGTTGTAAATTTGCCGCCATAGGCTACACTGCTAATATGAAACATGCCACGCGGTTAATAACGCCAATGTAAAGAAACATTTTACCCCCTATATATATTATGTCTTATTTATTTATTAGGTGTTATTACATATTAATTAAAATTATGGAATTTGTTCCAACCAAACGAGTTCACAACATCGTAGTATCTTGCAGCCAACCGCAGATAAAATACGTTTGGTTATAAATGGAATAACGAAATCCTTAGCATACTTGGGGGCGCAATTTGTGCTCTAGCTTATTGTGATTGATTAATAATAAAATTCACAATTTAATTTTTAAAATACATACCTACATGTTTTTGAAAAAAAAATTTTTTAAGAATGAAGAACACAGTACCAATTAATTAAATCACGACTCTTAACAATTCCTTAACAATTCAGAAGCACCCACACAAATGCACGTTTATATCTATAGACTAAAAATGCACTTGAATAACAATAATAATCATTCGATCGTACTTCTGCAGTACGAGTACGTGTTCATAATAAAGTTAAATAAGACCGAAAATAGCATAGATTAACATAGAATGCCCTAAAGCCGTCATATCAGCGTAACCTTAATGATTTAAAGTATAGAACCGAAAAGCATTCCTATTATATTAAAAAAATATATATTTTCAGTTTTTACTTTTTTTGGTTCGTAAAGGTGGATTCAACCATTACTTAGCTCGCCTAATGCATTAATAGATGGCGGGGTAAGATTCCAAAAATTATGTCAAAACGATAAAAGTCATTATCCCTTACACTTCCTAGTTAGAGTCTTTATATGACTGAAAGCACTACCGATAAAAATCAGAAAAAAATGATGAAAAGTGCAATTTTCGGCAATGCAGTTAAAAATATTTCCAATCAAAAACCATTTTTCTGCTATTCAGTTGAAATATCAAAGTGCGGCGAATTTGTAGATATGCAATGATTTAGTAAAACGATTTTTAGCTGTAACAAACATATTACATTTTTTGCTAAAGATTTTATTACATATTAATCTTCTCAGTACCTAGTGCAAATAAATGTAGTGTTTAAAATTTTATGTTTCTCGCTTAAGTCTTTTGTTTCCACAAACCTCTTTTTGTTACAACTCAGATTTTTGAAGATTTTTTAAGCATATTTTGTCTCCAAAATAATAAAAGACAAGATAATTAATAAAAAAGTTGAAAGTTACGTAATAAAATGATGAGTTGTGTCGTATAGTTTTTTGGCTGAACCTCTTAAACGCAAACATTGAAAGACGGTTTTTTTTACCGCCGCCCTTTGCTGGGATCTGTCTGCAACACATCACGCACATTTAGCTTGTGGTCAGTTGCCAACAAATCAATCGGACGGACATGATGTTCAGCTCAGATACAGGAACAAAAAATATACAAGTATTGAGTTAATAGCATTGACTTTCTCTTTCAGAAAATCAACGTGATATTAAAAATGCTGTCCCACTTAAATATTTGTGTTGAAGCATTTTTTGTTTGTTTTTTTGAAGGTTCAAGTGCGCCGATGACGCAGCGTAAAAATTCGTTTACGTTGCCCAATGAAATAAGCAATGCCTTTATAAGTTATTTCAGACAACTTCTTATATGATTTCCTTCAAAAAAAATTTATAAAACCACTTGAAAAAACTAGTTCATTATGAATATAATTTTAAGCCACAGATGCTGTTATTTATAATAAAAAAGATGATAATGAAAATCAGGGTGAAGATGCTGTTTAGATGTTTATGTATTCATTATTTTAGGTACCGTGATAAAATTGACGTGGGTTTGTATTTAATTCATCTATGATCTGTTTAAGTTTTTTTATTTTGGTAACAAGAAATATTTTTTCACAAAACAAGATATAGCAAGTCTGAATTTGACTATCTGCGATTCACTGAATATGGAAATTAATTGTTCCTTTGCATGTGTGATCCAAAAGTGATTTACGCAATAACAGATTCATTTCATTTCACTGCTTTCAACTCGATTGTGAGACTCGGCTTGCAATAATTTTTATTTGCAAATATTATTGACTATGGTTATGCAATGTGATGATTTCTTTATGCACATTCATAATGAGGAATGTTTTTATTTGTTCACTGAGGGAGGTGTCTTACATTAAATATTTGATTGTTAAGTGTTGATTTATTTATTTTATAAATACATTATTTATTACGGGTTTAAAAGGGTTTTTTTTTTATCAGTTTACAGAATTATGTCTCGTTCTCCGTTCTTCAACTGCGTCACGTGGAACATTCAACGAAACGCTATCAGAAGTCACATTGCTGTCTTCACTTCCGATGCCACTGGTAGCAAAATGATGGAGTGTGAGAGCTATTACAATGCTCTGGAAAAGTACGTCGAATTCATACTACGGAGGAAAAAACCATGCAGTAGAAGAGGGAGGTGTCTTACCAGGCTAGGATGGTGGGCCCAGATGGGAGCTAATTAAAGCTTATAATCCTTCCCGAAGTAATACAGAAAGCAGTTCTGTGAACGCGGAACCCAGAAAAAAAAGGAATTAGTGTTTTAGTGGAAACAAGACGCTGCGCAGGGTATTTTAAACCCTACCTCTCTGTCAAACAAATAAAAAGTGTCTTACCGCAAATGTTTTAAAAGCACAGGAAGTACTATCGGCACAAGACATGCTCCTATATATTTTACATTTACATTTTATATCTTTAAAACCGAAAAGTAAAACAAAAGTTGGTGGTCTTGTGTAGCGAAATCTGGTATATCGACGTTATTGGCATTAAAATCATTCACACAAATTGCGATAAATTGATACCTTAAGTAAATCTTCTCATAGATAGAATACAAGGAAGCATAAATTCCTAAGTAAGAACGAATGTTATCTAAGATGGGGAGCGAACTAACATGGCTCAGGAAATAATAATAAATAAGCAAAGTAGGAATTAAGCGAATAGTTATGCTAATATATATCCTAACTCGCGATTCAGTTTCTAAAAAAGCACTTTCAAAACTTGCATTGAAAGTGTCATTATTTTTTAGTATATAATATAAAAAAATTGTATATGATTGAAAAACTTGTTATTTTATTCTTCGATAAATGATTCGACAAATATCTACCGGGAAGATGTGCGCTGCATTGCTTGTAATCAAATTAATTAATTACATATTATTAATTAGAACGTGAAATTTTTATTAATATAATTCTTAAGGTTGAAATCATATTAATGGGAATGTGTAGTGTAACGTCCTGGATGTTTTTTTAATGGCTTTTTCGATTTCCGCTGTGGTTTCATCATTTGGCAATTAATGACAGTTCCGAGAATTTTAATAATATTTTATTTAAAAAAATATGCAAATTAATGTGATGCTTAGAAACTTGTTAAATTGGAAGAAATTACAATTTTAAATTGGCATCAATGTTAAAGAATACGCTTGGAAGTGAAGAAATGGCAACTGTATATGTGTATGCCGCAGCACAAAGCAGAATAATTGGCGAAAAGTTGCACAGATTTAAAAACGTGGCACATAAATGGGCTGAATATTTTTGGTAATGAAGTTTTATATTTTATTATGTTATATTTTCTACTTTCATTTTAAAGAGAATTACAATAAAACATGGGCATGAGCATAAATCGTAGTAAGAAATGCCACGCGAGCGGATACAGCAGACACAACAAGGCGAAAACTAAAACAACTAAAAAAGTATAAACCTTTTGCCAGGCACACAAAGGCACTTTGGCAAAAGCTAAAACGAAATATAAATAATAACAACAATGAAATAAAATAACAATAACTATTAAAAAATCTTAAAAAAGAAACACTGAAAGACTATAGAAGAATTACGTCATTATTGATGCTGTATCCCATATAATGAGTACATACTGGTACACTCAAGCGAATATACAATTTTACGACGGCGGTTAAAAAAGTCCCTACTTGTTCTTTAGAGGAATTTTTCAATTTTTCCTTCGAAGGCAGTACACTAGCATTTCTTCAGCTTTGTAATAGTATACCTGCGGCATGCCCAGCTCCCTCTTAAGATGAATAAAACCAATATTTTATTATAAACATCAAGTTGTACGACAAGTTAAATTACGAAAGAAAATTAGAATTAGTATGACCCTTAAATTCCAAGCTTTTATTTATTTATTTTTTGAATTTATAATCCTTACGAAGTATAATTTGGAAAATGTATTCAAATTCATTCAGCTCAACGGAGCCAATAAAATACACAGGAGTTAAATGGAAACTGTTACAGCAAAGTAAAAAATTTTTCATTTTTATATAAAAATCTACAAATTAAAAGTAAATAAGAATTTAAAATTATACAAAGTTTATAAGTTATCGTTTACTTCAAAAAGAAGCGCTGCCGCAAATAAAGTCCAGCTGCAGAAATATGAAAAAAGTATCAACACATACAGGTGTGTGCGTGTGCGTGTGCGTGTGCCTGTGAATGCGAGTGCATGATTGCATTTTACAAAAAGTTATGCAAAAATAGCCGTTAAATTTCTAGTTGGAGAAAGATTAAAGAAATACACCCGAAAGTGCAAACAAATTAAGGTGCGATTATTGACCTGGTTTCACTTTCGTTTGACATAAATTTTTCGCATCTTTTTGAATTTTTTAAAGTTTTCTTTTCTCCGCTGAGTTGGGTGAGCGTAAAGAATACTCGTACACAAGTTTTCTTCGTGTGCTTGTGGTTTCGCTTGTGGTTGTGATTGTTTAGGCTTAATTTTTGTAGGATCTTCGGGGTCTGTTTTTTTTTTTTTTTTTTTTTTGTCGAATTGTAGAGTCTGCACGGATTCACGCTTTCTCTGTGCAACTGCTTTTGTATTCGTTTGTGCATTTGTTCGATTTTTATCTTAATGTTTATCTTAAGCCGCGCTGCATTAAGGTAAGTGAGCAAAGCCAAAGCTTATCACAAAAACGCTTAATATTTCTTATTTCTTGGTTTTGCCATTTTATTACTTTTTTTCTTTTTATGTGAGCAAAATTTGCAAAATTAGATGCAGAGCGTTAATTACATTTGCAAGCTTTTATGAGTTTAATATTTTTACTTTAATTGTTTTCCAAACGCGAGACGACGTGAGAATACACTAATTTAATAAGTTTTAATTTGAAAAATGTTACTTTATGGAAAATCGTGTAACGTGACAATGCTGCAAAATGTTATTATTAATTGGTTCTGTTTTCATTGTTTATTATTATTTTATTATTATTGTTTGTTCCGTTTTTGGTTATGGAAAATACTTCTCGTCTATTTACATTAGTAGTCACTTACTTGCAAAAAAAATTTTTTGAAATGCGTTGACTGCTACTTGATACAACAAACTTCAACGGAACGAAAACGAAATTGTTAGTAACAAAATCAATCGCAATCGGCGTTGTTTTCGAAAAAGAAACTCAACATTTTGACTTGCGTAAAGTGTTATTGGCAGGAGTGAACTTAATGGGCACGGCCAATGAGTGGGGGAATAAGGCGTTTATTTGGCATGTTCGAGTTTTAATTCGTTTGTTTTCTGAGAGGTTCCAAGAACAGACATTTTTAGAAGTAACAATAAATTTATTTTCCATTACAAAAATTATTTTGCTTCTTACTGGGATTATGTTATAAAAAAATTAAGGTTTTTACTTTTGATATTTTCTGTTGCCATTCCAAGTTTGTATTGTATTTATATTACAAAAAGTATATAACAACTATATAAATATAAATGTATTCTTATCAGTTTGGTATGTCTCAATGCACGTAAAGTTGTGCAATGTGTGTTTTTTGACGTACGTTGAGAGTTTTGATTGAAAATGAAGTAAAGCATATTCATTGGCTATAGAAATATAATTTTTCCCAATAGAAATATGCGGTGGTGTGTTGTAAATATTTTAAAATTGGGGCAATTGAAGGAGGAGGAGAAGACAACTGAGCCCTATGTTGTTGTATATTTTTTTTACTAGGAGCTTATTATCACGGAGCAGAGGCGGCCGTTGTGAATGCTAGCAATCCCTACAAAAGACAAGTGATGTGATTTTCCCACTGATGTGTTTGTTTTCAAAAATGTTTTTGAGACAGTTTAATTTGATCTCACCTTCTTCGCATCATATTTTTACTCCCGTCTGATTTTGACGACAGCAGTGCTAATAATTTGAAAGTACTTCTTTGCTCATTTACTCAAGCAAATAAATAAATTTTTACACTTAATTTCATAGGGTAGGGTACTTGTGAGGCAAGAGAGTACTACTAATTACTTCTGGGTTTATAAAAGTGAATTTTCCAATTCACACTTAGCCATTTACCGGTTTTCAAATGCATACTTACACAAATACTCACACACACGTGCGCAATTTTTTTTAATAACAAAGAGCTGATAATACACCAGCACTTGTGTTGTTGCAATTTTCGAGTTTTTGAGTTAAAAAAGCTAGACGTTCACTCTGGGCTTTTCAGATAAAGTTTTATATTGAGCCAGCAAAGACAAAAAGTCATCGAACGCGTGCTAGTAGATACGACGAATTTTTCTTCTTTTTTTTTGTCTGTTGTTTCTTTTGTCTGATTTTGATCATTTTTGTCTGGAATAGGTATTTCGTAAAGCAGCATGTACTGTATACTTTAGGTGTGATGAGTGTGTTTGTTTATGGGTGTGTGTATGCATAGGTGTGTGTCTGGCTGACGTGCGCGTCAAGCCAACGAAAACGAAATTTTAGCTTAAAGCCAAAAGGAAAACTAGTTAAAGCTAACAGTTCAATTCAAGCCAGCAACAACTTTTTGCTACAACATACAGCTTTTTATTGGCTACGGTTAATGGTGTGCTGTGTGTTTGCATATGTGCGTGTTTGTGAATTTGTACATAATTTGCCTTTTACTCTGCACTTCTGCGCTCGCTTAATTTTTGTGAAACGTACATATTGTTTCAGCGCTTGCTGCAGTTAGCACGCGTGCGCGCAGTATCTCTTTCATAGTTTGTATTTTTAGTGTGGTTTTCGCAAAAATACTTGTATATGACTCAACTAGACATCGCGGGTAATAAAATTGTTCGTGTAACAAATCAATCGAATCCTTTTGACAGAAATAAAGTATTTGAATTCGAATCAATGTTTGCTTCAAACATTTCCACGTTATGCTAAACGGCGAAAGGATTAAATATAAAATATATTTCATCGGTTATTATCTATTTGGCAAGACGTCTTAAACAAAAATAAGAAATTATTCATTCACTTAAAAAAATAAATTCGAAAACCAATTTAATAAACGAATCTGAAAATAAATTTTAACAAGTGCCTGATATTAAACATTTTGTTTAACTAAAAATAATAAATTAATATATTATTTGAAATATTGCTTTTATTTACAAACGAAAAGTGATTCCTGTAAAAAAAAAATAATAAAGCAAAAGTGCCAAATTTTATTTCTTTTAAAGTGTATAATTTATTAAAAAATATAAGTTTAAATATTTAAGAAACAAGTCATAATTTAGTATTGTAAACATAATTTATAATAACAACAACATCTAGAAAAAATATTTATCCATCCTGTTTAAGGATTTCGCAGTGCACAATTGCAACATGGAACATCAGCTCCTCATCGGTCTAATATTATGGTGAGTTTAATGCGAGACAATCGGCCCTCAATTTTTATGAAAACATTTTCATTTCCTTTTATTTTATATTTTTATATTGAGTTCTTTAAATAAAGTTATAAAACTTTTGTGCACTAAACGGATTGCTTATGAAGAATTTAGAAAAAAAATTATAAAAATATTAAATTGAGATGATATAAAAAATACCACTGAAATATTTTCTAGCAAAGAAAAATTGTGCAAAGCAAAAAAAAAATATTATTGAATAAATCAAGGAGTCGCATGATATTATTTACAAGTGAAGATATAATAATTATTAAAAGAGTTCCTTTTTTAAGTCTTTCGTTTTATAAGACAAGGCAATTTGCAGAGTTCGTTTCGCTGTTACGCAACTTAAAAAATGTAACTTCTTAAAAAATGTATGTTTTAAAAGATAAAAGTTGAAAGTGAAACGTTCATTTGCGGATTTTTATTCAAACGAAATTCAGATCAGATGGGCCTTCGAAACATTCACAAATCAATCCATCTTCTTACCCCAATTAAAGACGTTTAATAAAATGCAATCGTTAAATCAATTTCAACTCATTTTATTTTATGCGCCGCATTGCGTTTGTAATTAGTAAATCCGGATCTTATAAATCCTAACGTATGTATGTACACATCTACAGGTATATGCATGGGGTTACATACATACATGTGTATCTTGCATTGACTCGAGTTATTAGTTCCAGTTTAATTGGAATCTTTTTATTAATATAAAATTAATTATGAAAATTAACATCTCGAAATGGCTCCTAAAAAATTTTTCAAGTTCAATTAACTTTTAATTATAAAAAACCTGTATATTTATTTATTTTTTTAATTTTGCACGCAATAAATGTAACAAATCAATCACAATAAATATCAAATTTGTTTTGAAAACACGCCCGGGGCAACTTTAATTCCGTCAAAAAAGCTGATGGCCTGCTTTATCTTTACCTTCCGTCAAATATTAGTAAATTTAGTTGTTTGCAGTAAATACTTACATAATAAATTGAAATGATTGATAACTTCTTGGAGCCAAAAAAAAAAAACATTTTAGCTTATGTTAATTGTCTAACAAGCAAGAAGTTGTTGCTGTTACAGGTAGCAGATTTGGCAAAAGTGTGTAGTGAAGTATAGAAATACAAGTAAACAATTTTGTGGCATTTCAGCTCACCTGTGTTATGAATTCTCCTTGATAAAGTAACGTGAAAATTTCATTAATGGTATTTTAATGGTATTAAATTGTTTTCTTTACTCTAAGCTTCTTGTGAAAACAGTGCGATGAACTAGCTTTTGATGATCTAGGGATTAACTAAATAATTCTCGTCTATTTCGTTTTTATTTTAAGCAAAACGTATAATAATAAAATACTGCGTTATTTTCGTGAATGTTTAATTTTTCAATAATATAAACTAAATTAATTTTATTAAAGCTTTCTCGTTTTTAAAATTAGTTCCCCGGTTACTCCTCTTATTAGCCTTCAACTTTAATATAAATTGAACACAATTACAACAGCTGAATTCATCAAATGCAATTTGGGTTTAAAATTGACAACAACAAAATAATTTATTAACTTTTTGCCAAAATTTATTAATGAACACAAGACCAATTTCGTTCAGGAGTATTTTTTATTATTAACCTTGAACTCTTTAGAGACAAATCGAATCATACGGAGTTGTGGAAGAAGTCAAAAATTAAAAACAATAACAAAAAAAAAAAAAAAAGTTGCATTCGTATGTGTAAATCAAATTATACCCACTCAATATACAATAAAAAAAGACTTCATCACTTTAACTGAAGTAAAAAATTATGCATATTATTAAAACAAACAAAATGTTTTAAAGGTATATTAACAAAAATCAGGTTGGTCTTAAAATAATGCATTTGTATATAAAACAGCTCGTTTTTATCCAAAGTATGTGCAGCCGCTTTTAAACAGGAGCTTAAAATAATGCAGACTATTTTAAACAAGTTTTGTTCGGTTTGACTGAATTAACGTTTTGTTTCGTGTATTTTTAATTTTTTTCAAAATGCTAATTTAAAATATGAGTTACGAATTAATGGCCTTTTTACTAACGACTTACAATCAGAATATTATTTATATCTTTAAACACGATATTCCGGCTTGAAGATAAATAAATTTATTATTATATAAGATGCAGGAGGCCGTGAATAAACATCAAACAATTTTTTAGTGAAGCAATTTAAAATTTCAATGCCAATGCATTAATTATACCCAATTTTATTCTTAATTGAGCATTATGAACCAAAAAGGTTTTCCATTTATAACTATACGGTGTCACAGTGTCACTTTCTGAATATATTCAGTAATTTTTGTTAGTTCTACTCTTATTCCTCTCATGGCGAAAACTCGAAAAATAATAGCAAATTAGAAGTGATGATAGTGATGTGACATTCAGCTGCAGTGATGAAAGAAAACTTGGTGGACTTCAACGAACTTTGGAAAAGGAAAATGTTTTTTATTTATTTTTAATTATTTTATTTTTTTTTTTTTTATTAACATTTTTAAGTATTCAAAGTTATCATTTTTGCCCTAGGAATTGTTTGCAGAGAATAAAATAAAATCAATAAATATTCTAATTTTAACACAAACAGCTACTAAAATCAAAAAACTTAAGCAGCAAACTTTATTTCTTTTCAGTATAAAAAATTATAGCTTCTTTCGCATAAAATCATAATTTAGTTATAGTCATTTACATGACTACATCTATTATTAAAATATTTTATGATACGCATATCGAACAAATCAGATAAAGGCAACACTAACGAAAAGTCTTATGAAAATTCAACAAACAATTAATGGAATTAAATTACTCGCAAACACTTTTATGTTTAAAAATAAAAAAATAATTAATTAATATGCGACACACAGTAACGCAGCAACGAGCAAATCAAGCACAAGTGCAGAAATATAAATAAAAATTGACTTTGAAAATTATTAAGACACGTTATGAAGCGGGTATATGTGTGGTGTGACATACAAGCATACCAGCCATCTTAATAATAAAGTTCGTACTCGTACGTACCAATTCGATGTTTATTTTTGAAATGCTTTTAAATGCCAGTAATAGAACCGTCTGTTTCATTTAAACTTTGCCAAGTGACATTTTACCGCTTAGCGCCAACTATGTAACGACCAAAAATCGACAAGCTTTTATTATTGACTTTGCTCATAATTCAAGGTTTAAAGCCTTAGTAACACCACCAGCACCACCAAAAATATAAAACACTTTAAAAATTAAATGAAATCAAATTAAAGAAAAAAAAAATTATAACACTCTTAACACCAGTTTCCTGTTTGTTATTTTGAAAACCTTTTTTTTATTTCGCCGCTAAGGAGAACTTTATTGTTGTTAACATTTAATTCAAATGCTTCGAAACATCTTTAACAATTTAAAAATTTAAATTTAGAGTGATTTCTTTTTTTTTTAACTAGAATAAAAAAAATGAAAAGCGAAGAAAAAAGTATTTGAGCCATAAACTTGTTTTTAATGTTCTTGAAATATAAATGGCAACAATTTTTATGGTTAAATTAGTATAAAAATTAGAACGTATACTTTGATTTATCTTAATCCGCAGAAGTTTTAAATTCAAGCCGAATAAAAAGAATGTATTCATGATATTGAAAGGTTACGGAATGTAGTTTTCCATGCGCGACTGAAGTCGTACGAGAATACACTGATATTTCTGCAGCAACCCACAGAAGATGCACGAATTTCGGTGAGTGCGATAATAAGTACGAGTATAATTTATTTTTCTTCTCTCTGCAAATATTATTTTAATATTTATAAATTTTTAGACCTCGACCTTTAGTGCCACTGTGCTCTGAAATAATCGCCAGAGTCCTACCACTGAGAAGGATCCAACCTATTGCACTTGGATCGAAATTTGCTTACAGGGTTTTTAATGCAATTTGTGCAATAAACATTCTGAATACATTAAGCAAATAAATAATAAATAATTAATAAGAATAATAGAAAAATATATAACGAAACACTCCTATATTAGTTGTACGAGTAGAAGATAGATATTCCTTAAATACCGTCATTACCGTCACTGTTTGCTAACTTAATTGATTTTTTTCAATTTCATTTGTAGAGCTTCTTGCCGCAACTTTATACTTAAATAAGGAAGTTTGTATTCGTTACAAAATTCATATTCCATGACTGGCTTCAAGAAGAAGAGAAAAATTATAAAAATGAAAGAAATTATAAATCGAGCAAAGTGTTTCAACATGAACCCGCAAAGTCAATGCTATTTTAAAACTTTAAAACTTGATTTTGTCTGAAAAATGACACTAATTATTTTTATTAGCAGATTTCATTGCACATTAGTTGTAATTCAATAAATATTTTATGATAATCAATCACTGCTGCCACAACCACTATGCGTTGGCAGTGGTGAGATACGTGTGCACTAAAAAGTGGAAACAGCACACAACAAAAAGCACATGTGTAAAACGCTGCTGCAAAAGTATTATTTATTATTCAACCATATTTTGCTTTTCAATATTTTTACTTTATTGCAGTAAATGCAAGACTAAACACAAACATTTATTCAATTTTTTATTCAATTGTCTTTTATATGCATAAAAAGCTTTGGCCAAAAGTAGTACATGGTCTTCTACTCTAACGATGTTTACACTTTTATATAAGCTCGCAGTATTTGCTTGTGTATTTTTTATTTTCTTGAAGAGTGATAGGCCGCTGGACAAGAGAAAATATTTGTAGACTCTAGCAGAATTCAGATTTGAAACAATAGTTTTGAATAGATAATTTGCAAGGAAAACATATTTTAAGTTAATTCGATTCATCGAGAGATACAACTTGAATAATGTAGTTATTCATACAGTTTATGACTAGAGGATATAAATGTCCTTAAAATAAGCAATTTAATAGAATTTCTAGGAGAACTTGGTTTTGACATCGCTGACGAAATAATGCTACAGAAGACCGGGGAGCCACGATGTATGTGATCATTATTTGCCATGCCTTTGCCACTCAAACATTCCAACACCAATCGGCATAAGAAGTTAAAAGTGAGAGAGTCTACAATACGACGACCGTCATTATTTTCTGTTCACTTCAATTTACTCACTAGTTCAATTTACTCACTACATCTGCCGAATTTTACTTTCCAGCTTTCAATTTCATATACAGGGCAGCGCCTTTTTTTCTATATTAAACAAATATGATCTTCTTTGTATCTCGTCAACTTTAAATATTTTTTATGTTCCCAAATTATATCAGTCAAGCCAAAGTTCTATTTTTATTATTGGAAAATCCAAAAACTTTTCGGAAAAAAGAACTCTTTGTATCATTATCGCAAATACAAATTGGAGTGATTTTAAAGGCCGCCTTTTTGAAAAGATATTTCAACAATAGAGCAAAGAATTTCAAGTGCTACTTAATTGAAGTAATTTTTTGCTTTTCTTTTTATTTATTTGTTTGAATAATATAACAAAGAAATAACATGATATCATATAGAATGTTAATTTGAAACAAAAAAATTAATTCTAATGTCAAGTATTTTACGTACATCCTAATTCAGCACAACAGGAAACGAAACATATAATGTTTTGGTTGTAGACAATTCCAATTAATAGCAGTAAATTGATTTCACACAATTTGCAATAGCCAGCTCCAATTCACTTGCAAAACTATTTCTTCAAACATTTCGAAAAAAAAATTAATTAAAAAATTTTTACAAACACCAGTGTGCGTCAATTAGGCTATTGCGAAAAATTACAAACGATTATGGGCGGACACGTACTTGAAACAAAATATTTCTTTTCGTTTAATTAAAAATTTATTAATTTCTCAAAAGGGCTAATTGTTTTGTTGCTTTGCTTTTAACTCTAATGGAAATTAGTATGCAATACTTTATGTAAAATTGTTAAATAATATTATTAATAGTTTTGAAACACACACACATACAACTGCAATCGCATACTGAAGTATAGTCGCGACAAGGTCACATTTTTTCAAAGAAAAATATAACGTGATTAAATTGCTCTTTTCAAATGAGCTGTTATTGTGTTCAAACTGGTACAAATTTATGTCTCAATTCTTGTCTGCGTATCAACACACTGTGCCACGCAACACAATACAACATAAATCAATTTAAATATCAAGTATTTCTTATATTACAGCAATAAATTGGTAGCAGTCGAGTGAGATAAATATAAGTAACAGTACTTACTTGATCGCTTATGGGCGTTAAATTCGAGCACAATTGAAGAAATAATGCATACAATTATTTTAGAAGCAATTAATATTTCCAGCAATGACTACAACAAACTCAATAAAAGATGGTACGAGGGTGGTTTCCTTCCTATTGATTTCTTTTAAAGTAGTTTAACTATTCCAATAATCATTCCGCCTCCTTCCGCCGACCGAGGAAAGTTTCTACGGCCCGTAATTTATGAATCATGAACTGTAAAAATTTCCCTTTCCTTATAGGATAGGATGATATTATTTATTTTTTGCCCGGTATTGGAAAAATATTAAAAGCAAAAGTTTTTTACTGAATGTGTATTGTAACAATGGTTTTAAGATATAACCTTGTTACCAATTTATACTGCGATTGATCAAAATAGATGTCATTACTTTTGGCATCTCTGCTACGGGTATGTCTATGAAAATTGATGCGGCCCTCGTACTGTAATCAATATTTGCTAATATTTTTCCATTTCATGCTTAATGTTATTTGACATGTGCAGTAATAAAAAGTTGAGAAATCTTGTGTTCGCAAGCAGAAACATTAAAATAAACTCGCAATCCATTTTTATTTAATAAACGCACCTACAAAATTAATTATCAAAGTTAATAATTATCAAGAGAAAGGGAACCCAGCCATAAATTTGATTCTATACTACAACAACACTCGACATTTACATTTCTGAGTATATTACATTGTTGCATAACAGAGCCATTCATTATTGATTCAATTTATTCCTCAGCTCACAATGCAGCATTTGCGGACCACACAATATCCCCTCCGCTTTTCAATTCTGACAATTACTTCCCCCAAAAATTAATTATATCAATTTTGGGATATACCAAAGCCATTAAATGTTTTCATACCGGCATAGAAAATGGCTCAACATGTATAAATAGCAAAAAAAAAAAAAAAAAACAAATATGTATATATAACTAATCATCTGGCAACAGCGATATTTCACTATTTGTGATACCCGTTCACGAGCAAAGTTCTTGCCTTAAGTCTTTTGTTTTTATATAAAAAAACATTCACTTTGCGCGCATAAATTTTGCATGTCATTAAATATAAAAGTTTTAGCTGTTTTAAAATTGCGCACACGTTTAAATTATTGTTATTCAAGAAGAACTTTACGCTTATGTAACATATATGTTTCTAAATGCGAAAAAGTATAATAAAATATTTATGTATTTTAAATTTGAATTGAATTTATTAATTTTGGTTAGCCGAAATAGCCACAGTATGCCACTTTATTACTCTGGTAACATCCAAAAATAAACATATTTAATACGAATTGCGGGAATGATCAGTGAGACTTTTAACAATACGAATCACATCTACTCACAATTTATTAAATCGGGCGGTTGTTTTTTAAGTCTGACGTTATCGTAAAATTCCGTACACAAATTTCAATTTGTGAATGTAAATGTGCTTACCGTGCTACACATGAACCCATTTCTATTGACAACTTTTATACGCAATACACTCCAAGTTTAAAGCGAACAAAAAGCCTCTGAGCTTTTTTTACCTTTCTGGTAAATACAATTTTCGTAAACAGTGACAATGAACATAATTGTTAAAGGAAAAATTTAACACAATAATGTTACAATAATAATAATGAAATTGTACAAATTATAATGTGAAAATCGAATGTATCAAGACGTGCAGATGTAAAGAGAAGCAGTATAACATTTTTGACTTGTAAAGGTAAAGCAATAAAAGAGCTAGAAAAAGAAACACAAAATATGTACGAGTATATGTGAATGTAATTAGAGAAGAAGTAAAAAGCACATGGTTGACAAACCAGTTAATTTCAGCAAGTGCTTATCGGGCATGCGTTTAAAATATCTCACAAATTTTCCTTTTGTAACCGACTTTAGGAAATCAATTAGTTGTATATGTGTTAAAGTTTAAAACATAATTTTTTAAAAGGCAAACACATTTTTATTTCCAACAACAATTTTTTTCGCTTTTGTTTTTTTTTTTTTTTGCTTTCCGATCCGCTTACAATTTGATTATATTAATGGCAACGTGCAAAGCGAAGCTATTTTTAAATAAAAATGTATGTTTTTGCAATCATTTACTTGTCCCTGTTTAAAGAAACGGTTTCATTTAAAAAAGCTTATAAATTTTAATAAAAAGGTCATTAATTTGTCATTTATTTCTATATGGGCGTAAACATTTTCTATCCGATTTCAGGAAAAAGTTTTCTATTAAAAATTTTTTTTGGAAAATTTTAAAGAAATAACTTGCAGGTTCTTTAAGCTTTGCCGCATAATTATAAAATTACACTAAGGAATTATACTGCTGCCAGTTATTTTTAAAGTCGTTTTGCAGATCTTAAGTATTGTGTTTTCGTGTTCGTGTTTCTTTAAAACAGCTTCTAAATTTTAACACCTTTATTGGTTCGTATACCTTATGTGTTTCTTAATTGCCAGAAAAAATATATATTTAACAATTTAGAAAACATGTGCATAATTTTAATATTTCAGGGAATTTCAAAGTATTTAGTATTTATTTTTAAAAAGACATATACGTATTATCGGAGGCAATATAGAAGCGATGTAAAGTATTCCAAACAGGGTAAAAGAAGCTCTGAGAAACTGTTTAACATCTTTTTCAGTTTCCGTAGTGTTTTTGTTCTCAATTTTTGCACAATATTTTTATTTTATTCACACCACTGGAAAAGTTTTTTCCTTCCAGTCAATTTTTTTTTTAATAATTTCTTATATTTATACATACCAGTATATCCCCATATGGTTGTACACATGTGTGCGTATACGTTTGGGCGCTTTTGAAGGCATTGAATTTATTTGAAGACTTTTTGTACACAAAAATTAGGTTATTATGCAACAAGATTTCAACTGTTTGATAAGAAAATAACAAATTTAATATGCAACAATTGTTTTCAAATGATATTTGCACTACTTTCATACATTGTTTTCTTTTCTTTTTCTTTTCGTTATTTCTTTTCTTTTTCTGGTTTTGTTTTGCAAACAACCATAAAATTTATTCAAGTCTTTCTTCCATTTCAAACTGTTGCGGTGATGAAACCAAACGAAAACCAAAAAGAAAGCGAATCCAAAGACATACATAACATAAAATATTTAACACTCATACAGCTACATGCACATACATGTACGAATGAACGTAATTTTAAAAAGTCACCCACCCACACAACGCTCTTGGATGGGTTTCATAATCCCTGATCTCTTCATAAACTCAGTTGAGTCAAAACATTTAATTTCCCATTTTCAGCTTCAAAAGCATGAGCAATATGTTTTCCACTTTCCTTGTATTTCATCCGGGCGTACGTCCGTAATGCAATTTGTTTTTTGTTGCATAAACTTTACAACATTTTTTTTTTTGCATTTTTGCATTTTTTTTTTGCAATTAAAATTTATCTATTCCTTAGAAAAACGTTTAAAACATTGTTTATATTTAAGCAAATGCAGTTGAATTTGAGAAATGACTACAATGCAATTAAACAAATTAACATAAAATTGCTGGGGCCAACCTTCGGCACATACCATGGATGGATTAATGCACAATCATTGAAAACATTGCTAACAATCATAAGAAAATATTTTAATGTGAACACCTCCCAAAGCACATAAAGAAGCAATTTTTTTTCTAATTTTATTGCGATATGTAATTTATTTATTTCTACATAAAAAGTGATTTTCCATTCAATCCGTTATAATTGTATTTGCCACCCGGCCTAAAATTAACAAAAATAAATAAAATTATATTTATGCACACGCACCTGTGCATTAAATATATTGACTATCAATTATTCAGTTTGTGAATCTTTTATTTTTATTAAAATAATCCAAAATCATAGCAAAAGAGCCTAAAACTTATTACAACAATTTCAATTTAAATATTCTTAATGAAATTATCCCAGTAACGTCCGATTAACTATTCATGACACTGGGAGAAAATAATAAAACTAATATGCATATAAAAAATGCATCTTCTAATGAAAGGCAGAAAGCCCATCTAGCTGCAATTCTGAAAAGTTTAGATTGTAAATAATTTCTCAAAATCTTTTAGTATATGAGAAGAAGAAACATGTTTTAAGCAAGAACTGTGTAATTAAATACATTTCATTTCCTGCAGTGTAACAAATAAGCAGATATAAAAATATATTTGAAGTCTTATTGAAAAAAATGATGTGAATAATGCAGTGAAGAAAATTCAAATACACTTACAGCACTAAAAATAATTAACATAAATTAAAAATCACTTCTTCATTCAGGTTTTTGCATCTTTTTTTCCAGTATAGTATAATGCGACTCCCAATGGTGTCTATTTACAATCTTTCATATTATTTGCCAACACACAAAGTACTTGTTGTTGTTACGATGCAAAAGCGCATATGAGAAATATATAAATTAAATATACTCGTATCTACACCTTGCAACAGTCACATGATCATGATTTGCACAACCTTTTCTGCTTTTAACTTTTTATGTTGAAAATGGAAACCTTTAAGAAGCCTTGTGGGTTTTGTGGCAGCCAATGAAAACGAAAAGAAATATTTTAATGAATGTTTCAAATATGAGTGCGTTGCTTAGCGTAATATTTGTGCGAAATTACTTTTTCCATACAGATGTTAATATATTTTATTTCATATTTACATATTTTATTTTTATATATCAATTCTAGATTTTGAAACACTACAATTTCGCTCACCTCTTACATAGATAACATGATCAGCGTAAAATGAAGTTCATGTTGTCAAAGTCAATGCCATTACCATTTTTACTAAAAAGAAATTATTTAGAAAAACATTTATTTTTTCAAATAATTTCCAGTCTTTTAAAAGTCACAAAGCTTACAAAATAACTACCGAATAGACGTCTATATAGCTTAAGTCTTATTGCATAATAAATGCCAATTAAGGCCTCGTGCTAAAGACCCCGCTTCACTATCTGAAGCGATAAGCTTCCTATATTAAAAAATCGCATTAAAATGGAGTTGTTGGTGCCACACTAACATACACAAATGATGCGAACAATTTTCTCTTTGCTGATTAAAGTAAAAGCCACACAGATCGCATGAAAATCGTTAGTTTATGAAAATTTCCATAAAATTTTGCTGGCTTTATAAAAATATGACATTTTTAGGCCACACTATTCAAATCGTACGACTGTCGATGCTTTAATATCACATGTCAATGCTGATTAATGTGATACTTTTATGCATACGAATATCAATAATAAAAATCTACAGTTCGGTATATGATTCAGTGTCATATTTTTGAGCTTAGGATTGTGATTTTCAGGTTAATCACTCGCTATATTATATTAGTGAATCGTTCGGAGTACCATAATATTTGCTACAAACTGCTGCAAGTCTTTTATATAAAAAATATTTCACGTAATTTAACTTAAAAATTCTTTCGCAGCAAGTCGAAATCACACCAAGTGAACTCACTACTGCAGCAAATCATTCCAATTTTTATTTTTATTTATCAATGGCCTACTGTTCAAATCTGAAGTTTCACAAAGATGGTCTTCGTTTTCTTAACAAAATGTTCTCAACAGATTTATTAGTGTTGAAAGATTACAAATAATGAAATAATAAACTCGAAGCGTATTGAATGACTAATCAAATAGTTTCGATTTCAAAAAGTTAAATAATAAATTGTTTATTGGACATACTAATTCAATAATCAAACCTCGATAACCATGATTGTTTCAATAATTGATTAATTGTACTCGTTTGTACATGCTCATTCACGCCTTTGTTAAATTTGCAAATCAAAATGTTGCTTTTGTTAAAAGCGAGCGAATTCGATGAATACTAAACAGTGTCACGTTCTAATATTAACCCGCTTAATACTGATTAATATATTTAACAGCAACCCCAAACAATATATGTAAGACAAAATAAGCCAGCAAGTGATGACTCTTTAAATAATGAGATGAAATTGTCCGCAATTTTAAACTCTACTTTAATTTTGTTTGTATTGTTTATTCAATAATTTAAATATTTTTTGTGGTTGCTTGATATTAAGAAATAAATTTTTATTGCACAGCCATGCACGCCCATAGATAAAAGTTCGCGCCACCTTAAAAAAATACAATAAAGTGCACAAAATGCACTCTTAAAGGCATTTATTTCGTAACAGAAAGATCGACATTTTACAACTCGTGTTTCATATTTGCTCACTTCTGTTTACACACACACAAACTTACTTACTTCTTTGTTATCAATCCACTTTAGAAATTGAAGTGGTAAATATTAGCAGCAGCTGCAGTTGCCGTTGCTTTTTTTTTGCTGCTAATGACCTTCATGCAGCAGCAATAATAACAAACTTACGAGTACGAGAATACGGTGTAAAAATTAAAAGCAAAAACAAATTTCAAAATGAAATAGAAGAACATTTGTAAAATACCAACACGTTTTCCATGCGATTATCAGCGTTACAAGTTGCTAAGTTGTGAACAGGATTTCAAAATAATTGCAACAGTACTCAAATTGACACCACACAACCACACAACCACACATGCAAATAGGAACTGTTAAAAAACGACTAAAAACCATCTTCTCCTGTCTCTTGCGGACTTTGATTTCACGCCCGACAACACCCCCACATGGTATTTTTGGTATTTTATTAAATAAATAGAATGTTAATTTCGAAAAAAAAGTGTTAAATTTTCTTTTTGGAATGCACGAGTAGGGCGATGTCGAAAGTTCTCGTAACAGACAACAGCTTTTCAGCATTTAATTGACTCGTAATCATTTGCACTCAGCTTTAGGTTTATAAGAAAATGATTAGCGTTTAATATGTTTATTTATAATTTTTTTTTGGGAAAACACAAACCGTCAAGCAAATTGTTGAAACAAAACTTGGAAATTATTTATTTAAGAAATTATTTCGTGATTCATGGGAAATGTTTGTAAGTATTTTGTAGACGGGAATACCGTGGAAATATAAATATAAATAACTTTTTTTAAATGACTTGCTTTGTTGTATTTGTATACAACTTCTATGAACGGAATACTGATTTCTATGTACTGATGTCATCTTGCTTGTTGTAATGAGAAGTAACACTCAGGCAATTAACGGCTGCTCAAAAATATTTCACTTCGAGGTGCGAAAAAATTTAACGCCGGCAGTGTTAACGAAATCTATTCTGTGCTTCTGCTCCGATAAAATATTAAAATCTCTTGCGGGATTTTCTATATTCAATATAGTGTAATACTCGCATATTACGATCACAGCAAAATTTCTCGCCATAATAAAATAAAAGTGGTGGAATGCTTTTCACCCAGCAAAAATCATACCACGTCTATCGGAGATTAAATAGTTTTTGCTATTGACAAGGACAGTATTGGTAATACTCTACTTGCTTTCAATTTAAATAGATTAATTATTTTATCTGCGAAAATGCGCAAATTATCCTACTTGGCTTAGGGCAGACTTTAAGTAATAAACACACAGCGGCGATAAACTTTTGATATATAAAATAGTACACCGTAAAAGCTCGTAAGAAAAAAATGAATTTATTACTTGAACACAAAACTGGTTAAAACTAAATTTTTCAAAGTTGTGCTCCAGGCAGTAAATAAAGACTAAAGAAATACAAGGCTTATAGCAACACCATCCATCCGACTTAATAAGAAAACACGACCAATATATTATTTCGAATAGACATCTATTTCCGCAATATCATCATTATCTATTGAAATAATCCTCAAATGCACCACTGGCAGGCAGCCACTTGTGACAAACTAACTACAATATTATATGCATTTAAAATCTTTTGAATTTTAACCACATTATGCTCTGCTATCTATAACATTGGACGCGCCAAATCACTTTAATATTCGACAATCAGTTTCTGGTATCAGTTTTCTGATAAATATTCATATTAAAAATTTGAATTTAATTAAGAATATTTGTGTCTGCTTACTAATTAGTTTCTGCTTATATTATATTATGTATTTTTGGGAGCGAATCATATTAAAAAGCCGGATATTATATTTCAAAATATTTTTTCCTTAATTGGTCAGCAGTTTATTATGTGAGCAGTTGTTTCTTTTTTCGCTAAAATGCAAAGTGGTAAAATAAAAAATCGTATGAAATTTTTTATAATTTAAGCTCGAATTCAAGGCTAATACAACTACAACTACAACAGCAGCAGCAACAACAACAGCAAAGACAAATCTTTTTATACATAAATTTTTGAAAGGATTGTTAATAATCAGTCGAGCGGTGATGGCTATGGCAAAATATTTCCATACTTTTTGTCACTTTTTTCTCGAGATCCTTTCCCACATGACAAGAGAAAATAAGATCAGATTGTTCCAAAAAACAAATATTGTTCACACCGATTTTTAATCAGTTCAATTAAAGAAATATTCGAAATTCGAAAATATTCTCAAAAGTTCCAAATATATCTTGGGAGGCTGTAAGTGTCTCCGTAGAAATAAATTTAGAAAATTTGCATGAAATAAATAATTCGGAAAATCTAGTTTTCACAAGGAATTCGAATTGGTTAACTTAACAAGCCCGTCAATATAGATACTCTTGGGAAAGCCTAAATCCTCATAATTGTTACCTCAAAATGGCAAACGGGAAGTGTAATAAACGGACCAGCCGTTTTTGGTTTAAATATAACATTTTCTGAATGCTGCGAACTAATTTAATTTGATTTTATTTGTGTATAAATAATTATTTTGTTTAATTCTCGTGCTACTAAAACGTGATAAATGTAACGTAATAAATGAATTATCATTGTTCGCATTAACAATTTAAATGTTGATGTGAAAAGTGCAGAAAGCAAAGTAACGTTGCAGAATCAAATAAAAAAAATTTCATTAAAAAAAAAATATATTGATTGAACTTCAAAGCAACAAAATGTTGCAACAAAATGCAACAAAATGCAACAAAATGTTGCAATATTTCATAAATGAAGGAGCTCTTTAAAAATTTTATAGTTAAAATTGATACTGAACCCTCTTGCATACTTTTTATTTATATGTGCGAGCATGTACTCGTGTGTGGATGTGCGTGCGTATGAGTATGTGTACTTCTTTGCTTACGGCATCTTCCGTTTTAGTTAACAAATGAAAGAGTAGAAGCAAAACCGGATGGGAGTATTTACAAGTTGATTCAGGCCATTTGATTTCTCATCTTTTGTGTTTTCAATTTTTTTTTTTTTTTTTTTTATTAAAAACAGAAATTATAAACAATAACACACATTAATTATTTAACAAATAAAATTATACATCTTCACTGGTTAATTGTCCGGTAGGCTGGTTGGTTCGCCAACGTCGTTTCCTTTTCTTGTTTTTTATCTTTCAAGTTAATGTTTTTCAAATAAAATGGTTGTAATTTTGGGCGCCAAATTCTGCATTTCGTTCAGTCGTGTACTGATTTATTTACACTCGTAATTAAGTATTTTTTAACTAAATGCAACTGCATATGCTTGAATTCTTTCCAGTCTTCTCTTCTTAACCAAAGACACATTTGGCCTAGAACTTATTGTGGTTATTGGCAAAATTAATTTTAATTTCACGTTAATCATCGTGTGATGAGTGCATACGATAAACGAGTACATGCATGCACTGACATTGAGGTTTTTTTAAAAGTACTTCTTGAAAGACTTGCAAGATTTGTACTAATGTTGCAACTATTTAATTAAATAATGTTTAATTTTTAAACATATCTTGTATTTTAGGTGCTTATGTAGCCCCGCGCATTTCCTACGCATCCCTGAAGATCTCGAAGCTATATCTCTGAAAGCTTTGCAGCTTGAGAGAGAACAGTCTTTAAATTTATGCGGTCATAGTACTCAAAATGATAGATCCACTACCACTAATTATGATGTTTGCCCACCGAGTAAATATCGTTTACCTACTGGTGAATGTAACAATATATCACATCGTAAATGGGGTGCACGGGGGGATGTGTTCCTGCGTCTATTGCCTTCCGAGTATAGCGACAGCATTAGCCAGCCAAGAAGTTCGCGTGGATTTCATAGTTTACCGGATGCTGAGTTTATCATTAAACAATTGCAGAAACACTTGGAACCTGAACGCAGACATCCACACATTACAGCCATGTTGCCAGCGTGGGGTCAACTATTGGCCAATGATTTGATTGAAGTCAGCCAGTTGCCCATAAATGGAAAATGTTGTACCTACTCAGCGGAACGTAATTCCACTGGAGTGGAGCAATGTTACGTACATTCTGGCAGAGGCTGTAAAGAATACAGACGTTCAGCTCCCAGTTATGACTCCGAATCATGTGCTAAATGTAAGTAGTGGTTTATCTTCCTTTTTAAGGGTTGACTTTTTACTTACTCCATAAATATATTTTTTTAAGCAGATAAGCGTGAACAAATGAATGTGGCCTCTGCTTACATTGACGGCAGCGGTTTGTATGGTTCCACTCTAGAAGATTTCAAACAGCTACGAACTTATATTAGTGGAGGTGTTAAAGTACATGCTTGCAAATATTGCACAGTTCCTGGCGCCACTGGTGCTTTACATCGTGCCTTATTGCATGAACACAATCAAATTGCTGAACAGTTGGCTCATTTGAACACCAACTGGTCAGAAGATGATATTTTTTTGGAGGCGAGACGAATTGTAATTGGCCAAATTCAACACATTACCTACAATGAATTTTTACCCTTGGTATTGGGACAAGAGACAACTGCCAAAGAAGGTTTAAGGTACAATGATGAATACATGTGTATGCAAACAAAAAAAAACAATAAATATTTCAATTACTTTCTCTGTTAAAGACTTACTGCTGAAAAGCATGCAACCAATTATTCTAGTACAAATAGAGGTGGAATTTATAATGAGTTTGCGATCAGTGCAATGCCTGCATTTCTGACTATGTATCCGCCGGAAATGGTAAGAATTTTTTTGCTTGCGGAATGTAATGAATAGTTAAAATAATAGAATTTTTGAGACAGCTCTCAGATACCATGTCTTCTGCCGAATTACTGTCGGTGGCCGCTTTGCAAAAATCTCTAGTACCAGCTATAGTCAATGGAGAAGGCTGGAGTGAATTAGCTTTATCTTTGCACCGTGCCCGCGATCATGGGATTCCACCCTATTTAGAAGCCTTGGACTTGTGCGAAAGACGCTTCACTGACAATTACAACATAACATTTGACAATTTGCATAAATATTCCAACATACCCGAAGAATACATAACGAATCTAAGAGATATTTATCAGACGGCAAACGATGTGGATTTGCTAACTGGTGCACTATTGGAAGAGCCGGCCATAGGAGCATTATTTGGCCCTACTTTTACCTGTTTGTTAAAGTTACAATTTGAGCATCTTAAGAGAACAGATCGTTTTTGGTATGAAAATGAATTGCCGCCTTCGTCTTTTACATTAGAGCAGTTAAAATCTATCAGGCATACCTCTCTCTCCGGTCTATTGTGTGCCTCAGATCAAGTACATGAAGCTCAGCCCAAGGCTTTTATCAGAGATGATAACTTTTTGTTAGTCTTTCATAATTATTAATATTTAGAATGAAGAATATTTTAATTCCTAATTGTAAATTTATTCGATTTTAGAAACACACTTTTGAAATGTCATCAGATCCACAAATTCGATCTGCGCCCTTGGTTAAATAGTCCTGAAGAGGAAGAAAGTATAGAACACGTTGAAGTCGAACCAGTTGTCAAAGAAGTCATAAGTGAATTAAATCCCGATCTGTTGGAAGCGGCTATTGAAAGAGCGAAGATTGAACTGGAAGAGCGAAAACGTTTTGAATACGAGTCCTGGTTATCATGTAAGTTCTCATCTTGGTTACGTGATAGCATTAAAATAATTCATTTCTTCTCACAGATGGTGGTATAAGTGCCAAATCCCCTGATGGGATTGCTGCTTCTTTCAGCAAAGCCAATCGTAATGCCCTCCTTCTAGCTAACTCGTCTTTAATGTATGAATTGGCTTCTAACGAAATTTTGAATACTTTAACTTCTATTAATAGACGAAAGCGTCAAACCTTTGAGACTAATTTTAGCTTTAACCGCAATGAGCTAACCGAGACTTTGCAAACAATAGATATAAACAGCTTTTTACATAACCGCCCTGCTGAAAGCGAATGTGCGGATCCTCCAGTGGCATGTGATACCACAACTCCTTTCCGTACTATAAGTGGTTACTGTAACAACTTGCGTAACCCCCATTGGGGAAAATCACTGACCACCTTCTCACGTCTTTTACCCGCTCAATATGATGATGGTGTGTCTAAACCTAGAATGGTGACTGTAACAGGAAGCCCTTTGCCTAATCCCAGAACGATTTCGACCGTTATACATCCCGATATATCCAATCTACATACTCGCTATTCCTTGATAACTATGCAATATGCTCAATTCTTAGATCATGATCTAACCTTAACTCCCATTCATAAAGGCTTTCATGAGTCTATACCTAGTTGCAGAAGGTGTGATTCAAAGCAGACCGTCCACCCAGAATGCAATCCGTTTCCTGTGCCCGCCGGTGACCAATTTTATCCCGAAGTGAATGTCACAAGTGGGGAACGTTTATGCTTTCCCTCTATGCGATCTTTACCTGGCCAGTTAACTTTGGGTCCACGTGATCAAGTTAATCAAAATACACATTTCTTGGATGCTTCCATGGTTTATGGTGAAGATAACTGTGTGGCTAATAAATTAAGAGGATTTAATGGGCGTTTGAACTCCACGATACATCCAATTAGAGGCAAGGAGCTATTACCTCAAAGTAATAGTCATCCTGAATGTAAATCCCGCAATAATCTTTGTTTTATTGGTGGTGACGAACGTGCCTCCGAACAACCAGGCCTCACTGCCATCCATACAATTTTCTTAAGAGAGCATAACCGCATTGTTGAGGGATTAAGAGGCGTAAATCCTCACTGGACTGGCGATCAATTGTATCATCATGCTAGACGAATTGTTTCCGCCCAAGTACAACACATAACATTCAATGAATTCTTGCCGCGTATTTTAAGTTGGAATGCTGTCAATTTGTATGGCTTAAAATTATTACCTCAGGGTTATTACAAAGACTACAATCCTTCCTGTTCACCTATCGTTTTCAATGAATTTGCTGCTGCTGCTTTCCGTATTGGTCATTCCTTATTGAGGCCTCATATACCACGTCTGAGTACTCATCACCAACCGGTTGATCCACCCATTTTACTGCGTGACGGCTTTTTCAGAATGGACGCACTGTTACAAGTAAGTAGAATCATTGAGTTTTCAATCAGATTTACTAAATAAATATATTATCCTCTATTTAGCCTGGTATTATAGACGAAATCATGCGAGGTTTAGTAGCTACGCCGATGGAGACCTTAGATCAATTTATTACCGGTGAAGTAACCAACCATTTGTTTGAAGACCGCAAGATTCCCTTCTCAGGCATTGACTTGATTGCTTTGAATATACAAAGAGGTATGTACCTACTAATGTGTCGGTGTCCTGCTTTTTCGCCTCTGCAATCACAAGTTCCATTTCTGCATTAGTCGCTCAATTTTTCGCTATTTTTATTTGTATATATGAGCTAACGGACGAAAATTCCACCTCATCCATAAGTTCTCATTACGATGTAATTTTAGGATTGAAACCACGACAGTGCTATGAGTACAACAACAATTTTAAAAATATGGATTTTCAAATCTTCATTAGACTCTGCAATGCAAAAAGCTTTCTCTCGTTGATTTCTATGATAGTTAGCAAACATATAGAGTACACTTTTGCAATGCAAATAATTGATTAGAAAATCGAGAAAATTCTTAAATCATTTTTGGTGCCGTTTGTATTAGAAATAAAGGTTCCATGAGCGATAAAAATAGTTTTTATATATCCGGTTGATTTTCAAGTTAGAATACACAAATTAATTTATTTGTAATTTAAAATTTTACTTAAACTTTTTACTTTTTTGTCTTAGCACGAGATCATGGTATTCCTTCATACAACAACTACCGCGCCTTATGCAACTTGAAGAGGGCATCAGACTGGAATGATTTAAGTCGCGAAATCCCCACAGAAGTTATAAGCCGGTTTAAGAAAATATATCCTACGGTTGATGATATTGATTTGTTCCCCGGATCTATGACTGAGAGGCCCTTGCAAGGGGGGTTGGTTGGCCCCACATTAGCCTGTATAATTGGCATACAATTTAGACAGCTAAGAAAGTGTGACAGATTCTGGTTAGATTAAGAAATATATTTTCATTTAAATAATGCATGTCGATTTAATTCAACAACTGCATTTTACAGGTATGAAAATCATCGGCCTGAAGTTAAATTTACCGAAGCCCAACTTGCCGAAATTCGTAAGACCACCTTATCTAAAATTACTTGTGAAAATTTGGAAATTCCTGGAGATATGCAGCGTGCTGCCTTTGACTTGCCCAGCAACTTCTTGTAAAAAATTTTCTTCATTCCTCATACATAGAGATTTATTTTGATTTATTATTTCCTAATTTTTTTACTTTGCACTTTTAGAAATCCTCGAGTTCCTTGTCACTCCATGCCCCAGATCGATTTAAGTGCTTGGCGTGAAAATATTCAAGGATGCCAAATTGGAAATCGCCATGTTCGTGTAGGAGAATCTGCTTTCCCGTCACCCTGCACCAGTTGTGTGTGCTCTACAGAAGGCGTAAATTTCATTTTATTATGATCCAAACATTTCACTGATATATCTCTTTTCTCATTTAGGCTCAGTGTGCTTCTCTGCGTATAACCGATTGCGGTCAATTAATAAGGCAATGGCCGAAAGAGGCTATTTTGCATGATGAAGTGTGCAACTCACAATGCGGCATTTATCTCAATGGCCAGAGTGGCAATTTTAATGCCCAGTCCCGTCAATCCCGTGTTCCTCCATCTCGTGTACAAAGATCAAGGCCACAAAATCTATTCAAATTTCCCGACCTTACACCCTTCATAGCGTCATTGTAAACTTAGGAAGAAACTCCATTATAATAATAACTTAAATTTAAGAAATATTTAAACTTAGATTTATTAAAGAAAGAAACTAGTGCAACAAAATCGAATATGTCAGCCATTAGTTAACGCAGATTTACTATGAGAAGTGACTCAGTAGAAGCCAATCTTAATCTTAAGCAAAACACTAAAAACTAGAGAGGCATGCAAATTGTATTCCTTCACGATCGGAAATAAAATATTAGATCTACCACATATTGAACGATACATATTTGATACAATCAACAATAAAGACTTTCATTTTTTAATTATTTAAAATCTACCAGATAATTGTAAATTTTTTATGGAAATATTTTGTCTATATTCCCTGAAATGCCAGTACTTCTTAAATTGAAAATTGTTCGCTTATTAATAAAAAGTAGTTTTTGTAATTTGAGACGCATAAAAGATATGAGAATTTAACTGCCCCGTCCGTTTACTTAATTTTTGACGCATTTACTTAAAAACCAAATGCATACTCGTTCGTATCGCCAGCTTATTTATTGATACTGAAAAACTAAACTAAACTAAACAATCGATGCTAAATAATAGCAGTAAACCTTTACATTTGTAAATTAATCTAATAAACTAAAGATAAGATAAACGGAATAACTGCGTAGTTTAATTTGTGGAAAGACCAAAAGAAATGGAGCTCAGTTCTAATGCCAGGCATTTTTGGAGCGTTTGCGGACGCCAGAAAGCAAAAAAAATAGTTTTTTGCAACGGTCACCCATCCGATGAGGGTCGTAATATTTACATTTTAAAAATAAATCATACAGTTTATAAGAATTGTTATAGTATTTATTTTTACTATCAGCTTACTTTTGTTAAAAAATTGCATTGGGTCCAATATTTATTTTGTAAAAAATTTTTTACTTGTACGCTTTAGTTTCTTTGGTTTTAATGGCTTCCCGATATAGATGTGAGCTGGAATTTCCTTTAATTACCTTTTTGAATGTACTGTCTGTCAGTTCAATCCACATTTTGGATAAAAAAGAGATTTGTTCTAGCAAGTACAGTGTGTTGCGTCAACAAAAAGAAATTGATTTTGTTGCAAAAGTCTCAAATATTTATTTAAGGACAACCACTGAGCTTGATCGTGAGTTTGATCGCGAATTTGATTTTACTAGCCATCTCATGCATAAATCTCATAAAGTGTAGTTTTCTAAAATATGCTATTCAATTTATTTTCTTTCTCATTGAAAACATTTAGAAGAAAGTGGAATTAATTAAATATTTTATAATTTTAATTAAACAAATTTTGTAACTTTAAGTAGGTTCATTTTATATATCTTTCTAACCGGCTGGATATGTAGTTTTGACAATAATATATAAATTTCTCTTAATAAGAATAAGAAAATTTAAATTTTTTTTTTTCATTAAATTAATTATGTTTACTAAAATTTCACTAATTTTTTCTCCCTAATTTCATGAATATGGAATAATCGATTTGAAAACAAAATTGCAGTTAATTCATTTTAACAGATATTAGAATTTCTATTAGATGTGTTATATACAAGGTAGTCGAATTTAGAATTTTTCTGTACTACATTTCCACCATATACAAATAGTAGCCAAGCTCAATACAAATCCCATATCTAAATTGTATTTGTGAATTTTTTAATAAAAATTTAATAAGCGGATTTTGGTCATTTCGATTACACCTCATATATAAATATCTACACACATATGTATATATTTCTATTAAATTGGGATGTATGTATGTAGGTATGCACCTATCGTCATCTGAAATGCAAAAAGAACAATACAAAGAAAAAATTCTCAAATACTCGAATAATCATGTTATTGCATGATTTGTTTGGTTTATGTTCATTTTAAATTTCTCATCCGAAATTTATAATTTTTTAAAGGACAAGTGCAAAATGGTTTACAACGTTATTACAATTGTAAATGGTTAATTAAAATATTCTTCATATTCGATGACATACTATTGTATGACGTAATCGACAAAAAAAATTTTATGAGAAAATATTTCCTTTTATTTTGAATTTGGCTTTTCATTTTCCTCTTTATTCTTAATTAAGTATAACTTAGTTTAATTACAAATTGAACTATATTTATTAATTTATTTATGTTTCACTTAAAATTACTGTATGACGTGTGAATACATAATCGTACATATTTTCAACTTAGTTAATTCTCCTATTCTATATTTAATTTGATTATCTTAGGTTAAATAAGTCAATTCTATACATACATACATATATAATAATAGGAAACTTTATTCTGTAATACAAATAATGTTCAGTGGGTTGTATTTAGCTTTTTAATATTGAAAAAATTATATTCATTGTTATTTTTTTTTTTGAACTTTGTTGAGAAATTTATTTCCTTAAAGTGAATTAATATATAATAATTATTATTATATAAATCATTATAGTAACCTGGAAAATTTAATTTTCGGTCCAGAGGAAATTTATAACTTGTTTTTTGTTCAACCATTTAATTTTTCTATTATACATTTTTAACATACATACACACATATTCATCTTTGTGAACTTCAGTTAAAAGCAACTGGATATGAATAGTTTCGCTTTTCGGAAAACCCAACATCCATTCTGTGCTAGTGGAACAAATTTAGAACTGGAGAAAAGAATCGTGTACAAACATATTTTTATGAAATTAACTATAACAAATAGATTTTTCAAAATTTAATAACCCCTATTAATCATGTCAATGCATTTGATAACTTACATTTTGATATCTTACTTTTAGAGAAGATTTGCTTTTCCACATCTTTTCCAGACTATGCTTTCAAAAATTATAATTTATGCATTTCAAAATTTATGAAGGCATTTGCGTTTTTGTTTTAATAAATATCTTTTCATAACCAGACTAAACAACTTTGGACTATGGAAATGCAATGTGAAAGGAAGGCATATGTGGGACTTTAAACGCGTTTTTCAACTTATGGAGAAAAATTACCTGTCGTATTTCGGGCAAAAGTATATCAAACTAATTTCCATGATTATGGCAGTAAAGATAAAACTTCTCATAAGGAACGCTTAAATGGTTAAAATAAATCAAAGAATTATATCTTTCTAAAAAATGGAACAAACTAAAAATGTATGTGAATATACAAATAAATATTTCACACATTTCACACATTTTTGTTTTTCAGACAGGCAGAGAAATTTGTGCGTTGCTTTGATAAGCCAAAAAAAGCAATTCCTTTTTCTTATTTGATATTTTCAATGAAAATGCTTTCACTGGAATAAAACTTGGGGAACACCAAATATGAACATGTGATAATAAAAAGCAAAAATGTAAAACGAACGGTATTCGTTGGACTCGTGCTCCATATACAAGTGCTTTTGTTTCACTGAAAGCACTTCATTTAAAAAACAGCTAATATTTTTAATTCTCTTCCTTCCGTTTTATACACAAGCTTACAACTTTCGTAGTATGTGTATGAGAAAGCAAAAAAAAACCACTCAACTCAACTTATTTTACAAACATCCACACATACTTACATGCATACATATGTACATACACATAAACTGTCATTGTTCACTACAATCTTAAAAATACTTTTACTTATAAACAAAATATGCAAATATTCTGACTTAAAATGAATCATAGAAACCAACAGTAACAACAACAGAACAGCCCAACACAATTTTTTGGTTCTTTCTTGGTTTCGAATTGAAAGGAGGAATTTTAATACTATTGTGAAGTGAAGTATTTCACTATTTATCACATAACGATGTTTGCAGTTTTACTGTCATAGTAGATTGATTCGTTGTTGTTGTGGTTGTTGTGGTTGTTGTTGTTGATTTAGGAAGGGACGGCGTAGCCGCTGTATTGGTATTACTACAGATATTGGTGGTTAAAATTGCGGCACCATTCGTTTCTGAATGACGTCGTGATAATACATTATTTGGCAAGTAATTCAAATGACCATTGGGTATTACCGCGTAGGCGGAGCAACCATTGGAGGTAGATGTAATATGATGTAACTTTGTATCCAGATTTCCTAACTTACCAACGATTTTAGGTATTTTATCGCTTTCCGAAAGACTGGATTGATTGGATAAGCTCAGACCAGCATCGGTTGTAATTAAATCGGTACTTGCCGCATCACCGCCGACGTCAGTATGATGACGGTTATAGTGGTGATGGTGATGGTGATAGTGATAGTGACGGTGATGACAGCTATGATCTTCACGACTTTGACCCAGTTGTTTTTGGATTTGATAATTACAACTATTGAGATGTTTCCCGACGTTTTGTTGAACACCACAAATCAACATTGACGGTGTACTTTTACTATGGATTTGGTTACAACAAGTTGAATGTAAAATCTCGTCTGCCCCTTTAAGCGATGAGGTTTTCCTAACACGCAAACGTTCACAACTTCGACATGATATAACATAGGGAAAGCTATGTTGCTTTAGAATTCTCGAATCCAGACTATCCGCATTGGCTATTATCATTTGGCCTTGCGCTTCCGAAACTGATGCTTTTTTGCTGGAGGAATTTGGTGAACTCTCTTCTTCGCACGGTAGTGGTGGTGTAGACATTTGGCTGGAACTGGTTGAAATATATAGAACTGAATGTCCATGCAACAGTTCTGTTTCCGAATCATCATCATCAGCTTCTACTCCTTCCTCATCGTTGTCAATATCAACGGTGTTATTTTCCATGTCAAGAATAATATTTTGGTTTCTATTTTGCAGTTCATTCTTCAAATCGGTGTTTGTCGTTTGTATGGCATCTGGTTTATTTGCAATGTTTTTACAGTGGCTGTTACGATTATTTTTATGCTTGACAACGCCATTATTTTTTTTATTTTTCTTCATTTCAATACCTTTTGCGAGAGCAATCCAGTGTAGCCGGTTATCGCGAACTCCATCTACGAGAGGTTCCAGTTTATCCGATAGTTGCGAAAATGCCTAAAAGAAAAGTTAGTAACGAACATTTTTTATTATTAATTATTTTTAGTAGGGTTCGTGTTAGAGCCTAATCATTTCATTGATTTAAAATTCTTAGCAGTAGGAGCTAAAATGCTTTTATCCTTGTAAAATAATTTAATTCGTTTCATTAAACTAAAATATATAATCTTACCTCATAAATTGGCAAGCATATGGAGTCAATGAAGCCAACTTGCATCATGGGTAATTCGTCCTCCTTTTCGCGATTCATAATGTCCTACATATTGTATTTAAATATTTACTGGGTTTTAAATTTTATAGACTTCGTACGGAACTTACAATAGGAGTTATATTTAATTCCTGCTTTTCCATATCACCCTGCTCAAAGAACTCGGAACTCACCAGATCGGCTACACGTTTCTCAATATCCCACGGTTTCGTAATTGCCGATAAATCGCAAACGGTCATACTCATAGCACGCAATAAAGAACGAGGCTCTTCGTTAAGCCAGTAACTCATAGGCTGCTCTCTAACGGACTGTAAGAAAGTTCCACGTTTTCTAAAAAAGTAGACGAAAAATTAAGCATCAAGCCTGAAGGAAACTAAATAAGGAATAAGAAAATACCTTAAATAAACCGCCAAATCGGTAGATAAAATAGCATCTTCCAATACTTTAATTACACGACAATAATCTTCTGATGATAAATTTGCTAAAATTTGATTGCCAGGACTATTTAGGATCATCAAGCACTGATCGAAATGATGATGTTCCATGGTAGAAGTGGAGTACAATTGAGCCAAAGGTGACGATGCTCTACATCATTAGAAAATTATGAAAAAAATGATATAAAACTCAACTAAACTTTTTAAACTTACTTAATTTGAAATGAGTTATTGGTCCCCCGATGATCTAAATCATGACATAAGCAGGCTATTATCAAAGCCAAGCATTCAATTTCACCAAATATCTTCCACCATTGTGTAGCCTGTCCATGATGGGAAATCTTTCATTAGTAGAATCAATTTTTCATACACAAAATTGAAACAAATGGAATTAAAATTCGGGTGAGGTTTAATGATAATAAATAAAGCATTATGTAAATGGAAAGCAATGCCATGGAAGTAAAAAACATAGAAAGAAAGTGCTAAAGAAATCACGCTTGAACCAGAAGCAACTTACAGTCAATATGGCAAACATCATTTGTGCAACATTAAAAGCATGTCGCCAATTGTGATAAGTCACATTTCGGTAATTTTTCTTAACACTCAGCAACCACCGACATAAAACCTCGTATTCAATATGAAAACGTTCAACGAAATCCAAATCCAAAAACATACGCAAGCAGGCCTGCCGTCCGAAAAAAAACAATAAACCACATATTTATTATAAATAAAAAAGCCAAATGATATCCGGCCATTTTAATTTCTTTTACCTTTAAGGTGTCATCATCCTCGAAATGTATATCATCAAAACGAAAATCGTGTAAGCGGAAATGAGCAGCAGAGGGTACTCTTAGTCGCTAAGGGAATACAAATAATTGCACACTAATTAATAATGTATTTACACACCCACACACATACACATAAAATCAATAAACCTTTTTAAACTAAAATACAAACTGAAATGGAATGAGTTGCTAAAGTTGGGGATACGCCTCTAATGAATTAAAAATCCATTCTGACATTAATTTGAAATACGAGCAGTAGAGTATCACATTCTAAAAGTATTTCCTCTACTGTCAGAATATTTTGCCAAAACAAGGAGATTCTATTGCCTAAAAAGCCACAGTATGCATTTTATGTGCAAATCTTATTTTAAAAAAAGCGCAACTCATCGATACAGATCTCGAGACTGTGTTTTCTTTTTCCGGTATGAATAGATGTAAAATCTTACCCTTAAACGATGAGCCTCATCAATAGTAGCCGAAGCATGATAACTTAAAACCTCCAAAGTAACACTTTGTTTCGCCACGGCCATAATAGCCTTTTCATACATGTGTGTATTATGTATGCCCATACCGCAAAAAATTGCAAAAGCTTCAACAAAATTCTCATCATTTTTGGAAAAATTCTAAATAAGAAATGGAAGATGGAAATAATGGATATTATAAATATCAAATAAGAGTACAGAGAGACTTACCAAGTTATCAAATTTATTTATTAATTGTATGACGCCAATAATCTGCCCCAGTGAATTTTTTATGGCCATGCACAAAATGGATTTATGTTGGAAATTGCTGTTTTCATCTACACTAGGATCGAAGCGATCATCGGCGTAAGCATTTGGTATGTTAACAGTCTGAAAATTAAATTTCAATTATATTGATTATATGCATTTCATCAAGACGACGTTACTAGTACCTCTCCTGTCGTTGCCACATGACCAGTTATGCCTACATTTATGGGAAATCTCGACTCAAATGGACTCATGCGATTAGTCGACTCCTCCTCACTTAAGTCATTAGCTTCGAAATCAAATACTCGGGAAAAGCTTCCCTTAGAAGCTTCATGCACAAGCAGTATTTGAACTCTTTGGCATTGTATTAGACTTTGCATATGCGTTAGTATGCGAAATACCATGTGTTCTATCGTACTTTGCTCTTCAAATATCATGCGTGCCAAATCGAGCAATACCTGGTTACGTTTTATCTCCAACTGTGATTTCTCATACAGTTGGGCATTTCGTAGGCCAATACCGCAAAATTGCAAATAGGAAGCAAACACCTTAAAAAAGAGATAGGAAACAACATTAAAAAGGGATAGACAGACAATGTTCATTATTTTGCTTCAATAAGTTTAACAACAGTGCACACCAAATAATAATACACTTCTTTCTCTCTTAAAATACTCTTAAAATGTTCTTTCAAAAATATATTCTAAAATAGTAGGCACTTGTATTCTTCTACTGATCTTAATTGTATAATATTTAAAAAAAAAAAACTTTTGAAACACAAGTTTACAACCTCTCTTTCCAAATTTTACTTAAAGTTACTTCCTTTACAAAAGAAATTTCTCGATAAAAACATTCTCTCACATATTTTTATACGAAGTAAATACTCGTATTTAATGCGTCCTTTGCATAAAGTAGTTATTTAAAGGTACTGATTCAAGGAAATAATTTTATAAAAGAATATTCTGAAATAACAAGGGAACAACAACCACTTTGAGTGTTAAGATACTTTGCTGTTGATGATAATACAAATAAGGTTTTAAATATTATTAATACGACCCCTTTTGAAAATGTCATAATGGATAGCTCGTTACCTTTTCATCAGTTTCTGAGAAATGCTCTCCGCTTAATTTATTAATGACTTGTGCCACTCCAATGACATCACCCGACGAATCCTTAATTGGCATACACAGTAGCGCCTTGGTCCGGTATCCGGTCAATGTATCGATTTCACAATTAAAACGGTCATCCTGTGCACAAGGAATAAAATGAAAACAAAATATCAATTAGTACATTACAAAAAATTTTCGCACTGTTGAATTAATTTAATTATTAAAGAAAATTTAAAATTTTAAAACTTGCTTAAGAAAAGATTTATTTTTTGTTTTGTGAAATTTATTAGTATTCAAAAATGTTCAGGACCTTTTTTACAAAAGACCATTTTTAATATTTTGCTACTTTAAACGACAAGCTAAATATAAAAGGAGCAATTTTAATAGAGGGATTTCTGCACTGAAGTTAGAACCAAGTCAGAGAGTGCCTTTTTCATAACAAGTACGTTTTTACAAAAGATCTACGGTTTCGGAAATCGAAAGCTTTCATAAAAAAAGATAGTATTGTTATAAAGTTTTTTTTATTTTTAAGTTTTCTATTTTAAGTTTTTTTTTAAGTTCCTTTTATTAAATATTGTTTTCGTGTAAAAAGAACATTTAAAAAAAGGAAATTTTATAGTTAAACTGTTTCAGACCATCATTTAAAAAATTGTATATACAAGAAATGTTTAAAGTTCATTAAATTTTGTTTAATAAAATTTTCTACCCAAATTAGCCCACGTTCACAAAGCAAAGAATAAAATATTTTACTTAACCTTTTTCAGATATACTGGCGATTATTTATTTATTCAAATATAAGCTGACTTTTCAGCGAATTAATACTGCTAATAAAGACTGTTTGTCTATATTCTACATTTATATTTATAATTAAAATTAAATTCATTTACATAGAAGTTGGATAATTCAATGTAAGTATGATAAAATAAAAAAATCGCGAACTAAAATATTTATTTTTTTTTTCCTTTAATTACTACAGAAGTGGAAAATTTTTTTTCCTCTATTTCAAAAATTGGAAATTTTTCCTAAAATCGAAAATTTTTTGTTTTTCCTCTATTACTAACAAATATATATTTTAAACATTTGAAAACATAAAATAAACATACAAAAGCAATAAAAACACAAGTTTTTCGTTCAAAAATACACAAAAAGGCCGTTTTCAAAATTTCACGATTTTTTCCCAAAAATGGAAGGGAAAATTGAAAAATTTTCCAAGAATCGAAAAATTCGAAAAAATCGAAAAAAGAATTTGATCTATTACTAGCAAATATATAAGAAATTAATGGTATTCGAAGACATAAAATAGGCTAAAAAAATAATATAAACGCAAGTTCGGCATAAAAATATATATAAATAGACTATAATTGGATTGTATTCGCAATTACTTGAGCTTACCTGATATGCATCTGGTATATTGACTGGTTCACCACTTTCTGCCACATGACCAGCGATGCCAGTACCCCAGGCGATTTGTACTTCATCCTGTTGTTCCATTTCCTCCACAGTGCTACGCGGACAAACATCAAAAAGTTTCGACACCAAACATCTTAAAAGAGGAAACAGAACCAGATAAAAAATTTAAGATTCCATTTCTTTTTATATATGTTTTGGTAACTCCGCTCTCTTATCTTCTTTTATTTATGTATTTTATTTATTCTATTTACTATATTACACATCAGCATAGTTATTTATCTTAGAACGACATGGTGGTGGAAGTTACGCTGAGCAAAAGGAATCATACTACTCTGAATTGACATCAAACCACTTAAATGAGTGTTTCTATATATCATGACTGTGCATTTCCACTGTCCCTTGGTATTCTATACAATTCGACATATCGCCAGAGGCAGCAAACTTACTTTCACCTTTGTAACGCGAAATGCAGTTTCCACGACTATTCAGGTGATGAAAATAATTATAAATGTCAAAAACCCTTTATAATATATGTATACTCGCTAGCCCCAAGTCAAATAGTAATAGCACACCAGACCATAGAATGTGGAATCGTTGTCTCCCCAGTCACCGCCACATGAATGCCAAGGGTCTTCAATCACTCGCTGGATCTTCTACGTCACCTTTATTAATATCACGACTATTCCTGTTCCTTTCCTACTTTAAGATAATGTAAACACCCGTAGTGATAGAAGTAGCATTCGAGCAAATAGAAAAAATGAATGATGGATAAATAGCAGTCGACGAACCCAAATTCTGTAAAATTTTCTTAATTCTACTAAAGTCAATTTACATTAAGTTTATATAAAAAAACGCGCTAAGAATTCAAATGAGAAGATAATCTTAGACCAGCTTTTGTAACAAAGTTAAAATCAACGAGGTATATTATTAAAATAGTGGAATATCAAAAAAATTAATCAAATTGAAGCGGTTTTGAACTTCATGATTGTTACTTTCTCTTTGCGATGTCTCTCGGAGCTTTCAAGTGCTTTAAAAAAGATACCTTTTGATTAACTAAGTTTTGTAAAGTTATAAGCTTACAAAAGATAACAGAAATGTTTATTTAGTTGACTTTTCTCTCGAGCTGACTTTTCCGATATAAAATCAGAAAGAAAAAAACCAGATAGTTTAATTAATCAATCAGAATCTTATTTGAACTTAAACTTGGAAGTTTGCGCAGCTGATTCAGAATGGAGATGTGGCTAAAACTCTTGATAATTTCAATAAATGACGGAGTTCTATTTCTGTTTAAAAAGACGACAATTGAAAAAGTAAAATAACTATTCCCGACCTCATGTCGTTCCCTAGAACTTATTATTTCGCATTTATTTTCGAATTTATTCAACACATTTCAATTTATTTAATAGATGTAATGCAAAATAGTTTTTACTTTTTGTTATTACAACAATTAAATAAGAGCTCATAAAATCAGAAAGTTGAATTGATGGCCAGAACGTGGTCCTTGTAAAAGGTCTGATGTATCTTTTCGAATTTCAGATGCATGCCCGCAATCACAACTTTGGCCATATTAAAAGAAAATACATCCTTTTGTTAACATACTATATAACGAACAAGAAATTTCAATTGGAGATATAATTGTATGGAAGAGGAACAATTTAAAAATGCTATTTAGTGGTCCGTTTTAAAATGGCGTAAATTTTCGTAAGTAAATTTCGCAAAATTTAGTTTCCTTCTAATTACGTAGTTAGGATAAATCGAATAGTTATTTGTTTATAGAGTTTCTCGCTTTATTCATAATATGTACTCTTATCACATTTAAAGTTCTTAAAACTACATTTAAATTTATAAATTGCACTCGCACGCATTTTTAAGTTTTCTTTTTTGTTGCCAGTGACGTGATTAATTACTGGATTCTGCAGTTGAACACACCAATGTAAATTGAACTCGTACGCAAGCACGCAACCACTAGAACGTATAACCAACTTTCACATACGACTCACTGCAGGCACTAACAGACAGTCAGGACGAGTAAGTAGTTGTATGCTTGTTAAAAAGAATGGCCGTAATATATTTTTCATGCACCTATTATTTCATATGCGTTCCATGAAGCAACATTTAGAGGAGCGACCTCAGATATCTTATCGTTGCGGAAGCATAAACATATAAAATACGAAGAAACTAACACAGACGCACTAAAAGTTTCTATGCATTTATTATTTCTTGTTTGGCTTCCATAAATATTTTTCCTGCTTTCGGTCGAATATAAAAAAATAGCAAAAAGACGAAAAATGAATTATTAAATATAAGCAACCGCCAGCAAAAGGTGGAAGCATGTCAGCATATCACAAGTATGTATACATATATACGTATGTATGTGCACAACACAAAAACAATCTCACACACACAAGTACACAAGCAGGGAAGTAAAACAAGTCGAGAAAGTTTTCAGATCAGAATGAATAGAGGGTAAGCTAATAATATTCTCAAGGACTCAGGACATTAAATCAAGGAAAATTCTAATAGAAATCCAATCAATTTTTCAAAAGTCTAATTAAATTCTTTTAAAAATGTCAATTATCACATTGTCAATGAAATTAACAGGAAGTCAAAGATTAATGTTTTGCTTTCATCCTTTAATGGGGTCCAACTTTGAGGAGCACTCTTTGACACCTCTTTGAATGTAATTCCGAATGATTTTTCAACAAAAATGTTTAAAAATATCTTCAGTTTGAAACATTTAAAAGAAAAACAAGCGCAAGTAAATATTGAAGAGCAAAAGTCTACTACACTGCCTGTTCCAATTTAACTTGCACTCGTCCGTTGATTCATTTTCATGTTAAAAAAAACCATAATAGGAAATAAAATATTACACAAGCTAATTTCACAAACATGAACTTTTTCATATAAATTTTTAAATTCATGAACTTAATGCGAATAAAAAGTCAATATTAAGTACATGGTCAGCTGCAAAATGCACATATACTTCATCGTTTAATCGTATATAAATCAAATGAACTTTCCACTTGAGTTTTGCCATTCATTTCACCAAAAGCGTTTTTATAAAAATAATTTATTTATTTGTGGAAATCTTACAATAAAGATACGATTTTATATTATTTTATTCAAATGCGCATCGACATGCATGACCTTGTATTTATGCACATGAACAAAAGCTATTTTTCCCCATAGTAAAAGCTCTCGAATATTGATATAAACTTGTAAAAAGTTTAAAGGACAAAAAGCAAAAAAAATTATGTGTACATAATTGGAATCGGTGTCAGTAACATTAAATCCAATTTAGCGATTTTTTATAAAATTTACTTCATGCAATTTTGTTTTATTGGCTATTTTAAGTCACTTGACTTTCTCTGGACTGCTGCCTGAAGAAAGAACTGCGAAATGCAATACTAAATGAATAGTCTCCATTAGTAGAGTAGGGTAACTATTCCCCTCAATACCACATATAAACATGTTTTTAAGGAATTTTTTGCCCAGCAAGTGAACAACTCGTTTTAAATTTAAATATGTATATTTAAATTAAAATTATTGTATTCATTTTTTCTCCTCGCAAATATTCTTTGATAAAAATAAAAAATACTTTTGTGTATTCGAAATTGAACACGATAATGTCGTCTTTCGAAATAGTTTATACACATTGGATTCGGTAAAACTGCACTTTCATTATTAGGGCACCTTGTACGATTCAATTATGTGGAGAATCTTCAGCGAGAAATTTGACGTGTTTCACGAAAATCGCGATTCGTTCCATTTCCGCTTCTAGCATAAGCACGTCAACTGAAAAAGATTAACGTCGATTTTCACCTCCAGCAGTCACAAACCAAAATATGTTCATGAAACTTTCTCAAGCTGCGCTTATATTTCATAAGTTGCAAATACTGAAGTAGATCTGAATCATATACACCGCATGTCCAAAACTATATTTGAAATCAGCCAAAAAAAAGACTATTAAATTTTGATTAGCACTATTTTTGTTCACAAAAACTTTTGTAAATAAATTTACAAAACATCTTTTTAAAGTTTTTTTCTTGTTTAGTTAAAAATATTCGATCGTACTTTTGCAACAATATTTCTATATTAGAAAATTATTTGCAAACACTTTCATACCGAGTGTGTTGAAATTGTTCTTTTGAACTGAATTCGAAAGCCAACGTCAATTAAACAATGTAAAAATACATGTTTTGTTGCAAATTTTTAGCATTTACTTACTTCTTAAGTCCATCGTTGCCACCGCTACAACGTCCTTGCACCAAAAACAATGAACCGCGATCAGCGTTTAATAATATTGAAACATTTTGTAGAATTTTATGGCACAAAGTGCGAACTTCCAATTCATTGCAGATATCCTTTACCTAAGCACACCAATCAGCCGGTCAATCCCATATATTCCAACAGCCACCATAAGCGTTGATGGTGAGGAAAGGGGCAAGCACATTAAAAAGGATTGTAAAGCAATTCAAGAAATGTTATTGCAGAGGCCAAAACAATTGCAGTAGAACATTGCGGCAAAAGGTAAAACGTTACGACACCATTTGCAATTTAATGAACATCATTGGCAGCGTCAACAGCAGCAAAAGTTTCAATTAATTGTAGTAGTGAAGTGGTTGAAGTTGTCAAATGGAAAGAAAAAAAGGAAAAGGATACACTTAAATTGGTTTAATCGTTATTATTTTAATTCTCACTTCAGCTGTTGTTGTCAAAAATTCATATATATTTCTTCCATTAATTAATACTGATATAATTTTCATTTGAATATAAAAAAGGTTTCTTCTTATGAGAAGTGCAAGAAATCATAAGTTGGAATTAAAGTTGGAGTTATTTTTGCACTTTCGCGCCACATTTCTCTTTGAAAAATGCATTTGAAAATACTGGAAACATTGGACGGCCAAGCTAATTTTGGAATACACCTCAACCGGTAACCGTTTATGCCTCGAATAATTTCATTTTTACAGTTGCATAACGAAATAAAGTTGATTTGAAAACCGAAAGCCGCTGTGGATTTTCCACTAAACCAACATACTAATATGATTGATTGGAGCGACACACGGTTTACTGCCGTTTGCAACTAACTAAAGTTATCATTGCAGTTTGTGTGTTATTTTATACTTTATCACCTTGTGCAATACCTTACCAATTCAAATATCAATTCCTTTTCATCCAATTGCTTTAGTTCGTTTCGCGATAAACGTTGCGTTCGATAGTGATTGTGATAATAATGATGAGGATGCACTCCAACACCCGTCTGTTGATTGTTATGATGTATGTTACCGCCAGCACCGCTTGTGCCACAGTTACCGCCACCGCTTCCAAGTCCACCCGCACCCCCACCAACACCAACAACGCCACAGCTGGCACTACTGCCACTTGCACTGCCATTACCGGCACTTGTAGTCGCATTGCTTAGGCATTCATTCTGTGGTCGTAAGCTCAAGAAAGTCGGTGTGCCGTCTATTGTATTGACAATAGGCTTCAGTAAGCCTCCGCGTTCAAATTCATGGGCAGATATTTTTCTAAAACAGAAACAATAGATAATTACAAGTTAATATCACAGATAATTATCAGTTGATAATTACAAAAGAAAAAAAAAATCCAAACATGTGCTGTTCGCCAACTCCAATCAAACATTGCAACTGAAATTCCCCTAAACAACATTCTAAAAATATTTAACAACAACCAGCACCAGAGAGAAGCTCAAAAGATAAAAGCTAAAAATAAAAAATTATGTAATTGCTTCCTAATAGTTGCACATCTGGTGAAAAGAGCTCCATTTAAATCGAATAAGCTGATTATAGTGCTACCAAAATACGCAATGTTTGAATGCATGTGAGCATGCCAGTAACGTAATTCTCTTCGCAAATGTATAAAAACTTACCTTACAGGAGTTGTGGCTCCAGAACCCCCACGTGATGAGCAATTCTGACCATTCGGATGTGTTGGTGATGTATTGGATGGGTCGTTGCCAGCTGAGGTTGCATGGGAAACTAACCAGGCATCAACAACTTGTCGAGTGGCTTTTCTATTATTTCAAAAGACACAGACGAACAATAAAAATGTAAGAAAAAAAATATAAGACTGGTTTTGTCATAAAATGTTAGCTAAATTGCAGAGAGTCGTGGCTCCCGGTCAGTCATTTGTCTTAACAGATAAAATTTTGAAAAACTCTGTAGATGTAATACAAATTAATAACTTCTTAGCCTTCATAAAAATTATTTGCAGGATCAAATACGAGGACAGACAGAAAAACTCTGTGAAAAAAGTGTTTTAATTTATTGATAAAAATGTAAAAAATCTATTCGATGAGAGTTTTCATATACGATATACGATTAGAGTGTCTGAACCGTTCGCACGAGTTAAGCGTAAGCATGAGCCTTTTACAAGAAGGTTAATAAATATTAGTGAATAGTTTTTTTTTTTTAGTTTAAGTTTTTTTACCTTATAAAATAGTCTTGAACAAATTCTTGATTTTCATCCATCCATGACTCCATCCGTGCGTATTCTGCATCATATTTACGTTGTGGTGATGATAGTGGATTGAGACAAGTTGTTGAAGAGTTGGGATTTTGATGCTGATAGTAATGATTAAGATGATTGTTTGTTGTGTAGTGTTGTAGCTGGCTTTGATGGTGTTGTTGCTGATGATGTTGGTTAGTGGCCAGGGGGGCACCGGTACGACTGCTTAACAAAACATTTTGCTCGGAACCGTAGCCTGTGCCCCCCAGCTCCGTCGACATCCTCCCACAATTATTTGGGTTACTACTACTGCTACTATTACTATTATAAACATGTGGAGTGTTGAGTGAAAACAATTGAGCTGTGGGTTCTTCAATGCTGCGCAAATGTAAGCCTGCAAGACAAAAAAAAAAATGTTTAAAAAAATATAAAAACCAAAAAACAATACAATTCCGTAAATGGAGCAGATGCAAAATTTTCTTATAAATTGTAAATTTTAATAATATATTAATAAATACATTAGTAATATGAAGGTGAAAATATTAAGCAATACTCAGAGAGTAGGCAGCACCACTGCTACCTCAGTTTGATAGAAAGTATCTGAAAATTATTCAAGCATATTTAATATTAAAAATTTAATGTTTATAATTCTATAAGATTATTTTTAAGAAACTCTGAAGTCCGGTACCATTTTCATAATTGTTCTACTTTACTAAAAAAATATTGAGCGAATGTGTTATGATGTAAATAGGTTGCAAGTGAACAAACATCCTGCGGGTACTTATCTCCCCTTCAAGGAAAATTTGGAAGTACATACTTGAACAAACAACATTTTATAGCTGATGTTAATTATGTATAGCAGTCTTTATGTTTTTGTAAGCCTATTTTTAAATAAACCGCATTACAAAATGAATAAGAACAACTTTTTTGCCAAACGAAATCGTTTGGAATTAAAGAATATGAAACTACAAGTTGTTCGATGCAAGAGGATTAACGAAACATCAACCCAATAAAAAAAACATAAAACAATTGAAGAAAATGTCAAGATTTCATGACATATTTATGTTTATATTCAAGTACTAAACAAGCAAGAATGAATTCAGATATGAATAATATTTACAAAGTTATACTAAAAGTAAATAATATTTGCTCGAGACTTTCAACAAACAAAAGCTGAAAATCAGAGTAACTACCCGTGCATAATACTCATATGTATGCGACACAACACATATTTACGCACATACGAATACATATAAAGACAAAGCAGAGACATTTAATGTTGAACAAATTTCATACCATCATTACCATGATATGAATACATGTTGCGCTCTTAATAGTCGAGATTATTCTTTTTTTCTTCTTTTTTTTTGTGTGGTGGAAATACAAATATGAAGGAAGTTTATCCTTGTAGTTGTTTGCTTGCATTTCTTTTTGTCTTACATATGTATGTTTTTTATTAAGGATATAAAAGCTTTACAATTTACATTATTTAATTCTTTACGATGTCATATCGTGTATAATAATAATTTGAAAAATATTAGTTCGAAAAAAATTATATACTAACAGTAATATACAACTGCAAATGGGAAAATCGTGTTCTCGCCTCCTAACAATTTTGGAAATAAAAAAATTCTCATAAATGTTCTATAAATGTAATTTAACATAACATGTCTTAATTGTTGTACATTTAATATAAACCAATTCATCATGTAAGCACGTGCATCCTCCTTAGCCGGTTATCTGCAGCAGTAAAATTTGCCAAATACAAAATTCAAAACATATATTCGTTTCCTTTTTCGTACTACAAATTCCAACCAATAATTTAATAAGAAAATTAAAATAATTTATAAATAATAATAAATTGTCATCTTATATTTATTAAGGCCCTACTTCATGGAGCCGATCACAACTGAAATGGGACCACCATGCGTATGAGCAATGAAAGTCAACAAATGAAAGATTTACTTGCTCATACGCCATAATGCGTATGAGTACTTTTGCGGCCTTTAAATCGGCCAAATTCCTCACCTGCTGTTGAGTCGGCTGGTGCATGTGTTACTGTTGCAACTACTGGGATCTGTGCAACTGCTCCTGTTGTTGATATTATGGATGAGGAAGAACAATTGTATTGTTGTTGTAGTTGCTGCTGTTCTTGTTGTTGCTGTTGCTGTTGCTGTTGCTGCTGAACTTCATGCTGCTGCTGCTTTTTGTTGCTTTTATTTTTTTTATAACGACAGCCACGAAATCGACACATACTTGCAGCCTGGCCCATTGGGCCCGCAAGCAATGCAAACGTTAAACCCTCCGTTTTAATGAATTTAATTTTGAAAACTTAAAGCAAACTGTTTCATATATAAATATGTTGCCGGTGCCAACAATAAATAACACAACAACTGAGTTTGTAAATCGATCAAAAGGGCAATTATCGCTATTGAACGACAGTAGAGTAACTGCTGTTGGAGCGTTTTCCTTGAATACTGCTCCTCTACCATAAGTTAACAGCAATGACAATGCTTTTAAACAATTATGTTGTTGATGATTTGACTTACGGATATAATTTAACTGCTTTGATATTTTTGGTAATAATGAAACTGTTGGCATCAGTTCGCTCGACTTGGTTTCAATTACAAAAAAGTTGTTTAAACTCTTCATGCTAAATTTTGTTTGAGTATTTTATTTTTGTGTAAATTGTTTTATTTTTTGATTTAATTTCTTTTTAATAATTTTCCATAAATTTTGTATGTTGAAATTAAACTTAATTCGGTTTATGTTTCGAATTCTGCATTAATGCAATTCGGTTGTGTGAATGTGTTTTATTATTATCATATTCAGGTAATCCTATTAATATTTAAGTCATTAATTTATGAGCTGAAGGGTTTCTAACGGAATGACTTTTGGTAATTATTCTAGATTACGTTCGTTCAATTATATTCTTCAATTATATTCTATATGTATTTTACTTCTTTTAATGCATGTGTGAATTGAAAAATTCAAATGCTATTTTTTACCACACTGAAGTCTGGGTACGCACTGCAATGGCTTCTAGAAATGGTTGTAAAGTGATAAAGTGCATTATCATTCTTTTTCACTTAAAGATATTAACAGATTATTTCAAAAGTTCTTTAGTGCATATGCGTGAATTATAAGAATATGAAATTCCTATGCATGTTAAAAATTACGCTTTGCAGATCATTGCCATGGAAATTTAGAGGAAATTTTAAATAAAATTAAAATTATTGTGTTTAATTATTATTTCTACCAAGATTTTCTGATAACATTAAAAAATTTAAAACGATAATAAAGCAAGGCTATTTTGTTAATGTAAAAGTTCTTTGTTGTTGATGTCCTAATACGTGTAACTTATGAAATTGTGGTTTCCATTAAAATTGTTGATGAGATTGGTCGGTAAATTGACGGCTATTTCTTGTTATTTAATAAACTTCAAGCAAGCAATCCTTAAATATATGTGCACTTGTAAGATAAGAGTTTTTATGGGGGTGATATGAAAGCGTGGAATATTATGAGAAAAATAGTACAAAAAAAAATCACACACAATAGTTTCCGGCTTAACCATTTTCAGACATAAAAGAATGTAAAGGCTGGGTCTTCTAAAATAGTAAATTATTTTCAAACCATACGAAATTTAAACACGTTTTTAATCGATTTACAAATAATGTTGAAAGATATTCAAAATTTATACTTTTTCGTAAAAATAGTGACTTGAAAGTTCCTTGATATAAATACAAAATTTATTTTTAAATCGATTCCGCCTTCGATATGTTACAGAAAGCAAAATATTTTAATTCGTTGCAATTCTTATAAGAAATAGTGTAACTTGTAATTTACAATTTGACTGGAAATTCCAATGCGCGTCATTGTTTTTTTATTGTTTTAAATTAATTTTTTTCCAAGCATATCCAATAGTAGTTTTAAAAATCAGCTTTATAACGACTCAGTTATCTACGCTGAACTGTTTCGTTTAATTGAATTTAGCAGTGGTGAGATAACTTTGCTTTATGTCGCACTACTGCATTTAAAGATTTAAACGTAAAACGGTTGGGCATTTGCCTTGTTGATGGCAAAATTATTGATTGGAATTTCAATTCATTTGCATGCACCCTTCACCATTTAAACCAGTACACATATACGAGGTGTGATCAAAAATAACCGTTATTTAGGAGTAAATTTTTCCAAAAGTATTTATTTATTCATTAATAACTATCCTCTGCTCTTCACTTCCTTTTTTTTCGGTGTCTTCAGTTTTTGGAAAGAGGAAAAAGTCAGCGGGGGTCAAGTCCGGTGAATTCAATGGTTTAGGCACGATTACGTGCAAAATGGCTGATATTGTCAACATATATAACAGACATCTATACCAACAAAAAAAAAACCAAAACGAACACTCGTAACTCACGAAATTTGAAAATAACGATTTTTTCTTATCACGCCTCGTACATACAGCTTTGCACAACAATTTGGTAGTTTTATTTAATTGATACGAATATTGTCTTGAAAATTGTAATAAATTCAACATTTAAATATAATTATGTAAAAATGAATCCAGCCAAAATGTTTTTCAACTATTGTACAATTTAAATTTATTTTTCCCAAATTTTAGAGAACTCATTTATATGCGACCTTTAAATCTAAAATGCTTCGAAATGTTAATTTTCTTATTACTGATATTAAAGGCGAGACAAACAATACATTGAATTTAAATTATACTCACACAGAAGAAGTAAAAATGAGCACAATATAAGAGATCTCGTGTTACCCTAAACACCCTACAAAGGCATACTAACAATAATAATCCGTACGTGTTGCAAATGAAAGTGATTGGACAGATAAAATAAATCAAACAGTTTTCCTTTCAGCGAAAAGGCAATGTCTGGAAAGGAAATGTGGTGGTGCGTATAATCATAATTTTTCAATTTTCGAAACACTCACTTACATATATTTTCTAGATAACAGAGAATAGAAAAGTTACAAAAACCCTTCAAAACATGAATATGCAAAAATAAAATGAAAAAATGGTCAACATAAAGCCAAATCCCAGGTCGTCTACGAGTACGAGCATGTTGTGAAAGGGAAGCTTCATATTTTGTTCGGTATTCCGTGGTCCGTGCTATAAATTATGTAAACGATTGTAGCGTGCACAGAAACTCGCAATTATTACCATTTTGTGTTGTTAGTTTTGGACCATCGTAATCGCATATTTTAATTTTCATTCTATTCGAATATTCTATTGTGCTTTGACATCTGTGTGCATGTATGCGTCATTAAAAGTTTCTATTACACTCCCAAAAATACTGTGTGTGTGTGAGTGTGTGTGTGAATGTTTAATATACATACATACTCGTAAACGTAAAACGATACCAAAAAATTATTTTTTCTGGTTGTCGTTTTTGTCAATTGTAAGATTTTTATAATTCAATACCAACTCAAAGACGATTTGGCCAAATGCTTGAATATGATATTGAAAAAATAGGCGGTTTCCAGCAGATACTGAGTAAGTTTGCTTACCATAGATACAAAAGGAATAATAATTATTTAAATGTTGTACTTCAGGGTGATTTTGTTATTCAAATGACACCTGATCTGATCAGGAATATTTAATATTTGGAATAGACACTTGAAAGGTCGTTTTGAAAGGCATGAGTTGCGGAGATGTATTTTTCTAAGAATATCCGAGAATTATTTTTAAAAAGCATCGTTTATTGAATGCATATAAGAACTTCACCGCTGAGAAGTGCTTCTTAGCTTTCGACAATGAAAAATATTTTTTGAAAGTTAGAGGAGTTAAACAAGTATAAAAAACATCAGGCATTTGTGTTTGAATTATTGAATGTGAGTAAGGTATGATACAACGCAATGCCGCCTTTTTCAAAGTAGAAGAATAAGAAAAGTGTTTCACTAATTTCGTATTTAATGAAAGTTTCATGGAATACTCTTTTATATAAAATATCTTTCCGTTCGGTCACTGCAAACCTTTGGCCACCTCCCTCTGAAATACACAAGTTTGCATATAATGCATTTCTCTCCCATAGTCTATTAAATTTCAACCATTAATTTCATACCATTTTTCATTTTAATTGTCCTCAGCTTTTCTCGCCTTACAAATATTTATTTTATTTTTTTTTTTCTTTATTATATATTCCTTTTTTGTGTCGACAAGTAATAAAAATATGGTGTAGTGAAACACGGAATGTTTTGTAAGGAATTTGAATAATTGAATTATACGAGGATATTACACGAAATGCAAAATTTCGTATTTTTATTCCAGTACTTTATTAGCATGTAAGGTTGTGAGTCCTTTCCATGCGTGAATTTGTTAAAGCAAATGTATGCATTAAGTGATACGATAGAAATTAAACTGTAGTATATTCCCAATTCGTTGCAACTGACTGTCACTTCCAATGCTGTAGTTCATTTTTCATTAAATTTATTATGGTTTAGTATCTTATGTCGTCCTTGAAAGAAAAACAGCGTAAAATTCACAAGCATGTTAAGGATTAAAATATAATTTCATGAAATTTACGTAATTTTTAAATTTTCTTGCAACGTAACAAATTCCTCTTTTAAAGTAAAAATGTTAGAAGAGACTTAAATTAAATTAGAAAGAGACTTAAAATTAAATAAACAATATTTCAAAGTAATTTGTTATAATTTGTAGTTCAATAAATTCTACAAAAGAAATAACATACAAGTATTTATAAAAATTTTTATGCAAAAGTTCAAATAACAAGAAATTTCTCAAATTCTTTAATTTGAAAAAAAAAAATATTAAATATCATAAAAATAAAGTGAATTTCCAAGCTAGATTTCGACAAAACTACGTTTATAAAATAGATATCGCTGCTCTCACTTTCAAAGTTTCGGGGATATTTTGAAACCAGAGTAATCAGTTACTTATGGCAGTCCGAATTGATAACCAAACCGTTGCGTTGCGTATTATATTGTTGTATATAATGTTGTATGCGTATTATAATTATTATTCGTGCAAATAAAAATAATAAATGTAGATTATACGACCTTATGTCATGATAGTGATTAAAAATTTAAGAAGAACCAAAAAAACACTTATATGCAATGAATTTTTTCATAAAATGAATGCAATGCTTTTAACTCATGCATTAGCTCAAATCGCATTGGCTTTGAAAAACTGCGAAACCAATAATGGAAAACTGTGAAGGAAGAATTTATTCAGTAAGATTGCATATGATATAATTAGCGCTTTACTCATAAAATAAGTAAAAACTAAAAGACATTGGAAGAAACATTTGGATTTATCTATTCTCGTCTCATAATTTGCAACATAGAAAAAACTTGCAAATTCATATGTATAAAATTTAAAGTAAACAGAAAATTATCTCTTGATATGACACATAAAACATCATTGTCAAAGATAAGAATTTGTTTCAGATGAATTTTTCTATAAATTTATTAAATGTTTGACAAATTTAAAGTGTTAATTCACACTTGCAGGTTACGTGGTGCATTTATTAACTTTTATAACTTTTTATTAACTTATATCTTATATATATATTATTTATATATAGTAATATATATAAGTTTTAATATATATTTTCATTTCTACAACTTTTAAATAAAAATGTTTAAATAATAAATGAAGTTTTTATTCAACTTTGAGAGCAATGAAAGAAGGCAGCAATACACATAAAGTAGGCTATTCGGCCAGATTTTAAAGAAATTATATATATATATATATTGATAGAGAGTTACGAAATTATTGTATATATATATATATATATATATCTAACTTTAATAAGAAGCTGAAGGTTAAGAAAAGGGCCCGAACAATTGTTCATTCTGCATTTTGAGAATAAACTCGCTCTAAATGCAAAGAACTCATTTTGTACTCAAAATCGTTTCAGGCGTCAAACTTCCACCTCATGATACTAGAGATACTGATTTGAAAACTAGTTTTACAATTATAACCAATTTTTTGGAAATTCACTAATAATTATGTTTCTCTGTTATTGCTACACGTATTCAGGCATCACGAATTAAAAATAATAATAAGCAATAAAAGTCTTTAAAACTGATACAGCTGAAGTTATAGCGTTTTTTTAAATAAAATAATAATCACGACTTTATTGAAACCGAATATTTCGATACTTCATCAATGAAAAATTGAATACTTTTCGTGTAAATTTTTGACAAAAAATCTTATATTCTTTTTTGTCATGGAAAATGAAAATATGACGTATGCAGAGAGGTGTAGGACTTAATAAAATTACAAAATTGCAAAATTTAAAATTTTACTGGTACATACTACGATAAGGTACTAAAGAATAAGAAGGTTAGCAAACTAGTTTTAATTGTAAGGACAATGATATTTGTAGTTGAATCTCAAATTCCACATCAAATAGAAAATGTTTTAAATTTGCTCAACATTTTTTTCTTTCAAGCTTTTGTGTCGAGCCGCACATGGTTTTTCTTTTGTTTTGTTTTGTTTCGTTCAATTTATTTCCCATTTAATTATAACGACTTTTGTGTGTGCAAAACCAAAATGAAAATATAGAAGAAAAGCCTAATGGTTTAGCAAAACTGTCGTAAAAAGAAAATAACGTCAATGGCCAGTTTTTCTAAAAATATACTCACAATAAACCAAATAATAATAATAATCGTAATGACAGAAATAAAAACGCCTCAAATCTTGAAATAAATATTAATTTCAAAACGCTTTTCTTGTGGTTAAAAGGGTGTTAAATCTCTGCTCAAAATAAGAACGGTATTAAATTAGGTAGCTCATTATTAATGCCTCATAAAATTTCGTTAGATATTTGCAATAACAAAGTTTAAATACACATACATGTATATCGTATGTACAGTACACACTCGATATTTATACTCTTAATTGCCCTTAATCCGAGTTTCGTTACATTATACATTAACGTGCTACAAAATACTGAAATTTCAGTTGTGGATCACGGCTAATGAATGGAACATGAGTTTTATTTTTTTTTTATTTTTTTTTTCTATTTTTATCATTTTTCAAATTTTTCATTTTTGTTATTTTATGGTACACTCTCCAATAACACATTTTCATAATTCTAATTTACTATTCGACCGCTTATGTATAAGTACACGCAGTTCAAAAAAATATGGTTTTACAATAACTTTATGCCTGACCACGACATGTGCATGTCTTTTAAAAAACATAAATTAACCTTCACAGATTTATTTCAAGAAATGTAAATTTCACAAAAATTCATAAATTTCATTTATTAATAGAGAGTTACGAAATTATCGTCTCATATTATTCATGTATGGGAGGCCTTCCTTTAAATGCACATAACTTTAAATAAATAAAAAACGGAATATATAAGCAAACATGTAGTACACACATGTTTATAATTAAGTGAACCTTGTAGCCTTCAAATATAGAAACAGAATTATTCGCTAGAGCGGAGCCAAATTATTTTTTCATTATGAAATATTTTACACTTCATTAAACTTAAAGAGAGTTCATGAAACATTCCTTGAAAAATGTAAAATCCAGCACATTTACACAAGTGTAAATGATAACTTTCAGACAATAAATGCATTTTCTGCTTTTTTCACTAAAAAAAAATAAATCAGTAACAGCGAACATCAAGCAGCCACAAAGTTTACTACACATGCAAATGAACACATTGCATTATCGGTATTGAAAAAAATTGTTTACAGGTGAGTTGCAGCGGCAAGCTGGAATTTTACAAAAAATTTACAATATCAAATGTTAAGTTATAAAATTATATTCCTGCAGATACGAAATGATAGTTTCGTCTGGTAATGTCTCCGCGAATGTCAAACTCAGCCAGATAAATTATTTTCTTTACGTTTGTCAAAAGAAACATTAGAAACCTACGAAAATTTTATTATTGTCGAGGGTCCACCATTTTTGAAGTAAAATAAAGATATAAATGAAACGAAAGAAATTTAGCAAATATTTACATATGTATACACATTTAAATGTGAGAATTGTTGTAAAAGTTGGACAATAACGCACGTTACTTATTTTGTTTCTTTCTTTCTTTCTTTTAACAAAATTTAATTCTCACTTGAAATTTGAATTGATAAATAAATATTTACTTCCTCTACAAGCGACTTATAAGTCTAAGTGATATTTGAAACGGAAGTACGTTCGTTTCACATCTAATTTCATCAAAATCTATAGCTTTTAAATATTTATTATTAGTGCTGGAAATAAAAAAAAAACGTCATTAATTCTTAAAATAATGAAAACATTAACACCTTCATTTGTTTTGCCTTCAATGTTTCTTTTGGCCCACTCTAAAATAACAAAATAATGTTTATAGTTTATAGTCAAATGCTACTTTTGAAAGAATTTTAAATAAACTGCCATAAATTTGATAGAAAAGAATTTCGCTTTTGTCGCAACAATATGGCATTAAAAGAAACACAAGACCTACCTTAATACAAAATCTTTAAAGGGAATTTTTTTTTTTAAGAATTTTAATTTATTGATTTATTTTGCATTTACAAGGTAACGTCAGAAAGCAAATTATTTCTCTTAATTTTTCCTATTTTCATTCAAAAAACGATTTTAATATAAAAAAATAAAAAGTTTTTCAACTCAATAGATAGTATTCGTTTTTAAATATAAATTTGTTTGCAATATTCGGACATTTTCATTAATTAATTTTAGAGAAGAGCAACCACATCAGACCGTACATGTCTCACACATGGCTGATTACAATCTGATTGGTGAAGAAACCGGGCAGTCCAAAAGTCCCGTTTCCATTCACTCTCTACTAGTACGGTTTATTTTTATTAAAATTTCTGTTACTGTATTCTGAATAATTGTGAGCGGACCTGCACTTACATGCACTTAGTAATGAAATGAAATATGAAGTATCGCTTCAACACTGCGATTTGTACAATAATATTTTGCTAGTGCAAGTTTTTCCATAAACAAGAGTAAAAAAGAAATCGATTTATAAATTTAAAATTTAATATTTTCAAATCTAACAATAAGGAAGGCGCTTAACTGAGCTCCCATAATGCAACCAGAATGAAAGGAGCAGTTGCACTAACATGTACAAACAGACTGACCATTAAAAGTTGTACCAGTACCACAAAGTCATATTTCCGAGCATTTATAAACATACAGACACAATTAAAAATATAATTTGAGTGATAATTACTGCATATATGGCAGCGAAATATTTGAAGAATTCGTTATTAAAGTATTCAGGGTCAGCGGACCTGTAATAGAAATATGAAAATAACAAATATTTGTATGTATGTGGCCGGGCACCCTGCACCCTGCCGGGCTTTCAGATATGGAAGTATGTACAGATTTATTTACGGTTTCATTAATTTCATTAAATGGTTGAAAGTATTTTGAGCCTTAAAACCTTAAAGAATTTTTTTCTTTTTTGCTGTTATTGAACTTTTATTGCACTTTTGTTATTGAAATTCATTTGCAACTGAAAAAAGCTCCAAACGCATTAAATTTTATCGATTATAGTGTGCGTTTAATTTGCTATTGGACTCCAATTCAATTACTAACGACTGACTGGGGAATGGTAGGCTGGCATTCTGGAATGGTTGAGAAAAACAAAATGCAAAAAATAATGTAATGAAATAATATTATCAAGAGTACGAAATTTTTATCTTTTTATTTATATTTCCATTTTCTCTCTGGAGTTGTTTTTACACTTAATTGAATTTTTTACAAATGCAGCAATTAAGCAAATATATTCAGTATTGTGCAGTAAACCAGCAACCATTGAGACAGTCTGTAAGTATGTCTGGCATATACATCTGAAACTGGGTTAGTCAGATATTCCCGGTATTCCCATTCATGTGAAGAGCAGCAATCAGTCAGATTAGTTTTATGATTCTTCTTGTTTGCTTCCATACATGAATGAATGCAAAATAGATTGCATTGACATGTAAAATTTGTTTACTTAATAGAAGTTTGGTTCCTTCTATTATTAAATGTTTTGATACATACTCTTACACATAAATATTGTTTATATTAAAAGTGCTTAAAGTGTTATATTTCATGATGTAAAATGTGTTAATAACAATTAGCAACCTCTTGGTGTCAATAATTGTCAATGGCTGTCGTCATTTAAGAAACCAGGAAAATATGTCGAACAAATGCGCACTTACTGTACTGCTCATTATAAGCGATTTTCTGTTCAATCTGTAATCACTGTTTCATACAAAATTAAATAATGCTAAATAAGTTCAATTACGTAATGTAATATATAATAACCATTTGCATGAAACAAAAAGTTTTGCCAAATATTGAATCAACAGCAATTACAGAATTTTTTACGCTATGAGCTGTTTACACGGATGTTCCACAGACTTCCCATAACTCAACTTCGTGTTTCTAATAAAATTGTTTAAAAAATATATTAAAAAAGAGAGTTCTCTTAAAATGCATCCATTTGTGCTTATGATCATATAATATTACCTAGAAGATGCGAGTGTAGCCGTAATGGGCCTTGAATAGGCGGAAGGAAACGAGACGAGTGAGAAGAATTTTAAAATGGGCAGGTGACGGATAATTAATGTTAATTAAAATTTAATGCAAAGAGAACAAAATCGAGCAAATTTGCTACTCACGTATATTTTTCTGTACACAGAGAGATATGTGTATTTAAAAAGCATGGACATGTGTATATATGTTTGTATGTAATTGTCACTCTGATTATTTAGTGGGTCTTACTTTCTCTTCATCAACGATTTATTTGCGAGCATAAATTTTTATTTTAGTCGACTGCGTTTGCGTTTGATTCTGCGACTTTTAAAATTGTTTGTCACTTAATAAATGTTTTTTCTTCTAGTTCTTCTCCTTTTTGCGCACCAGATATTTTGAGATAAATTGAAATTTTCAAAGCTTCATCTTATCTTTAATTTTTAAGTGAAATAACACAAATTAAATACATAAAATTAAATACATATTTACAAAATAGTTGAGGTTATTATTATTCGGATTTATTTAAAAAATTACCTCTTTAGCTCTCACAATAAAATAAACAACTACGTCATAATAGTTGTGTTTTCTTCGCAATTCGGTAGTGAATTTACGACACAACCTTAACAAATTCGGCATAATTTCTTATATTATGTATGAAATATATTATTTATTCTTTAGCTAATAATAGTTTTGTTATATGATACCTGATTGATAACATTTATAATGTAAACAACATTTTTTAAACAAACGCCACTGCTGATAGCCACACTATGGTATTAATTGAAGTAGGCTTAATGACTTAGTTATAATTTAACGATATATTTTAAAAAAGATTCAAAATTAATTTTCTGATACTCTTCTAACTAAACAGTTTGTTTCTATGTGTATATCCACAAACCTATGCAAGTTTTTGATAGAAGAGGGCGTGTAGCGCATCAACAACGTGCAGTTTCTTTAAACATGGCATTATTTGATAACGATGCAATAAAATATGTGACTTCTAATTTTAAAAAAATTGTTTATTTATTTTGGAACACCCTATATTATTACTAAGACATTTATTCGCAGTTTCAATTGGAAAAACAGAATAACAAGAAAATATAAAAAAAATAAATCACTTAATTGGTTCAATCAGTTGATGTTCTGTGTAAAAATTGTTTGACCTCGAAAAAAAATAAATCAAATTTTTTGGAAACGAAAAGAAAAAAATTTAAGTGAATTAAAGTTTAGTTTTGAATTTATTAAAACAAATCCTTAATATATTCCAACGATGTTTGTTTACTTTGACAAAATAAAGAAACAATACGTCGATGTGAATTTAATAAAATTTATCACGTGTGAATAATAGCATTTTTGTATCGATGGAAATGAATATTTTTTGAGGCATTGAAATAAATAACACAAAAATCGTCGCGAAATTAATGTAAAATGAATTGGGATGGGTTAGTAGAAACTGAGTAGATGAAAAAACACCAGATTTTCTGTAGTTGCCGCAATTTATTTGAATAGAAAATGTGTATAAATCAAATTTTATTTGCTACTGATTAAGTGAAATTCATTAGCTTTTGTCTTAAGAGCTTTAAGCGAAATAATTAAATCGATTAACATTTCTTTTATTGCGATTTCAAATAGTAGAGTATATTAAAAAAAAAAAATTTCTGCCATAATTAATATCCATACATATACATAAATATACTCGTATCTATATACGTATGTATATATAATACAATATATAAAAAAGAGTTTGCTCCCCAACTGCATTTTTACCATAATACTGTTTACAATACTGCATTCATAATGCATTTAAATTACTTATGCAAGTACATACCAGGCTGTTTTCCATAGGGCTGTAAAATTATAATGTTTGTATGTATCCATATATGTATACATATATACAACAAACAAGAAACCAACAGAACACCACAAAGTAAAAATTACAAAAATTTGAAAACTATTAAATAATTAACTACACCTGGGAATCGTTTACATCCACAGCCGATGCCGATCACACGACACATTGTCATACACGTGTGTTGCTACTCTATACATCGGTTAATGTATGTACGTGCTCATGTGTGTCCAAACATGCACACATTTCCACACATGTGTAGGTGCGTATTTATGCAGGCGTACGAAACAAACTTACATGCCCTTACACACAAGTATGTACATATACGAGTATATGAATATTGTATACATACGGTAATGGCATATAACTGCTTGATCGTAAATTTTATTTTTTTCGGTTTCCCCTTATTTATTTGATTACCTTTAAGAAGCAGTGCGCAGTGCGGGCGTAATGAAATATTCGCGTTTACTCATTAACAATATGGCAGAGAACATAAGACCATAACAAAATAAACACTTAAATATAAACAAAATATGTACGACTATATGATTAAATAAGGCGCCTTTTGATACTTAAAGGAGATACTGTCAGTATACTCATAGCCTGTATACACATAGAATCCATTTATTCTCTTCTATGCATTTCATTTGTTTTATTGTATTACCACATTATTTTTGTATCTCTTACATTCATTAATTTTTTTTTATTTTACACACGAAGTGAATTCGCCTTCAATACATTCGTATTTAAGGAGGTAATACGAGGCAAGATCGTATAACCAATGATGCCAATTCAGCAAAAATCATTGGCATTCACTTGTTAAATTTGTGAATAGTTGAAATGTATGAATAAAACATTTTCTCTAAATACGTGCATAAGCATATACATATGCATATACGAATGTGTACACGTATGTAGAAAAATAAAAGGAAATTATCCTTTTTTTTGATAATTTGAAATCCTTACTTGCTTTATTAATTTAATATTAAAAAAATTAATTAATTGGAAACTCTGTCAATCCGTACCTCCGGCTGTTATTACGCACAACAGAAAAATTCATGAGCATTAGTCTTAGACAAATAAAATGTTATAATCGCTGGTTTTTATTCTTAATGATAAATATTATCTGATCGAAAAGTGTTAACACAATGCAGTTTAAACGCCATACATATGTTGGCTTTTTTAATCCCTGTATACATATTAAATTTAATATGTATATCGCTTCCAAAGCGATGGAAACCAAGTAAATTAAAAATTTTAGTTTTTCATTCCTTTAAATGTTCTTATTAAAAAACGGTACAAAAATTTTGTATCTCCGAGGCATAAAGATGAAGAGTCCGCCAAATGTTTTCCTAAATTCTTGCCTTTTTCAAGTTTTCAATCTATGTAAACACAGTTACTCAGATCCATTTGTATGGATGTATGCATGTATATACATATGTGTTCTTGTATGGCTTGCATAAAAGCAAAAAAATTGTATTTCTTACTATCAGTTCCTTTGTTATTGCTTTTGCTTGAATTGTTGCGTTTTAAAGTTGTATTTTGCCATAAAGTAGAAACTGTAAATTTTATAACGAAAAGAGAATACACTGTTTCTCCCTTATATGTCATTCGTGTGGCTTATTTATACACACTTATTTACTTCTATAACGTGTTACTGGCTTTGTGTTTTTGAATTAACAAAAAGCTTAAGTGAATGGGGCGGAGAGGAAAATCGTAGAGTATATTTATAAAAGCAGCTGGTGTATACAATTACCTTTGAGATGGGCACTGATCAGCTATTGACGTGATTGAATGAAATTTTGCGTGATTTCGTGATATAGAAGCGTTTAAAGATCAAATTGACAGCCCTTTTAGATACACAAAGGCTTGAGTTTGATAACGAGAAACGAAAAGAAAAGACTAAGAGTACAGGCTGCACGTCTTAAAGTTTCTTTGTTGCAATTTCGTAGGAGAATCACAAGCTTTTGAGTGTTTGTTTGACGTTTTCAACAAAATTTAGCTTATCAGAAAAATTTTAAAAAAACTTGGTCAAAAGATACTTTGCATATCTGAAAGAGGTATAAGTAAATATTTACGTGTATATTTTGCATCGCTTACAGAGCCTCGTGCAGTACTAACACAAAACATTAAATATGTATTTTATGTGGTCTGCTTTGCAGCACATTATTAGCATTTCTGGATACCAGACCTGATTACACCAGTTAATTGTGCAGTACTAATAGAGCAATTGACAAACTAAACATTTTCATTTGATGAAAATTAGATTAAACAGAGACTTGAGTCGAGTCAATTGTTTAAATTTTTTTATTTCTTTATTTATGTGTTTATTTATATATTTACATTGTGTTATTAATTTTGTTTGATTTGTGCGGTTAAGCTAACCAAAAACAAACAAAAAATTAAAACAAAAATACTTTGATATTTTAATTGCACTGAAATTCCAAAAATTAAATTTAACTTCAATAAAGAATAAAATAATAAACTTTGTTTGTTATGTAGATTTACAAAAGTAGTTCCCATTTGACTTTTAAGAATATGGGCATAACATAGGGATTACTAGGGATTATTTTTCACAACTGTTTGGTTGAGAGCCTACTAATGACTTCTGTTTCCGTTTCTTAAACGCACAACAAAGAAACAGGTGGATTGGGGTATGCCACAAATAATAGGAAATTACTTTAAATGCTCCACTTTTATTCTTGCAACTTAAATGGACCACATAATATTTTCACTATTGTATCGAAATGGTACAAAAGCTATTTTCTTCCGAAATAATGAAGCTAGTGAACTTAGTGGTTACATGAGTAAGTCGAAAACAGATTAATAAGATAAGCGTGGACGGGTGAGCACCAAATGCATTTGTTTAATAATTGATTAGTAAAGAATTGCTCACTGTACCATTACTAGTTCGTAATAAAAAAATCAACAAGTAGATAAGACCAAAGTCACTCACTTACACACACACTTAATAGTTTTATGACACACTTACTCACTCGATTACTTTTTTTCGCTTTAACTCACGTTTATAAGAATCGCTTTGTATATTAGTATGTATTTGTATTATACAGCACTTAGTTCGGTCACATTTTCGAAATTGTGTTTGAGTGCGAGCAAGTGTGCTTATTAATACAATGATACACATTTTTCTCTTGCTATTTACAACAAAAGCGAAATACCTACTATTTGTACACCCCACAATAGATAGAAAAATGGGCAGATATTAAACAGCAGATACATACATATAATTATACAACGCTATCTATGTCCGTCTATCTGAATTCAGTCACATTAACTTGAAATTTATGTGTGTTTGTGGCGGGTCCTATTAATACTTGTGCCTCACTAATTATAAATATTTTCGTATGCTCTGTAAAGTTATCAGAACAAAAAGGCACAATCTTATTTAACTTTGATTTTTCTGTTTTAATTAAGGCTTTAATGTAAAGCTATTTCTGGTCATGGAAATGACATATGCATGTATAGAAATATGTCTGTAAGCCCATATGTATGAATATGTTTATGTAAATATCATTATTATAAAATAAATCAGGTGCAGAAATTGTTTATTTCTACACCAGTAAGTAAAATAATTTGTAGTTCCTTTTTCGATGGAACCAAAGTATATCAATTAGGAAGTAACGAAGTTGTAGCATCAAAAAGAATGTAATAAATTTACCACAAAAGTGATTTACAGTAACTTTAAACAATACTTAACAGGTAGATGAGAAATGTAAGGGAAAATATCAATCATCTGTAAATCGATAGAACTATGCACATCTAGATATATCTATATGCCACTGCTGTTTATGTAACTACCGAAATTCTTAGTTGCTTTCGACAATAAAGCTGAGTTCAAGATCAAACATTTTTCCCCAGAAATTTTTTTATGTAAAGTTTGTCGTGTCTCCCCGTATTGAAATAAAATTTTACAAAGAACTATCAACATGAATTAGTTTAATTTTACACTTTTTCTAAACAAAAGGCAATTAATAGTTATCAAATTATGTAATAACTGTTGCCAACAGCAAAATAGTGGTTCCATATTAGAAGAAATTGGTGTGATTTAATTAGAGCCAGAGCTGGCTCTCATAAGCATAGATTTTTATATAGATTGTTCTTAGATAATTCGCTATACCAGTTAATGTAATAAATCCAACGGTTCATTCCCTAAGGATTTCCTTTTGATTGTACTGCAACACATGCTTGTATAAAATTATACAAAATACGCTTTTTGGGAGAAAAAGGCTTGCGGATTTTAAATGAATTTATTATTTAAATAAAAATAAAGTTTCTATTTGCGCCAACCGCAGTAAAATTCTTTGCATACGCCTTTTTATAAATTCACTTGAAAAAATGGATATTAAATGGCAATATATCTGAATACCAATTAAACTTTTTAGTGAATAAATGTAAATATATATGAATGCATGTATATATCGATTGTATCAAGTCGAAAGGGCCTAACTCGCATATTTTTTTAGTGATTCCAATTTACATTCAGTTCATACACTGCAATAAATTGAAAGATATATTGAGAGATCAACGATATATTAAAATATGATATACACCTATCAAAAATCTATATATATCTATGTATATACCCCTTCTCCTATATACATATACATACATATATGCACGTGCATGCATATAAATAATTTAAGAAAAATATCAAAACTCAAAACAATTGATAAAGTAATTTCATAACCATTTTATATTAACACAATAATTGAATCTTAATGTGCACAGTATTATTATAGTTGTTATTTTATTAATTTTTTTTATACACTTGTCCATTATTGTTTGCAATACCCCCAATATTGTTTGACGTTCGCAGGTTAAGCAAATGAGAGAGTGAAATGTATGTAGAACCTGGAGTTTAGGGAAGTAAAGTAAATTAAATGAGTCACAACTTTAATATCAAGGTTATTGGTAAGAAGGACTGCCCCAAAAGCAATGTTTTACTGACCCGTTACATAAACTCACTATGCTACGCCCTTTTTCCTAAACATAATTGCACAATTGTATTGTTAGCTAAACTATGTGCAAAACTAGAAATTGAGTTAATTTTTTTTGCAACAAAAGTGCACCGCAACGTATGCATATATAAGTATGTATGTGTGTATCTCAAGTGGATGCATTTAGTATATCTAAGTAGACGTGAATGTGTAACAGCTTGCAGCAACTATACATTCATACTTGCACTTATATGCCCTCATGCATGTTTGTATGATTCTGTGAAAATGTATGAATTTGTGAAAATACGTAAATATGTATGTATGAATGTTTGTATGCAATTGCCAAAAATTGCGGCAAAGCTTATATGAAGAGGCTCTCCTCTAAATTCATACGAATTGTCTACAGAGAATTTCGCTCGCGAAAATCATGTCTAATTAATTAGAGTTTAAAATGGTCTGCAGAGCAGTTTTGCTAATTCTTCGATGTTGAAATATTTACGATGTGCTTTTTTTTGGCCAATTCGTCTGTAACTTTTTTTACTACATTAAGTAAATATAACAAAAAAAAAATTATAATAATAATAAATAAATAATAATGATGATAATAAGTTAACTTAAGAAATTAAACAATTGAAGCAGCAGATATGTTCCGCTCAGAGACCAAAATGAGGTTTGTTCATGAAATCCAAAAATTTCATATTGAGTAGATTTGAAAGTCAAGCCAGGACGAGAGCTCTGTAACCACATGTATAAAAACAAGAACATTTTGATGAAAGCTTAGCTTTATTTCCTCGAGAGTTTTTCTTATTTAAGAAAGACGTTTGAACTCATTAGGAGAATGTTTAAACAGACTACTATAGAAAATATTTCCGATCTCTGGAAATTTTAAGCGCCATTTTATCCGTATAAAAGTTAAAATACGCAGCTCTCTCTTCTTCCCAGCATTGTTTAGCAGAAGAAGGCAGACAAAATGTTAGATTTTTAGTGCATACGATGTCTGCATGATACGTAGCCTAGTTTAGGTATTTATTTCAAAATTAAAACAGATATCAATCAGATGAAAAATAGTGGAGTTTTAAATAAATGATCAACTTATAGAGGCCATTTAATATCCTTAAAAATTCTATTGTTGGCGCATACAAGTTCAATGCAGGCATAAAAACTAACACTGTTTCAGTGTGCAGAAAAAATATTTAAAAGCTTTGAAGGTTCTAGAAACTTTTTTACTGAATTTTCAGGGTTCCCAATTTTGTTCCATTTGAAATATCAATCCGAAAAATTTAAATGAACCTTTATGGCGCAACGCATAAAGTTTTAGAACAGTTTTTACTAAAGCGATGAAGGTGAGTGGAGGAAATGTTTTACTAGATACAATACTTGTGCAAACCAGATATACCCAAATAATGCTAATAGCAATGTCTATATCTACATATAGACATATGAGTATCGAAGTAAGTACACATCCTTATCAAAACCACAATGATAACAAAATTGTGTTGTTTGCATTAATTGTTGATATTACATGAACATTTTTCAAAGACGCACAAATGAAATAGCTGCTGCTCAAATACATACTCGCACTTGACTTAATTAATCAATTAAAACAAAGTACAGGATAATTGTAGATGGAAAATGCCTCCAATCGCAATTGGATGTATTACAGAATAGTATAAATACAAACAACAAGATGTTATCACAGAATTTGTAGTAGTGTATTGTTTTTAGAATTGTATATAAGAAGTGCCCTTTTTACGATAAGAAACTACAATTTTTCAAGCAAATGATTGTAGAGCGAACAAATAAAAAAATATACGAGTAAAGCAACAGTTGCAACGTTACATTTTCTTCAATTTTATTTTTCTTTTCATATATTTTTGTATTGTGAATACATGTAACCATGAATATTCCTTTCGCGTTTATTTGTTTATATGTTTATCACTTCAGCTTGTTATATTTTATAGATACTTCTACTTTCGTCAACTTTCCAAGTGCAGATCTCTTAAATTGACAAAAATTAAACACATCCATACAAAAAAAAATAAAAAAAATACACCCACACACACATACCTAAATAAGATCAGAATACTTGTACGTCGTCTGCCTTTAAATATGAAAATTGTACAAACTACTACCACTTACATACATATTTGTGTAAGTAAGTACATGCATGCATACGTAAGTGTACACCCATATGCACATACATATAGATGTATATATTTCATATATATATTTATATATATATGTACATATTTCAATAAATATTTAAATATGCTCTCGCGCATACATACGAGTACATACATATGTACATATATGTACTTACATATAGATGTACATATGTACATATATGTACTTATGTATGAAGGGTATGTAAATATGATTGCGGATTTACAGTTACTGTATTCGTATTCGAATTCTTCATTTTATTTATTAAATGAATGAATGAATATGAATATAAAAGGAACCACATTTCAATAAAAATAAAAAATAATAAAACACACACCAACCATCGCTACACATTGGAGATTGACATATAAAGATGAAGTGGAGAGACATTGTACTATTTGTTTATTTGTTTGAAAATTTCATTTAATGGAATTTTTGCATCTTTCAGGTTTTAGAAACGTTTCGCCTAGAATGTGAGAATGGTTGAAAATCTTCAAGCACTAAAATTTGTTAGTTTGAGCTCATATTTTGTTAATTTATATATACATATGTACATATGTACATAATTTATATGTAATTTAAAATATTATAAAACCTTTCATTTTTAAACTTATTGCACAATATTTTGATTTCTTTTTAATTTTGCGTTATGATATTATTTCTATTAATTATTCATTTTAAAATAAAAATATATGTATTTTGGAAGTACATATGTATTTCTATTTACACTCAAATTTGCACATGTATACATTTTAACAACATTCAAATAGACTTCACACGATATCTTGACTTTTTTTATTCTTTTGTAATATTTCAAACGTCATATTTTAAGTTAAAACACTTTCTTCGTATATTTCATACTTTATATTTTAACAGAGAAGAGAAATGTACATTAAGAAAATTTGACTTTGAACCATTAATTAGCATTTTTTTATTTTAGTTGGGTAATTAAGACTCGAAACTTTTTCTCGTTTTGTTTGAAATTATTAAGAATATTATAAAATAAAAATTTTTTTAATTTTTCATGTTCATTTTATTTTTCTATAAATTGCAATTTTACATAAAATTAAAATAAAATTACTTAATTTTATTTTCTTTTACGAAACTTTCACTTCTTTCAAAGCAACCGTTCTCAACGAATATCTGTGCGATACTAAAACAGCTTTTGCTTTAAAAATTTAATAGTGCATTTACTCGGTTTTCCTATTTGTTAGTTCACATACTACGGCGAATTTATCTTTTTTCTCGACTTTTCATTTATTTTGTTTTGTTTTTTTCATTTCTTCTTGGCGTTCATCTCATTCATTCATTCCCAAAAAAGACTCTCTCACTAAAAACTTTAACCAGTGTCGCCAGACTCGCCTAATCAAGAAGATACCAGTGCAATCAGTTTCTTTAAAATACATTTTACATGTAAAATGTATTAAGAATCAGAATCATCATATAACAAGTTTGCAGAACGCACATTTATATAACAGTTTTTCCGTACTTTACCAGTCACATTACGCAACGATGAATTTGGTAGTGTATTCTCAATTTGAGTGTTTAGCGTAAACAAAAATTTAGATATTGAAAAAATGCGTTTTTTTATATAAATATTTTTAAAAATAAACAATTCCATTCGTTGAAACTCTTTTGCAAAAGGTGAGTTCAAATTGAAGGTTTAACACACTTACTATAGCTGAATTAATAGGTGGGAGCTGCTAAGAAACAAATGGTAAGGTTATGACGATCATCCCCACCTGGAGCAAACATAAATATTAAACATTTTCATGAAAATTTATCAAGTATTTTAATTGCTCACACGTATGCATAATTTTATGTTTCCTCACCCAAGTAAAAACAATTAATGAAAATCTAACACAAAAATACTCGGTGTTCTCTACCACTATCTCTTAATGCACATAATGTTTTTTTAATTTTGTTTAATTTCCAAAAGAACCATTTCTATGGAAGGAAAAATAAAAAATTATAAAAAAATTACGAAAATATTTCATAGACCATTTTAGATCAATTCAATTTAATGCAATTCCTGTAGATTTGAAAAATTATAATACAGGATATGCATCTACATACATACAATATATGGACGTGTGTGGATATATGTATATTTTTAAAATATTTGGTTTAAATACTTTAAAAGAATCTTTTATGCCACGTAATTAACAAGTGAAACCAAATATGTATACAAATACAGGCATACGAGTATACATATATGTATGTACGTATGTAGCGCGCAATTTTAATTATTTCTTATCAATATTTTAACAAATGTTTCTATCACAAGGAATAAAATATAAAAAGAAACTTTACACAAACACAATCATGCGTAGGCACGTATTAATGGCTATCTAAGCAGCAGATAAACAACTTATAATACAAAAATAATTAACAGCACTAAATAATTAACTATTAAACAATTAAGTAAATAAATTCAAGATCAAAACTTTCAGACGAAATCATATACTATATGCCTACGTACATATGGGAGTGTATGTGTTCATGTACATACATACGTATGTAAGTAAATAGCAAACACACACATAAAATGCTGTAAACTTGTTCAAACTGTAGACACGACAATGGGCGACTTCCGCCTACAAAAAAAACTTATCAAACAGCCAGAAAAGTTTAAAAGATAACAAATAAAGGCACAAAAGAAACATTCAACAGCTGTTTGGCGTTAGTCAAAAGATATCTGTTACCACCGATATCTACTTGATTACAGATTCACATACACATTCACTCATACCTCAAGAAAAGTAAACAAAGAAACGGTGTGTTCAAAATATGTTTCTAATTACAAAAGCTACAAAATAATCAGTTACTCAGTTACTCAGTTAATCAGGAAAGAAAACTAGTCAATTCCATTTACAATTTCGTGAATTTTTTCTTCTTTGCAAAACGCTCAACGCTATGCTTTTGGTAAGCAGATTCTAATAACTTTATTACATTACAAATTTTGAGTGTAAATATTTTGTAGAAAATCTTTTCGGTATTAACCACTTTTTTTGTTTCGCTGCAAAACTTTCTATTTACGAAACTTGGTTTCGATAATATTGTATAAAAAATGTTCTAAAAATTTTTTTTTGTTTTGATATATGTAAATAAATATAATATAAATATTCAATAAGAACACAATTTGAAAAGTCTTTTATTTATTTAAAAAAGGTATTTAATATAATATATTTGAAGTATAATTTCTCAATATTTTATTCTCTATACAAATATGTATTTCCAATATAGTATGGAAGATTTTTGTATATATTTTTTCATTTTTGAAACCATTTGCATTGCTTTTTATGGAAACCTCTCTATTCTCCTTTTAATAAAAATTGACATTTCCTTACACATTTTCACTAAAAATCCCAATTTTTGAAATTTTTCATTTTAAATTCAATTTAATATAAGTACATCTATTGTTCAATTAATATATTGTTCGTTTATTTTAGCATATATTTTTTTAGGCGTAATATTTATATTTCCAGCGAGAAACACATCAATTCCTGCAGCGAGTATATGATGAGCTCATACGATAAATCCTAATAATCCAATAACTAGTTTTGTATAAATTACTCCTAATGATCGGAGAGTTTCTTTCTTTTCCAGAATTCATGTAAAATTGTTTGAAATCGTTCCACTATGCGACCATATTTATACATTTACACATACAGATGTATACGTGCGTATATATGATTAAGTTTGTATATGAGACACAATGCCGATAATCAACCTGTTGTCACGTTTAATAGGAAAAGATACATACTTTCAGATACCACAGACGAGAAGAAAACGGAATGGCAAAAAGAGAGGTACAACAAAGTGCATTTAACGAAAAAGTCTTAAATCTGTCGGCAACTGGCTTCCGTAATACGTTTTTGCGGTATTACCCCATAGATGCGAATACATGTGTATTCACACACATGCATGCTTGCACAGCCATGCAAGCATATGATTAAATATATACACATACACACATATGTGTACACTGATTCAGTTACATAGAAGAGAAAAAAACCAAAGTGCTGATGACTAACTGCATAACAAAACTACGAGCCAGAATTTATGTATATCGAAAACAGAAGCATATTTTCCTTTTTTGTTATCTTCCAAATATAAATTCTCACTCACAATTTGAACTGAATGCCGGTATTAAACTTTTAAGGAGAAAATCGTCGAGGCAAATACGTAACCAAAGCTTTTCTCTCATTTGGTTTCTTTTTATATTTTCGATTATTTTTTCGAACTTCTTTGCCTTACGAGCATGTGTGGCTTTTTTATTCTTGTTATTAAAATGGCAATGATGTTGTGTGTTGAAGCTTTTGGAACCGTTACAAGTAATAGTTTTAATCAATATGTTTTGAAAACTGTGGTCAATTTCGCTTTCTGTCGGGTAAGAATTTTAATAATACATAATTAAAATTATTCAAATTATTTATGAAACATTAAGAAGAAAATCGTTAGCAAATTCTTGTTATGTTCGACTTTTAAAAAAATATTTTAATTTTTTTAATCTTCATCAATATGCGTGTAAAAAATAATATTAATATGGTGGCACAAACTTTTCCATACATACTTACATACATACATACATTCATATTTTGCTTCAGTATTAAAAAGAGGCAAAAACATAATTGATTGCAAAACAAAAAAAAAGAACCTAAAAGACTCGTCAGTTTTATTAAGGCGATACTAATCTAACTAAAGCACATAACTGTCCTAACACACATCCTTGTACCTTGCAACACAGTTTCCCATAACATGTAACATTTCTCGAAAGCATCTACCACATTGTGGAAGTGTTGTCTGTACTTTGAAAGCTTTGACTTTTGCTTCAAGAATCTCAAAAACAAATTTGTTTTCCGTTTTATGTAGATTATGCAAATTAGTTGAGGATTTACGACATTTTATTCCTTTTTAATGTTAAATAATTGAAAAATAACAAAAGCCCAGCAAATATTTTTAGAGTTAAAAATATAAAGACATGATTTCGTAAAAACAAAAATGAAGGGATGTTTGCTAATGAAAGAAGCCTTAAGTGAAATTGTCGTAAATAGTCTGCTGTGCAAAGAAAGTAATCATTATATTTAAAGATCTCGTATTGAAAGAAAACACTTAGGTCTATTTTCCATTAAAAAAAAAAGAAAACATTTATTCCTATCAAAAGAATGGAACAATGATATAAAGGAAGAGCCATAACTTACATTGACTACTTAACAATATAACATATACATATATATAATATACTTAACAATTCACAATTTAAGTTTGATTTGAGCAACTTACCCACTTTACGACGCGCCCGCCATAACACGGGCGGAGCTGTATTATTAGGAGAAGCCAGCGTGACGTTTGAAATTTACAAATTGCTGAAACTAAGAAAGAAATAAAAAAATAAGTTTTCTATAAAGGTAAATACGAGTATGCAAAATTTAATACAAATAAATTAAATCAATTGTATAAAGGAATTAAATTTTTTTGCAAAGTTCGCATATACACATTTAATTTCAGAACACCCTTATAGATGGTTTAGTAGACTTTAACAGATAATTTTTAAAATTGCATTTATAGAATATAATTATACAGAACAAACATCATTAAAGAAGAATTTTTTTTAAAGCATACCAAATACCAGAAATAATTATTTTAAAGCTTGGCAAAACAAAATGTTTTTAAAAAGTATCTTCCCACGAGATAATTATCTTTGAAATATATATTTTTTTTCTGTTATTTACTTATTTAAAATATACAAGAAATTCAAAATAAATTCTCAAGAAATGGATTTATAAAAACACATTTAAAAATTAGTTAACAAATTAAAATACAAATCACCGATTAGATTCAAACCGAACAAAGAACGGACAATGTAGTTTACTTGACTTTCTTTCAAACACATAAACTATTAATTGCGATTAGAAAAATTTGTCGAATAAATTTAAATATGTTGCGCAGTGTAATAAATTTTGTTCTGAATTGGCATTTATTTTTTTTTATTATTCTTTTTTATTTTTTTTTCTTTTTTTTTCATTTAGTCAATAGTAAAATATGGCAATTATAAATGTTATATAAAAACGGTCATTATCTTTTCTAATTTTGTGTCTCATTTATTAATGGTTTCCGTTTAATTATTTCGGTGCACGCACATATTAAAAAAAAATATACAATTAAATGGGGCAAAAGCAAACTAAAATTTCTCTAATGGATTGATTAAAACACATTTCAACAAATACTAAAATCGCCATTCATAATTGCAACAAAGTGATAAACCGACCACTCAGACGCCCATTTGGCGCCATTTAATTAAATTCATTAATAAATTGTTATTGTTTAGGAAAACCGGCGATAACTACAGAAACATATCTGTATATGGCAAGCAAAAGCAGCAAATGCGAACACCAAACTATCAACATCAATCTCATATTCATCTCTCACTTGCAAATTGACACCGTATGCATTATCTAGATTTACTTTGGGTTTGATTTCGAGGACACATTCGTGCATCATCATAGGCAAAAACTTTTCCCCTTCACATCACTGTTTCTACATTTTTTATTTCGATCGACACGATGATGACAACATTTATGGCCCACTGTACCAGCATGTTAAATATTTTGGGAAGCATGACACAACAGCTGATTTGGTTGTTTCGTATTCGAAAGTTGTTTTAATTAAAAAGTAAATTAAAAACAGAAATTACTTAAATAAAAGGGTTTTCACTTGCGTATATGTGTGTGTATTTTGCAAAATGCAAACACTTTAGTCGGGAAATGAATTGTGTACTGAAGCGAACACAACACAAATGTGATAATTTTTTAGTTGACGTCATTCCTTTTTTTTTTGTTTTTTATATTCATTCGATCCGATATTAAAACAAATTAATAATATTGACATTTGACTTTATTTACTTTAATAATATTTTCGTTATTAGATATTTAAAACATACTAAATTTCCAAAATGAATACTACATTTTACTATTAAAAACAAATTGAAATAGACTACTGAGAAGTATCAGATCTGCAAATGCAGATCGTCATGTAAACATGTCTTAGGGCATCTGGAAATAATTATTTTAGCGATATTTCACAAAAAAAACCACCAAACTTGAAGCAAGAACTGATTTATAGTTATAAAAGGATTATTTTTATAGCCATATTTATCACAGAAAGTAAACGGTAATTATTTTCGTTGCGAGTAATAAGATGCTTTATGTGGCGGCAGGGCCCAAAATAATTTTAATTGGCGATATGTGCCTGAAAGGGAAATGTATTTGCTCTTTGGTCAGCTGGGAATTTTAATTATATTCATCGCACATACTAAATTTAAAATATTTTGGGTTTGCTTTCCGCTGTTGCCCACGAATATTTTGATAATTACGACCTTTTACTTGTAAACCACATACGTGCAGTTGCATTTAGTAGTTGGTTTTTATTACACTCCTTTATGAAGAAACTTAACTTTAAAAATATATTTAAATTTGTACGCAACTCAGGTGATCTGTGATTTCATTAGGGACAAAAAATACGATTATAAGAACTGCATGTGTTGGCAACCAATTTATATTTTACTCAACTTTCTTCGGCAATGTTTATTAAATTCGTTATTATTTATTTTATTGTGTAAAATTTATTTTTTAAAGCGTTCAAAAGCTGTTTTGAGTTGTGTTTTAAAGAATATATAATAAGACCAATACTTTCTACTATGTGCAGTAAATAATCCAGTCGAGATTCAGCTCTTTTCACCAAAATTCTCCGTTTACCTTCTAATAATTATGCCGTGATAAATTACAAGCGAATAAGTATTTTATTTTGTACTTACCGAAAAGCGAACAAATTTTTTTATTAATTGTGTCATCGACATTTAAAATATTAAATTTCGCATGGGCATTATTTAAACTAAATATAACATTAAGCAAACAATGCACGACGCATAATTAAATTTCGTTACCACCACTCAAGAAAATATTTCAACAACCGGAGTTCCTCCAGATGTATGAAAAACAAAACAAAAATATTAAACAGGAAAATTTCCTCTCTCGAATAAGTAATAAAATTATGTGCAAAACTTTTTATTTCCGCAAGAAGATGAGGAAAAAGAAAAGCATTCAATATGCAAAACTTTTATGGCCGCTTACACTTCCTGACCTGGTGAACTTTTTGAAGCACCGTCACTTTTATGTGCAATGTTATTTCCAGCTTATCACTCGGCTGTTCCACTTTGCAAAGATCTGTTAGCTGACTATACAAATTTTTTTCCCCGCTCGGTTTTTTACATTTTTGCTATTATTATTAATTTTAGCTAGTTCGTATTACTCATTTGCTTAGTTTGCTTGAAATATTTATACATAAGGAAATTATTCATAACTGCTCTTATTTTTATCAATTGAATCCATTTACTCGTAAATGAATATAAAATCAACTAAACACATTTAGATTAGTAGAACGTATGCAATTCGCTTTATCCGCAACTATGGAAAGTCGTAAAACTTTATGGACGTTGGCGGGCAAGTCCAGAATATTTTACACAAATCGCACTAATCGCTTCATATTTTCGATTTTTTTCCTAATTTTTCTAACTTTAACAAATTTAAAATAAGTACTCGTATGTGTGATAATTAATGCTATGCGGGAAAGCAAGATCACTTTACACTTGAGCATGTAGAAATAAAATTAATTGCAGAGACGATTCCCATCAAAATATGAATAAAATGATGTGTGTGAAGATAAATTTCGAAATTTATCACCACGGACACAAACCACATTATTTAACAGACTTCTGTAAAGATTGTAATTCAGGGAGTGCACATTCTAAATAGAATTCTGACCACATTTGTAAATGGAATGAAAAAATTAATGTCAGCGCAAATTCCAGGAGTATGTTACGTGATGGGCGGATGGAAAATTTCGGAAATAATACATTTTAGGTCCTGTGATGATACCTAACCACATGCGATTCAATAAAATGGCAAAAATTGACTAAAAGTAAAACAGATGCGTAATTTAATGATTCCCTTCTTCTGGAATTCATCCCTTAATGGAATTCCAAATTTTTTTAAGCTGAACTTGCGTTTATATTACTTTTTCTACTTGATTTTTTGTCTTAAAATACGAGTATATTTCTTATATATTTGCCAGTAATTAAATAATACCAAAAATGGAGAGTTTTGTAAGGTAGCTACCTTAGTGATTTTTGGCCGCCCAATTCCTTCCTTTCTCCTTGAATTCCTTCTTTAGGGGAATTCCAAACGTAAATATTCAAAAAAAATACAAAAAAATTGACTAAAGCAAAAAAAATAAAGATATTTAAAAATACAGATATTTTTGGTGATTACGTGATTATTAGGACCTAAAATGTATTATTTCCAAAATTTTCTATCCGCGCATCACCTAACATTCTCCTGGAATTTGCGCCGGCATTAAGTTTTTCATTCCATTAACAAATGTACTCAGAATTCCATTTAGAATGTGCACTCCCTGAATTAGAAGCCTAACAGAGCTATCTTATTAACTTAACAGAAGTCTGTTAAAGCATGTGGTTTGTGTCCGGGGTGATAAATTTCGATATTTATCTTCACACACATTATTTCCTGGGCAATTTAAACATACCAATTGCTCTGATATTGTGCAATATACAATTTAACAATGACCAACTTCAATTCAACACATAAATTTTTGAATGCAATTAATAAAGAAATTTTAAATAACCAACAGGGCTTTCTGCAGCTAATCATTTGAACTTAAAAAACTGTACGAGTACATCTGATCTTTTCAGTTATTGCTAAACAGCGATCTCAAAATGATCACTTCGAAAAAATGTGTTTTGAAGAATATGCGAGGAAGAGAAGTGTGAAGGAAAGTGTATAAAATGTTTTCAAATAAGAATTTAAAAAGAATCAGTTGTGGAGTTATTTAGTATGCATTTATGTGAGGTATGCCAGATTCGATTCCGCTAAATACAGATCGCTTGTATGTTTTGCCTTAATAACACTACGTAATTTGGTTACTCATGTCTTTTTTATCTTTTTAAGTTGTTTATCAGTTAATAATTATTTGCTCGTACCTTTTAGGAAGAGCTAAAAAGTTAAAATAATACAAAAAAAAGGTTAAAAATGTGACGGACTTGTTACTTTAAAACGTGTTTAACATTTTTACAATGCTTTAAAATCAAACTTAGTTATTCATTTATCACAATTAAACAAATTTATTTATTATGCAGAGTAGGAATTTGAGAAGTTTTTTTTTAAAGAAAGAAGCTTTATTCAATATTCCCATTCAATATTCCACACCTTGAAGAGCGCCGCTTAACTGACTCCTAATTTAGCTAAACGTTCGTTTTCAAATTTTGGGCGGAACCTCATTTTAATTTTTCATTTTGATTTGCTTTTTTCTTTGTCATCATTAATATTTCGGAATTGATTGATTTGCATTAATTTTTTATAAGCGTGTCTTTTTTTGGTGATTGTGTTTGATTTTGCAATGTTAAAGATAAGTAAATAAAAATGTTAAAAGCGCTTCAACGGTTTTTTCCACTACATTTTACAGCAAAACTATCAATTAATAATATTTAACATTTAAAAAATCTGTATAAATTTTATCTCTATAAGAGCCATACGCACATAGTTCAGACAATCGGGGAAGGAGATAAATTTAATTGATTACAACTCGAAATAAAATAAGGCCAATTATTTAGCTACCTTAGTTATAATAACGCTTTTTTTCCATATTAGCGCTTTTTCTTGATAAAGACTGTTTATATGGTTTTTAACGCTGAACTTGGGTTTATATTACTTTTTCTATATTTTTCTATCTATGCGAGTATATTTCATTTTTCTTTGCTGCCAACTCAGGAAAATTAAAAATTGCGATTTTCATAAGGTAAGCTACCTTAGTCAAATTAGTTCTTTTTCCATATTAGCGCTTTTTTTTGATAAAGATTTTTTTTTTATAGTTTTTAATGCTGAACTTGGGTTTATATTGATTTTATGTCTTAGAATGCGAGTAATTTCATTTATATTTGCTGCCAACTCAGGAAAATTAAAAATTGCGATTTTCATAAGGTAGCAGCTACCTTAGTCAAATTAGCTCTTTTTCCATATTAGCGCTTTTTCTTGATAAAGACTTTTTATATGGTTTTTAACGCTGAACTTGGATTTATATTGATTTTATGTCTTAGAATGCGAGTATATTTCATTTATATTTGCTGCCAACTCAATTAAAAAATTAAAATTTAATTAAAAATTAAAAATTGCAATTTTCATAAGGTAGCAGCTACCTTAGTCAAATTAGCTCTTTTTCCATATTAGCGCTTTTTCTTGATAAAGACTTTTTATATGGTTTTTAACGCTGAACTTGGGTTTATATTACTTTTTCTAGTTGATTTTATGTCGTAGAATACGAGTATATTTCATTTATATTTGCTCCTAATTAGTCAAATTACGGTTTTTTTACAAAGCTAATAAAAGTTAACTACACATCTCAAACAAATGTCGATGAAAGAATTATGATGTTTTTCAAGTTCTCCACAAATAGAAATAAAATATTTTTTACGTCCTTTATGCGCACAAAAGCTTACAGATATAAAGAAAAGTTCAATTCGGACGCATTCACCAGAATAGTTCCTTCAGACCCGTTAATGGCGACTAATTTTAACGTTATTTTTTGTTACTAAAGATCCACATGCGAATGTTTGAATAAAATACATGTGGGCGCATATAACAAACAAAAATTTTATGAGTCTTCTCATTTTTTATTACAGATGCAAAATTGCAATATTGAATTCTGGTTCTTTTAAGTACTTTTGATTTTTCTTTCATGGAAACAAAGAAAATGAAGCGAAAAGTCTTTAAAGTGGGTGGCCTAAATTCTTAAAAAAAACAATAATTTTTATTAACATACAATTTTTTCTTCTTGTTTAAATACCACAACGTTAATAAGTCATATAGAATTAATTTTATTTAAAGGATTTAAGGTTTATGACATTTTACACTTTAAATAAGGTCGACACACAAATAAGGTCGACAGTTGCTAAACACTCACACTAAATTATCCTCTCTTAAAGTAAACACGCCTCAACAAGGCTAATCTAATTCACACACATTTTGTCACCCAAAAGAACAAAATGCATGTTTATTTCGATATGATATTAATTATAATTAATATTCTCAACTATATTAGGATAAAAAGCCGAAAGTAAAATCAAGTAGTACATCTTTAAATTGTAAAGAATAAACTATTCATTCATAAATATTTACAAATATGCTCAATTATTTTTGCAAATTTATCAGAAATTCAGAATAAGAAAAATACATAAATATACGTAACCCAATAAAATATAATTTACTCTAATTTTGCTTTTATGGAAAGAAAATACTTCTTAGAAATGCGTCTTGAAACTGGTATAATTTATTTATTTTTTTTCTGCATGTACTCGGAATGCCGATTTATACATATTTAATATTTATTTATATTTAATTGCGATTACTAATCTCCATTCTGTTGGTCTGCAGTCTGTTGGTGGAAATAAATTCAATATAAAGGCACCACGAAATTAATGAAAAACCTGATAGATTGCAAATTAATTAGTGTGCCAAGTAACTGGAGAGTATTTCAATTGACTTAATTCACTGGAAACGATGAACTATAATTTGTATTTAAAAATTTGTTCGGCTACGAAATTCTACCATTGAATTTGAATTTAAAAATGACGGATAGTTTTTGTAATTTTCCTTTTTCAAATTCAAACTAAAACTTTTGAAATTTGGCAAGAAATGATCGATTTTATTGGTTACGTTTAATCAAAGAAATTTACAGATAAAATAATAAAAGACAATGAAATCGTGATGATCATGTAATCTGGCACACTTCACATGACAGCGCCTATGAGTTCCACGGCATGATTAACCGAGTGCTAGTGCTAGTCGAATTTTGCATTCCCCTACAATCTGTGTGGAATAACTTACTAAAAGTATGATTATAAATTCCTAAATAAAAATCCGGCATTTTCACTTTCATTAATACAGACATTGAAAAAAATATAAATACGTGCATGTACGGAGAAATAATTATATGGAGAATTTTTAAAATTTCTAAATTCATTGAATTGGTAAACGCGATTAGGATACATATAACATATAACATAACATATTCATTTCCAGGGTTCCAATTGTACAGTAAGATAATTAATAAAATAAAAAAATTATTATTGTCTGCTTAAAAACATTTCCAAAATGTTATATACAAGTAAATTTAAAATTTCCGAAATACTATGCGCCCTCATTCATTCACGTAATTCATTTTCATTAAATCTTAATTTTCTTGAAATCTACTGAAATGTGTTTACATATTTTAAGCTTTGCTATAAAGAGCATTTAATAATTATAGTTCATGAGGGCTGAAATATATTTCATGAAATAGGAAATCATGTTATTTTTCCATCGTCTTAACTATCAACTGACACCAATAAAGCAATTAAAAACATCTTTATAAAACACACTATTCCCCTTATATTTTATTCGAATTGCCGTCTTCTAATGATTGTCGTCTTCGCGACAATAAATGTGAAAGTTTTGTCAACGGCGCGTAAACTTAAATTCAATGAATTGGTAAACGACTAATAAATCACAGTTGTGTAATAATACTGTTTAACTATGTTTAACTATGTATGTATGTATGTTCTTCTTGTAAAACTTGGGGAATATAAATAAAATTATTTGTATCAATCAATTTCAATAAGAATAATTGAGCAATGGAATATATAAGAATAAAATTAATAGAAGTCATTTAAACCAAATAAATCTTGTGTAATTTGGCCCACAAAATCAGTTTATACTTTTTTAATAACATTTACAAAAAACTGAAACCGTTCCAGTCTATAGGCTCATAAAATGAATTTGCACCAACATTTTGTTCAATATAAATTGAAAACCAACGTCAAGTTCTTGTTACGAAACACATACAATTTGTTTGATATCTCAATATGTATTGTAATATAACAATTGGAGATCAAGATAAAAAATAATTTGTAAGAACTCGATTTAAAGCATTTTATTAAATTTTCCACAATTACCATTTTCTAGGTGCTTATTTAAAAAAAAAATTAAAACATGAAGCAAAAAGAAACTGAAAACTTATTAAATAAAGCAGCAAAAACGAGCTATCAAAAAAAAATCCTCTCCGCGAATATTTTAAACACAATTTTTATAGTTATTTGTGTGTTTTTGTTATTGTTATTATTTTTAATATAATTTTAATTTGCTTTCCGATGACTCAATATTTAAGAAAGTGAAAACAAAATATCCCCACAGCTTAAGATCGACTGACAAATGCTTTGTGCTAATTAAAAATTGGAAGATATTTACGCGCTTCCGAAGTTCAAATACAAGCTTGTGATCATGTGGCAGAATGTCCTCTAACATAGAGCAGTGCTGATTTCTTTCCTTAGCTATGACGCAAAACTAAACTTCATCCCGAACGGATTGTTTTGTTAATTAATTAATTTTAAATATATTTGTATGAAAGCATTAAGCAATTGATTGATACAGCTGTTTTTAGACTTTACCTCACTGATTTTTTTTTGGCTTAAAATTTCCTTTAACCAAAAATGTTGATGCTTTAAAAACGGTTAAACAAGTTTGCAGTAAATATTTAAGTTTTCGTTTTTCCGTACTAATAACAAAATGAAAACAATTTTTCCTTTATAATCTTCTGGAATCTTTTCCAACGATTTTTTAGCACTTTATAATGAACAATTTACTTATATGTCTTCATCAACAAAATCACGTTGCAACAGATAGCAAAAGAAGTTTTTTCACTCAAGCAAACGAATATGTTCAGTTCAATAAAAACTTTAGACTTTTGTTTAACTTTTTCTTCTTTAAACTGCGGTAAGGTCTGCTTGAATCCTTTTTAATCTCATTTTCGTTTTTCTCAATTAAATCTCGTAACACGAATGGCCCAGAAAATCCAAAGGTGATAAATATTTTAACCAATTTTTTGGTTAATTTCTTCTTTTTAATTTGCAATTTTTTGAGTACAATCAACTTCTTATATTTTTCAATTTGGTTAAATTTTTACACTGAAAATTTCCTTTTTTCTTTTTTTTTGGAAACCACTTAAACAAAAACTAATTTCATTCACTTCGTTTAAGAAAAAAAAATAATCGCTAACATTCACCACATACATATGCACATACTCATGCATGTTTAGCATGTATGCATTCCGTATATTCAATTTAATATTTTTGCTTTTAGATTATTTCTGTATAAGTTTTTATATTATTTTGTGCTTTTTATTCACTTTCTTATTTGGGCTTAGACACATTTTCTCAAAATACTTGATCATACTTAAGAGTGATTTTTGCACAATATTTTAAAGAATTCACACAAAACTTTAATTATTTTAATAATAACATTTTGGTATAATTCTTTGCATAAATGCTTTTTTTTAATGATCAACAAATTACACAAGCTTAATTAAATCCAATAAAAAGGTAGCGAAACGTTAAATTCAAAATAACTCTCCACCCAAACGCGACGAATTCTGTGAGTAAACTGATCAATTTTTTATTTATCGAATACATATAAGCAGCGAGAAAATTATAAAAAATAAAACCAGAACAAACTGCGAATTAAAGAGAGCTGAATTTTCTTTTATTTCCAATGAAATCGCCCTCTTAAGGTTTGTACAAAACGCAGTTCTCTTCAGAATAACGAACGGGTGATTTCTATGTTGTTAAATTTTTAAATAAATTACTTTGTTTAACACTTCCAAAAGAGAAACCAGCACATCCTCAAAAATTGATTTTCATTTTAATTTGATAATTAACGAACTGAAGTACTAGAAAAGAATTTGCTCATATATCGATGTACGAGTATGCACGCATTTCTTTTATCTAAGTATCATGTGATCCCATTCCAAACCATCTGGAGATAAAGAAAAAGCCAGATAAGTAGAAGAGTACACAGTACTACACAGTGCTACCACACTACCAAAAATAGCAACTACATCATTTACAAAAACGAAAAATGTGTAGCAGAGGAAAAAGCCTGCAAACTGTGCATTAAAATTAACAAATTTTAAATTAATTTAGTTATAATTAAAAACACATAGTTTATTTACATATAAACATACCCAAGTGTGTTAAACATATTTTATGAAACCAATATACATACGTATGTATGTCCCCGTACGTGCAAATGCAACCTGCGGCAATAATTTATGCAATAAATTACTGGTAACAAATGAATGAACAGTAAGAATAAATTGCATAAGAGTATAAATGAAACGAAGAAAAAGTAACTATTATTATAGCCGTTGTCCACATTTCGGTGGTTTCACTGTATAACCAGTGACATGCTAATTAATTGCTTACTATGCGCACTCACGCACACACATCCACACAAATGTATGCATGTACATTTGCATGCATACTAATATCATTTAGTTTTATGACCGATTATCACTAAGTAATATTTACATACATACATATATAAATTTTTTCTTTTGTTCTTTTTATTATCACTCAACGTAGTAGCAACAAACATCGCTGTATGTGTGGTAGTGTATTGGATTTAAGTACGACAACAACACAAAGAAGAAAAATGGTGGTTTCAATTATAATTCTATGGTGTTTAAGATTTTTTGTAATAGTGTGAACGCCGAAGATAGTACAAAGAAACAAAAGTGGTAAGTTTTGCATTAAGACTCGCCGTGTCTGAACGGGACTTAACGATAGTTTGATACCACATTTTCACCTAACTTGCAATTTTTCGCACGCTTGTAAAGTAATATATATTTTGTATCTGAATGTACAAAGGTAAATACATACAAGCGAGCAAATTGTTCATTTTGTTTCAACTGCGCAAATAACTTATTTAATATGTGTTGGTATTTTTGCTGATTTTTCCAAGATATCTCTTTAACATTCGCAGAATTGAAAATCATTATATTTTTAATAATTTTTTATATTCAAAATTTTTGAAAATTTGTACGGAAGACGATACAACGTTTTCATTTATTTCAGATCAGCTCAAAACATGTAATAATTTTTCCTATTGGGAGTATTTCGGGGTCACCTTTAGAGTTTAAGGAAGTTCGTTGTTGCTACACGCATTGCACTTCCTGTAAGCGGTTTCCTAGATTTGTATACTTTTAGATGTCGGAAGAGAGTCACATACCCAGATGATTCTAAACGTCTCTTAAAACAGCACAGATCACTGTTAATTGAGAAAAGCAAATTTTAAAGTGAAAACGATAAAAATAATAAACATAATACAATGCAGAAACAGAAATGAAACAGAATAAAAACTTATTTCTTTAACGTATGTATGCATGTATTTGGAAGTCAGAGATTTATAAAGAAGCGTTACATACATATGTATGTACATACACACGTATTATTTGAATTTTAGCGAATATAAACTTAGTATTTGTGTACATGGGTGTGCACTCATTTACATAAGGTTGTATGCCGCGATACTTATCAGACTAAAAATTGTGTGGAAAATAAAACCGAAACAGCACATGTTTTTAGAATTCATACATACATATCTTCCTGACTTTTTCCAACAGTCGTGATCAAAAGTGAAGCAATGAAATTTATATGTGCATTTTCATGCGATCAGAGTTCCTTTAACTTGAGTCAGCAAAGAAAAATTTGTTTCCATTATATTTGTATGCATTATATAGTGTGATGCCTACTATCCCATTTTTGGAATGAAACGGTGGTGTAAGATAGTGAAACATAGTCTTAATGGAATCGTGCAGATACAAAATCAAATTAACAATCTGCAACTAATAAATTCATGGAAAAGAGCAATACTTTTAGTGGCATTTTTGCTTTAACTAAATGAAATAAAAGTAAAAGAATGCAGAAATACACGAGCAATCAATCGCAAAAGAGCGATTTATTATTTTTATATAAATTTTTGGTTACGAGTGTTTAAGTATGTACTCAGTCGCATTTAAATAAATTTTACAAGTTCAAGGTTTGTTTTTATTGTACTTTATAGGGCAGAGAATTAGGTATGGAGAGAAGAAAAGAGAAATGAGTACTTCGCAGCCAACGAAGTCACCGTGTGTAGGAAGAGAAGGTGCAATGAATTGATCAAAGAGAAAAATAAATTAAAAAATTTAAAAATATTTCTTTTATTTAATAATTCTTAATGGAAACTTATTTTATTTAAAATAATGGAGCATTCTTATATGACATATCACTTGTTATTAATTATTTTATTGCCGCATTAATATTATTTATTTTATTAGTTTTTATTGTGATCATTTAAATTTGAATTCTACGCCTGAAGCGAATAAAAAAAATACTTTTATTTACATATGTATATTCCATGATATTTTTTTGTTTTAGTTTTATTCTCATGCAAATGCATGCGTAAAGCCAAATTTTATTATTTTATTCTTCAGATAGTAATTAAGTAAAGGAGGTGGATGCGACCCCTACAATAGATTTAGACAAAGGTATTATAACATTACATAATAAGTAACTTAAGAAAATAAACAAATTAAATATTCACTTGAATTTATGATTGCACTTAATTCCTTTTGTAATCATTAAACGCGTTCTGTTCATATAATTGCATTATAAATTATTCCGATATAAAATTCGAATTATCAGCCTTTGTATAAATATGTTAACAGCATATTTATGTGGAAGGTAACTACAATATTTATTGGGCATGCAATCGTTTAAATTAATTGATTTCAAGAAGAAATTTTCCTTTATTTTCTTTGAGGTAAATGGTATTTTTCGCACAAATTTAAAGTCAACTTAAATTGCAATCGCAAATATTTAAATTTTAAAAACGTTTAGTCGCTTTTAATAAATTTTATACAATTCAGTTTATGTGGTTGAAACAAAAAAAAACAATTTATCACATTAATAGTTGTATTATTAAATATTGCAATATTTAACTAATATTCTTTAAATTCTAGAAAATAACAATAGTAATAAATTGCCATTTCACAGTATTCAAATTTTTTTCAACGCCAGTTATTAAAATATTATTGTTTCCTTTTGCTTATTTCGCTGTGATGTAAGCGTAATTCCGAAAAGTGCACAATATCTGATATAATATATGCATGCGTATGTATGTGTATCCATATGTGATATAACATGCCTGTATATATATATATATATATATCTGTACATATCCACTTACACTTGTGCCATATTATATATTATTTTATAGTTTGGAGCAAATGTATGAAAAATAACTATTTGCTGCTGAAAATGAAAAATGAAAAATTTCTTCATTTTCTTTTTAGTTTTTCTCAAGTAGTTCTAAGAAAGATTGTTCTAGAATTCAGAAATTTTTTTGGAAGCTACTTTATAGACAAAACATGCGTATTTACTAAATATTAGTGTGTGTACAAGTCATGTATCTCTCTTTGCAGCAAATCAGTTGCTGTGCAATAAGATTTAACTGATTATGGACCCTAAAAGGGCAGGCATATTTCTGATTTCATCAGTGTTAAACTTTACCTATTAATATACGAAGGAACTTGTAAATAATAAAAATGAACGAAACAAACTTTGCTTTTAACAGCAATTGCAAAAGCTCTGTTTGCTCAATAAATACACAAAATATAAACAACAAACTAAAAACGTCGAGAACCGTGCAGGTGGCAATAACGTCAGTCATAAATGCGGACAATAAATATTTCAAATATGTTAAATTTGTACAAGTTCCGTCAGATATTGATCGCAAAAAGTGTTGTATGAAAATGCTCATTTATAATGAATGAAAAATGTTTTAATGATATTAATGTTAAATGATATTGAATATATGCCGATTTCTTCCACCCACTAGAAAAACTTTTTAATTCAAAAACTGTTTTTTATTAAATAAAGCCAAAGTAAGCCCAGGTATAAAGAGAACCAATAAACTATTTTTCATTTGTAATACCTCAAACTGCAAAAATTATTTTTTTAAATTTACTTTTCATTTGCTATTTTGTCAGTTTCATCCACAATGCTTTTATGATTTTGTTGGATATTGTTTTGTTTTGTAAATTCGTGTGGATTAACATGTTTTCTTCATTAAAGTACTAGCTTTCTATTTGCATAAAAAGCCACCTCGAACATGCATTAGCACCTCAGTAATGTATACATACTCACATAGTTTAATACGCTTGCATGCAGATGCTTCAAATATCACGCATATTTAATTCTCCAAAAATTTTAACACGAATTAACAGGATAAAGAATAGTTTTCTTTAAATAATTCCTGGCTTGCAGTGCACGCACTTTTTTTCCTTTTTTTATTTTAAAAATATTTTTATTCGAATTGCAAGAAAATAAAGAAGTTCACATATGTTTGGAAAGTACATTTCAAGCTCTCGAGAATGAGATATAACATGTTTTTCTACTTTCATTTATAAATGTTTAAATTATTTTCGATATAAACAGTGCAAAAAAATCCAATTTCGGAAATAGTGTGTGCGTGTGTTAGAGGTGGGGCAAAGTGAGGGCTGCACTAAAATCATTTATATGAATATTGTGCACGTGTATACAAAGAAAATTTGTTTTAATTTTTCTTTCCGCCTCACTCATACAGGCATAATAATTACACGATTAATGATTAAATATTACTTTCATAGTGTCTAGACCGCTTTTAGTCTTTCTTGATGCTGGTGGTGATGGTTATGGATACGAGAATAAAAAATGTCCACTGATGCAAAATTGGAAAATAAATAATATACAACATTTGTACATTAAATGTAATATATTAATGTTACATATTTGTATATTGATATTTGAAATATAGAGAAGTTACTTTGGTTTGCCGCCTTTGAAATCGCTTTTTGAAAGGTTTATATATTAATAAATATAACTTTAGATAATGCATTTATAAATAATAAAATAGAATAGAAATAACTAATTAATTTGTCTGCTAAATATCATAAAAGCCATTATAAAATTATTAATTACTCAAAGCGCTGTAAAGGTCGAGTAATAGTAAATGTAAACGACAACTATACGCTGGCTGAGGGAATTGGTCCCTCCTTAGAAAAATAATGTATACGATTTGCTTTATTTGAATAATTTATGAATATGGTGCATCCATTTTAATAGTGACTCATTTATTTTCAAAATTCACAACATTCCTTATACAGGCTACTTCATCATCACTCTTAATTATATAGTTTCCTTTCAGCCAAAAGTTACATTAAGCTTTAAAACATTTATCGTATTTATATTTACTTGTCCTTAAGAAGGAAAAAGTTTCACTTCCTTTTACATGAACACGCATTTCCCTTTCCTGTTTATTTTTCAACAATACAAAAACAGTTATTTCTGAACCAATTTTTATAAAGTAGAAAACAATTTATATTGTAAACAAAAAACTAAACCATCTGAAAGCAAATGATAACTAGATTTAAGTATTTAAACATTTCTAGGAATTTTTGAAAAAAGAGATGACGATAAATAATCGGTTGCATGCAAAATAATAGCAGTTAAATGTATTTTTGCATTCTGGTATTAACTTGAAATGCAAAACTAAGGAAATAATAAAAAGGAATGTGAATATTAGATTTCATTAAAAAAATTAAATAAGTGATGAGTGAGAATTCAAGTTATGAATTGGTTACAAATTAACGTGTAGCGCGTAATTTTCATTACAATAAAACGTTTATGTGTAAATTATGTTTTATTTTTTCAAAAGATAAAATATACATACATAAAATTAATATTTCACTTTATCATAATTAGCCATATTACATTAAATTACTATGCATGTGTAGAAAATGTCAATTTCCTACTATCAATAATAGCCCAGTTATAAACAAATTGAAAACAGCATACATGATCCAGTCCATAACTTCTTGATCTAAATGACAGGTATCGTACTCTCGACTCGAAGCGCGGTTACGTAAGTTTGCATTTCAGGTACAACGTCGAGACAACATCTACACTTCACTTCTAAAATATACTTAACTTTATCATATCACATAACATACACTTAACTTTAGAATATCCTTTCGATAAACAAAATCTTATTTTATAACAATGTATGTACGAGTATTTTGAATTTCGAATGTAATTTATTTCTTAATTGATTCGAATAAATTTTATTTAAATCCTCGTTTATTAGTTGATAAATATTCTATTTTGTATGTAGTTTACAAATAAATGGGGTTCGTTAGAAAACCCCTATCCAGTATGTTTTCATTACTAACACCTGATTATATAAATATGTATAATATTAAATTTAAACCTTTTATAGCACTTATTTTAAATTCGAATAGGAACTGGCTTTTGGCAGTCAAAAAGCTTTACTTATACGTTTCATTACAAAAAGCTTTTATATAATAGTAATTGAGTAATGGAAATCATCATCGAGAATGTTAAGGTTTCAAAGTATTTCTAGTGCGATAAAAGAATATAATTTCGGAAGTTTCTAAAATGGTTCTCGTCTTATTAAAAACTGCAGCATTATTGGACTTCTTTGTATATGTATTCAGACCAGATATACTTTGATTAATCGAAAATAAAGGTAGATGACCACAAAGCCCAATGCAAAGCATCTCTCCCAATATAGATTAATAAATAAATACCAGACCATAAATGCGCTTGTAAATAATTTGACACTGTTATTTAATAAAAAATGAAAATTGTCTTATTTTGGGAAAATTGGAAATTTGCTGAACAACAACGGAGAATTTTCTCTTGGCAAAAATTTCCATACCACTGGACTTCATTTGCTTGCAAGATTAGTAAATGAAACCAATTTAAAAATAAATTCACCTTAAAATTTTACGATATAATTTGGTAACAGATGTTTCTTTTTCAATCTATATACTCGTTCATATATACAAACATGCATAAATGCTTATATATGTAGATATGTTTGTTTGTTCGTATATAGATAGCATATGAGTATGTATATGCATACTTTAAACTTTAATTTTACTAAAACTTTTAGGCTGCACTGATTCGAGTTTGTACAACCGTACACTTTAAGATTGTTCGTATAACTAAAGGATAAATTAATTATGTGTGGTTCTTGAAGCTTTTGTAAACAAATTTTCAAAGCTTTACATTAAACAAAAGTTCTCAAATTTTTGAATCTTTATGTTGCTGAGAGTTGTGATGTATTCCTTTTACATCATGTTGCCATTTTCCTTTCCGCACAAACCTTTTTTCTTCTGTTTTTTTTTTTTTTTTATTATTATAATAGTGCTCGTCTTCGTTCACTTTCCTCAAGCAGATACCGTGTAATAAAAAGAACAAATGTTAACACCTGTCGATAGTGTCAAGACCCTGATAACACTTGAAACTTTTACTTAAAAAACTTTTCTACTTTTTCTACTTTCCCTTATGCTCTTTCATTGAAAGAGCATGTGAGTAAAACAAAATCACCGAATCATATTTAAAAAGCAAATTCCATGTAATTTTTGTTGAAATGTTTATTCCAGCCACAATTCTGCTTTGTATTATCACTTCAAGTTTCCATGCAGCTAAAAAATCACCTGATATCCAAATAATAAAATATAACTTTTACATGAATTTCTAATATACCACTACTCCAACGCCAGGAAGTTGCTTTATATCACTGCACCCGTGGTGCTTAAGTTCTTCTACGGAATTTTTATGTATTTCTGTTTTATGGCAGAAATCAGCTTAATACAAATGACAGACAAAAGCTCCGTAACCAAAACATACACATGCCACATGCAAACAGATACATATATGTATGTACTTTGATACGTGCATATGGCCGAATATTTCCAATATGATGGCAGTTCATTTGTTTAATATTCACTTTCATATCCATTGTCTATATTCAAAGTTGAATTACATTCCTATGTATGTCTGTATAATAATGTCCACTAGTGATATTCAAGAACACAAAGAAATGAAAACTGCGGAATGTTTCAAATACATTTTATTTTCCATGTAAGGAAAAGTCACACGCACAAGTCGAATTTAAATTAAAATTTGTTTCGAATTTGTTTCATTTTTGTCTTAATGCCTAAATGGGTTATTATTCATTTTATATTGTTATTTGTCATTTTATATTGTATTGTATGAATTGTTCTTTAAAACAAACAGAAGTTTTTAGAATATATGTTCATATGTATACGTTCATATCATTGCTTTGCCAGCACAAAAATCCAAATCTCTTGAACGCTTTAAAGTTGTTAACACAATAATTATAAATTCTTTTTATAAAAACAATGTTAAAAATAATAATTTTTATAAAGAAAATACTACAATAAGGCTTAAAGTCAATATTGTAGCACAACATGTTTTTCTTAAAATTAACGGACTTTTTTGGTCCGGTTATCCTTGCATAAGTACTTTTTATTTCAACTCTGCCTTCTCTTTTTGTGTTGTCTACAATTCTCAGTTCTGGCAACACTACTGCTTAAAAAATTTTGTTTCTTGTCAAGTGACCACTTTTTCGTATTATTATTTGGTTTTTGTGATTTCGTGCAAGTTGTTTGGTTGTCGCTAACAGACGGAAAATCTTGTGGAGGGGATATTGAGTGTATAAATTAATAATTCTAGCTATTTTTTACAATTTTACGAAGTAAAGAAAAATATATATTATTACATTTAAGAAAAAATGTTTAACTACAACTTGTTTTAATAATTAATAAGTGGGCGCAAGAAAGAGGCTTCACAGAAAAAGAGTGAAAACTTATGCTGGTATAACAGAGTAAATCAAAAGAACATTAAATATAAGATTTTAAATTATAATTTAAACTTTTTGTTTTTAACAAAGGTCTTTTACCTCGGTATCCATATTTATTAAGTGGTATTTAAAATTTTTGCAATGTTACCCCAGCACACCTAATTTAATTGTATTAATTACATCTGTGTGTGTTTTGTACGGCTACTACAATTATTGCAGCTGCCTTTGTTTGCTGCTCTTAAGATACCATATATCGTTCCTTTGTGCGGCTGTACTCGTGTTAAAGCTGCATGATATCGTTGAGTGCTTTTCTAACATCAATAGGAGTTATGAGCCAACAAAATCAAAATTTACAGCAACAAGGAGCTAATAACAACAACTATAATCAAAACAACCCACAGCCCAATAATGTTGGTGATGAAGGCGTGCAGGCGGCAGTTGGTAATGCCGGTGCCATAGCGGTAAATCAAAGTCCAGCGGCCGAAGGAAGTATGGAAAGGGGCAGGTATGATGATTGTATATGTACATGCCACTATTGATATAAGGGATAATTTTTTCTTTTCCCATATATTCCATTTGTAATATTTGTTGTTCATTGCAAATTACTAAGTTCCAGCTTATATTTTGTTTTACGCATAATTAAAACGAGTTGGAGAATGATAAGCAAATAAAGCAATCTGTAATGATATCTAGAATTGAAAACGAACTGCAAAATGCTTTTAGTATTATAGAAACTGTATTTAAAATCTAAATCCTTCGATTAGAAACTTTTAAAAAAAATTATTTTTAATTTATATTTTCTTTATTTTGCCAAATAAAGATTTTTACCCTTCATTTTAAAAGGGATTATGATGGCACTTATGATTTATGTTTACAATTAAATAATTATATTTTTAATTCAACTATCTAAAAGGCTAACGCACACATGTATATATAGGTATATACGAGCTGTGATCAAAAAATTAAGGTAGTTTTCAAATCTCATTAGTTACATATGTTCAATTTGGCATTTTTTCTCTGTTATGTTGGTACACGAATATTTTATATATGTTGGCAATTTCAACTATTTTGAATTGTCAGTTTGTTTTTGACAGATGAAAATGTTAGTCGTGTTTTGATGTGCACTTCAATTTTTTACTAAATTTTGAACGTCGTCAACGACTATCCCGACTTGTTCAAAAATGTCATATTTGGTTACGAGTCATGGAATCGAATCATTCTATGACATTGAAATCAAAGTCCCCATCGTAATAATAGAAGCGTCCAATCATAGATTTTGCACCACCACAACGGACCAGCTCACACATCGATGTTGGTGCGTGATACCAAATAACCTATTTCAGAAGTGTTTTGAGAATTGAAAAAAATGCTGGTAAAAGTTTATTATATCTGAGGGGATTACTTTGAAGGGTAAAAGATATTTATTTTTAAGTAAATAAATATTAATTTACTTATTAAATATTTAATGGGAATAATTTTTGATCAAATTTTTAACATAAGTGCCAATAATTTTATAAAAATTATTTATTTTATAATCAAATATAATTAATTTAAATAATTTTTATTTGTATATATATATATATAATATATATATATGTTATTATTATTATTATTATTATTATTATTATTATTATTATTATTATTATTATTATTATTATTATTTATAAATTATTTAATAAATTAATATTTATATATATATATATAAATAATTTAATTATTTAAAATAATTAATAAAATTTTAATTACATTATATATTTAATAAATTATAAATATTTAATATATATACATATATATATGTTCAATTAATTGTTATAAGCTTATTTTTCTATAGATATATAACAAAATAATAATTAATAAGTTATCTATTTATTAATAAAAATTTATTAATTTACTTATTAAATATTATATAGGAATAATTTTTGATCAAATTTTTAACATAAGTGCCAAAAAAAATTTAAAAAATTGGGTATTTTTTGATCAGACCTCGCACAAATGCAATTAGTTATTATTCTTTATTTCTTTACATAAATTTTAAAAATCGCACATGTAATGAACAAGCAATTTAAAGTGAATACAGCCCCATTTTTTTTTTATAAATAAATAAAATATTATATACATCATTTAATCATATCCAATAGGTTTGAAATGTATTGTTGTTTGACAGTAATGTATTTGCAAACAAATGCATGTATGTATGCATATGCATTTCCATCTTTAAAGTGCTAACTAAATTTATTATTCTTATTCATATACATACATATACATATAAGTAATTAAAATATCCTAACAACATGCTAATGTTAGCTAATACTTAGTTATGTTATTCAGACTGAAAAAGAAAAATGTTACAACATTTTGAATCATTTTCAAACTTTCATCAAATTCGCATTCCTCTCCTTATATAAACACAAAAATACATATCTTAAAATGAAATGTTTCCCGTTTCATTACATTTGACATACTCGTTCATTCATCGGATGGGGATGTTAATACATATGTACAAATATATAGTGCCATCTGTTTGTAATATACATCCATATGTATATAAATATATGAAAATACAGATTGACGTGTGCATACACATTTTATTTATAAATAATTATATTTTTCATTTGCAGCTGTTTATTACGTTACGCTAGCCAAAATTCTCTAGATGAAAGTTCCCAGAAGCATATACAAAGGCCACACAGCAAAGATCGCTGCGTGGGCCAATATCACAATGAGCTGCACACCACGCGTTCCTTTGAAGCCATGAACGAAATGCGAAAGTAAGACATGTTTAATTACTAAATAGAAAAAAGTCAGTGATAAAATTACGTAGCAGTTGTTGCACGTTCTGTAAGCGTAATTAGATATAAATGTGGACATACTCCTACTGCTGGTTTTAAATTTTAGTTATTTTTATTTACAACTGATGAAAAAAGTTATATTACATTATCAGGATTAATTGGTAAGAGAGACTTTACAATTTCCAAACCAATTTTTAAGATTAAGTTCTATCTTACATATATGTATTTGTATTACTTTTCAAGACCCCATTTACATTTTGATAACCAAGGAAACCAAATTGAAGCTTAAAAATTTTATTGAAAAATAAACAAAACAAAACAAAGAAAACAATAAATACTGAATAATATACGGGGAGTTTATATTAAAACCCATGAAAATATGTCATATTTTGTATTTATTCTCTATATACTTGTATGTAAATTCTTTTCATAATTTTCATTATGTTTCGTATTAATGTATTATTATTTCCATATTTAAACTTTTTCATTAAGTAAAGAATTCGCAATGCAAATAAACTATTTGTGGGCAAGCGTGAAATTTATAGTCAGGGTAATAACAACGAAAATACATGAGAACGATATTTCGCCACATCGCTATTTTTTCATTTCCTCAAAATAGTGAAAATTTTAAATATTTGGAAATTAGTTAATAAGTTATTTTCATTGCAGATATCTATGTAAGTATCTGTGCAGTGCCGATTCCAACTGAATTTGATTTCAAACAGTTGTGTTTGCCCGTTTTATATATTAGTTAGATTATATTACGCTTACTTTATGGCTTTTTGTTTATTATTTTTTTCAATTAATTTTTTAATTATTTTTATATATAATTTTTTAATTTTCTATATGTGATTATGTGTGTGTATGAATACTTTTAAGGCAAAATTTACTGTGCGACGTCAAATTGGTAGCAGAGGATATGGAAATACATGCACATAAAATGGTTTTAGCTTCATGCAGTCCTTATTTTTACGCGATGTTTACCGGTTTTGAAGAATCGCGACAAGGTCGTATAACTCTCCAGGGCATAGACCATCATGCCTTAGAACTCTTGGTGGAGTATGTTTACACCTCCACCGTTGAGGTTAATGAAGACAATGTGCAAGTTCTTTTAACAGCCGCCAATCTCTTACAATTGACTGATGTCAGGGATGCCTGTTGCGATTATTTGCAAACACAATTAGACGCGACCAATTGTCTAGGTATAAGAGATTTTGCCGACATGCACGGTTGTGTCGAGTTGGTTAACTATGCTGAAGCCTATATTGAGCAACATTTTAAGTAAATACATAAATTTGAGAATTATTTTATTAGTTGATAATTATATTTATTTTATTTACAGTGAAGTCATACAATTTGATGAATTTTTAAATTTAACTTCTGAGCAGGTGATAAATCTGATACGCAATGATCAAATTTCTGTGGCTGGGGAAGAAAAAGTTTATGAATCTGTTATTAATTGGATACGCTTTGATCCTATATTGCGGGATCAATATACAGCTAATATAATGGAACATGTCCGTTTGCCTCTTTTGTCCAAGGAGTACATAACACAAAATGTTGATAAGGAGCCGCTACTGGAAGGAAACATTGTCTGTAAAAATTTAATAATTGAAGCATTAACATATCACCTGTTGCCGAATGAAATAAAGACGGTGCGCACAATTCCTAGAAAACCTGTAGGCTTACCAAAGATTTTGTTGGTTATAGGAGGACAGGCACCTAAAGCCATACGGTCGGTCGAGTGTTACGATTTGAGGGAGGAAAAATGGTATCAAGCTGCTGAAATGCCAAACAGAAGATGCCGGTTAGTGAATAATACCGCAATTAGAAATTTTAAAAAGTTTTAATGAAAACATTTTTAGAGCTGGGTTGGCAGTTTTGGGCGATAAAGTTTATGCTGTGGGTGGCTTTAATGGTTCTTTACGTGTTCGCACTGTTGATGTTTACGATCCCGCTACTGATCAATGGTCTACGAGTAATAGCATGGAAGCTAGACGTTCCACGCTGGGAGTATCCGTTCTAAATGGTTGTATTTATGCTGTAGGTGGTTTCGATGGCACCACGGGTCTTTGCAGCGCGGAGGTTTACGATCCAAAACACGAGGAATGGCGATTTATAGCTGCCATGTCCACTAGGCGCAGTTCAGTGGGTGTGGGAGTGGTAAATGGTCTGCTCTATGCTGTGGGTGGATATGACGGTTTTACCCGTCAATGCTTATCATCCGTTGAGCGCTACAGTCCAGAAACTGATAATTGGAATGCTGTTGCTGATATGTCAGCACGCCGCAGCGGCGCTGGTGTAGGCGTTCTTAATAACATATTGTATGCTGTGGGAGGGCACGATGGTCCAATGGTTCGTAAATCCGTCGAAGCTTACGACACAGAAGCAAACCAATGGCATTCTGTAGCTGACATGTCGTTTTGTCGACGAAACGCAGGTGTTGTGGCCCATGACGGCCTTTTATACGTGGTAGGCGGAGATGATGGTGATTCAAATTTATCTTCGGTAGAAGTTTATAGCCCGGAGACAGACACATGGCGCGTATTGCCGGCTTCCATGACCATTGGCCGCAGTTATGCTGGTGTGTGTATGATAGATAAACCCATGTGAATAGAAGAGCAGGGTGCATTAGCACGGTTAGTTATTTTAGAAATATTACGTTTTGGTTTACCTTATTTTACATATTCTCCAAATTTTTAGACAAGCGGCGATTATCTCTATAAATGGAGTTGTGGATGACGAAAATAGTCAAGCTGAGGGTACAATCGAAGGTGCTGTAGGTTTTGTTCGGAATGAAACACAGCAACAGCAAACTTCACAAAGTAATACAAATCATCAGCAACATATTCATCCACATTATGAAAATATTTATGAAAGTATAGAACAATATAATGCAGCCGCACATGGAGGTGCATTAATTAATGCAGCAGTAGCTGTATCGCTAAATAATGTATCTAATAATGCTAATGCCCCTGCTGAAGAAATTCAACAACAACAGCCAATTCCTGCTCAGGCCCAACCTCAACAGCAGCAACAAACGCAACAAGCACAAATAAGTGACAATAATAATCAACCAGCGAAACATTGTAGACTTGCAACGAACAACATTAACTATCGCAATGATTTGTATGATCGTGCTAATGCGATTAACATAAGTGCTAGCCAGACAAATGCGGGTATACAAACATCTGGTAGCATTTGCAATAATTATGATGTTCCGCGAGCAGTAAGATCAGGGTTGGGATTTCGAAGAAATTTCCAATTAGATTTGCATGCCGGTAAGTTTAAAAACAACCAAATAAAATTAATATACAATTTATTATACATATTAGCCAACCCCCGCTTTAATGCTTTTCGCTGCAACAGTGTAACTTGTAACCACTACAACACAACTACTACTTCATCTTCTGCATCGTATCACCGTCAGCGTAGTTTCGATGATACTGAATCGCAAAACTGTTGCAATCTTAATCACTATCAACCCCATTATGAAAACATCTATGAACAAATACGTGATGAGCCTATTTATCGTAATACAAGCGGCACTCGAGTTTATGGGCGTTTAAATGTTATTGGTCATGGCATAGGCCGCATTGAGCGTCATTTGAGTTCATCCTGCGGTAATATTAATCATTACAATTTAGGTGGTCATTATGCCGTATTAGGGCACTCCCACTTTGGCACAGTGGGTCATATACGGCTAAATACTGGTTCCACCATAAATAACAACAACACTACTACGAGTAGTTCAAGTGTTACTTCAGCGGTTAGTTGCAATTCATCAAGTTGTGGTACTGGCACTGTTGGCAGATTGTCATACGGAAATGGTAATAAGGACGGTAGTAGTAGTAACGTAAAAAGCAGTTCGTCTTCATTCTTTAGTTGTTTACATGGCGAAAACACTCAGAGTATGGGAAATATTTATAAAGCCTCTTCTAATGTTGGCTCTTCATCGATCAATAGTAATTTAAATATGGGATGTAATAATTTAGCTCTTAATGGTAAGTTCAAGTAACTAATCACTCTTAATAAAAAAAATTGTATTAGTTAATTTATTGATGTAGTTTAACTACTGAAATCAAAGATAACTTATTCTATTTATTTTCCTATAAATTATTTTTATACATATTTTGTTATTTTAAGCCATACCTAATAGTTCAAAGAATCGTGAATCTCGCGCTGCTTCTTCTGGGCCCCTCCTTAATCCAAATTCAAACTTTAACAGTGAAATTGCAATAACATCCTCTATTAAAACTACTGGAGCTATACCCAAGATTAAAGCTTTAAGTGTGGCTTCTAAGCAAAACTCTAGTGTTACCCAACCAAATTGCATAGCATCAACTAATGAAAAGAACGCCGTTACCACGCTTAAAAATGCTATTACAAAAAAGTCGTCATCATCTTTAAGTTCCTCTTCGACAGGAGCTCAAAAAGCACAAACATCAATAACTAAAAGCTCAAACTTAAATAACGAAAGCAGCTCAACAATGGTTGAACGAAGCAACAGCACATTAAATCGAATTTCAAAATCGAGCTTGCAATGGCTATTGGTCAACAAGTGGTTGCCATTGTGGGTAGGTCATGGCACCGATTGCAAGGTAATAGATTTTAATTTTATGTTCTCTCGTGGTTGCGTTGATTGTGATGCTGCTTCGGCCGCGGCTCAAATAACCAATCCTTATGGAACTCCACGCCTCACAGGCCTGCCGCAGGATATAATACGTTTTAATGGAAGAGCTGAAATGCATGCACCACGTTCATATAGAAGACAAAATGATCTTACATCAAGGCCCACCCATAACTCTTTCAATCGGTTGAGAGATGCTGAACCCAGTCCTTATACTAGACGATATGAAGATCCCTCATATGAAAATGTACATGTGCAGTGGCATAATGGTTTCGAATTCGGTAGATCTAGAGATTTTGATAATTCAACAGCTTCCAGTTCACCATCAGCATGTTATCAGTTGCCAACTGCACAACGACCACCTCTCCATAGGGCACGTTCAGAAAGCCCTACTTTAAATCAATGCAACAATACGTATGCTTCAAGACGCTTAAGACCAATTAACAATTTATCCAACAATCAAACCGTTTATTCCAATTCTACCATAACAAATGCCATAAATCTTAATAGTGTCAAGTTGAAAGAAGATTATCACAATATCGAAAATGCTTCCTGTAGAGCAGCAACTTTATGCAAGACAGAAAATGTTGAAACTATAGATAGTGTAACCAGTTTTGCAATGCCAAAAATTGTGTCAACAACAGCTGAAACTTCTCCATTAGAAGACTTAGAAGGTGCTGTAGGTGGTTTATTAGAAATTAAATGCACTACTGAAACATCTTCAACCACAACGCCATCACCTATTTTCGTTGCTTCTAATGAAAATAATAGTTTAGAAACTAATTCTCATGTCGTGTATCCTTTTAATTTAATAGACAGCGACAACTTACCGACTTTAGCGGATACTTTAGATTTAATAGGTACAATTAATAACAATGAACATAATGAAGATTAGGACGGAGGTATAAACCGGTCATTGTTCTATAAGTTTTTAAGCCAATTTTTTTTTTTTAAATTTGCATAGTAACATTAAGATATGTGTTTTATTTTTGCGATATATTTTAAAAAAAAAAAATAGAAATAAAGTAATATTTTTGTTTATCTTCTATGAACCGAATATTTATTTATTATGCACCGAATTATTATTTGAACTTATTTGAAGCAATCTTTCACTTCTGTAAATATAAAACAAAGGGAAAAATCAAAATGTATACTTAAAAGCTTACAAATATTTTGTTAAATATTTGTTAAGAAACATTAATGGATATTCCCTTTTTTACCATAAATTATTTTTTTTGAACAATTTGGTTCTTTTATGCGTATATATGTATGGAAATAAACGGATATATAAATGTGCATGTATGCACATGCAAATATGCATTTGTGAATATAATATATACATACATATATACATAAAAAATAAAAACTATACATTAACGATTATATACGTAACTATACAAATATATTTTTTACAAAATTATTTAAAAGTTAAAGACAAAAACTTATCAAAGAGACATTAGTATTCTCGTACAACTTACTGTAGTTTTAACTGCTAGATGCTACTTAGTAATTTCTTTAGCAGTATTATTTTTATTGAACTTCACAATTTTCTTAATAAGCAAAATTGGCTTGTCTTAAAAATGGAAGAAAATATGTATGTGCATATTCACCACGCATATACATACATACATATGGATTTATGTGAACATATGCATATGTAACGCAAAAAAATCGCGTTCATACTATACACGCATCCATATATACATATATATATATAGAAAATAGGAAATTTTTAATTTCCTATTTTAAAATAGTTTATATATATATATATATATATATATATATATATATATATATTGTTACATTGTTATACATATATATATATGTATATAACACATTATTGGGCATCTCTAAATATTTGAAATTACAGAAAATGGAAAATCGGATTTTATTGATAAAAAATAATAAAATCGAAATAATCATTTAAAAATTAATTAAAACGCATAAATATATATATACGTATTACACCTACATAGATACATATGTACATCATATATGCACATATCTAAGTATGTATCTAGTTTATATTAATACGTTTACAATAAACATAGTACGTGCATAAATATAGAAATTCTAAAAGTATTTTGAAATGTATTTTTATTAAGAATTGGAAGGTTAAAAAATTAAAAAAATAATGCAACTGCGTCGAACGGTTGGACTCACATGTCAGAAGAGTACAGCTTTATGACACGGCGTTCATACACCACCTGAAAATATTAAAATGAACATTTTTTTTATGTATTTTGTTTTCTGCTGATTGCGTGTTTTTAATTAGCTTTTTGCTCTTAGTTGTACAAACAATTCACAGAATTATAATAATATTTACATTTACATCCCTCTTTCATTGTGTATGAATAGTAAGCTGCCGCTATACTTATACTTTTGATCTAGAAATGATCTAGGTGACATTATTTTGCCTATTAGACTACTTCTTCCATAACTTTTTATTATGACCCTTTTTTTCCCCCCACGTCTACGAATCATTATTTGGCCAAGGGAGACAAACATTGTGCATGTTCCCAAATAAAAATTACATAATTATGATTTTACTCAAGAAATTCTCCTCTAATTTCTTCTCCATGCTCATGTAGCAGCACATTTAATTTGCCTATAGAATTGATTTCATAATGCATTGGCTGCAGTACCGCCAGATCGTGCAATATCATCAAGTTGTTCTCCAACATTACTATGAAGGATATATAAATATCAATATAGTTTTCCAAAGTAACATTGGCATAAAACTTGTATTCGGAGAATTTTGTAAATTCCCTACAACGGTTGCAGTTACCATCAAAAACTCATTAGCGGAGATTTCTTCGCATTCTGTAATATATAATTTATTTACCATTTGCACTAGAAACCGGAGAAACATAAACTTCTTTCCCAGATTTTTGTTGGGCTTTAAGCGATATTTTCCATAATTGAAATAATTATCTAATTTTACTTTGTTCATCATGGCGCTTTATTGTTGATATTTTATACAAATCTGAATTCGTGTGTACGAGCATTGACCATTCCAAGCACAGAAATCACAAAAATGACAGGTTAAAAAACGTCCATATCAGATGTTAGGCCTTATTTTTGGAAGAGCGAGGCAGAATAAAAGAATATACATTACAGTATGAGTTGTTTTTTAATATATAAAAACTTAGCTCGTAAGGTATACCTTTGTTTATGTCAATATAACAATTTTTATTATATATTGTATCCCGACGTTTCATGGATTATTTGTCCACTTCTTCAGTCGATTTCTTTAGGGAATCCAAAACTTCGTTGACTGTCTGATTAATGCACTGTAACACTTCATACGAAATTTAAAAATCTGGACAAGAAGATAAATTATAATAGAATACACATTACATTTAGCAAATGTAAACAAACACTAATTGGAGAAATATGTGAATAAGCTAAGAACTTAATAAATTAAAATTTTTTGTTTAAAGTAATAAAAAGTTATATAAATCTGAAAAATATGAGTTTAAATACATATATAAGGAAAATGAATTCACTTATTTAAGCACCTGTTAAATAATATATAAATATTTAAAATACCGCTAAGTTATAATTAGGAACTTTTGTGAAACTAAGTTTTAAACAATTTAAGTTCAGTAAGGAATTTATAACTGAATAATAAACATTAAATATCGTTTCGTTACAAACAGAAACTCAATTTTGTTTATTTTTTTTTATTCCGCACATTATAAAACACTCATTATACATATGTATATATACTCGTAAATATATGTAAATAAATAAGTATACTCATATACATAAAACGGGAGAGTCTAGACTATAGTAATGTATGGTCGAGACTCTCAATTTTTTACCAGCCGAACAAAAAACAAAGAATTTGACATTTTTACTAAAACAATGTTCAGCACTTGATAAAAAAAAATTAAGATTTGAAAATATTTAAAAAAAACTATGGCAGTTCATAATAATAAACAAGACATGCCCTTTAGTGTATGCATATGCTTTTAACAATATTCAAATTATTTACAAAACCATACTTAAAAAATTATTCATATTTTTGTTGTGGAAAAATTGAATTTGGTTGACTAAACTTAAAAACAACAGCAGGTATTTGTTGGAAGCTTTTCACTTCATTCACACTACGGTCATATTGGCACGCTTTTGTTTTGATACTAAATAATACAGCTTTGTATGACTTGAACACAACTGTTATAGTAATGGACAACATCCATTAAAAAATGGTATAGATAGATAATTTTGTGAAAACGGGTGAGTTGGACGTAGATCTGTTAAATATCGGAAGAAAACAATAAAACTTCAAAAGAAAATTTAAAGTAAAAAATACATGTATTATTACGTAAGAAAGAACAGTTGTAACAGAAAATATAAAATTTATTAATAAATTGCAAGTCTTTTATTGTTAATCTATTAAGAGATTTTGCACAAAATCATTACATAAGTATATATACATACATATTTGACAATGCTTAAGCAAATGTGGAAATAAAGGTTATACACATATATATTGCAATTGCGTTGTGTTCCGGATTTTTAGTGGAAATTTTTGTTCAGGTAATAAAAATGCCCTATATAATGAAATTGCGTCTTATTTGTAAAACAAAATGGCGTCAGGGCGTCGTCAGTTTCGTGTTAATTGTAGTAGATTAATGTGGCATCTTAATTTGTATCGTTTTGCGGTACGTTTAGTTAGGTTATGGCGTATCAGGCGATGCCAGACTTACAATAAAATGTTCCACGCTTATTGAAGTGGAGTGTTGTCAATCCAAAGTTTACGTTGGAAGTAAGAAAAACTTGAATATTTTTGGTATCAGCTGAATTTGCTTGCCACTACAATGATAGTCGGGTGCATAATGTTATCCATTGTGAATTGTATGAACATTACTTGATTACTAATATTTTGAAATCAATGCGTTAGTTTTTTACACTTTAGTTATTTAAATTTGAAAATTAGTAGCCTCGTTAAAGAGAATATTATTGATATATTGTTAAAATTATACAAAATGTATGCCGCAAAAAATTCTAAACTTAGTAACACAGAAAATATCCAGAGTTAAAAATATACCCAATTGGTGATATGAGTAATAACGATTAAAAACGTAAATTATGAGAATATAACTTTTTCGAGCTGACGCTTTAAAGACATTTTGTAAATTAAATAGCACTGGCATGTGTAAGCACTTAAGTAAATGGCAAGAAATTCGAGTTTTTCATAACTAAAACGTATACTCCAATGGCTGGTGACTAGTGGCATGTATTATTGCATCGTTACGTTGCATAGCTACGTAATTATATTTTTATATGATGTAATTTTTAACAAAGTTCTTAAAATAAATGTCAAGTAAATTGGGTTTTATACACTTATTTAATTAGCACTGAATGGGATCCTTTATCAATGTCTAGTGGTAAAAGTGGTGGGACTTATTCTTATTTAAATATTTAATAGGAAATCGTGGCTTAGTACATTTTTGCATGTTATTTATATTATTCATTTACAATGATTTCGTTCGTGCAGGTAATTACAGATATATATGGGTGATGAAAAATTAGCTATATGTAGATAAAATTCTACACTGGAAATTTATATATCGTCACTAAGGTCGCTGAAGTCTTGTGGCATCTTTGAGTTGTCTTCTTCACTTGTAGAGTATATGAAACACCCTGCTGCCTGTTATGTTACGAAGTAGAAAAATCGTTTCCGTAAAATATTGCAATGTACAGTATTGTTGCATTATAATTGGAGAGAGGTAGGGAAATTGTATTTATCAGTACAATTGCTATTAGAAATTTGATTTAATTTGTATTTGTTTAAAGAAAGTTGCTGTCAAGGAAAGTTTTCTTAGTTAATTTTATAACATCGTTTTTTTTTTTTTTTTTCTTATGTCAATTATAATTATGTAGTTTAATGAAAACGCGGCTAGACATTATTACATGCTATATAAAAATTTAATATTAAAAAATAATTTTTGACTTCGTTTTTCAGGTTGAAAGAATATTGAAAAACTGTCGTGAGAATAAATAATTCAAAAACGTGGAAATATATATTACACACCAGAATTGCTGGAGTAAAGAACATGATAAAAAAGAAAGAGACAGGAATCAGCAATTGAAAGAAAGAAAAAATTATTAGAGAGAAAAAATTTAAAAACCACAAAGAAAAATGGTAAGTTGGAATTAGATATTACTATTAAGTGGCAGTGTATTAAGAGCAATAAATAAATAAAAAAAAAAAATTGAGTTTTATTTGTATGTTACTGAATTTAGTACTAATTAAATTTTTACTTTCTAATACAATTTAGCCACGTATTGTGCCGTTAGACTTATTAAAATGCCTTAGAGTCCTTTTGGACGATAACGGTGGCATTTTTAGTGCTGCAGAAGTGAAAAGATTGGCATGGTAGGTGTTTTAATTAAATTAAGAGATCTTTTATAAATTGAATGAAAAAAATCTTTTAATCTATTACATTCCTAGTTGCGATACCAGCTGTAGTTTCGAGTATTTATATATATATATATGTATTTCTTTTTTCAGTTTAATGACTAAATTTTCTAAGAAATTAGTTTCTAAATGTATTTATGTACAAATTTTGAAATGTACTAAAACCGAATTATTGGGTGAGTTTATGGGTGCTGGTGGATGGTCGTTAGTTTACACTTGGTTAAATGATGCTATACGTGCTATGAATTGGCCCCTGGTTCAGGAAATCTTGGAATTGCTACTTCTGTGTCCAGTTGATGTTCATCGCTTAAAAATAAACTCTGCTCCCAAACTTGTTAAGGGTCTTTGCAAAGATGGTGGAAATGACGGTAAGTTGTTAATAAAAATAAAAAAATGGTTTGTTGATTTGTAAGCACATTTATATTAATGGTTTTACTTTTGAAATTACTCAAGGATATCGTAAAATATTAGTACAAAAATTTAAAGGAATTGAAATATTACTACATGTATAATAAAGTAGAGAGCAATTTATTCTAGAAATGTTATGTATAGTGAATAATAAAACGGTTATCAAGGAGGAAAAGTCTATAGGGTTATCAGTTTTATGTAGTATGAGTTATCTTTTTGTAAGAGAAATTAATCTCTTTTAAAATGAAGGGGAGAATTATTTCAATCCAATAAAAAAAAAATTTGTGAATAATTCAACCTGCTTATGATTGCTATATAACATTGGTCAAATATATAAAATACAACAAATTTTTGAATTGTAGTTTCGAGCTAAAATTCTACAACGGTTTGCAATACGTTACAAGAATTATTGTTATAAAAAAATATAATAAATTACATTTGCTTATAAAATACACAAAACTACTATCAGGATATCTTGTATGGTTTTTTTAGTGTCGTGTATTTAATGTTACGCTAACCAAAATTTAAATAAACTATAAAAAACAAATTAATTTGATATCAACTTTTCGAATTTTTTAATATACTATTCGCTGATAACACAAGGAGACGCGGAATTACGTCGAGTTGTCGAATTTTTGGAGCAAAATTACTTGTTTTAAATCTTTTGAACATGACCTATATATATGCATTGTATATTTTGTGGTCTTCACAGTAATATTTCTAAGATATAATAGACTTAGCCAGCGCTTTTTCCAATCCTAGAAATACTTTTTAATCGCCCATTTGAGTATCAAGGTGCGAAATCCATGATTGGTTTCTTCACAATTTAGTGCGTTTCTGACGAATGGCTTCGAGCACGCATAGCATTATTTCAAGATAGTATTCCTTATTGACCATACGACCCAGAGTTCATGATGGACCACGCTATTCCAATTGACGAAAACACTGAGCAAACACTTTAAACGAACTTCTCGTGCTTTTTTCGGTCTTGGCTATTCTGGGCACTTCCATTGGGTTTGGGTTTCAACCTCATAATTTTAGTAAAAAATTGAAGAGTACATATACAAACACAACTAACCTTTTTATCTGTTAAAAATAAACTGACAATCTAAAAGCTTTGATTTTGCCAACATATATAACAGACATACATATGTATGAACATAGAAAAAATTTGAAAATTGAACATACGTAACTTGTGAAATTTGAAAATAACCTTTATATTTTGATCATAACTCGTATATATATATATATATATTCCTAAACAGTAAGATTTTTCATTATTGTTATACAAAATTTAATAAAATTGGTTTGTATGATTGTAAGTAGTGCGTACATATATACGTATATATTCAATACATCGGTTACAGGCTTTTAATTTGCAAATGTACTTACACGTTTATAAAATACGAAGAAGTATGCTTATCTATGTATGAACTGCGTTAATACTAATAAGATTTGGTTAATGACTTTGTTTGTTGCATAGTTTCATAACTGCATTTATATGTTTGTAACTCTTATTTGGCGTATTCAACCACATTGAAAACAAAGCTGGTGTCTGAAAACCGGACAAGTATAAAAGAAAATTGAGAAAAAATTTTCGTATTCCTTTTGTCAAAGGCCTAATTTCATGTATTGCAGACTATTAAAATATGTGATCAGCAGTTGATAAAAAAAAATGCTCAAAAAAGAAGCCAAGCACATTACAACGAATTTGGAGGAGCAACCGGAAAAAAAATGTCATGAGTTGGAATTTTTTTTTTTTCCTTTACTTTATCAATATTTTATTTTAGAATGCAAACGTAGACCTTTTCACCCATTTATTTATTTACCAAATATTACAATTATATGAATATAATTGCAATATGTATAGAAGCACTGGCTACTGAAGCCTTTGGCTTCTGGCTCTCCGGGGAATTGAACCCCTGACACCTGCGTAACAGGCGGGTATACTAAGCATTATACCGTCGAGGGGCTGCCCTTTCACCCATAGTAATTTGGATTTATGAAGTTTTTAGTTTCTTGGTGATAGTTGTGAGGAAAATGAATAGAAGTAAAAAGCTGAAAAACACAAAGAAAAACTGATCACACTGTGTGTAAAAGGGACGTAAATTTGATTATAAAATACGTAAAACCTTAGGGAAATGAACAACTATTTGAAAGTTGCTATGTAATTTAATAATTACTTAATTTTTATTTTTAGCACATCAAAAAAATAAAATAGTTACGATTTGTTGCTGCTCATATTTCATTTTCAATTATTATTTGTTTTTAATATGGTTTTATATGGTTATATCATTAACAACACGTTATTTTTTTTTTTTTTCTTTTTTTTTTTGTCATTTACATAACGACTTGTGCCGACCGATTCTTCGGGATGGACGAAATACAATTTTTTTTTTTTTTTTTGCTTTCTATGAAGCCGAATTTTTAACATGCAGTCAGATAAAATTTGAGCCGTTTTTATAGCAGATTCTCTCTATCTATCTGTCTCTCTCTTCCTACCTATGTATCTCTATCTATATACCTCTCTTTTTCTATCATATATCTCCCTCTCCCTTAATATGAATTGAATTGCAAACTAAATTTCTGTTGTTACCATAAAACATGTATATTTTGCAAAAGCTTAAAACTATTCTCTTTGAGACGTTTGAATATTATTTTATTACGTACGTTTTCCTTCTCTTTAAAATGCAAAAAGTGCATTTCAATGGGGTTTCCTTTAACGTAATGTGTTTCTTTTGTGCAGCCTTCGAGAACATGCATTCAACGATTATCATTTGTATTTCTATAAGTTCGTATTACAACGGATAAAATCTTATATTTTAGCATTTTGACATACATAATATCTCTTGTGTTTCTGGACGAAGATATAATAAAATTCATGATATTTTAACTTATTTTAAGGTTTCGTCGGGAATATCCCTTCTTTATTGAATATTGGAGGCTATTCTGCGTTTCGATTTGAATCGAAATTTTCTCCGTCTGGCAATTTTGGTATTCTGCGTTTCTATTCCGCTCAGTTTCTTTCGATTGTAGGTATTCTGCATTACGATCGGAGATCCGTTTTTCTCAGTTGTGTTTTTGTTAACGGAGAAGTTTTTTTATCTGTGTTTTTTAGTTAAAAACTTTAAAATTGAAAAAAATTTAAGTAGGAAATGATATAAAATTCTCAGAAGCGATTAAAAAAAACACTTAAAATTATATTTAATTAATTTATTTAATTAAATTAATATTTAATAATGGTACAGGTCAAAAATAACAACACCAGAGCAGTATGAAGTAAGAAGTCATAGAATTTTGGTGCATCTCACGAGAAAAACTGTCTATCAACCTTACACCTTACTCTGCTTATCAACAACTTATTTTCATTATGTATAAATAAACTTTTTGCATTAAATTTAACATTTGTTTATGAAAATGATAACAAACTTACTTATTTTCCTATTTCATTTCAAAATTCCACAGTGATGCTATTAATTTTGTAAACATTGTTGTCTTCTTTTTCTTTCGATTCCGTTTTTCTGCAGAATACCAATTTTCGATCGTAACGGAACTGAATGCGGAGACTTAATCGAAACGCAGAATAGGGGTGATTATTAAATGTCAGTATATACTCTGTAGAGTAGGATTTTTTTAGTTGGCTGGGGCCTAAAAATGTCAGGTTTTTGTACCAAGCAAAAGTTTATGTTAATTTTTATAAAAGACAACTTTTATGCAATCAGAGTTGATTTTATTTCAAACAGCAAAAAAAAAAAAAAAATTGAATCACTTTTGTATGAAGGGATGACAGCAGCAACACTATTTTCATGCGATTTTTTTTTTTAAAGGAGAGTGAGAGTATAACTATCAGGTTTTCATGAGAATGAATCGTACGACTGCGCAGTATAGTAAAACACATAATTTTTTATGGAACGTTATTGTAGAAGTATATTTTTTAATGGAAGCTGACAACTGACTGCTGTCAAAGTACGCAAGATAAGGTGTACAGATTGGGATTGGGAATATATCCATTTCTACTTAATTTTCTGTTCAAAAGTGCAAGTATGAGGCATGATAATTTTTTGCTTTTACAGTAAAAACCTGTTTTTCAATTTTTTCCCCATTTTTTTTTTCAATTTTTTTTTTTTTTTAATAATAATATTATTATTATTATTATTGGTATTCATATCTAATAAAAATCGTTTGTTGTGTTTTCTAACTTTCAAGAAATATATAAGAGGAACTAAAATGTATTCGGAAATAGTTAAAATCTGCATTGATTTCTTTTTATAACAATTTTACCAGCACTACTACTCGTAGTAGTACGTACATTAAATGATAATTTAACAAAAATTCCTGCCACAATTATTTTAAAATTAATAGTCTTAAATTTGCTTTACTTGTCAATTTAAGTTCTTATGGAACCTGTTTTTACAATTTGCGTATAACATAAAATTATTAAAATTTTTAAGGTTGAAATATGTGATAGCACATTTGGAAATAAATTATTTCTAAAAAGACTACAACGCACAAAAGAATGTTTTTAGTTGTTCAGTTCGGAATATGCTCTTAATATTACATAAATGATTTTAATGCTTCGGTATTTTTTTTCACGTGATATTGGAATTTTTAATGTATTTATAAATGTATTGAGTAAAGAAGAATATATGTTTTATACATACCGTACTCATGAAGCAATGCTATTTTTGTTTAAAGTAAAATTGCAAATAAATACTAAATTCTAAATTAAATACCTAAATTCATAAATTTTACTGTTAGTAATTAACTGCGGTTCTAGTTGAACTAACTGATTTAAAAAAAAAAGTGAAAAAGTTTTAACCTGCAAAAAGCTCTGTAACAAGGAATATATTAATTGTATTAAAAATTCTTCGATATAAGAGCGTGGAGGAATAATTGCAACATTTTGATTTCAGAATCAGACATACATACATATATGCTTTTTATACCGAATGATGTTGCATATTAGTCACTACATTTGAATTAAATAATTAAAGGCCGAAATAAAGACAAAAACAAAGAAAGATTGCAATATTGAAATTTAGTTTATTTCCGAAATATTTGAATTTTGTATTTAAGAATATCAATTATAACGTATAGGCATGCAGTTCTAAAATAACTCACTTTCTAACATAATGTACGAAAATTTTAAACAATTTTTCTTAAAATGATTGGAAAACTAAAGGAAAGAAATCAATCTTCTGCTTTCCTGCATAGATCTTTACGTAGAAAAAATAAGAACTTTAATAAAACTGTAAAAGTTATACTAATCCATACATAAATACCCAAATATGTATACATATATTCAACCAATTAAAACAATGTTATAGTTCTAGGAATGAATCAATTTTTGTAGTGGTGTAGCATGCACATGCTTTGTATCACAAGCGACAGCAATTTTAAATCTTTAAATTTGTAATAAGAAAAAAATATTTTTCTAATTTCATTTGTACATAGTGTACACATATACAATAATTAGAAACACGTTTTTGGGTTTTAGGTGTACGTATTTTGGCTAAGCGTCTTGTAGAACAGTGGCTGAAAGTAATCACAGAAAAGCCCGAAGGAACTTTACCAACACAAAATATAACAACACCCCCAACGTCAATTAAGACGCCAACTGTAGCGGGTGTTTCACCAGACGCAATCCCTCCTAATGTACAGCAACAGCAGACATCTTTGGTGAGCTCAACAAATCAAAATGCTCTATCCAATGTTCAACAGCAACAACAAATACTTGAAAAACAAAAGGAACAAAAATCAAATTTTAATCAACAAAAAATAAAATCAAATAAAAAGCCTAATAAAGAAGACGAAGGTGACGAAGAGGAAAAGGTTCAAGAAAATCGACCAGATGACCAAGATCCATTAGGAGGTGTAGATACTGAACAAACAACAACAAATTACACTTTAACACCGGCTCAAAAGAAAGCGAGTGAATCCGGTCTTGTCTATAAGTTTATTATTAAGGATGGCCTATCTATTTTAGCTAAGGTTCCACCAAAATCAAATCAAGCTATATCTACTTCTGAGACGCAACTTACTCTAGAAGAAGAAGATGAAGAAACGGAATCAAATGAAGTTGTTAATGAAAATGTTGATGACGCCGAACTAAAAGATAATGCAGTTAATAGTTTCGTTCCAGCAGTTGAGGCAGATGAAAATAGTTCTTCTCTAGATAAAGCGGAAAAAGATGACACCAATTGCGAATTTGAGGAAAAAAGAAAAGTAGACTTTGTTGAAAATTTAGAAGATAAAAAATGTAACGAGGATGTCGCCAAGTGTAGCATGCCAAAGGAGCGCCGGAGTTCTAAGGATAAGGAACGGCGTAACAGTAGTAGCAGTATCGATAAGGAAAAGGAGAAGGACAAAGAAAGCAAAGCTTCAAAGTCGTCTTCATCATCTTCAACTCACAGATCATCTAGTCATAAGTCATCGTCGTCGTCCTCAAAGAGTTCTTCATCATCGTCGAATAAAGTAAAGTCTTCATCATCGTCATCTCATCGTAGTTCTAATGATAAACATCGCAGTGATAAGGACCGTTCTATTTCCAGTAAAGATAAAGATCGCGCTTCTAGTTCTAGTAGTAGGCACAAGTCTTCGTCGTACACTTCCAAATCAGGTTCGTCATCTTCGTCAAGCTCTAAAGAAAAATATAGGGACAAAGAAAAAATATCTTTATCATCTCCAAAAATTAAAGATAAACAAGAAAACTCACAGCATGAAAAGGACAAGAGTATATCAGAAAAAGTAACTTCTTCAACTTTGGATAAATTAGGTAAAATACCTAAAAAATCTAAAGAAATGTTTGGAGTTGGCAATGAATCTGACAGTTCCAGCAAAGTAACATCTATAACCATACCTTCAAAGAAAGCTTCGATGTCCATTGAAATCAGAAAAGACTCTGATAAAGCGAAAACTGTGAAAACATATAAATCGCAATTCCGCTCACATGGTCTCACTGAAGAAGCTCCCCCACCACCATCTCGTAAGGGGTTGAAGAAGCCCTCTTCTACACCACCCGGAACAGTGTTGCCTTCATCTCTACCCTCTTCGTTAAAAAGAACATCTCCGCCCAGAGATTTTCCGTTAGAAAAGAAACCCAAAATTGACATTAACAATGTTTCTGTGGCTAATGAGAAACCGGGAGCTATTAAACTAATACCACCTAAAAAGAGTAAGTATTTCTCCTTTGTGGCAGTTACTAATTTCCGTTTTCCATTTTTTTTTATTTACAGAGAAAACAATTATGTTGTTGGGCTTTTGCATTTAAGTATAAGTATCTACATTTTATTTTTGACTTTATTAATTTTTATCTTTTATCAAACTGCATTGAAAGAAAAGGTATTTCTCCAACAAAAAAAGCGAATGGGCCCCCGCGCTTTAAGTTTCATCAAATATGCGTTTTGGTTAAACAACTCTACCACTTTATATCTCAGAGTGTAAAGAAAGTGAAAAAAGAAAAAGAAAACATTCGTTAGTGATGACTCATCATGGTGATTGGACAAATGTACAAAGAACTATTCTACACAAATGCGTCATCATTAGCCCGTACTATGCTAAAATTTCTTAATGGCTTTTGAGAAACATTGTGGATGTTGTTTGTCGGTTTCCCTCGCTCAGTCATCGCAAAATGTTTTTGTGTCATTCCTTCGTTGGTGCTTTTATTTATGTGCCAAGATCATTAAAAAATTGGTGTCTGCTGCAAGGAATCATATACTTGCATGGATTTTAAGAAAAAATCCATTACCATAGACATTATCTAAATGTTGTGTCGCCTATTCTAAATTAAATGTGCTTTAGTGTTGCAAAACGTTTAAATATTACAGTGAAAATGGTGTATGTATATTCTGAAAAGTTCTTTACACTTCTCGTCTTTGATCTTTTAGTTTGTTGATGTAGATTTTTTTCAGTTTTAGTTTTGCGAATTTATTTTTATTTAATGTATATGCATGTGTACGTACATGCATACATGCGCTAATTATTTTTTTAAATGAGTGGAAGTGCACAAACAACTAAATATTAAATATCACGCGTTTTTTATTTTAATCCTAAAATATTTAATTTCATTTATACAAGTTGTGACTCCTTTTTCGATGTATGTACAAATTTTACTAATGCCTGTTAACAGTACTGGTATCAATTTATATGTAGTCATGTCTGTTTCCATTATTTGCAATAAATCGTTGCGATGTTTTCAAAATGAAATAACCGTAAAAAGAGATATGATTAAGAAGTATTTTGCGTAAAGCATCCTTATACTAACATTCCAATTGAATGAAAATTTTTGTGCTGAAAAAAAATTATTATAAATCGATTTGTTAAAACAACTCACTAAGGAAAAAAAACTAAAAATTTAGGATTCTTTTTCAAAAGAAATTTGCTTTTTTCTTCGCAGTCTGACTGGAATTATAATTTTATTACTTTCATAAGAAATGTATCACAAATAATTAAAGCTATTAAATAAATAATGGCAAATCGGCTAAATCATGTTATTAGGTTTGAGTCGTTACCAAAAATTTTATGAATGTATGAAAGTACTAAAAAAAATCAAAACTTATGTTTGGGGAACCGAAATCAAGCAAGGACTCGAACATGTATGTAGATGCCTCCATCGGCGTTGTGCAATTTATTGTTCGCTCCACATCCAAAAATTATTTTTCAATCGCTTTCTTATAGTCTACATTCAGCTGCAAGTTCAGCTTAGTATTAGAAGTTTATGGAATTTATCTAATACATATACGCTACAAAATATAAAAGAAAAAAGCATTTGAGAAAATATCAGCTTAAATAAATAAACATTTTTAAAGAAATTTGCGAAATTTTGTCGTACAAATTTTATGTCTGCTCAGTAATTTTTTTTTTTTTTTTTCAAAACTTAGAAATTGCTTATGGTTGTTTAATCGAGGGCTGACGTGGCGGTACATAAATAGCGACACCCAAAGCAACTACCAGCTGACTAGTAAAGCAACTGGCTACTTTTCAGTAGTCCACTAAAACAATAGCGGTACTCAAAAAAATACGGAAGTAAAAACACTAGTGACCGAGTTGTTATTTAATGCAATTACAGAAAAAGTTATCTAAATACATAATTTGTGTTTAAATTCAAATTTTTTTGTTATGAATAAATGTATTCTATGAGAGGGTTACAGAATTGAGATTAGAATGGATTTCGAATTTTTATAAATGGCAATTGTGAATTTGGCTCTGATATACTATTTTTCAACAAGTTTCACTGTGAGAAGCTAATAAGATACGGCTCGAATGTTGAAATGGTACTGATTATTAAAATTACGAATTTACAACATCTTAGCTTAGCAACTATACAACCAATTCTTTATAAGCCAATTCCATAATTTTATTGCAATATGAATGCACAGAATTTTTCCTGATACATATATGTGCCTTTTATTTACGATCAGTGCAAATTGAAATGAATCAAAATATGATTTCGATACAGATGTGTACTATGCGCAGTATAAACTTCATAGCATTTTGCCTGCGTTGAAATAATGATTTTTTTTTAATATTTCGCTCCTGGTTGTTTGGGTACTAAATAACATGGAATTTATAGCCTACAAAAGAATATTGGGCACAATCAGAAGAGGAAAGTCTTTACGGGCAAATTTGCACTTTCCAGTTTATAGTGCATTCGGTATAAATACATATCTACATTCAATTGAATTTTATGCGAAGTACTTGAAAATTATTTTATATTTTGACTTTGAGGCTTTGCTGCCAGATGCTGGTGCATTAAATAAATTAGTTGTGATAATTGAACTGAAAATATACATACATACATATATAACGTTCGCGAGTGTGTAATTGTAGATCTTGTGAAAAAAATATAAAGTTGAAAAATTAAGCAGCACATAAAAATGGAGAAGCGGAGATATGCCGATACTGATTAACACATCTAAAAGAGGCAAAACTATAGAAATTTTTTAAGCAAAGTTTATTTTTGTTACAAAAACATTTCAGAACAGTGGTAAATATGTGTGATAAGTATGCAATATAATATCTTTATTAATATATTTAGTTTTAATATATTTAACCTTAAAAAAATTTAAGATAAACAAAAAGCAATAAAATGATATTTTTCAACAATACAAAAAATTGAGCTGGTTAGTCCTTGTAGTCTGGTAGCAATTTGGAAATAGTGCATGTTTATAAGAAAAATGACTCACAAACACAAAGCTAAGGAAAACAAAATGCGTACATTTTAGGAACTTTAATAACCATTTTATAATTGTGGTGTAAAAATTTCAAAGTTGCTTGTTTTTCGATTTGCCATTCCTAATTTGATTAGATGATCACTTAAAAAGTTAATCTTTAAATTTATTTTCTATTTTATTCAGAGGCATAATTTTAAATTTTTACTTTACTTTTTTTTTTTTTTTTAATTTTTACTGGAAATTTCTATATATATATATATATATATATATATATATATATATATATATATATATATATATATATATGTACAGACAAGTTTGTCGAAAAGAACCTGAAACCACTCCAGTAACGCTCCTTTTCATTGTCCAATTTTTCTGTTATACGAATATACTTATGCCGGCCCTATCGTAAACTTATTTTTAACCACTGTTGATTAGAGTTAAAATCAAACAGTTTGCCTGTAACGAAGTTAACAGACAAAGTCGGCAGTTATATCATGCGAAGTACGCATTTTTTCTATATTTTTCTTTCAGTACCAGCGTCAGGTTTTACATACAGACATACATATATTTAAATTTCAATAATAGTTATGTACACATATTTTTACCTATTAAAGATTAATTGCTTAATATACACAACTTGTATGAATATTTGGGATTTTCTACATTGGGAAAGTATCTGAAGGATGTATTCAGAGTCTAAAATGAAGGGGCATAATTTTGAAATTCTCTTAAACCATTTTCTAAGAGTATATATATATATTTAGGTGTAAGCTGAAACAAAGCAGCTGATAATGCTCTTCATTTATTACTTTATCATGGTCTGATGTAAAAATTTCGTTTACTAATAATTTTTTTTCTAAAACCAAGTTCACATATGTACGATACATATTTAAGGGTTTTCTTTTAAAAAATATATTTTTTTGATATGGCTTATAATCAATTGTTGTATTAAACCAACTTTCGAATTTTCCTTTTCTAGCGTGGTAACTAAATGTTGCCCTCAGACTACCACTTAACTTATAATTCGCTGATCGCTTACCTAAAGTAAAAGAAGTAAATCTAAGCATATCTATATTTTGCTCAATTGTTTTTTTTTTTTTTTTTTAAATTTAGTTCGGCATCTTATTGTGATTACGCATCTATTTCGACGAAATTTGCTACCAAGCTCAAAGGATTGTACCAAGAATATGTATATCTATTATAAAAATGTTTAGTATATTTCCTCCAATTGCTCAGGTAGAATAGAGACCATTATAAGAATTACAAAAAAAAAAAAAAAAATGCTCAAATGCAAATACACATTATTAGTAAAAATATATTTTAAAAAACGCCTTTTATATATATTTTTAAAAATATACAGTTGGTGAGGCAGACAGGCAATCGGCCTACACATTTAAAAATGACTGTTTTGATCGAACGTAATTTGTAGTTTCGACAGTTTAAGAATCTCCAGATTATTGAAGTAGAAATAATTACGGGGAAATCAAATTATTTCTATAATCAGAAATAATCTAAAACCATTTCTTAAATATCAGAAAAAGAAAATTACTTCAAATCCAGTCTATAGTCTATTAACACACAAATATGTGCGCGTGTACATATTTATTTAAATGCTTGATGCTTATTTGTCTACTTATTACGAGTATGTATTGAAAACAATTGATACACTTGTTTTACGGAAAAAAACCTTTTTGTTGCCTTACCTCAAGTCCAGGAATATTTTTCCTTTTGAAAATTAAAATAATGATATATCATTCAATCACTTACTCTAATGAATGCCCACAATAGGCAGTTTAGCATTTTTCCATGTGATCTGCAGTTTAGCTTCAACAGCAGAAAATTTCAAGGCAGTTGATCTTATAAATTATTGTTACACGTTTGCTTAGGAAAAAAAATTCCTTTTTTATTTATCTAAAGATCACAATAAATACAAAATATGGAAATTTGAATTCGGCAATAAGGAGATAGTAGGAATTTCGTCACTGGCAAGAGTGTACTTGCACAGGAAATCTTTGCCTATGCGAATTCATATAGAACTCCGACCAAATTTTTCCAACGAATCATTCAAATCCCGTAAAGTATCCAACAAAAGACACCGTCGTTTTTTTTTTTTTTTTTTTTTTTGAAAACGTACAAGAATGACATAACGTATGCTAAGACGCACCCACAAATAGTCGTTCGCAAAAATTAGAAAATGCTATAGAGTAAATAGTTTGCTATACCAAAAAGCTAGGAGATGTCGAACCCAGTAACAGATTTTTGTAAAAAATGCTTGTATTTATGTATATGGATATGAGTTAGTAAGTAAAAGAATCTTAAGGTACAATGGTGTTCTCTAAAGTAATTGAAATACAAGGGGATCCGTTATAAATTACTGCGTAACTACAATAGATTCGTTTTAATTTCTAAAATAGAAAAATCGAATTCAGGAGCATTTTTGGAAAAAAATTTAAAGCTTATTAAAATTGTTTAATTTAAGCAATATAATAATGTACGTATAAAATTAATTTTCGCATAACTTTCAGCGCACCATAAGCAAAAGCTTCACTCAACATAATGTTTTCTTATTTTTAATGTTTTTGGCGACAGTAATTAATATGTTAATAAATAATTTTAAATGATTATTAATTTTATTTTTAGTACAAACGCTTGTTGAGACGAATCTTTTCTCTGATGCTCTCTCTGCGGCAACGGGGCCCAAAAAGGTTACCAAACGCAAACGTCCCAATACACCTTTAGTTAATGGAAAGGAAGTGCCAGTTTCACCTAGCAGTCCAGAGGTACCAAAAGTAACGCCACTGAAATTCTATCAAGATACCTTAGACGAATCTAAGATTGATGAATCGAAATCTAATAAAGAAAATGATGAAGCATCTGGGACAAAAACGCTTGAAGAAAGTACTTCAGCGGAATATAAAGACATTGAAGACGATGATGATATACCGTTGAAAAAGGTAAAGGAAGATATTGAACAGAAGGTGGCTAAAGAAAAGCAATTGGATTGTGGCGATATTGATGGTAATACTGTCGATGCAATGAAAAATGATGATGAAAAGCTAAAAACTGAAAGCGTCGCTTTGCCCTTTGGACAAGAGCAACAGAATGCATCGAAGGTGGAAGAGGATGATGTTCAAGATGTATTGGAGAAAATACCTGGTCCGGGCTGTGGTCCAAATGGGCCTCCCGGAGTATTATTGTTACATCGTCGCAAGGGTCCTAAAAAGAAATTATCTTGGCATCCACAGGAAACTCTTGAACAAATACGTTACTTTGAATTGGATGAAAATGAACGCTGCAATGTCACTAAGACATCGTTTTTGGACATGAAGAACATGGAACATTTTAGCGAGCGGGATGCTATTGTTATGGCTAGGCGCGGGTTCAATCATGAAGACAATATGACAGCTCAAACTCACTGGAAACCACTGATGGAAATAGATGATGTACCACCCCATCCCGAGGGTAGTCAATCAAAGCAAAGGAAAATACAGGCAGAACGGGAATTAACCACTTTGAGAGCTTTATACTTTTCACATGCCTTAATACCTGATTCGCCGGCAGAAGCGGAATTTGAACCAGCTCTCAATCACGATGTACCTTTAATACCATTAGACGACTTAACTGGAAATCCTGATGCTGTTAATGATTTTACAAGCATGCCCTGGCCAGAATCGCGTGGTTCACCGAAACAAGGTGACAGTACCATGGCTGGAACTGGGGGATTAGGGAGCCCTGTTAATATGTTTGATAGTCCCACAACACAAGTTGTTAACGCGACGGTAAACAGTAAACAGGGAAGTGGTGTTCCGTATAATCCTTTTGTGAACCCCTTTATGAATAATCCAGTACCAAATGTACCCAATGGACCACCAATGCAAAATAGCCCACAAAACCAGTGGAAAGGGACTGGTATGGGGGCCTCGGTTGGTGGGAATGGTACTATGATGGCTAATGCATTTAATGGGAATCATGGAAGTCCTATAATGGATATGGGTGTTCCTCGACCTATGGGTCCTGGCCCCATGATCAATAACGGTCCACCACCAAACTTTATGAATCAATTCACACCTAATTTCGGAGGTCTACCCAATCCATTTATGGGAGGTCCTTCCGGATTCAATAATGCCCCAAATAACTTTGGTCCCATGGGTCCGAATGGTGGATCAATGATGAACGGTAGGGGTCCTGGTCCTATGGGAAACAACTTCACACCACAAATGATGAATGGTGGCCATAACAATAGGAATAATCGTGGCAACAACAATGGTGGCAATTGGCGCAGTGGAAATTCAAATTACCAAGATAACAATTGGCGACCAGCTGGGCCTGGTCAAAATATTCGCGGCGGTAGTGGAGGCAATGGTAATAACGGCGTTTGCAAAGCATTTATGCGCGGTCATTGCCGTTTAGCTAAATGTAAATACATTCATCCGAATAAAAGTAAACGGATATAGGAGTCGGCAGATGACACCCGTCTTTTGATAGGTGATTTGCCGAACTATGCTCCTTTACCTTAAAATAATGACTGTGATATGAAATAAAGACTTATACTATTACGATAAATAGAACTCTTAAAGAGAAATAAGTTTTTAGCCCGAGGAAAATTGATAAATCAGCCAAGATATTAATGCCATTGCGCTAAGCCTTGTCTCTTCTAAACCTGCCCGGAATTTTAAAAAGTTGCGTAACGTAACAGTTACTATGTACTGTTCAAAATAACTGTAACGTGAAGACATTATTTGCACAATTACAAAAACAACGTATTTAATTAAAGATAGTAATTACTAAAGAAAAAGCAACATCAAACAAAAAAGCGTACCATTTTGCATTTTCCCATTTGAAATATTTTGCTACATCTTCCGAAGAAGTTAAATATTTAATTATTAAAATTGTTTTGTTATAGAGTGAATAGTCAATTTTGTACTATTACATTTAAGTTATTGATTTAGAAAATACATGATAGTTTTCGAATAAGCAAAAATTTAATCATGTTCTATTAATACAAATATATGTATGTATGTATATAAAAATAAATAAATACAATTTTATTGAATTATAAATATTTGTTTCCATAATATTAAGAGCTGACTGTTAATAAAACTTACGGTTACAGAAGATTCGATCCCCTCGCTGATTTTAAACGAACTCAGTCAGTATATATAGAAGCGAACGCTGTATTCAATTCGTAACATTAAGGTGAACTGACATTTTTATGGCACATGGCGACTAGCTCTACCTAATCTAATCTCTAATCTTTTGTTTTTTTCTGTGTTTCGGTTTGTTAGAAAAAAATGTGGCGGTCTTATGAAACCAAATGAAGAGATTTTACTAATTACACATTAAATGTGTGAAACAGTAAAAATGGTTTTTTAGACTAATTTCCAATTTAAAATTAGAAAACTGAATATGAAACTTTATAATAAATGAATATTTCAGAAAATTTATATAAACTATTATTTGTGGAATTTTTAAGTATATGAAAGTATGCATATCGTTATAAATTTATGACTATTGCGTGTATTTTACTGCAGTATTGTATATTCGTATAAATAAATTACTTTAGAGACAAAGGTTTTTATGCAATATTCGTACCAAGTGTGCTCAAATCACGCTCTTAAGACGAATGTGTTTTTAAAGTTAATAGTACCTACAAATACATGTTTTTGCACTTCAACCTTACTTACATACACAATTAGAAATTAGAAGATCTTTTTTAGGAATGTAATCGCAAGTACTGCATGTCGATTCCCTACACCAGTAATCATTAAAATCGAACAATAAACTGCTCTTATACCAAACAATGTAACTTACACGAAATAATCAATGGTTTGTTAAACTTTGATAAAAACCTTAGTAAGCGGTAAGCACTTGTAAGGCTTTACCAAAAGAGAAAAGAAAAAATGCCATCAGGTAATAAAATAATAAGAAAATAAATTCAATTTAGTATGTAATATTTCACTACGGTTGAAGATTCAAATAAAAGTTATGAATATATTAAAGACGTTGGTGCTTTTACACGGAATTTATACTTGCGTTCTAGGTTTGAGTTTTACGGTCACTTCAAAAATCTATATGGACGTAAAGCATCAAAAGAAATCACTGGGCCGTATAGTATTCGGTTTATTTGGCAAAAGATCTCCTAAGGCCGTAACCAATTTTCGGCACATTTGCTTGAGAGGAGTAAATGGCACCACATATGTGGGATCGGAATTTCATCGTGTCATCAGTCGATTTCTTATACAAGGTGGCGACATTGTGAATAAGGATGGCACCGGTTCAATAAGTATTTATGGCGATTTCTTTGAAGACGAAGCAATTGACATAGAGCATATTAGACCAGGTTATGTGGGTATGGCAAACCGAGGACCGAATACAAATGGCTGCCAATTTTATGTGACAACTGTAGCAGCACAGTGGCTAAATGGTAAACACACTGTATTTGGCAAAGTTATTGAGGGCATGGATGTTGTTTTGGCCATAGAAGATGTAAATTTTTAGTTTCAATAAAACTTTATTTATTATTCTAATTCCTTATTCGGAATTTATAGGTCAAAACTGATACAGATGATCATCCTATACATCCTGTTGTTATCGTCAATTGCGGCGAAATACCCACAGAACCCTATGAATTTTATCCGGATGATTTTAGGTGAGTTACGGAAATATTAAAATATTAAGAGATTTACAAATATCCACCAGCAGATGCTCATGTATCTCATTAAAAGTTATAAAAGTAAGTTAAATTTAAAAAAAGCCAGTAGACACATGATTGTAATGCAGTAATAATATTGCAAATATTGTTATTTAATTCAAAAGCAACATTGTAAATTTAGATGAAGTTAAATGTAGTAAGTGCTGTCGGCTATCTCAATTTGTTTTGTTTGAGATTTACCAAACTTTAAATCATATTTAAATAACAAACTCAATATTTCAATGGAAACAGTACAGATGTCAAAGGATATGCACTCATACATATGTATGTAATATGATTTCTTGCCCAATTTTGTAAGGCCTAAAAATTATTAAAATATATAGAAAAGAGTATGAGAATTATTTGTTATATAAATTTTCATGTATGTGTTTCTATATATTTTACGTGTACATATTTAGCATAATGTGATTGCTATACATTGTAATCGTTTAACTTTTGGTACAATCAGAGAGAATACATACTATAAGATGTAAAAATATGTTTGAAATTTAGTCTTTATTTTTTGTGCATTTTTAGCATTATTGGATGGATAAAAGCTGCTGGCATACCGTTTTGCACCTCTTTTCTGGTTTTGATGCTGTTTCATTACTTCTTCCGGCAATTGAATATGTATTGTTAAGTTATTCTTGAATTCATTTATTAAATATATTTGAATAAACTTGAAAACATTTGGTCGTTGTTATCAAGTTATCTTTTTTTCTGGGATTGAGTTCATTGGGAACGTAGATTTTTTGTGATTACTAAATGAATAGGGAAAATAATTGATTAGTGAAATGTGGCAGGTACAATGGCACGTACCGTACTTATATTAATTGAGACAAATTTTATTCAAACATCTGGACTATTTAAGAAATTTGTAGTAAACAAAAAAAATAAGAATTGTGTACAATATGCATTCGTTTTAGTTAATTATTTTGTATTTTATTTCTTATATAATCACATTAAAGCCTTTCTTATTAATCCATTATTAATTAATATGGATAGAAATCATGGGAGATAGACTTGTATGCCTCCTTCGGAATAATTATCAAAACATGTACATACATATTCGCAAAACATATTGAACTCACATTGCTTTTCTAAAAATTTATAGGCTAATAAATACTTCAAATACTTTTGGTATTTGTATTAAAATAATTATTTATTTATGAAATTAAAATGGCAATTGTCTATTCCGTAAATCTATCTATAGTCATTTACATATAATGCAAATTGCTTCAGTTTATCTTAAAAAAAAGTAACAAATAACATTTAAAATAACACCCCACATGTTAAGTGAATTTTGTTACAAGAAAATTAATAGCCCGATAATGTAAGCATAAGAAAGTGGCAAAATCTAAATAAAAGATTAAGCTTAAAATTTATTACACTACTAGAAACAGTACATTATCAATTTTGATATATTTTACATTTTCCAGCAATGTGTTTAATTAAAAATTTATTAAATTTTAATTATAAAGAAATATTTGTTGCTTGATAGATATGAAAACTGAAAAGAATAAATCTAAATAAAATAATGAAAAGGTTAGGAATATAATCAAACATAACGAAGATGATGTTGTTTGATTTTGTTTCGTTCTCTTGATGCTAGAATGGAAAATAATGATTTGGAACACATTCCATAAATTACGCACTGTATATTACGCCTCCAAATCATTGACAAAAAGAACTTCACGATTTTTTAAGCCTACATCAAATAAAGTTTTGCTAGCAATAATTGATTCAGCGTAATCAATATTATTTGATTTGGAATATATAACACGTTTGGGAAAATTAGTTGTAATTTCAAATTCATCTGGTGAAAAAGGATGACAGAATAAATAGTTGGAGACATCCTAAAAAAAAAGAAAACAAATTTCTTTATGTATACAATATAAAACAGAGGTTTGACGCATACTATTAAAGAATTTGATTGAAGGAATCTGCGTTCGATTCGGGCACCATTTGGCAATTTAAAAACCACACTAATTGCATTGGGGTCATTGGCAGTCGGCTCAGATGGTACCTGATCGGCCATATCAATTTTTAATTGAGCAATTTTCTGCAATTTAAGATACATTAGCCAAGTTTTGATTTTTGTGCTTTTAGTTACATCACCTCTTTGCGTTTTTCTGCTTCCTGTTTTTCTCTTTCTAAAGCTTCTTCTGCTTCTCTCTCCTTCTCCCTTTCTAATTGTTTTAAACGCTCTTTCTCTTCGTCGGCCCTTAAACTTTGACGATATGCCTCATCCTGTTGCTGACGAAGAGTTTGCGTTAAGTTACGTTCTAAGCGATCAGATCTTGCCTGACTTAACCAAACATCATTGGCATTAATAACAGTCTGTATTCGCTTAACCAATTCATCGGCAGTACAATCACCCTCAAAACGACCCATAATGACCATACGACTAGCTCTTAATCCTATTAAAACCATAATGGGATACGACCTCGCGCTTATGGAATGAGACACGCGATATCCCTCCGGCGAAGAAACATCACAGCCCCAGAATAATGTGTTGCGATTTATAAAATCGATTACCGAACGATTCGCTAAAGTTTGATTACAAAATATTTCAACATCGGGATTTTTGGTTGGCTCGCTATGCAGATAAACTAGCAAGAAACGTAATTCTTGCTTTGCATCATTTAAAGCCTGTGCGTAAGTGCCTTGATAGAAAACGGGATGTTCCGGGTATCGTTCGCTATATGAGCGTATAAAATTCATAACATCACCCAATGGGTCTGTTACAACTGTTTAAAAAGAACAACAACCTTATATAAAACTGTAAAGAATTTGATTTTTTCATTATGAATGCCCTCACTTCTTTCTTCATTCCCTCCGAGAAAAACGCACAAAATGCTTGATATTGATGAATAACAATATTGGAATACCATGTTAAAAATGTAACTTAGAATTCCGGTTATACTTCGTGGTATGTAACCGGGTGTGGTGCTCCTCACCGAACGTCCGCCGGGCATAGTAACAGAAAATACTTGCTGCAGAAAACGATCGTTTATAACGGCTGGTGCTCTTACATCTCTGGAACCAACAAATGATGACGGCCGTCCTTCTCGTATATTCATTTGTTCTTGCACAGCAACCTTATAAAAATCATTTAGAAATTACTTTAATTTCGATTTCGAAAAAACTTGAAAATTATAATTTCAAATATTTATGAAGTGAAAATGCAAAATATTGCTGATTTTTTCATTTTATTATAAATAAGGCATGCTTACAACTGTAATATTTTTGCGACGTAGACATTAAATGAGAAGCATATTTATGTTAAACGCTGTAAATCTTACTTTATATCATAAATCATATTCAACTTGAAAACCTATAATAAAATAAAAACATTTGTGTTCAATGTTTTATATTATATTATTCCTAGTACACATTTTAATACAAAAGGAATTTTCTTTAGTAAAAATGTGAATTACTATAAATTTTTTCATAACTAAATATTTAAATCGTACTTTAATTTAAATATACACATATTTGCTTAAAGCGTACATTATGGGAAAAGTTGTACATTGTAAAAATGTTGCTAGCAAACTCGCATCAAACATTCAATTATACTTTATATTATTAAGAATTTTCTAAACTTTGCGGCCAATTCATTCACTAATATGTGCATAACTAAAACAATGCAACAACATTTCATTATAATCAAAATATTCACTCTTTATAATTAATAATCTGCCTAATATTATAAATTCTAAATAATAAATATTAGTAACCCCCCAAAAAACGGAATTAATAGAAATTCTACTAACGGGAAATACACGTCCTGTATTAATGTATTGATCCTTTACATAAAATACAGATCCAATGATTTATACAGCGATTATGGTTTTTTTCTAAACTGCATGCACATTACATATGTCTTCATTTATTTTTTCACCAAATTTCATAAAACTTCAATTCCTAATTGAAAATTGACGCATATCTAATAGTTACCTCCAAATCCCACTGATGCCGTATTAGAACATCTCTACAAACACTCATGTCTTCAATTCCTGTTAGATCTTGAAATTGTAAAACCTTTTCAGTTTGCTCATTTGTAAGCCCGTCCTCCATTGTAGTTACTTTTTTTTAGCCAAGTATGAACAAACAAAGTATACCTTTACATTTATAAAACCAACTATATAAGAAATTAATTTAGCGAGACGTACGTTAATAAGAATTCATCAGAGTTAGAAGCGTAAGCAAACCTTCAATTCTTTGAATACGCAACTCTGCGTTTTTCGTCCTTTGCAGTTGGCCAATAGAACTTGACCCTGTGTAGATTTCTCTTCTTGCTTTTTGTTTTGGGCAGCTCCCTATGTTCCTCACACTTCCAAGTTCCCAACACTAATTCTACAGTTGCAAAAATGCTCAATATTAGGGAAAGACATAAATCTTTAATAATCAAATACAATGCATTTGCGCATTAATATCTTGCAAACTAATTTTTATTAAAATCCACAGTAAAATACATACTTATACAGTAAGAAATTTAATGAAATATTTTGTCTAAAAGAAGAGATGTCAAAAAAAATTATTCGATTGCCATACTTTATAAATGCAATAATACCAACTTGTCCAAATTGAGATCTGTCACGTAATGAACATGGGATTAAGAACAAATAATTCGTTTTAAGTATCAAAACAGTGTGAACCCACAAACGGAAAAATAATCAATAATTTAAAATTCTTTACGACTTTCGCTAAAATTTTAAAGACAAAAGCTCCTAGGTTGTATAATTCAATTACCATTTTGTCTTATGGACAGTAATTAATTTTGTTAGAAAGTATTGCTATGAATTTTTATATTATGTATTCAGTTTCATATTCTTCAAGATGTACTACGTAAACAGAACGCAACAAAAGAGGTAATTGAAATCATTTACAGTTTAAACTTATGTTTTTTATTTTTAGTGGATACAGCAGGGAAATACAAGATTTTGATATATACTGATAGATATTAGAAGAAATTTTTAGCTCTGGCAACACTATTTTGAATATTTTTAGCAAACAAGAGATTTTAGTGCTTTTAACTTTCCAAAATATACTTTGAAGCAGATTTATATTTACCGAAATGAACTTCAATAATGACACTGCCAAACAAGTTTTAATCGATATTATACGTACCGTTAATCAACCTGAAAATTCGAAAAAACTGTCTGAAGCAAAGGCTTCCGCTGGCAAGGAAATGCTTCTAATGATGCAACATGTCTTCCCTTTGGTCATGCAATTACAAACAGAAGTTATTAAGTCATATGGTTTCCCTGCTAATCGTGAGGGCCTAGTGCAATTTTCCCAACTGGTGCGAGAGCTGGAACGTGAAGATATAGAGATTTCCCGTCTTCGCAGTCAAATTAGGGCCATCTATTTACCGCCAATTGCCATAAATACTACTAATGATATTTTAATATAAAAGTGAATTTGAGAATTACAATAATAAACTGCCAGTATAATTTGTTTTCATAATATAAAAATAGTGATGACCATTTTTTAACATCTAATAATAATTCTATTCAGAAAAGGAAGGATCATCTACATTCACATGTTCTTAGTGTTTTGCAAACCAATTTTTTAAATACAATTTTATTTTATATTTGAGATGGTACATTGAAAGATATGCCCCAAATGGAAACTAATTTAAAAGGGCAGGCATACTTATCGGTAAATTTGATTTAATTATTGTATGCACAGCTTGATTTGCATTACAGCAAAGATCTAATTTGTATAATTATTATGTAGTAGTAAAGTGCGTAGATAAACGAATATTAAGGAGTCTAAAAATACGTACATGCGGACATAAAAACATTTTTGGTTGACATCACGATTGCGCTGCATCTAAATATTGGAACTTGTCCCCTTCCTGCTAATATTTGTTTATTGAATTGCAAAAAATCTAAACCTTATGTTGGACGCCAGCTATCTTTGGCTTACAATCAAACCATGTTTGAAAATGAAACAAGCACGTACAATGTACTTTATCAAGAATTTACAACTTTATTCTATTTGAAAGTAATAATTGACTTTTTTGTGTAAAAGTAGATTTAAAAAGTTAACACTTTTTGTATTGTTATTTTTGTTTAATTTTTGTGTTCTTAACGCGGTAAGTGTCTGTAGGCAGAACTTCCACTGTATTCTTATTTCAAAAAGATATATATAAAAAATTTTATAACAAGTAATATTTTTTAATATTATTTACAATAATATTAATAGTAGTTAAAACAATGTCATTTAGTTATGAAATAATTTAAATATATTTTCATAGCCGCGCTATTATATAATATATGGCATAAAATTTCATAAATGAATCGATACCATTTTCATAAATATATTAAAAATAATTCAATTATATATTATATTTTAATAGTACGAATTTTTTACAGAAATCACTCGTATTTGCTTTCCAAATCCTTATGGAAAATTGTTATATTCGAAAATATAATGAAAGAAAGCAATAATAAAAAAAAAAATTTGCAGTGAAAAGTACTTGAGTACTTGATTCGATATTAACTGCTGGCATGCAATCTAGCTACTTTTAAATTTTGCTGCGCAAATATAAAATTGACAATTATATATGTGTATATAACAAATAATTTCAATGTAACCAAGTCGAATTCAGAGGAGCAATGCTGAGTGCTGAGCCGATAACTTGCTTACTTATTGTTTTTGGTCTCTGAATTTCCTTTGTACATTTTTTATGGCAGATTTTTTTTTATGAATATTTCTTATGAGAACAGAACTGATTTTAAATTTTTAATTTTCTGAAATACAAATTTTAAATATACAATTTTTAATGAAATATATTATTACAGCTGTATTCCTACAATTTATTGTTCTTTACTTTTGCTTGTTGTGTGCTTTAATCTAGATGAATGCATTTCGTTGGAGCACACAAGAGAAAATAACATATTATTTTGTATAATATTTGAAAATGGCTTAAGAAAAAATCTTACAAATTAAATTAAATTAGGAATTTCAATAGACTACCAATTTCACATTTGTCAAGTCAACCGGGAGCTATTTACCAGATGAGGAGTAAAAAACTACTACATTAAAATAGAACGATATAAACTTAGCCACGGTAAAAATATGGTGATCACAGTTCGCCACACTAAAGTAGTTTTTAGTCGTACTGAAGCGCTTTGGCCAGCAATTGTGACAATGGCTGAAAAATTGGGCCTACCTGAGGCAAGTTTGTGATATTAAGAACCAAAACGTGCATGTTGCTGAAAAACAACTGAGAATATAACTATTGTTCCAAATAGCGTTGAGTAATATCCAAGTTTGTCCATATCTTATCGATCTTTGGAATTGGAATTTCCATAGACGACAAAATAAAAATATGAAAATTTGAAGGGCTTAAATAGTTATACAAAACTAAATAGGACTATTTACAATAAGAACAAAAATAAATATACTTACTTCACTAAACAAACTCAAAATGTTATAAAATGAAAGCAATAAATTTGGTTGTTAATTATCGCATTTTCGGTAGTTCGATTAGTTCGGCAGATGATTTTTAGCTTGAGCATTCCCATTTAAGTACAAATTATTATTTCTGTTTAGATGTTGTAATTGCTTCTCAATCAGTAAGTTTTCAGCTTCGATATGTTTTTCTTTGTAGGATGTCTGATTATTGGAAGATAAAGGCGGTGTTGATTGAGGTTTCATTGCTTGAGTTGTAGATGAAGTTGAAGCTGATAAAGCATCGTTAGAACTGCTCCCACTTTGGGGCAGTTGTGGCGATCTCAGGCGACCATAATCATCATCTGAGTGATAAGCATAACCATTTGCAATCATCATGTGTCCCAAGTTTATGTCACCACCTACATATATTAAATAATATTAACAATTCTTAAAATTGTACTATTCGTTATTATTTATGAATATTTTTATATCTATGCATGTGTTTATATATACAAGCATGTGGATATATGTACATATAGATATTATGGTAGCAATTATAATTTCTTGTAATAAACAACAAATTAAAAAAACCAATTTCATTATGTAAAAAAAGTAAAAATAAAATATTGATAATTTAAACTATGAATTACATTTGTAATCCTACCTTCGTGTATCTCATAAATTTCTACACCAGGTATGGGTGAACCGTCCCGTGCTGCAGAATTACTCGTTTCAGATTTGACACGATCCTTGTAAGTAACAACTCGTGCTATCAATTTCTTCCAACGAGCCACTGCAAACATTTAATTATTTTTCATTAAGAAATTTATTTCTTTTTTTTTTTACATTTTAATACCTTGAGTTAATTCTTCAAATGCTTCAATTGACTGCTGATCCCATGTATCAGAATCATTTTCCAATGTTGACTTTATATTAGCTAGAAAACATTCAACGGCCTGGAATCTGGTAATAGTAAAATAAAGGAAGGCGCATTTTAGTATCTACTGCAGCGAATTTGTTTATTTAATTAAAATTTATAATTTACGTTCATACACAAAGAAGTTATGTTTGTATGCCCTACAGCTTCAAATATTGTATTATCATTTTAACAACCCTCTAGAGTTTCCCTCCACTCCTAATGAATACTATCATAAAACAAAATTCACTATTTAACTCTACGTAAAGCGTAAATTATAACTACAGCAGCACCATTCCATCTTTTCGATAGTCAACTTAAAAGCTTTCGACAGTAAAAATCAGCAAAAATATGTATGTGTACATTAACAATTCTAAAAAAATTAATTGCAAAAAAAAATGTATTGATTCTACGAGTACACATCAGCAAACAACTTACCTTAATGTGAGAAAATCAGTACGTAATTCAAAAATTTCATGAGGTAGCACATATTCACTATCACCATAATCTACAAAGTACAAGTCCAGTACTAATTCTTTTGGATTATATTGATTTGGTAAAATGCCTACAATTTCTGCTCTGTACCATTTGTTGTCATGTTTAAAAATAGTTGCTACAATTTGACCCAAATAAGGTTCGTGTATCTGATGTATAGCGCGATTTTCAGTTATACTATAATAATCCGTCATATCTGCCACAAGCTCATCTAATTTTTTAGTTTGCGGTCCTATTAATTGAACCCAAAACCTTGCTGGCGATGCAACAGCCGAAACATATACTTCCATGGGTTTCTCGTCATTCTTAGCAGCTATCAGTTTTTCACGTGGTGGCATATGTGAGCTAAGGGAAGTCTGTGACGAGTACATGCTAGAATTAACGCTATTGGCGGGTGAACGGCGTGGTTCGCGTTTTTGTTCAGTCTCTTCTACAGCTTTTCTGAGGGACTCATCTTCTTCAACTTTCTCCTCGATAAGTTTTCGAGCGACATTTACCTGTTGGCGGTTACCGGTAATAGTGATACGTCTAGTATTAGCACTACGTACTCCTGCATCAATAGAAACTTTTGCCAATGAAACGCGGCAAATTTCCTGCATAGCTTCACCGCAACGACCCATTATTTTGCCGCATACACTTTGCGGCAAATAAATTTCTTCTTTTACACTTGGTACTCGTTCAATTTCTTTAAGCAGCAACGAACGGGCTTCTTTAACATTATCAGCATAACCGCTTATTTCACATATTTTATTTGTCTCATCTTTATCTCTGAAATAAAAATACTTATGTAGGGTAAACAAAAAAAACTATACGCGAGTAAAAATTTAAAATATTCCGCAGACACTTCCCGTGTCAAAAACATGTCTCAAAATCTTAGGCTTACCAAATAAGTGGTCTGATTTTTACTTAATTGGAAGAAAAATTATTTAATGTATGCTCCGATAATTTGGTTTTTTTTATTTTCTATTAACAAGGAACAATAATAAATTTGTGACTCACCGAAAATGTATTTTAGTCAATGTTTTATTTTCTATAGACTGTAGATTTGCTCCCTGCCGTCCTGCCAACAGTGGAACATGTTCGTTTGAAATTTTTAGTTCAATTTTAACTTCTTCTTGTGATGCTTTTGCTTCCTTTTTATATAAAATTGTTGCAGATTTGTCCGTTTTTTGTAGTTCCTTTTCATCTTCCTCCCGAGTTTTAAAGTAAGCATATAGCATGGCACCACCCAGTGTACATAACCCAAAACCCAATATTAGCTTGAATAGAGGATTTTGTGAAATAGCTGTATTTCGAAGCATTTTTAACGTTTTCAAGTACACTTATATAAAACTGAAAATAAAATACAAAAAACATAATTTAAATATTTTTATATTAATATAATAATATTAATTATTATTGTAATTATTATGTTTTGGAAGTAACACAAAAAAACTTTAAAATTTAACTATCGCAAATGGCTGAAAAAAGGAAAAGTATACAAATGATTTTCCCATAAAATAATAAAAATTTTGCATTTCACTGATTTATTTTATTATTATTATTATTACTATTTGTCATTTTTTGTTTTGTTATTTTATAACAAATCTTCAGTTTTTTTCATTTTTAACAAACTCTTACCGAAGTATTGGAAAAAATGTATTAAAAAAATTATATAATAAAACCACTTTAAGGTTCCAATGAGATTATGTTTTTTAACTTAAATCCGCAAATTACATTAAGGAATAGAGTGAAAAAAAGAGGATAATTGGTTGCACATTGGAATTCTGCTAATGAATTAGTTTGCCACTATTAAAGTAATACGTTGCGATTTTATATTTAATCAGTTACACTTACGATCACAAAGTATAACAGACTGGTAAGAGCGGCGCAGCTATATGAATAATTGGAATACTCTTCTAAAATGTGCAGTATCGCAAAAGAGAATTGAAGATAATTTTTATTTTGTTTTGCTTAATTTTTCTGTCGGTTACGTATTTTACTTTATGCCTGCTATTCGTAATTTTAAGTATATGTAGATTTTAAGTAAGTATATTTATTGAAATTTTTATTTTTTTTTAAATTTTAAGTTTTATTGAATATTTATTTTATTCAAAGGTTAATTTTAGAAGAGTTAAGAAATAAATTTAGTTTTAAATAGCATGTAAGTATTAGATACAATATGTAATACTAAATATACCACTGTTAAATGGTGGTGGTTTTTTGTATTTCTTCGTTATATTGTAGAGGACGAAAGTGTGTTAAAGAATGCTTATCAGGAGGTAAGGTCCACTTATTTCCAAATAAGCTAGAAAGGTAATTTATAAAAAAGCAATTGAGAATGGAATTAGGAAGCTTAGTAATTGTTTTATATATTGAGTGTTTCTGTAATTTGCCTGGCGCCTACACTAAATTTATCACTAACTAATTATATAATTTCAAAAATGATAAACCAAATAATTAAACAAATTACAACAATGGCTTGAATTTAAAATTTATTATAAAAAAAAAATTAGTAATTTTCAAAATTTCATATGAATATGCAAATCATGCCGTTTCTGTATAAACCAAATTTGTTTGTTTATTTTCATAAGCAAATAAAAAAACCTTCATCCCAAACCACAAATAATTTTAAAATTTAGTAGTAATATTAAAAAAGTTTAATAAATTTTTTTAAAATTAGTTTTTCCTAAATTAAGGGGGAAAGCGCAGTTGTTATAAAACCCACAATTTACTAAATATATCTCTTTTTAGACGTGCACAATGGCTAAAGCTGTTCCGACCAGAAAATGTCGATAAAAACTGTAGATTATGCTAAAAAAATGTTCCTTCTCAGGACCACAAATACAAAAAGGGAGATAAATATTATTTGGAAATTATGGTACCAGTAATAAATGCGTTATTGGCACAAAAATATGAAAAATATGTCTTTCATTTATAAGAAAGTTAGTTAGTTTTGCAAGTCTAATATATAGTCAAAATTTATTACATTTGTATATATAGGTACATTTGTTTATATGTGTACATGAATAGACAATCTAAAAATTGGCTCTCCGTTGTATCTTTTGGGAACATCTAACGACATTATCATTCCTGATTTTCATCCATAATTAGCACAGCATGAAATAGTAGCGGAAGCTGTCAACTGGTTTTTCTAAAATATAAACATATTTTATTTTCTTTTTATCAAAGTAAGCATTATTATTTTTTACTTACAATGAATACTTTTTATTTTTCACCTAAATTTATTACGGCAATTGTCGAACCTCCAATGCGACATATACACACGTGTAAATACATGCATCTTTATATGATGTGGCGGCGGATCATGATGCATTTCGTCACCATCAAGAATGTCCGTACGATAATGCAATCCACACGAGTTGGTGAATATAAAGACATAAAATTGTTTTCGGAACAGAAATGCAGATATTTAAATCAATCTTTTATTACCACTGATAAACTTTATATATAACCTACAAATACTTCCTCTTGGAAATAATACCAATATAACTGTCCCGTTTGAGATGTTAACTGATAATTATAGTCCATTAATTACCAACTCCAGAATGGAAACAAAACGTTTAGTTAGATGAAATTCGCATGAAAATTTTCTTAGAAAACGTCTGCTAATAGAATTGCAGACCAATATAGTAAAGGAGCTGACGGTTTGCAATACAGCATCCATATCGCAATCACTTCTATTGATAACACACATTTTTATTTAAAAAACAAATATATTACTTTTATTTTAAAAATATCTTTAGTTTTTTCAATTATTTACACAAATTCACGAAAAAAATATTATCTTAATTTCAAGTTCAAGCAAATGTAATTTTATTTTAGTTTTGTTTACATCATCACATTCGTTGTACCATCATACTATTGTTGTCTCTTTCTAAAACGGCCTGTCCTTCAAAATTGTTTACATTGGAACTGTCACTTTTGACAATTCTGGTATACTTTGTGCTTACGATATGTATGGATATATATCTTCATGTAAATAATATGTATATGACAGTTAGATTCAATCACATGGGTTGTTTAAATACATTCATTTTCATAAAACAACATACATACATATGTATGTATGTAACTTATTAAGTAACGCTACTTACAATATACATATGTATGTACAAAAATACGTAGTACTTAAGACCAGTTGTTTAAAAGTATATAATGTTTTTATTACATACAGTAGGTTACAACATTCGATTGCAATTTTTCCAAATTTTCCACAAAAAGAAATCTCCAATAAAACATTTCTAATTTGAAAAATTTTTCATGTGGTTATAAAATTAATATACAAACTCACATTTAATTTAGTCGATTGTCATACAATCATATGTGAGCGAATAAGAAAAATATTTTAATTAACCATTTGCAATTGCAATAACGTTTTAAATACAAGTCATAATGATGGCGAAATTTTATGAAGTCATTTCCATAAAAAAAAAGTTGATTTGACGTCACCCAAAATGCAAAATAACATCACAAAGTACAAAATTCATCGTTACAAATCGGTGTCTCAAAGATGTATTTACATTTAATCAGTGTGGAGTTCTAAATTAGAAAAAGTAAGGAATTGTCATTAAATGTCAATTTCGTCTTTTTAATTTATAATTTGTCCTTTTAATTTCAAACTCAAATTGTCCAAACAAAATATATAATTTTTTTATTTCTAATAATTGTTGTCCAAAAAGACATGCACATACATACAACCTGGCATGGAAAGAATAAAAAAGAGAAAAACATAAATTTCCTATGCAAATTGAAAAATGTAAAAGCAAAAAGCACTTCTCACAAAATCAAAAATTGTACAATCGTAGTTATATGTGATAATCGTAGATATGTATGTGTATGCATACGTAGGTGTGTACACGAGATTTAAGTGAAATCATTTGCATCCTTCAACACATACATATGTATGTACATATTGTGTAATATGTAATTTAGGAATTATTATTATTTGTTTTCAACAAATTTTATTTTATTTATTAAAACATGAAAAATTTATAAAAAAAAAATAGTAGTTCCATGTATGTATTTTTTTCACAAAGTCCATTTAGGATGCATGTGCTAAAAAGCTTAAAATAAAGATAACTAAAATTAGTTGAGTGTTAAAAAGGGACCTTGACATGAAATGAAAAATGATTTATGCGCATACATACTTACACACATCTAAACAAATTATATGAAAATTCCTATTAAGCTATGAAATGAAATTGCAGGAACAGTGACTGCCGTAAATCAACATTTTATTTTACGATGTTTTTTTTTGCTTTTTAAAGAAATTACATAGAAATACAAACATTTCTTTACGCTTAAATACGATTAGTGGCATAGAAATCTAATTAATTATGCACTGATGAACGAACGTACATACAAATTTAGATATGCATATACATATATGTATATATACAGAACTAACAAATTTCGTAACGTGAGACAAAGAAACACTATCAAAATATATTTGTAATACCAAATACGCATCGAGACACTTCATTGACTTATAGATATTTACTGAATTGTTTTTCTCAAAACTAAATTAAGTCAGTCAGCAACTTAGGGTTTCCTATAAATTACTCGTTATAGTTTCAACAATTTCTATGTGATCGTATATCTTTTTTAAATTTTCATCGACGAGGAACTTTCGAGCCTCCAGGTTCATGTAGAAGAGTTTGCTACCTTAAGGTTTTTGTAAAACTTAATGCTTTTATAATATGTAGGAACGTAGAAACATCAACATGTACATACATATACGTACTATTGGTATATTAAATATTTGAATGCTGAGATAAGTTTGAATTATTCTTTATGCAGTTCAGTTCTATTTTAGCCTAAAGTAAATTTTCGCATTTACATTACTTACTTCACTGATTTAAAGAAAAAAAAATTAATTTCATAATTTATATTTATTCACTCAGCCATTGGCAGTTCTTTCGCGATATGTTCATATATATGTGTATACATATATATTAATGGCCTACACAAAACCAAGAAACGTACTGATTTCAAATTTTAAAACAAACACCTCTAAGTAAAACAAAATAAGATTGAAGTACAAAATCGGTAAAGTAGAGTATATATAAAATAATTTCTAATTTTTCCCATTTCTAAAAAGAATATACCTAATCAGACAATATAAGCCCAATTTCTTAATCGTATTTGTGAATTTAAAAAACTTACTTTATTAATTATCGGACCTATATTGGCAGTAAAAAAGTGAAAGAATGCTGGTGCAAAATTGGTAAAATTCGGAGTAAAACCGCAATAAATAAACTACTTAATTGGTTTGCAAAATTGTCAGTCGACAGATCTCTTTTTAATTTCCACTTTATGCAATATGTTAGCCTTTCTTTCCAACGCGTTTATAAAGTGCCGGCCAATTTATGTAACCCACTGACTACTACGCGATTCTCTTACTATAAGCATTAAACAAAGTTTATTTATTTTCGAAAATTGCAGTTCAACACCTATCCAAGGATATACATATGCATAATATGTTGCACTTTTTTGTATTTACAAAACTTTTATAACAACTGTAAATTTATGTATGCAAAGGGAAACAGCATTTTACTTTCCCTCTCGTTATGAAAGAAATCTTAATAATTTTTTTTAGCATTTTTCCTTATTTATATCAATCTACATATAAATTTAGAAATAAAAAAATGACAAAAATATTTATAATGGAAAAATCGTACCTTTAGTCTCGTATTGTGTAAAACCTTTTTAAATTAGATTATTGATATTTCTTTTTAATTTTAATAATTAATGTTTAGTATTGTGTTTTCATAACATTTTTAACTCGAGTTATTACATGAAAATATTATTACAAAAGTCCAACTGGTCACCTCAGTTAACAATATTGGCAACTTTAGTCGGTATTTAAAAAATATGCAAATAAATCATATTACTCTCACATATGGAGTTTAAAAACCATGTTCCAATTTAAACTACTTTTACATACCGTCCTTTGCAGTTGCTCTACTTGTTGGTATAATTGCTAAGCTGTCTATATGTTTTAGCCCCACGGAAATGCAATAATGCATTCGATTTAGAATAAATATGTATGAATATGCAAGATATACATATATTTAAGATTTTTTGTGCAGTGGCTACTTAAACTTGATGTGCTTTTTTTTATAAACTTGTTTCTCAGACTGGCGCGTCTTTTTTTTATTAAAAAGGGATTATGTTGCACTTGCAGATGAATGAGGGTATGTAAGAATTTAGTGGACTGCAACGAGTACAGCCGAGCTACGAAACTGCGCAAACATGCAATATGACTGTTGAAAAGTACATAAAATGTCTTTATAAACGCTCAGAAAGAGATTGTGTAGCGTCATACAAGTGTCAACCAATGTTATTACTTTATTTGCCTAGAAGAAACTGGAATGAAGAAATGTCAAAATGCTCATGGGGAAAACACTGCATTACCAAAGAAATACAATGCCTGTCACACAATCGACAACGTCAGAGTCGTTAAATCATTGATTACTGTAGTTTCAATGAGAAGTATTTCATACCGTTTGTTAATTTAAAGCTAACGTACCCTATGATCTGCTGATATTTTCTTGATGGTAGTTAATAAGGGACATCCGGCTACTATATCCTGGTTCAAGTTAGTGACGGCTTATAATATATCATTGACATTTAATGTCCTACAGCTGCTATTGCTATATATATTGGTATGTCCTTTTTTGAAAAATATTTTAATAAATATGGAATTTTTTTATTTAAAATGTTGCTTCTATAGTTTTATGCTTTTTTCACATAAGAATGCAAATATTTCATCCACACAGTAGTGATTCGTTCAGCTAATATCTGATTACTCGACCTGATTGATTAGTGGATTTAAGGCTTTTCGCTCTCTACCTCAGTGCAGAAGTTTGCGTAATTAAATTGGTAAGAACTGCCTTACCACTTATCAAACCAGGTTTATTGTGAAGGTATACTGACTAAAAATCATGTCAGTGCAACCACTATGTTGTTTTTTGTGTTCTAATGATTGAAGGCGAACGTAGTTTGTCTGGCTTATAATTGTGAAAAACAAAATTTTTGGCAAAAATGGATTTTATTTTACCCAATTCGACAGAGGAATTAAAAGCAGAAACCCGTACTTCATTACATGAGTCTGCATTAAAAGGTGATGACAATAATTTAATGAAATTGTTAAAGAGTAATAAATCGTGGCTCTGGAAAGATCCCAAATACGGAAATACACCTTTACATGAAGCAGCAAGCAAAGGCTATAGTCGATGCCTAATTATTTTATGTGATGTGATCGATCACATACAAATTAAAACTAAAATCGATTTGAAGAACAATGATGGCTTCTCTGCTCTACATCTGGCTGCCCAAAATGGTCACAATCAATGCTGTCGCGAGCTGTTAAAACGTGGGGCCAGTCCAAATATCTGCAACAACTATGGTGACACACCGTTACACACAGCTTGTCGTTACGGCCACGCAGGCGTATTAAGAATTCTACTATCAGCTTATTCTAATCCTAATACACAAAATAATAATGGGGATACACCCTTACACATTTCGTGCGCAATGGGCAAGCGCAAGCTGTCCAAAATATTGTTACAATCTTTTTCTAATCTCCAAGTAAAAAATTGTCAAAATGAATCCCCATTAGATATAGCTAAACGAAAAAGCAATCAGGATATCATACATATCCTGCAGTCTTCCAAGTTACATTTAAAGGAAAACGTTGATAAATGCAAAATTAACTTGTTTTCAAATGATTTGATGTTCTCTCCATATGGCTGTCATTTACTTCCAGAAACAAGGTCTATATTTTTAACGTATGTAGAACATTTACCAAAACAGTCGTTGCGAACTGGAGAACAATATTATTTCGATCTTGCTGGTAATCTACAAAAAGGACCTAAATGTATTACAAAAAAATGCTATTGTAAACCCTTAATAAAGCATGATTAAGAAATTTTCGATAAGAAAACCATCAGAGAGGCCAAATTATGTATAATTAATATATATCAACAAATTTTTTTTATGGTATTGGTAACTTCTTAAGACATTGAATGTTGCTCATTGTTAATACAAATAATACTTTTGTATCTAAAAATGTTTTTATTTTTTAGTTATAGGAAAATTTTAGTAATATATTAATATTTTCAATAGCAAAATATTGAAAATTATAATACAAAAAAAAAAAAAATTTAGAAACAAATCCAAGGGATTAAAAATATGTATATCCAAATGCAATTGCGCAAATAAGCCACTGTCTAAAGCATATTATTATATGTCCTTCCGTAACGTACTATACGCTGCTAAATCCAATTATACTTTTGCGATTATCTACAGCAAACTCCGTTTCAATGGTAATCGACTTTTGGTATGTCGGCGTTCAAACAATGACACTTTTAATATTTAATATTTTTTTTAGCGAGAGCGACGAGGAATATCTGTTTTTTTCTCATTGGCAACCGCACATATTTCCTCTCACTCCACAGAAGAATTTGTAATAAGACTTTCGTAGTATGAATGCCAAGGGTAGCTCAAAAATTATGATTTTTTCTATTCAGTTACCAATTGCTACCTACAATTTTCGACACAATTTTTAACAAATCGATCCCCAAGACAATTTTTGTAATATATAAAATAGTGTAGCCGATGACTTCAGCGATTAGTTCTTATTTCCATATTATAAATATATTCACATAATTCTAATATCATGTGAATAAATAAATAAATGCAATACCAACTGAATAATTTTAAAACTTTAAAATACAAAATCGATTATACTATACATCAAATTTTTGTAAATCACATAAAAAAGGCTTACCGCTGTCTGCAGGTCTGCATGTACTTGCCTGAAATTGTCAATGTGTGAAAAACTCTATAAAATTTTTTTTTTAATTTATTGCAAACATCAGCGGGTTTAATGTTTGGCACAAATGTATTGCGCTAGTGCGAATCCAAAGTTTACCGGCTTTTTTAATTGATTTTTCGAGAACAAAATATGAACACTGGCCTTCGAAATGAAACCACATTTATGCAGAGCTTAACTTCTTTTGCGTATGTTTCGTTGGCAACACTGATGTTAGAACAGCTGAAATTTGAAACAATATATTGATAGTTTTTAAATAATTCTTTATTTGCAGAATTTGTAGTATTTAAATTTCACTGCATTTAAAAACCTTTGCAAACGCAAAAAGTTTCTATTAAAACACAGCGTATATTAAAGAGACCAAATAATAGTGCTTGGAAAATGATTACTCCGCCTCCCAATTTCAACGGTATTAATTCCAGCCATTGTTTAACACCAGTGAAATGTAAATTGCTTTGTAAATTATTTTAATATTTTCTATTGTAACTGATACGTATATATTTAGGTTTTGACAGTACAAAAATTGCTTCCAAGGACTCAAATACAGCTGCCTGTAAAGCTCGTTTGGATGTAATAGTTAAAACTACTGAAGATAATTTTAATAAATGGCAGTTGCTGGAGAAACGTGGGATATCGTTATGCACTTCTGTAGAAGCAATAAAAACAAAAGCTTTGGAAAAATTAAATTGTGAAGGCTCTTGCTACGACTTTACTAGGTCTTATCCGGATGAACTTAAAAGCTATTGTGAGAAATTGGCTAAAATTATTTTGATATTTGAAGATATTGCTGAAAGTAGTAAAGAATGCTTAAGACAATTAAAGGCTTTAAGGAAACTACCAGGAAGTTGTGATGGGATTTTTTACCGCTCATGGCAATTGAATGAATTTATTACATTCTTGACAGAACTATCGGAGAGATATGAAAAGGAAGTTAAGAATAAAGTATTTGTGGCAAGTAAGATATATGTTTTTTGTTTTTCCTAGAGATATACTTAAATTGAACACTATTTTATCTTTAAGAAAATTTGGCACACTGCACCAAACGATCAGAATTAATATGTTATTCTTCCAAATGGGAATATCCTCAGCATGTGGATTCTTACATCAAATTATTATTTCTATTTTTTAAAGAAGAAATTAACGTTAAAAAATAAAATTTACACATATGTACACATATTAAAAGTTTGTATTTTTCATGAACGAGTAATTGTTAATCTGACTAAACCAAAAAACGAAAAAATAAAAGCCATTAAAGAGAGAAAGCGATTAAAGGAAATTGTTACAAAAATGGCGATAAAGCACAGCAAATGTTAAATCGTGGTTATTTTAGAAAAACTAATTATGATTCGCAGCCAAAGCCATGACTGTAAAACGTAATTCGCCTGGATCACGGTTCATAAATTCCTTGCAGACACGGGCGGCATCTTGTACAAAAGTTTCCTCACTTGTAGTTCCATGTTTGATTGGGTATGATTTGCGCCCATCCAATTCATATAGTATACCATGTACATTAACCAATGCTATAAAATGGTGATACACTTTTTCATCGGGATTCACAGCTGTTTGACCTTCCTAAAAATTCAAAGTATGGCGACCACAAAATTGTGTGCATTAATTGAACAACAATAGAAATACATAACGAATGAAGGCTTTAAGAAATTGGAAAGGTGTTCCCCTCTACAATACTGCAGTATATTTTATATCTATTGCATTTTTTATTTACCTGAGCTAGCTCCTGATGATCTTCAGTCATTGCAGAATGATTTTCCAAACATTTGCCTCTTTCCTCAGGTGATAGATTTTTAGCAGTTTCCAAAAAATTTTTCAGAGGTCCATCATTTAAAGAAATGCTAACATGAAAATTAAAGTGTTTTTTTAAATATTGTTTTAAACATAACAAACACAAAAGTACTCATTGTTATTGGCAATGCTATGTATTATAGCTACAGTACCACAGGCGTTATGAGTAAATTGTCTCATATAAAACAAGTTTGTGGGGTACTCCAGAGCTTCACTCGATATACGTTCGTGTTCCTCAGCTCGGTGCTTTTCATACTTAAAATAATACAAACATACTTATGTATTCCGAATTATTTAATTTTTTACCGTCATTAAAATTACTTACCGTTTCAGAACAGGGAAAAAGTAAAATAATAGACTTAACTGGTTTCGGAATCCATTCCAACATTTCTGGCTCCAGCCCTACCACATCTGTCAATGCCCATTCACCACTTACACCCAATTTATGTATATATTTGGTTAATACCTTAAATAAAGACACAATGCCTGTTTTGCATAAAAAAACAAAAAAAAAACTTATGCATTTATATGCACATTTAAGACTTTTGATGAGTCACTAATTAGAACCTCTTTGCAAGATTGTTAGCTACTCGTTTCTCAGATTTCTTAAAATATATGTACATATTATTTCAGTTAAACTTACATCAGGATTAGATTCCAAAGGCACCCAAACGGACATAGTTTTTATATTTGATTCTATTAGTTATCACGAAGTAGAAGTAAGAAAATACTTTTTGTTTAAAAACCCCAACTTGAAGAATTCTGTTTTGCTAGAAAAGTGACGGCTCCTCCGTGATTTTTCTTCATTTGGTCAAGGGGAATTTAAATCACAATAGTGAATTCGCCTCAAACTTGCAGTGTTGTCAACTACTTTTGGTGTTGAAAATAATTATTTATTTGAGAAATGACCTTAAGTGAAAACAACTGCTAAACATAACATATAAAAATAGTGTATGTACTAAGTGCCTTATTCCTTTACTGCCTGCAGACCTTAAAAATCTGTTCACGCAGCAAAATCCTTCAGGATATATGGTTTGACATCCACAGTTTTACATTTCTAAACACATGATGTTAGCATTAATAATTCAACAGGCTATATATTTATCGTTTTTTTAAACATTTCTTATTAATGTGCATTTAAAGCTTAACACTAATATAACATGCACAATGCATGCCCGTTTTTTTCTTTTGTACTATTCAACAACAAACTATTGCGATAACGTTTTTAGTTATTTTCTACAGTTCCAAATAAATAAAGCAAAAAGAGCTCCGATCGAAGATAATGAACCCAAAATTAAACAGGCAGTAAAATACAAATTCGTGCTTTTCGGAATTTTATTAAGGCTGTTTTCGGTTGACTGAAGTTTGCTCTGGACAATCTAAAATTAGAAATGGTATTTAATTATATATATATATATAAAATATATATTTACAATAATTTATTACTATTAACAAAACCGAATCTTATTAAATAGTACACGTTTGTCGACGAATCGTTCACATGTGGAATATTTGAGTATAAAACTGAATACATACATACATAAAATACTTTACTTACACTCTCTACTTCTGCAATTTCCTTTTCAATATCTTCCGTAACGCCATAGAGTTCTTTCAATGCTTCTACTAGAAAGCGGCTGGCAAATGATTTTTCACCAAGAATAACATCTTCTGGAGGCATTATTTGCAGTTTATAATTAGCAGCTGTCAAAGCAGTGTTCATTACATTTAAATGATTACTAGCATTATTAATAATTTCACGATTGTAGTTAGAGGCTTCCTTTAGTTGGTAAATTCTTTTTAATAAGCAGAAAAATTTTTAATAATGAATATATTCAATTTTTGGCAAAGCTACTTACTGTTCTAAAGACGGATTCTGATTTGGCAACTGCGCAAAAAATTCTAATAACTCATTTCTTTGTTTCATTTGCTTAAAACCCATCAATTCTAGATCCTGGTGTGTTAAGGAGCTCAAATCCCTATATGATATATTTTCTGCCATTAATTTTTCCACATTCTCGCTAGTATTATCACCTTGAGCAGACAATAAAGTAGTTAGTATTTCCCGATTCGTCTGTGAATAACCATGGTGCACAACTTTGTTGCGATTACGTAGAAACCCACTGTCTGCTTCATACAAAATCCCCTTATTTTGGAAGTCCTTATTAGATTCAAACTGAATTGCTGAAAAACCTGCGTTATTTTGTGCTTTCATTTTCGTAAATTAGGTTACCCGTTTATCCTCTTTTAAATTATAATAAAAACTTGAGGAAAGTTACACAAATTAATCACTTTCATGTGCTCATTTTCCCAACTTGTGGAATATAAAATTGTAAATAATAACTTGCTGCAGAAAACAAATTTCAGCACGGTAATGCCATATTTTTAGATGTTTCATATTAATAAACAAGAACAAAAATTTGCGATTTTGGTGATATTTGGCTCTTTAGTGATGAATTCTACTTATATATTTTTTTAATGTTAAACTTGCGTTTATATTACATTTTCTATTTAATTTTATATTTTAGAATAATAATATATTTGCTAGTAATAAAGTAAAACAAAACTTTGGAATTTATCTTTAGTGTTTTTGGAGATTTTTAGTGATATAAGCGCTTTTTATTGATAAAGCCTATTTAAATATTTTTTTATGCGAAACATGCATATGTATTACTCTTTCATATTTATTTAACGATTTAGAAAATATTTGATATATATTAGCCACTGATTAAAAAATTCGGAATTCACTTAGTGACAACTAAGAAACTTTGAAGATCTATAATCATATGATCAACTTGCGTTTATTTTACTTTTTCTAGTCTGTATTATGTATTCGAATACGAGCATATTTCATATATATTTGCCAGTAATTAAATAATACAAAAAATTGCGATTTTGGTAACGTAAGGTCCAACTCCTTCAATTCACCTCAAATTCCTCCTTTAATTGAATTCCAAACTTGAAAATACGAAAAAATTGCAAAAACTTAACTAAAAGTAAAAGAGATGTTCGTTTTAATGATTCCATTCTCCAGGAAGTCAGCCTTCAATGGAAATCCAAAATTTTTTTAAGCTGAACTGGCATATATATTATTTTTTCTAGTCAATTTTTAGTCTCAGAATAGGAGTATATTTCTTATATATTTGCCAGTAATTAAATAATACAAACAATTGCGATTTTGGTAAGGTGATTTTTACAGTCCAACTCCTTCCTTTCAACTCGAATTCCTTCTTTAATTGAATTCCAAACTTGAAAATACGAAAAAATTGCAAAAACTTAACTAAGAGTAAAAGAGATGCTCGTTTTGATGATTCCATTCTCCTGGAAGTCAGCCTTTAATGGAAATCCAAAATTTTTTTTAACTGAACTGGCATATATATTATTTTTTCTAGTCAATTTTTAGTCTCAGAATACGAGTATATTTCTTATATATTTGCCAGTAATTAAATAATACAAACAATTGCGATTTTGGTAAGGTGATTTTTACAGTCCAACTCCTTCCTTTCACCTCGAATTCCTCCTTTAATTGAATTCCAAACTTGAAAATACGAAAAAATTGCAAAAACTTAATTAAAAGTAAAAGAGATGCTCGTTTTGATGATTCCATTCTCCTGGAAGTCAGTCTTTAATGGAAATCCAAAATTTTTTTTAAGCTGAACTGGCATTTATATTACTTTTTCTAGTCAATTTTTAGTCTCAGAATACGAGTATATTTCAGCCTTTAATGGAAATCCAAAATTTTTTTAAGCTGAACTGGCATATATATTATTTTTTCTAGTCAATTTTTAGTCTCAGAATACGAGTATATTTCTTATATATTTGCCAGTAATTAAATAATACAAACAATTGCGATTTTGGTAAGTGATTTTTACAGTCCAACTCCTTCCTTTCACCTCGAATTCCTCCTTTAATTGAATTCCAAACTTGAAAATACGAAAAAATGGCAAAAACTTAACTAAAAGTAAAGATGATGCGCGATTTGATGATTCCCTTCTTTAGGCAGTCATCCTTTAATGAAATTCCAAATTTTTTTAAGCTGAACTGTCGTATATAGTACTTTTTCTAGTTGATTTTTTGTCTTAAAATATGAGTATATTTCCCATATATTTGCCAATAATTAAATAACACAAAAAATTGCGATTTTTGTAAGGTACCTACCTTAGTGATTTTTATCCGTCCAACTCCTTCCATTCTCCTGCAATAACTCCTTAATTTGAATTCCAAACGTGAAAATACCATAAAATGGGAAAAACTTAACTGAAAGTAAATATGATGCGCGATTTGATGATTCCCTTCTTTAGGCAGTCATCCTTTAATGAAATTCCAAATTTTTTTAAGCTGAACTGTCGTATATAGTACTTTTTCTAGTTGATTTTTTGTCTTAAAATACGAGTATATTTCCCATATATTTGCCAATAATTAAATAACACAAAAAATTGCGATTTTTGTAAGGTACCTACCTTAGTGATTTTTATCCGTCCAACTCCTTCCATTCTCCTGCAATAACTCCTTAATTTGAATTCCAAACGTGAAAATACCATAAAATGGCAAAAACTTAACTAAAAGTAAAGATGATGCGCGATTTGATGATTCCCTTCTTTAGGCAGTCATCCTTTAATGAAATTCCAAATTTTTTTAAGCTGAACTGTCGTATATAGTACTTTTTCTAGTTGATTTTTTGTCTTAAAATATGAGTATATTTCCCATATATTTGCCAATAATTAAATAACACAAAAAATTGCGATTTTTGTAAGGTACCTACCTTAGTGATTTTTATCCGTCCAACTCCTTCCATTCTCCTGCAATAACTCCTTAATTTGAATTCCAAACGTGAAAATACCATAAAATGGCAAAAACTTAACTAAAAGTAAAGATGATGCGCGATTTGATGATTCCCTTCTTTAGGCAGTCATCCTTTAATGAAATTCCAAATTTTTTTAAGCTGAACTGTCGTATATAGTACTTTTTCTAGTTGATTTTTTGTCTTAAAATATGAGTATATTTCCCATATATTTGCCAATAATTAAATAACACAAAAAATTGCGATTTTTGTAAGGTACCTACCTTAGTGATTTTTATCCGTCCAACTCCTTCCATTCTCCTGCAATAACTCCTTAATTTGAATTCCAAACGTGAAAATACCATAAAATGGGAAAAACTTAACTGAAAGTAAATATGATGCGCGATTTGATGATTCCCTTCTTTAGGCAGTCATCCTTTAATGAAATTCCAAATTTTTTTAAGCTGAACTGTCGTATATAGTACTTTTTCTAGTTGATTTTTTGTCTTAAAATACGAGTATATTTCCCATATATTTGCCAATAATTAAATAACACAAAAAATTGCGATTTTTGTAAGGTACCTACCTTAGTGATTTTTATCCGTCCAACTCCTTCCATTCTCCTGCAATAACTCCTTAATTTGAATTCCAAACGTGAAAATACCATAAAATGGGAAAAACTTAACTGAAAGTAAATATGATGCGCGATTTGATGATTCCCTTCTTTAGGCAGTCATCCTTTAATGAAATTCCAAATTTTTTTAAGCTGAACTGTCGTATATAGTACTTTTTCTAGTTGATTTTTTGTCTTAAAATACGAGTATATTTCCCATATATTTGCCAATAATTAAATAACACAAAAAATTGCGATTTTTGTAAGGTACCTACCTTAGTGATTTTTATCCGTCCAACTCCTTCCATTCTCCTGCAATAACTCCTTAATTTGAATTCCAAACGTGAAAATACCATAAAATGGCAAAAACTTAACTAAAAGTAAAGATGATGCGCGATTTGATGATTCCCTTCTTTAGGCAGTCATCCTTTAATGAAATTCCAAATTTTTTTAAGCTGAACTGTCGTATATAGTACTTTTTCTAGTTGATTTTTTGTCTTAAAATATGAGTATATTTCCCATATATTTGCCAATAATTAAATAACACAAAAAATTGCGATTTTTGTAAGGTACCTACCTTAGTGATTTTTATCCGTCCAACTCCTTCCATTCTCCTGCAATAACTCCTTAATTTGAATTCCAAACGTGAAAATACCATAAAATGGCAAAAACTTAACTAAAAGTAAAGATGATGCGCGATTTGATGATTCCCTTCTTTAGGCAGTCATCCTTTAATGAAATTCCAAATGTTTTTAAGCTGAACTGTCGTATATAGTACTTTTTCTAGTTGATTTTTTGTCTTAAAATATGAGTATATTTCCCATATATTTGCCAATAATTAAATAACACAAAAAATTGCGATTTTTGTAAGGTACCTACCTTAGTGATTTTTATCCGTCCAACTCCTTCCATTCTCCTGCAATAACTCCTTAATTTGAATTCCAAACGTGAAAATACCATAAAATGGCAAAAACTTAACTAAAAGTAAAGATGATGCGCGATTTGATGATTCCCTTCTTTAGGCAGTCATCCTTTAATGAAATTCCAAATTTTTTTAAGCTGAACTGTCGTATATAGTACTTTTTCTAGTTGATTTTTTGTCTTAAAATATGAGTATATTTCCCATATATTTGCCAATAATTAAATAACACAAAAAATTGCGATTTTTGTAAGGTACCTACCTTAGTGATTTTTATCCGTCCAACTCCTTCCATTCTCCTGCAATAACTCCTTAATTTGAATTCCAAACGTGAAAATACCATAAAATGGGAAAAACTTAACTGAAAGTAAATATGATGCGCGATTTGATGATTCCCTTCTTTAGGCAGTCATCCTTTAATGAAATTCCAAATTTTTTTAAGCTGAACTGTCGTATATAGTACTTTTTCTAGTTGATTTTTTGTCTTAAAATACGAGTATATTTCCCATATATTTGCCAATAATTAAATAACACAAAAAATTGCGATTTTTGTAAGGTACCTACCTTAGTGATTTTTATCCGTCCAACTCCTTCCATTCTCCTGCAATAACTCCTTAATTTGAATTCCAAACGTGAAAATACCATAAAATGGCAAAAACTTAACTAAAAGTAAAGATGATGCGCGATTTGATGATTCCCTTCTTTAGGCAGTCATCCTTTAATGAAATTCCAAATTTTTTTAAGCTGAACTGTCGTATATAGTACTTTTTCTAGTTGATTTTTTGTCTTAAAATATGAGTATATTTCCCATATATTTGCCAATAATTAAATAACACAAAAAATTGCGATTTTTGTAAGGTACCTACCTTAGTGATTTTTATCCGTCCAACTCCTTCCATTCTCCTGCAATAACTCCTTAATTTGAATTCCAAACGTGAAAATACCATAAAATGGCAAAAACTTAACTAAAAGTAAAGATGATGCGCGATTTGATGATTCCCTTCTTTAGGCAGTCATCCTTTAATGAAATTCCAAATTTTTTTAAGCTGAACTGTCGTATATAGTACTTTTTCTAGTTGATTTTTTGTCTTAAAATATGAGTATATTTCCCATATATTTGCCAATAATTAAATAACACAAAAAATTGCGATTTTTGTAAGGTACCTACCTTAGTGATTTTTATCCGTCCAACTCCTTCCATTCTCCTGCAATAACTCCTTAATTTGAATTCCAAACGTGAAAATACCATAAAATGGGAAAAACTTAACTGAAAGTAAATATGATGCGCGATTTGATGATTCCCTTCTTTAGGCAGTCATCCTTTAATGAAATTCCAAATTTTTTTAAGCTGAACTGTCGTATATAGTACTTTTTCTAGTTGATTTTTTGTCTTAAAATACGAGTATATTTCCCATATATTTGCCAATAATTAAATAACACAAAAAATTGCGATTTTTGTAAGGTACCTACCTTAGTGATTTTTATCCGTCCAACTCCTTCCATTCTCCTGCAATAACTCCTTAATTTGAATTCCAAACGTGAAAATACCATAAAATGGGAAAAACTTAACTGAAAGTAAATATGATGCGCGATTTGATGATTCCCTTCTTTAGGCAGTCATCCTTTAATGAAATTCCAAATTTTTTTAAGCTGAACTGTCGTATATAGTACTTTTTCTAGTTGATTTTTTGTCTTAAAATACGAGTATATTTCCCATATATTTGCCAATAATTAAATAACACAAAAAATTGCGATTTTTGTAAGGTACCTACCTTAGTGATTTTTATCCGTCCAACTCCTTCCATTCTCCTGCAATAACTCCTTAATTTGAATTCCAAACGTGAAAATACCATAAAATGGCAAAAACTTAACTAAAAGTAAAGATGATGCGCGATTTGATGATTCCCTTCTTTAGGCAGTCATCCTTTAATGAAATTCCAAATTTTTTTAAGCTGAACTGTCGTATATAGTACTTTTTCTAGTTGATTTTTTGTCTTAAAATATGAGTATATTTCCCATATATTTGCCAATAATTAAATAACACAAAAAATTGCGATTTTTGTAAGGTACCTACCTTAGTGATTTTTATCCGTCCAACTCCTTCCATTCTCCTGCAATAACTCCTTAATTTGAATTCCAAACGTGAAAATACCATAAAATGGCAAAAACTTAACTAAAAGTAAAGATGATGCGCGATTTGATGATTCCCTTCTTTAGGCAGTCATCCTTTAATGAAATTCCAAATGTTTTTAAGCTGAACTGTCGTATATAGTACTTTTTCTAGTTGATTTTTTGTCTTAAAATATGAGTATATTTCCCATATATTTGCCAATAATTAAATAACACAAAAAATTGCGATTTTTGTAAGGTACCTACCTTAGTGATTTTTATCCGTCCAACTCCTTCCATTCTCCTGCAATAACTCCTTAATTTGAATTCCAAACGTGAAAATACCATAAAATGGCAAAAACTTAACTAAAAGTAAAGATGATGCGCGATTTGATGATTCCCTTCTTTAGGCAGTCATCCTTTAATGAAATTCCAAATTTTTTTAAGCTGAACTGTCGTATATAGTACTTTTTCTAGTTGATTTTTTGTCTTAAAATACGAGTATATTTCCCATATATTTGCCAATAATTAAATAACACAAAAAATTGCGATTTTTGTAAGGTACCTACCTTAGTGATTTTTATCCGTCCAACTCCTTCCATTCTCCTGCAATAACTCCTTAATTTGAATTCCAAACGTGAAAATACCATAAAATGGCAAAAACTTAACTGAAAGTAAATATGATGCGCGATTTGATGATTCCCTTCTTTAGGCAGTCATCCTTTAATGAAATTCCAAATTTTTTTAAGCTGAACTGTCGTATATAGTACTTTTTCTAGTTGATTTTTTGTCTTAAAATACGAGTATATTTCCCATATATTTGCCAATAATTAAATAACACAAAAAATTGCGATTTTTGTAAGGTACCTACCTTAGTGATTTTTATCCGTCCAACTCCTTCCATTCTCCTGCAATAACTCCTTAATTTGAATTCCAAACGTGAAAATACCATAAAATGGCAAAAACTTAACTAAAAGTAAAGATGATGCGCGATTTGATGATTCCCTTCTTTAGGCAGTCATCCTTTAATGAAATTCAAAATTTTTTTAAGCTGAACTGTCGTATATAGTACTTTTTCTAGTTGATTTTTTGTCTTAAAATATGAGTATATTTTCCATATATTTGCCAATAATTAAATAACACAAAAAATTGCGATTTTTGTAAGGTACCTACCTTAGTGATTTTTATCCGTCCAACTCCTTCCATTCTCCTGCAATAACTCCTTAATTTGAATTCCAAACGTGAAAATACCATAAAATGGCAAAAACTTAACTAAAAGTAAAGATGATGCGCGATTTGATGATTCCCTTCTTTAGGCAGTCATCCTTTAATGAAATTCCAAATTTTTTTAAGCTGAACTGTCGTATATAGTACTTTTTCTAGTTGATTTTTTGTCTTAAAATATGAGTATATTTCCCATATATTTGCCAATAATTAAATAACACAAAAAATTGCGATTTTTGTAAGGTACCTACCTTAGTGATTTTTATCCGTCCAACTCCTTCCATTCTCCTGCAATAACTCCTTAATTTGAATTCCAAACGTGAAAATACCATAAAATGGCAAAAACTTAACTAAAAGTAAAGATGATGCGCGATTTGATGATTCCCTTCTTTAGGCAGTCATCCTTTAATGAAATTCCAAATTTTTTTAAGCTGAACTGTCGTATATAGTACTTTTTCTAGTTGATTTTTTGTCTTAAAATATGAGTATATTTTCCATATATTTGCCAATAATTAAATAACACAAAAAATTGCGATTTTTGTAAGGTACCTACCTTAGTGATTTTTATCCGTCCAACTCCTTCCATTCTCCTGCAATAACTCCTTAATTTGAATTCCAAACGTGAAAATACCATAAAATGGCAAAAACTTAACTAAAAGTAAAGATGATGCGCGATTTGATGATTCCCTTCTTTAGGCAGTCATCCTTTAATGAAATTCCAAATTTTTTTAAGCTGAACTGTCGTATATAGTACTTTTTCTAGTTGATTTTTTGTCTTAAAATATGAGTATATTTCCCATATATTTGCCAATAATTAAATAACACAAAAAATTGCGATTTTTGTAAGGTACCTACCTTAGTGATTTTTATCCGTCCAACTCCTTCCATTCTCCTGCAATAACTCCTTAATTTGAATTCCAAACGTGAAAATACCATAAAATGGCAAAAACTTAACTAAAAGTAAAGATGATGCGCGATTTGATGATTCCCTTCTTTAGGCAGTCATCCTTTAATGAAATTCCAAATTTTTTTAAGCTGAACTGTCGTATATAGTACTTTTTCTAGTTGATTTTTGTCTTAAAATATGAGTATATTTCCCATATATTTGCCAATAATTAAATAACACAAAAAATTGCGATTTTTGTAAGGTACCTACCTTAGTGATTTTTATCCGTCCAACTCCTTCCATTCTCCTGCAATAACTCCTTAATTTGAATTCCAAACGTGAAAATACCATAAAATGGCAAAAACTTAACTAAAAGTAAAGATGATGCGCGATTTGATGATTCCCTTCTTTAGGCAGTCATCCTTTAATGAAATTCCAAATTTTTTTAAGCTGAACTGTCGTATATAGTACTTTTTCTAGTTGATTTTTTGTCTTAAAATATGAGTGTATTTCCCATATATTTGCCAATAATTAAATAACACAAAAAATTGCGATTTTTGTAAGGTACCTACCTTAGTGATTTTTATCCGTCCAACTCCTTCCATTCTCCTGCAATAACTCCTTAATTTGAATTCCAAACGTGAAAATACCATAAAAGGGCAAAAACTTAACTAAAAGCAAAGATGATGCGCGATTTGATGATTCCCTTCTTTAGGCAGTCATCCTTTAATGAAATTCCAAATTTTTTTAAGCTGAACTGTCGTATATAGTACTTTTTCTAGTTGATTTTTTGTCTTAAAATATGAGTATATTTCCCATATATTTGCCAATAATTAAATAACACAAAAAATTGCGATTTTTGTAAGGTACCTACCTTAGTGATTTTTATCCGTCCAACTCCTTCCATTCTCCTGCAATAACTCCTTAATTTGAATTCCAAACGTGAAAATACCATAAAATGGCAAAAACTTAACTAAAAGTAAAGATGATGCGCGATTTGATGATTCCCTTCTTTAGGCAGTCATCCTTTAATGAAATTCCAAATTTTTTTAAGCTGAACTGTCGTATATAGTACTTTTTCTAGTTGATTTTTTGTCTTAAAATACGAGTATATTTTCCATATATTTGCCAATAATTAAATAACACAAAAAATTGCGATTTTTGTAAGGTACCTACCTTAGTGATTTTTATCCGTCCAACTCCTTCCATTCTCCTGCAATAACTCCTTAATTTGAATTCCAAACGTGAAAATACCATAAAATGGCAAAAACTTAATTAAAAGTAAAGATGATGCGCGATTTGATGATTCCCTTCTTTAGGCAGTCATCCTTTAATGAAATTCCAAATTTTTTTAAGCTGAACTGTCGTATATAGTACTTTTTCTAGTTGATTTTTTGTCTTAAAATATGAGTATATTTCCCATATATTTGCCAATAATTAAATAACACAAAAAATTGCGATTTTTGTAAGGTACCTACCTTAGTGATTTTTATCCGTCCAACTCCTTCCATTCTCCTGCAATAACTCCTTAATTTGAATTCCAAACGTGAAAATACCATAAAATGGCAAAAACTTAACTAAAAGTAAAGATGATGCGCGATTTGATGGTTCCCTTCTTTAGGCAGTCATCCTTTAATGAAATTCCAAATTTTTTTAAGCTGAACTGTCGTATATAGTACTTTTTCTAGTTGATTTTTTGTCTTAAAATATGAGTATATTTCCCATATATTTGCCAATAATTAAATAACACAAAAAATTGCGATTTTTGTAAGGTACCTACCTTAGTGATTTTTATCCGTCCAACTCCTTCCATTCTCCTGCAATAACTCCTTAATTTGAATTCCAAACGTGAAAATACCATAAAATGGGAAAAACTTAACTGAAAGTGAATATGATGCGCGATTTGATGATTCCCTTCTTTAGGCAGTCATCCTTTAATGAAATTCCAAATTTTTTTAAGCTGAACTGTCGTATATAGTACTTTTTCTAGTTGATTTTTTGTCTTAAAATACGAGTATATTTCCCATATATTTGCCAATAATTAAATAACACAAAAAATTGCGATTTTTGTAAGGTACCTACCTTAGTGATTTTTATCCGTCCAACTCCTTCCATTCTCCTGCAATAACTCCTTAATTTGAATTCCAAACGTGAAAATACCATAAAATGGCAAAAACTTAACTAAAAGTAAAGATGATGCGTGATTTGATGATTCCCTTCTTTAGGCAGTCATCCTTTAATGAAATTCCAAATTTTTTTAAGCTGAACTGTCGTATATAGTACTTTTTCTAGTTGATTTTTTGTCTTAAAATACGAGTATATTTCCCATATATTTGCCAATAATTAAATAACACAAAAAATTGCGATTTTTGTAAGGTACCTACCTTAGTGATTTTTATCCGTCCAACTCCTTCCATTCTCCTGCAATAACTCCTTAATTTGAATTCCAAACGTGAAAATACCATAAAATGGCAAAAACTTAACTAAAAGTAAAGATGATGCGCGATTTGATGATTCCCTTCTTTAGGCAGTCATCCTTTAATGAAATTCCAAATTTTTTTAAGCTGAACTGTCGTATATAGTACTTTTTCTAGTTGATTTTTTGTCTTAAAATATGAGTATATTTCCCATATATTTGCCAATAATTAAATAACACAAAAAATTGCGATTTTTGTAAGGTACCTACCTTAGTGATTTTTATCCGTCCAACTCCTTCCATTCTCCTGCAATAACTCCTTAATTTGAATTCCAAACGTGAAAATACCATAAAATGGCAAAAACTTAACTAAAAGTAAAGATGATGCGCGATTTGATGATTCCCTTCTTTAGGCAGTCATCCTTTAATGAAATTCCAAATTTTTTTAAGCTGAACTGTCGTATATAGTACTTTTTCTAGTTGATTTTTTGTCTTAAAATACGAGTATATTTCCCATATATTTGCCAATAATTAAATAACACAAAAAATTGCGATTTTTGTAAGGTACCTACCTTAGTGATTTTTATCCGTCCAACTCCTTCCATTCTCCTGCAATAACTCCTTAATTTGAATTCCAAACGTGAAAATACCATAAAATGGCAAAAACTTAACTAAAAGTAAAGATGATGCGCGATTTGATGATTCCCTTCTTTAGGCAGTCATCCTTTAATGAAATTCCAAATTTTTTTAAGCTGAACTGTCGTATATAGTACTTTTTCTAGTTGATTTTTTGTCTTAAAATACGAGTATATTTCCAATATATTTGCCAATAATTAAATAACACAAAAATTTCGATTTTTGTAAGGTAGTGATTTTTACAGTCCAACTCCTTCCTTTCAACACGAATTCCTTCTTTAATTGAATTCCAAACTTGAAAATACGAAAAAATTGCAAAAACTTAACTAAAAGTAAAAGAGATGCTCGTTTTGATGATTCCATTCTCCTGGAAGTCAGCCTTTAATGGAAATCCAAAATTTTTTTAAGCTGAACTGGCATATATATTATTTTTTCTAGTCAATTTTTAGTCTCAGAATACGAGTATATTTCTTATATATTTGCCAGTAACTAATAATACAAAAAATTGCGATTTTGGTAAGGTAGTTACCTTAGTGATTTTTACCCGTCCAACTCCTTCCGTTCTCCTGCAATTTCTCCCTTAATTGAATTCCAAACTTGAAAATACGAAAAAATTGCAAAAACTTAACTAAAAGTAAAAGAGATGCTCGTTTTGATGATTCCATTCTCCTGGAAGTCAGCCTTTAATGGAAATCCAAAATTTTTTTAAGCTGAACTGGCATTTATATTACTTTTTATAGTAAATTTTTAGTCTCAGAATACGAGTATATTTCTTATATATTTGCCAGTAATTAAATAATACAAAAAATTGCGATTGATTAGCTACCTTAGTGATTTTTAGCCGTCCAGCTCCTTCCGTTCTCCCTTAATTGAATTCCAAACTTGAAAATACCATAAAATGGCAAAAACTTAACTAAAAGTAAAGATGATGCGCGATTTGATGATTCCCTTCTTTAGGCAGTCATCCTTTAATGAAATTCCAAATTTTTTTAAGCTGAACTGGCACTTATATTACTTTTCCTAGTCAGTTTTTAGTCTCAGAATACGAGTATATTTCTTATATATTTGCCAGTAATTAAATAATACAAAAAATTGCGATTGATTAGCTATCTTAGTGATTTTTAGCCGTCCAACTCCTTCCGTTCTCCTGCAATTTCTCCCTTAATTGAATTCCAAACTTGAAAATACGATAAAATGATAAAAACTTGACTAAAAGTAAAAACGATGCTCGATTTGATTATTCCCTTCTTGTGGAAGTCAGCCTTTAATGGAGTTCCACATTTTTTTTCTAGTCAAGTTTTTGTCCCAGAATACAAGTATATTTCATATATATTTACTAGTAATAAGTAAAACAAAAATTTCGGTTTCCATTTTTGTCACATTTTGATATCGTCTATTTGTGTATTTTTGAAGGAAAAACTTTAATTTTTTGTGCTCTTGTTTGTTTATTTTATGTTTTCAAATGTTTAAAATATATTTTTGGTAATAATAAAGAAAAATGGGTTTTTCAAGATTTGGGGTATATTTAAATTTTTGGGCAAAAACCGTCATTCTTTGAAAACGTATTTTGTATTTTTTAATGAGAAGGTTACGTTTTTAGGATCAGCTGCAGAATTGTATATTTACATTTGCAATTGCTCGTTGGTCATTTCTTCAGCTGATTCTACACCAGCCATTTTTTGCACAATTTCTTTAAGAATTAATAAATTCAAACTAGAGAGGAAGAAAACAAAAGAAATTATTTATTAAAAGGGCAAACAGATGCTGATATATGAATTATAGAGTAAATTTATTTAATGAGATCGATTTTCGAGAAATTTACCTTTCCTGTGATTTCAGTCATCGTGCTTAAAACGATAGCTATCGGCGAAGGTTAAAGCCTCAATTAAACAATAACTTAAACAATAACCCAGACAGTCAAAAGGCTACAATTTCAAATATTTTAAAGATTCCACAACAGGCCCGATTAAGTTATAAATTTGAATTTGTAATAAAATCTGGAATAAATTGAATAAACGTTTAAACATTTTTATATAATCGTTCGAATTGCATCAGCTTAATTGAAAGCTTCTAATAAACAATATGCTTGGATATATAAAAACGTTGATTGTGCATTAAATATCTTAGAAGCAAAAGGAAGACAGTATGTTCCATCCGTCATAAATAGTGTGCTCTCAGAACTAATTAATTCTTATATTCATGTTATAATAAATTAATTTATATTAATAAGTTCTATAAATTAACTCAATAACTTTGAACTAACTTACATATTACTCACATAATCAAATAGAAATCCCGGCACGCAATGGCATAATTTGCCGAGACGTTTCACATTTTCTTTCATTGTATAAAGTTTCTGCATCACTATTGGGTGGCGGCAAATTTTGATTATCTATACCCATTTCAGTAATAATTGTACGCATTATACGTATCAATTTATACATTCATACCTTTTCAAAATGCAACGATGGCCCTAAAACACCTTTCCATAGGTGTTAGGAAAAATCATAGCTGATTAAACTCGTTCGCCTGTATCTTTTGACTAATTTAATATCATCTGCCATCCGTATTTTACGTAATTTAGCAGTGGGAGAAATTCTAAAGCTTTGTTTACGATAAACATAATCTATTCCAATGTGTATTAGTTCCGATAATGTTCTAGCTATTGGTTCGTGTACCACAAGCGATTGTTCAGGTAGTTTTTTAATGATATGAAAAGCATTCTCCCAGTCACCGGCTTTTTGCAGACCCTCGCAATAGCCAAATTTTTAGTTGGCAAAATATTTTTCCTGAAAATATTAGGAATTTTTAAGCTGAAGAGATAAAAACTAGTAGAAGCAGCAACTAGATAGATTAAACAATCCGTACAATTCACTTTTCACACACTTTTCAACATGTTTCAAAACTTCTTTGCCGAGGGTGGATGTTGAGGATTGCATTGTTGAGTTGCTAGTGCTACCGCCATTTGTGTCCATTATATTGGGCTTAGAGCAATTCACCTCCTTACTACCATCAATTTTGCACGATTTTGTTGGCGAATTATGTTCCATGTTAATTTTGCACCGACATGCGTTTCTGTGCGGGCATCAATGTGGCAGCTAGCAATAAAATTGGTTGAAAGCGTTTCAAGATTTGTAGTTGCTGGAATAGACTCCTCGCCAATTTTGCTTCTTGTAGATGGTTTTCTCAATTGCCTCATGTAACTGCAGAACTAAAGTAAGTTTTAAACTTATATTTTGCACTTTAAATTCTTTTTCATTTTAAACACTCGCCATGTTAGGATACTTATGTTTCTGTATTTTCTTCGTTTTTACTAATGACGACTGTCAATACGACTATATAATCATTTTTCTCACAGTTGTATACTTTTAACGAATGACTACTGCAGCATAATTGGTTGCTGCTGAAACTTGCAACTATGGAAATATATATAATAATTTAAACTTATTTGGTACACCGGGTGTACTATATAAACAAAAACAGAAAGTGACAGTTTAAAACCGCGGCTTGAATGACACGGCATTTTTTCTGTGTAATATGCTGGAGTGAAAGAATATATATAATACAATATAGCAAATGAAAACAAACATTTCTAGGCATAAATGTGAATAAGCTAAGAAATTAATAAATTAAAAGTGTTTTTTTAATGTAACAAAATTTATTTAAACTAGAAAATATGAATATATAATAATCAATAAACATATATATACATCATATACGTATAGCTGGTATGCAGATACAAAAATGTATGCTGAAAATAGATAGGACAATTTAAGGGTGAGTGTGCATTCATACGTGGACCATAAAACTTTTCTACATTAGCTAATAATTTATTTTCATTTAGATTGTTCATTGAAGATTGATTTTTTCTTCAACACTTTGATTGATTTTAGAAAATATTTTTAAGGAAAAAATTGAAAACAGCCTTTGTGTACAGTGGCTCCCAGCTTATTTCGTGCAGCACAACAACTAAGCGTGATATCAAAAAGCATTCAATGCACATTTTTTAAATAAAAAAATATTTATTTAAATTAAAATTTTATAATCATATTTTGAAATATTTATAATAGTAAACTAGGGAAAACTAACTTCGCGCCATTGTCCTGACAGTACTGAAGAATATCACGTATACCCAAACCGTCGGCAAAATATGAATTTGAATGCTTACAGCACAACAGCTAAGCGTGATATCAAAAAGAATTAAATGCACATTTTTTAAAAAAAAAAAAAAATTTATTTAAATTAAAATTTTGTAATTATTTTTTGAAATATTTATAATAGTAAACTAAGAAAAAATAACTTTGGGTCATTGTCCTGATTGTACCGAAAACGATCCCGTATACCCAAAGTATAGGCACTTTGTAACAAATTGTCCTTTAATATGTTTAAATATATCTCTTTATTCATTGTTCCTTCAATAAAAATAACTTTGCCAACTTCAGAGGCAGCCATAGAAGCCCAAAACATCACACTGCCACAACGTGCTTGACAGTTGGTTTTAAGTGTTTATTTTGGCTTTTCGCCACACGTAATTCACACCATCCAAGTCAAAAATATTAAATTTTGACTCATCGGGAAAAATAACATCTTCCCAAAATGTAATTGGCATTGTCGCGAGGTCCTGAGCGAATTTAAGTCGACATTGGATATTCTTGGAAATAAATGGTTTTTTACGAGCTACTAGGCCATGAAAGTCCTCTTCCCGCAGCACAAGGCGTACTGTTTCGGCACTGAATTTTTTACACATTTCATTTTCAATCTCATCCACTAATTTTTGTGCCGATATTTTTGGGGTTTCCTTCACTTCGCGAACTATGATTCTTTTGTTAGCATCAGTAAAAATTTTATTTTGCGCATTTCTGCCCTTATTTGCCACTCGATTCTCTCGTACGTATCGCTCTATAATATTCTGTACTGTACTGGGACTCAAATCCACCATTTCTGCTATTTTTCTCTGACTTATTCCTTTTTTAAAATGCATTAAAACTAATTCACGCTTCTCTAAACTTGTACAAACTTATACCCATTTTTCAAAAAACATGTGTTACTCTTGATGCGTTTTAGATTAAATTATTGTTTTATTAATAGTAGAAGGAAGAAAAAACCAAATTTTAAAAGTAACGGTACTGCAGAAGGTGCATAGGTATTTGCAGAGAATCAGAATTAATACACTGCACGAAATAAGCTGTGATCTTTTCTGCTCTTAGAAGTTTTCTTTTTCGATATTTATACAACCAAGATAAATTTTTGTGAATTTTTTTATTATTCATTTTATTAAAAGAATATATCGTAAAACTTTGCACCAATTTTCTTTTTATTATCATCGTTATTTTAAATTCTATAAGCATTTTGTGTTCCATAAGCACGAAATAAGCTGTGAGCCACGGTATTTTTGAACGAAAAACTTATGTTGCTTTTGTATATTTATTTTATGTTTTCAAATGTTAAAAATATATTTTTCCTAATAAAAAAGAAAAAAATTTGGAGTATATTTCAATTTTTGATAAGCGTGGACCGTTTGCATTTTTGGGCAAAAATCGTCATTCTTTGAAAACGTCCATTTGAGTGTTTTTGAATGAAAAACTTTCTTTTTTTTGCTCTTGTATGTTTATTTTATGTTTTCAAACTTTAAAATAGTTATTTATTTCTTAATGCTGATATGGTGGCCAGTTCTTTTGATTTAATTAATCATTTATTTGTTACATATATTATTGTATAATCGTGCATGCACAGGGTAAGTGGGAATTACAGCGTTGTAAACAAAACCCAAAAAACTCAGTTGTGTTTTATTAACGAAGAGTTGTTGAAGCGAGAAATATATATTGTAGTAGACACAAATATGTAAATAAATTGGAGAAATTTTAAAAATTATTTCCAATAATAAAATAGTGCTTTTATTAGTAAAATAATTATAAATTGACTAATACAATAAACATTTAGTGAAAAAATGTAGTAAATTAAGTGGCACAAGTGTTTAATTTTACATGCAAAAATAAACGTTTAGATATTTTATAGTGGTGGTAAATTAATTTTAACACATGAAGTAATAACTCCCCAGATATTTGTTAATATTTTGCGAGATTCTAAATGAAATCTTAAATGTATTATTTGAATTAAAACTGATAACCAACCTTTTTTATAAACTTCGGGATCGGCAATGGCCTTGTTGCAAAAAACCATAATTGCAAAAAATATATTCGAAATATATACTTTTTAATATCTTTTTTATTCTTCAATAATAATATCATTTTATTATTATTCATTTATTACATATTTATTATTTAATGTAATATCTTCAATATCAATATTTTTTCACATATTTCTTAGAAGATTATTTTGAAAACAAAATCTGAAATCAACTGATTAAAATAGTATATAATTCAATGAACAATTAAAAGAAATTAATTAAAATTAAAAAAAGGAATTAAAAATAAACAAGAAGTATTAACGGCAATGAACAGCTGTGATTTCACCACCGTTACAGTATCTTCTGTGCGCAAGTTAGGTTAAATAATATACATACGTACATATGACAGCTAATAGAAAGAAAATATATAGTCACTAGTTTAGATTTTTGTTTATTGTAAATACACAAAGTACATTAATAATCAGGGATATAATAAATTAATTTCAAAACAGTACTAAAAATAAGAATAGTATATTAAACCTGAAATATTTAGTTGCAATCCAAAAGAGAACAAGAAATAAAATGTTCCTTAAGGAACTCATACGTTTTTCTACGCAGCACAGAACTTTATATTGCTACATGATATTAAGCGTATGGATATTTTTATTAATAGCAGGTAAGTTGGATCCGACTGAAAAAGCACAGTTCAACAATCTTGCATTATAGGCATGTACAAGTATATTGGGCGCAGCTCGTCATCTTTAAGTTATATTTTAAGTGGAAAACCCCAATATTCTTTTTCGGGTATGACGGTCACCTCCACATTGGAATCAAATAATCTAGCCAAGTACAAAATACGCTGCACAGCACTGTCGCAAATAAATCGCTTGAATGATGGTGGTATTTTAGATGGTTGGAAATTACAGGGTGTTTTATTGGTCATACGCCACGGTGACCGTGGGCCGATGTCACATGTACGTAATATTCCGCATTTGGATTGCGGCATAAGTAGGAATAATTTGGTTAACAAGTATATCTTTCTCAGCTTATATTTGACGTAGAAAAGATTAATTTGTATCTGTTTCTAGATATCGCAGCTTTTTATATAACTCAAGTTCAGCTTCAGGCTCGAATCATATGTATTGGAATAAAGTGGGACCATTTCACAGTTTTCCCCTACTGCCTTTAGCTGAAAAGGAGTGCCTATTGGGGCAACTGACATATAAGTGAGTATGCATTAAAGTAATAATTATGAGCAAGTTCGGTTTACTTGAAGAACAAAATCAATTACATGTGGGGAAGCTGCACAATCATAATAAATAGGAGTATATAATTTTTATTGCTGGATAGAATGAAATCTAAAATGTACGTTTAGCAGAAGTTTAGGGAAAATGTGTGTTTGTAAAGCTTATGATGTAATAAAACACAATTAAAATTCGAGTGATAATTTATAAAAATAACAAAAAAAAAATGTATGAAAACTAATCGACTGATATTCTAATTATCAGTCTTAAATTCGTTTAAATTGATCTCTAATGCGATCAGTTTTATAATAACTGTTTCCTAATATGTATAATTAATCAATTGAAAATTGATTCAAATCATGCTGTGTAACCGACTAACACAACGTAATATAAATTTTTTACAAAATACAATTGTAAAACTCTAAAACGCGTACAGTAATAAAAGAAAAGAAATGGCTCTTCATCCGTGATTTGAATTAAAGAGTTTTTTAGCTAAATTAAAGTATTTCTTTTACTTTCTTGCATATGTCGGTATGTGTATATTTTGTAAAAATACACTGATTTGTGGAGCTTCAGTAGATATAGTGGAAACGAATTTCTCCTTGTAGATATGTCGCATGAATTTTCTTTACCACATATGTATATACGTGTAATTTGGGGAAGTCTCCTAATAAGCTAACTTATATGATGTTCCTTTAAATAAACTATATTATACATATTTTTTTTGTATATTTATTATTTATTTTTAGAGGAGTAGCACAATTATTACACGTTGGCGAAATATTGCGTCAGATCTATGCCCATCCTTTGGGCTTATGGTTAAAATCTTATAGCCAATATAGTAAAAGCGTTATGAATTCCACTCCCTATTCAACTTTATTGAATTCCGATGAGGTTATTGTCTACACCACACGAGTTAGGCGAACATTTCAATCAGCTTTAGCTCTTCTGTATACATTCCTTCCCACAGACAAATGGTTGGCCCTGAATGTCAAAGAGTCGCACAGTATAACATTTTGCTTTAGTGATTGTGCCTGCCCACAAGCCGACGCATTGCGAAAAGACCTAATGAGAAAACAAAAACAAAGTCTGACGCATCAACCAACAATAGCTAATGTAATGATGTGGTTAGGTAATCAGTTATTGCAGAACACGCCCAATGGCATCTCTGATCCAAACGAAGTAGTCGATGCTATGCTTACAGTCATATGTCACGATGCTCTTTGGCCTTGTAGAAACACTAATGACTCCGGCCGCACGACTGTAAGTTCTAAATCTAATGATTTGGACTTGAATGATGTCATTAATATAGATCAAGATGATGGTGTGGGTAGTCGAGGAGATGATATAGCTTCTAACTTGATAGGTCACCATAATGAAAATATGGATGTACCTACAGTAACTTCCGAAGGATGTATAGATTCACATCATGTTTACACAGTAATGTCATTTTACAGTTTACAATCGAAGCGTGAAGTTCATCATCCGTTCTACAAACGCATTGGTTTAATGAGGGCTTATGGCATGATTCGCCATATAGTAAGTTATATGTTACGCATGATATCTGGAGATCGTACGAAATTTGTCTTGTATTCGGGACACGACTGGACGTTACAATATCTTACAGCTGCATTGGGCATACAAATGGAAAACTCATTCATTGCTTATGCTGCCCGATTAGCTTTTGAGGTTTACAAAAGTGAAGCTCACACAGATTACTATTTTCGGGTATTATACGATGGTCGTGATGTAACTAAGCAAATTGATTTTTGTGAGGGCGGTAAAAGCCTTCGAGTGACACGGGATTCTCGCGGCAATAAAGCTGACCTTTGCCCAATTGAAAATATTATACGTTTCTTACACGAAGATTATTTTGCACCACTTAATGCCACCAACTATAAGGATGCTTGCATTCTACAACAAAAACCTAACGAATTTTAATTGATTTATAATATATTTTTTTAAGTCTCATACATTTCCTGTAAGTGGATAATGGAACTAAATTCAAAATGAAACGATACATATCAAAGAATGTAATATACATATATATCGAAATCGATTATTAAATGCATTAGCTAATAAGTAGAATAAACTAAGTAAGATACAAAAATGTCTCCCATCACATACATACACATATCTGTATTATATTAAAACTGTGATAAAATGGTTAGGAAATTAAATGTACGAAGAACGTGTTATATAATCCAATAGAAAGAACGTAAAACTGAAATCTTAATATCACCTACACCCTCACACATATGTAAGCACATGTATCAATGAAACATGCAAATAAAAGTTATTGAAATACATACATACACATACACATATGTAACGTGAATGCACCTTTTTAAAATCGAAGATTTTTAGGGTCTACACCGTTTTATGCGCTTTCCACTTGGTTAAGTGCAATTACAAGATTTCTGCAAAAGAATTTCCTACTGTTAGCAAAAATATGCCTATTCATATATTTTGCAATACATCATTAAAAAATTCAATTTCAGTTCCTCTTGTAACTGTAAGAGCGGAAAGTAAAATATATAAAAATATATTAAGACAAGCCCTAAAAATAATGAACTTCAATCCAGAAAATAGTTTATTTTGCAGATTCTTAGTATTCACCTGATTGCATATACCGAAGTTACTAAGAATTCAGTATTAATCCATTTCAAAAGTCTCAATTTTCTTTCTCTAGTATGTACTCGAGAAATTTGGTGAAAATTTCTTTGTTTCTCATTAAAAATTATTTTCTATAAATTAATAACCCCGCCTAATATTTACATTTGCATTTCCAACTTTGCTTGAACTTTTATTGGACTTTCACATTTACAGTATTTAGTTACATAAATACTCGAGGATCTACATAAGGGGATGAATAAGCACATACACACTTTGTATATACTATACCATATAAAGTTGATCATCGAAAGCAAAAGCTTGAGTAAAAATGCATCCGAAAGTTTTCGGAAATAAAATTATACTGAGTAAAAACAGAAGTTGACGAAAGCAACTGAATGACGAGCAACAACCTCCTCAAATGAGAGAACCACTATACGTATCCATTGATGTTCATATGTATGCATGCATGTATATATGTATGCATATGTATGTGTATGTGCATTGTTAATGAAATGCCAAAAATAATAAATATAATAAAACGAGTAGAACAAGCTTTTATTTGCAAAACAAGAGGAGGAAACAGACAAATGAACCAAAATCGTTTCGGTAGTCACTCGAACAAATAAAAAGGGGGAATTGTCATTTATAATACATTTTTACATTGAATACTAACAAGCCTACACTCATACCAAAAACTTAAACACAAACACAATTTGAAGGAGAGACATGCATGTGTATCGTATATGCATAAAAGGAAAGTACTGAATGTGCACAGTATGGAATAACAGCACAATTGAGTATAATTAAAGACAAATTTATAGAGTACTTAATGTAAAATTCAGCTTCTAAAATTTCTGGGACCCTGTTGCCTCTCAGTACATTTTGTTACTTACGTGAAATTGGGAAAAATTTTCAAGCACTCACTGTAATGAAAGAAAGAAATGTGAGTGCACACGATAGTAGATAGACAATTCGAATGGCGAAAGGATGGATGTGTTTGCAAATCAATTGAAAGCTTCGACTATAATAGTGCCATGCTGAAGAAGGAAAGAAACACTTAGCTTTCTTATGTAGTTGCAATTACACAACTGCATACATACCTACATATATACATACACACATACATATATTACTTATTATACACACAAAAGCTGCCACGTACAACCAATAGAGCACCACGTTTTTTACTCTACACATTTGATATTTTTTGTATAGGACAAATTCAAATTCAGATGAAACAATTTTCATTCTGTTCCTCTAGTTCGTTGACTTTTTACTTTTCGTTCCCGATTGAGGATACAATGAATATAATTTTTTTGCATACATTTGTCGAATTTTGCATTAATTTTGTTGCGGTTTGGTGTGAGAATATTTTTTTTTTTAATTTTTTGATTCGTATATTTTACATCATTGGAAGATCTAATGAATATACATAAATATGTAGGCGTATGAATATATGAAGTAAACAAGTCTAAAAACTTTTTGTCCCCTAAAAAGACAATTGTGGACATAAATTTCATAATGTTCTTCTACGTTTATTCATTTTCGAAAATGGCCTTTTTTGTGAATCTCTACTTAAGGAGAGGAACCTTCACACAAAATTTTAGGTCGAAAGTTTTAAGCATTTGACGTGGCCAATGATAATGTAGCAAAGTCTCGGAAACTTTCAACTATAATCTTTTTTTCAGAAGGAATAATAATGCACACAATATGGGAACCATTGTGATGACGCGACGATCGGTCGTCAGTCGGTAGCTGCTTGACGATTGAATGGGTGGAGAAATGTTTTTTTAAGTAAAGAAAATCAGTCAAGTATTCCTTGGAGTCGACCATGATTTCTGGAAATTAAATTACGTCCCTTAAACCTCGCTGTTAATCTCTTTCTTGCTTCTAGTTGGCTTACCGAATTCTATTCTGAATTTTCGTTGATTTTATTACTTATTAGCCCTGTATGAACTCACATGTATACGTAAGTACTCGTATGTAAGGTTTTTTAAAAACTGCTTACTTGCAAGAAAACAATGTTTAAGTATCACCGGACACCATCTCGAGTTAAGAGTATAAAAACAGTCTGGCATCTTATTTTTAAAATCGTATAAGCAATTGCAAAATGTTGAGAAGTTTTTATTGTTCACCAAATACGCACGCTTATTTTTCAGAAGGCGAAAGTGGGGAACTGCCATGTATTTTGTGGAGAAATTGGAAAAGTTTTATGTTGCACAACGCTGCAAACCGGAGGAGATGGATGTAAAAGAGATGTAAAATTTAAATTTAAACAAAGATATAAATTTAATATGTAGGAGAATATCTCGGTTTTTGTCCCTTGCACGGCTTTGTGCATACAAATTCTCCCCGCTGACTTACACATGTACATGATATTTCGCGTGTAGAAAGAACACTTCTCTATTTGCTCCGAATCGTTGTAATACAACAGAAAGAAGAAGACATCCTTTACAGATAAAGAGGACGCTGTGGTTGCTTGTGATTCGTGATTTGATTTCTATAAATCGGTGCACTCGCACTGCATGTTCTCGTTACATGAGCATAAGGAGCCCAGATTTTATAGCTGCAACTTTTGATATTTGCAAAAATATTCAACGAATAATTTTTTTTAAAAACTTGAGATTCATCCACAAGTGCAAAGCAAAAATAAAATGTTCTTGTTGTATGACAGTGTTGCTACTCATTTGCAGTATTGCAAATATGTATATATATGTATGTATGTGCAGATACACCTGCACATGTATGCACATACCTTAAATACGAAAATATTACAATATTCGCTCAATGTAGTCGTAAATTGTGGGTAACAACTTTTTATCTGACTTGTTTAAAAAATCAAAATCATGGAGACATCAGAAGCGGCAAGTGCAATGAAGTGCTGAGTATTGCGGTACTTTTACGAGTGTTGGACTTGAGTAGTGGTGCACAAGGTCATTGACTTGCATTCAGTAAACAACCGCTATCTTTTATTAATTTCACTCAGTCGCCAACAGCAGAGAGTGTTTGGATAAGCTCAGTGCATCTCAGTGCTAAATGCACTGCATATTAATTGCATACGTGTTGATGTATGCAGTGTATTCAAGAAAAATATTTTTGGTGAATAGTTGCAAGAGAGCGCCCGTCATATGAATTGAAATCAGTTTTATAAAACTACAGTAAAAGTGTCCAACTACAGAACTGACAATCACGAAAACTATTTTATTGGATTCAGTTCTCCGAAAACCAGTGTTATGATTATCTTTTTAATTTCTATTATTACATTTTGTTTTGTATAATTACATTTCAACTCAAATGCAAGCATTCAAAATAAACCCCTCCTGAAATACTAGCCACGGTGCCTACCCAGATTATTCACACAGGAGGCATACATACATAAATAATGCAGAGATTAGTCAAACGTGGTAATGTGAACATGGTGTGACATGGGAGTATTTTGATATTAGACGAGTATGATACTCTGAAGTCATCCTTGGCCACATACCAAGAAAATAACGAGATACGTTTATATGGGATAGAATGAATTCGAAAATTCAGCCCAGACCCTGCAATATCGTTGTCGTTAACCAAAATTAATAATATTTTCGGAATCTTGTTATTATTGCTCATCGTATTGCGCTTTGACAATTACGTTTTCCACTTTTCATAGGCCTCATATTAATCATAAAAGAAGTCAATTTTTTACTGTGGAAACGATTTTTTTTCTGTATTTATTAGCCTTATACAGTAGAATGTCACAAAATATACCTTGCGAAAAAGTAAAATGTTTGGAAAAGTTGTCGACCCTTGGTGCCATTCAGTTTAGTTCTTCGAGATTTTACTTGGATTTTTTACTTTTCAAAATTTTTTTTTAGCGTAGTGAACGTGTTATCGAATTAAAAATGCATTTTGTATAAGTATAGTGTGTACTTGTAAATTTATAAAATCTACACTCCAAAATGCAAAACGGTGTTGTGAGGAAGAGAGTCTAAATGCACTTTTTACGAATACTAAAGCGTTGCTTCTTTATCATCACACAGCGGAACAATAAATAAAAATGCAATTTACGAGAACTTTACTAACACGATGACGTTGCGCGCATACAACAATATAACGCAGAAGCATCCGAAGTTGTTATTGTTGCCATTTTAGCAAATACTTGTACTAAATAAGAGACAAATGGCGGCAAGTGAATTGTAAATAAAAATTGCAACTTGCTTGCAATTTCTGCTGCTCTGCTATAAAATGTTGAGGAAGAAAAATCGTGCAAACTCTAAAAAAATATTTTCAATGTAGTAGCATTTTCATCAGCAACGTATTTTTTTATTTGTCCGATGGGAGCTTATTTATTTTGTTTATTTATTGATGTGTTTATTTGATGTTTGTTTGTTTACTACATGCCTACTACACAAAAACATACACATATTCTCTTCATACATCCATACATGCATTTTTAAGTACGTGTTAAGGAATAACGACTGCGGCTTTTGTTGCTGGCACTGAAATTCTGAAACATTCAGACAGAGCAAATAACCAACCAAAACCTAACGTCATCTATACATCTATACATACACATATACATACGTAAGAAAGCACGTCTGTCCACGCATACATATTTATCGCTTGAAGGCGTTAACATTTATTGGTTTGGTGCTTGCAATTGTGTCATGTGCTCAGTGGGTGGCTTGGGATAAGGACGGCAATGAACGCGTGTATGTGTGTCCGCAAAAATCTAATTTTCTAATGCAAATTGTGTGCTATATTCCCTCTACGGAGGGCATAAACTAACGATTTTCTAACATCCTAGGAAAATAGACAACTAGGCAAACATAATACTAGGAAAACTCAAGCTGCAAACATGTAAACAGTTGTTACATTACATTTTCAAGCAGAACAAGCACACCACTCCAGGCATAAAATGTACTAGATTTTCTACTGCCGCAGTTGACGGTATTGATGAGTGGTGCCACTAACACTGCAACACCAAGTCAGACAGCCAAGTTTATTATGCCAGTAAAAACTTTGTGAACTAAGATAAGTTAGTGCTGTGTGTGTAAGTATGCCTCTGTCTATCTGCCGTCGAGCTTACCAATTACCATAAACAATTGCAAACCATGCAAGCCACAAAAGACGGCTCCGATTCGCTATAATGGTTGGTTGCCGATGGTTATGGTACACCAGTGTTGCATGATATTTTCTAATGGTATTTTACTATTACACACCGTGGTAGTACGGTGGTAATCCTCATAAAAATTGTATTGCTCTTTATAAAGTTTTTCCAGCAATAATGTTTTTTTATAGTAACCTGCTAGTATTGCTGATACGGCATCGCTCTGCTCCACGAGATGATAATAGTCAAGGAGACTGTGCAGAATAATGCCATAATACATACTTCACCTCCTTTACTGGTGCCGCATCGCAATCATAATCAGTTTTCAAATGCAACACATCTCCGGTTTAACACAATACGCCATTTGTAGTTACGCATGTATGTATGGATATGCAAACACACTCGTACATATGGATATGTGCGAACTTGTATGCATGGTTGTAAGGCTGCATCGACATATGCATAGTCCCTATGCCCCACATAAGTAAATATGAATGCAAGTACACATGCATACACATGCATTCACATGAACATACATGTCAACATACATACATACATATGTTTCACTTACATATACTAATACAGAGTGAAACCTCTACTGTTAACATCGAGCTCCTTCTACAGCTACTTATGTATCTGTTTTGGTACGTATAATTAGATCTGACTGACGCTTAGTCCCTCCATACAAAAATCAAAAGCTTTTCTCTTCAGCATATGTACATATGTACATACGCACATACACATGCAACGCATATGCATGTATGTATGTACGCACTCGTACTTACGTTTGAATGGAAAAACCATTGCATTTGCTGTTACAAAGCACAATGCATAGTCAGATGCTCAGCGCCTCATCTAAATATAATTGCAGCTCCTACACTTTTGTACGTGCTTTTGTTAATTAGTTTTGTTTGTTGTTGTTGCTGTTGGTGTTGTGTTGTGTGTAAAATGTATGCACACGTCAAATACTAACAATCAAAATAACGTAATCGACACCTTTTGAAATTAACACATCTAAACGTCGCTAAATAGTACTATATTCGAATCAAAATGCAACCGAACATCATTATTTGGACAATTCGCAATTCGGGCAGACTCGACAACAAATCTGTAACATATCTTCCCTTGTAGTTCATATTGGGAGAACACTATTCTTAAATTAGTGTTTCAGTGCCTTTTCCGTTGAAAATAGTAATTGAATTGACGACGATTAAATAGAATTATATAAAATGCATGATATGGATGTGTGTAGTATTTATGTATGTATGTATATGTCGCTTTCACAGAAATAATTTTTTTAAAATATTGATATACCGCTATATAAAAGGACCGCTTTATAAAATCCCTGTAAGGAAATTTTTTTTTCTAATAATTAAAACAAATAAGTAACATTTAATTCATTTAAGTTATTATAAATCAATTATTTAAGCAGCTCCCAAATATTGCAAAAAATTAATTTTCATTGTTGGAAGACATTTTTCCTAAAATAACAATTCATAATAAATAAATAATTGAACTTACAAAACTCTGTCAATAATTTTAACGAATATTTTACTTTAAACATGAAAATGGACCATTTTGCTAGAACGAAGTATTTTTAATAATTACAAGTCTTGTCATTTTTATTTCCTTTCGCTCTCCGCCGATTTTGCTTTTTTCGTTTTACAAACTATGTAAACCAAAAATGCGAAAACAGCTGCTATTGTTAAAAGTTTTGGAATAGCTTTACAGATAACGGTTGAGCGCGGCATACCTAGAAATGTAACGTTTTTTAAAATAATTGAGTTTAGCATTAAAAAGCTGGGCAAATTCTTTACAAGTCTGTGATTTTCAAACCACTATAGAAAACGGATTTAGTTTTAAAGGCCATATACTTTTATTACTAACCTTTCATTTTCCTTAGCGGACCATTTTGAGTACTTTGGTGTAGTACCTTTTAAAGCCAAAATTGCGTTTGAAAAACCGAGTAAAAATAACCGCGATTTGAAAATTGAATTGCATGTAAGAACTTTACATTAATCCGACCAAAATATGTATATGTGTATGAATGTGCGATTGTATGTATGTTGACATGGCTGTTTGCATTTCAATAATGTTTTGATTCTTAAGCCGTCATTACTTCCGAAAGTTTCTGGCTAATATTACACTCTCGAAATAAAAAGAAAATTTGATAAACTGTTGTGTGTGTAAACTTAATACGAGCGATAATTGAACTCCTTTTAATAATAAATTCATACAAATTATAACCATAAACACTTCGACTGTCTGAGTGCAAAGCTTGAAACCGTGGCTTTGTGTTTCAAAATGGGCATTATCTGCACACACGAATGTTTTTGAGAGTTCAACGACTACCGGACAATGTTAACAGTCTGTTTGTCGCGTCGTGTATTCATGTTATAATTTGAAATTAATATCTGCTGGATATTCTGAAAACCTAATAAAATAACATGCAATGACGCAAACTCTGAAAGCACATTCACTCAGCTTATTTATCTCCCTACACACCCATGTATAATAAATAATAAGCGGTCCAACAACCAAACACGGTTGAGGTTCATTTAATACATATGAGCACCTGTAATAATACTCTTTAATGGGCACAAGTAAATGTGCATGCACGTGGCTAGCAAGTAATGGGTGAACTAAAGTGCTTCTTTTGAGAATGCTGGTGGTACCTGCTGTACAATTCTGCTGGGCTTTATTTCACATAAACATAAATAATTGGATCTCATGTTGCTACTTTCAACAATACAATGTACAACATATAAATTAAAAATGATTGTTTGGTTATTTTGAAAAAGAAAAAACAGTGAGGCATGTTAAGCTCTTTTAAAGTTTCGAACAGTATTAGTCACACCGCGAAGGTGCCTCAAGCTTATCGCCACAACTAAAGCAATGGTGAAAAAAAGGACGACAAATTTAGTAATATGCGTTTAACGTACTCAAAAGACCACCCAACGATAACTTCCTTTAATTTGTTGCCACAAGTAGATCACACGTATGCCATTTATGACAGCTCTACAAATATCAATGAAATCGTTGTAAGAACCAATTCACTAGATCATGGATGTTTGAAAGATCGGTCTGAAATTAAAAATACATGAATATTTTGCACGTAAGGAAAAAGGGGGTATATTAAATTGACCTTTTAAATCAGTTGCATTCTCAAAACTAATAATATCCCATCATTGGTAATATTTCCATCACAAACCGTATTTTGTTTTATTTCTGACTTGAAGTAGAATCACATTTTCAGAATTACAATCAGTACTTCCAATAACCGCAAATGCAAATTTGTATTCTAATTTGGTATCCACGTATTACGGAAGTTGCAGCATCTTTTTTCATCATGCAGTGCCATGGATACTGCAATTACAACACCCAGTATATATATAGTGTGGTGGCAGCCTTCCAACCGTTCTTCGTGCCTGTTAAATTATATTTTCTACATACAATTCAAATAAACTCTTTTTAAAAAGAACAGACAGACAGGCAGATTTGAATAAGGCAGTTAGTTAGTTGTTAGTTAGTTCATTGTTAAAGCTTGAAATAATCATCATCGTCATCAGAATCGTATATAATATTATGCATATACGAGTACATACATAATCATTATTTGCACATTTTTTTTACTCTAATATGAACAGTTTGTAGCATGTCTTCCCAAATATCCATAACGACTTGAGAACACTACAAGAAATAGTCAACCAACCAGACTTAAAAGTACTTCTCCGAGTTACAAAAGAACTCCTTCTAAAAAATTATAAATTATTATATTCGATTTGCTTAACTACACCAGGTAAGCAGCGTTATCAGATGTGTATCACGTATAGAAGTGTCATTGCACACTCTACAATATAAAACACATAATTTTTGGCCACAGTATTTCTGGGAGGCTTTTTATATTTTCTTTTGTACTCGTATATGGTTGGGAAAGAAAATCATCAGCTAAACAAACATGACCACTGCTATTGGAGATGGATAATACAGTAGCCAACATGCACGTGGTTTATGAATAAAATGATTGTAAGAACAAATTCAGTAAATTACAAAACAGCAGTAGATTATAAAAAAATAAATGCTTGAAAAATACAAATGCGCGCCTCCCTTCTGGAGTCCTGGCATATAAGGTAAGTCATTTATTTATATATTCACGTTATAAATATAAAGAACGTTTTTTAATACGAAATACGTTATAAAGTTATTTTTCAATCGAAACATTGAAAGTTTAGTTAATCTGTATTGAAAAGTATATTTTAATGCTTCAGCTTCTGAGCTGAAAAAACTCGGCCAATGTTAAATGGTTAAAAAAACCTTCCCTGTGATATGCGAATCAGAGCCTCCCAATTCGGGGAAGCAATACATTTTCGTTTACTTATTTTTAATATTCTGGAAATGTGAATTTAAATTGCAAATTTAACTAAAATTTGTCTTGTTGATGGATTTGCAGCGCTTTAAAGTATATTTCCATACCACTCAGTGTACCTTATTAGGTCGTAAGATTCGTAATTAAAATAATAAAATATTAATTCACTTTATATTCATAATAATATTTAATATTGTTTCTGCCACAATGGGGAAGTATTATATTAATTCGCTTTATGTACATACATAATATACATGTTCTTATGTGGATGTGTGTGTCTGATGGAGAAAAAATTTCTTTGTGAATTGCTTTTTCTATAGCAATTTGGATTTTTATTTTTTTTTATGCACACACTGAGTGAGTGCACAACTAAAAGTTGGGGTAAATTTGAAGACACGTACTCGTACTCACATACATACATACTTGTATGAACGAACACTTAGTTGTTATATTTATATATTAAGCGCCGTCTAACTGACTGACAGCGCCAAGTGACTGACACACTGACTTGGGGAACTCTCGACTAGGAAATTAGGCAAGCAGCAATTCATGGAAGTTGAACAGACACAACTTTGTACTCTTAAATAAGGTACTGAAAAAAGCGCACAAGAAAGGCATAACAGGTGCAATTGGGGAAAAATTAATCACGAACAGCGTTAGAACACATTTATTCGATAAGCAGCAATCATCATGGATTTTGCGCACTGAAATTAAACTCAAACAGTACGCAGCAGGCAAGCACTGAATAAAATTGGATTTTCTAATATTTCTTGTAAAAGTTGTAAAAAAGTAATAAGCAAGGCATGTTAGATAGTATTAGAAAATTATTTATAAGATTTGCAGGATAAATCACAGGGTATGTGGCGAAAATATTTTTGCAATTATATATAGTTCATGTGTTTGTTGGTGGATGGGTTCGCTCCTTTTTGCCCGCCTGAATGTATGTACTACTCAATTGTTAGATTTTTAAGGTGCAACGACATTTTCTGTATATACGCGGATGATGATGATGCACCTATTTGAAAAAATAACAACATACGACATACTTTCATTTCCAGTTACATTGTCAGAGAGAGTACAAACATTTTTAGTGAAATTTCCAATTAGGCGCACAGCATTCAAAATGTAGGGCCTTTAGAACAAACAAACGTTTATTTATTCTCATATATTCATATATATGTTTGAATGTTCATACTTTATCCATCTACAAAAGTACGTGAGTTTGTGTTTGAATAAAAATAACGTGTGTACGTACGTAGACTCGTTTTTATATTTATAAAAATATATATTTACTTAGAACAAACGTACTTCTGAATACATACATAGTTACATAAATCTATATACAAACATACATGCATAAGTACGCAAATCCTCCCATATGCACGTACAACAAACCCGCAAACAAACTGACCGAGCTGTGCTCTATACTAAAAGTGAATCTTGACAATCAAATAATATACAAACGTACTCATATGCATACATACATACCTGCATATATACACCCATAAAGAAACAAAACAACAAAAACAACTTCTCCTCGCTTAATGCGAGTAAAAATAGAAAACAATCAAAACAAGCTAATGTGGGGTACACCTCACAATATGAAGGGGCGGCAGAGACATTAGATGTTCATATCAAAAAGAACGAACATACTTGCATGCATACAAAAAATATATTCCAGTTCCAATACGTCCAGTACGTTCTTTCCAAATTCACTAATTGATGAAAAGCCCCAAGCATAAGCAGAACACTCGTGTATATAAAAATGTAATGTATCTTCATATGTAACTATGGAAGAGTGTAAATATGTATGTGTGTTAGTAAATACCTTTAGAGATGTAAAACAACGCAAATTAGATTTTCAATTAGATTTAATATTTTTTTTTTTATTTTTTTTTATTTTTATACATACATACATACATAGATAGTACATGTGCATGCATGTAAATAAAAATGCTAATTGTGAAGCTTCTTTTTGCCAGGCTTTAAGAAGACAAATATCATTAACATTTTTATATTAAATCTTCCACAAGTTTTCAATGTTCAAATTTGAGTCAATTTATTCCCAATGTTGAAATCTATTTTATTTAGAAATATATTTTTAAATAACAATTTCGCGGTCAGCAATACATATTGAAAAAATTCGTATTAAACTGTTTACAACGCAAATTGGAATTCGGCACATACATATGTGCATACAATATATACATATGTATATATTTATGTATTAATGATTGTATATTGCGTTGTGTGAATAATTATTAAATTCGAAGTCAATTTAATATATAGCAACATTGTTATTTAAATGTTGAATGGGGTAAAATTCATCACATATTGTTTTTTAGTATATAAGATTTTTCTAGTAAGTAGTACATTATAAAATATATTATTTACATATTTGCCTCTTTTAAGCAATTTGTGTTTGCTGGGAATAAAAATTGATGCAGTTTGTCTATACACATTCTAACTTTGTCATTTACTTAATCTTAGATTTTGAATTACCTAAACTAGGATTTATTTAAAAACACACAAACACAAATATAAGAATATGGACGAAAATTTGATGGCAAACCGCTTTCAGGATTTAAATGTAGTGTACGCACATTCTATATGCATACACATCTTTTGTTAAACTTATCGATAGATTTACAAAACAACATACATATATATAATGTATGTATGTATGAATGCGATTGCATACGAATATATGCATGTGCATGTATGTATGCACTAATGCCATACTGAAATCATTGTTATCATCATATATGTATATGTATGAGTGTGTGTACTTACGTGCCTATACATATTCAAAAATCAGCTGTTCTACTTATGTCCTTAATTGTTAAAAGAATTAATTAATAATTTCCTTTTAACGGTTAAATCAAAAATGTGTACACACACATGGACAGAAATTATATCAAGGAAGCAGTATTTTAGTTTTCCTTGCTTCCATGAATGCCACCATCAACATTACATATATGCACAATTATATGTACATAGAAACATATATGAACATATTATGAAAAAAAACATGAGTGAAAAGATGGTTCCTTCTCCAATTCATGTGCAAATGTATGAATGGATGTTAGTCCATACTTAATGTAGATTATTTTAAAAGGTTGCTCACGTTTGTATTGATGCCATCAACAATTGATTCAATAACTGAGAGTCACCATCTAAATTTGCTGAAAATCTGCTGAACAGAAAACTAAAGTTTGCAACAGATCAAACAATTTTTTATAGACAACATGGGTAACCCAACAACCAGCAACAACAAATGTTTGATTCAAACAGTTCATGATGAATAAACAAGGAGAAATGTTATAGGAGACAGGGTGGAGAAATTGCTTAAAAACAAAAAAATCACATGTTTAAATAAAGAAACAAACTCGCGTATCTTCATCTCCCCTCAACATTAGTCTGGATCAAAAAATAATAATAAAAACATACCATAAACATCAACCACACAAAAATCTTTTGAGTCAGTTTTATTTCTTCGTCTGTTTGGTTGACTTCTTTTATTTTATTTATTTATTTTTATAACAAAATATTATTATTTATTTGTTTACTTCCTTTCGAGTCATCGCTTCGCTTCGCTTCACAAACAAAAACAACTGTAAATAGTGCAAAATGCGAATTTCTAGTTAGGAGCCCAGAAAGGTAAACGCCTTGTTTTTACTATGTAAAATCGCATGGGAGAACGAGCGAATTATAGATACTACGAAACTTTTATAATTATTTACTTTGCATGTATTTGTGTGAACGCTTTTTGAACAGAAAACTTGTGCGAGTACAAAATAATGTTAATAAACACCGCAGAAGCTTTATTATTCGGTCGCTGTACTCGTATTGTGCCCGGCTTTGCTCGTTATGCAGAACTTCTACGAGCCAGCTCCTCAAGGAATGTTTTCTTTCTATGAAATGCAAATGTGTAACTGTGATGCACCGAAAATGGAAGAATGTAAAGACAGATTTTGTAGCATGACATGATTTTTATTTTTATAGAATATAATTTTTAATTTTGAAATAGGATGGTATTGCTGTCAGATTTTTCTAGAATGAATTGCACGACACTCTATGCAAACAAACAAAACAACATACTGATATATAGTATGTGATATAATGTATCACATACTATTTGCACAGGGACATATATATGTATGTGAATGTCAAACACAAAAATATATAGGTTAACTAAAATAAGCACATATATGTATATTCTTACTAATTTTCTGTTTAACTCAACAGTCAGTTCCTATAAATGTGCAAATAACAATGTAGCACCATTTGGTCATTAGTAAATCTTTAACCAAAGTTGCCATTAAATACTTTGAAAAATACCGGTGCAATATAAGAGATGGATTAATTTTACATATTAAGATTATATGTAGCATTTTTCTATACGTACTTCTGTGCCATACAGAAGTTTATTTTTGGCAAGACTATGAGGAAAACGATTGTGAAACATGTTTTCTTGCTCGCAAGTAGTAGTTTTTGTGCAATCATCGTATTTTTATTTATCTGTTTTAAGCATCATGCTCTCAGCAAAACACAAATGTGGTTTATCCTCTATACCATAAAATAGAATGATGTATGAATGCAGGCCAACTCTTCCAGTCAATACAATAAAATTTCCTTTAGTATGGCCGTTCTTGATTTTTGTTCAACATTGTATATTGCTAAATTTAGTAGCCAAGTCGTATCGCTTGACACGATTTGTAATTCTGCTCAACTCACAACCTTAAAGTATATAATATTATCCTTGTTGGAGGTTTATATAAAATGTGATGATATACATAAATCTTTTATTTAGTAGAAAACGGTTTAAAATCAAAATTTTGCGATTAAACGCAGTGTGGGAAAGAAATGATTTCTTTAAAATTATATACACGAGCGGTCAATTTCCTAAGAGAATAAATATTGTCTCAAGTTAACAATGTATGATTTATAAGACTGTCCTACACATAGATACTTACACAAATTTACGCTAAAATAACGATCCAATGGCAACGCTGGCGAGTAATACATTCGCGCTCATAACTCATAACAGTTTAATTTTTATTTTTTCTCTGCTCAGTAGCTTTGCTATCGCAATGCTGTACCCCTGTTAACTGTTTTAGTTAGTAAGCGATCCATTTTGTTTTTCGACAAAAAGTTTAATTGGGAAATGTGTGTATGTGTGTGTTTGTGTGTGTTGATTGCTTTTTGTTTGGGGTTGGTTGAGGCCAAACGATATTTTAAAATAACTCAACTACTAGAGATACACATATTGCACATGCCCATTCAAAGCTGTGTGTGTAGTATTTATATTAAAAATTGTGATTCCGATGAACGAATTTTTTTTACTTCCCCTACCCTCCTCTCACAATGGATTTTTACGGAATTCCAAAAAGTGCTTTAATTTCTGTATGTTCGCAGCATATGTGTGTACGTACGTACGTCACACAGCTTTGGTTTTGTTCTCGCATGTTTATGCCAGTTTTTCAAAGTTTTTATTTAAAATGTATGGCTTATATGTATGTGCATTTCTCAAAAAGGCTTTTTTTAAAAAAAGTTTTAAATTCATATTTTGCTTGTTAAAAGCCATAAAATTTAAAAGCTTAATTTTGTAATTCAAATAAAAACAACACGTTCATACAAACGCAAATACATACATATGTATGTATGTTTTCAGATGTGTATATATGAATTTATCTTGAGAAGTTATGTATGGTGTTCTAGATTCAATTTCAGGCGGAGCTATAGAGAATAAAGAATTCATTCGGGTGCCTGGGTATCCCGAAAAGTAATTTTTGAGTAAACATTTTTATTGCAAAGAACATTTTTATAATTTTTGTTAGCCGATGGCATCAGCAGTCTGTGTGCTTCTATTAATAATTCTTTAAGATTATTATAATCTTAAATAAATAAATCATTTTCATTTCAGGTATCATTTAGTTAACAATTTCAAATAATTAAATTGAAAGTTTTTTCGATATTTTTGAAAAAATCAAGAAAGTAAATTTTGAAAGCTTGAATTGATTACATTGTGTATTACATGTTTGTATGGATATATACTACATACATATATATATTTATGTGCGTGTGTTCATACTGAAGCACGTACTGTAGAAACACTTAACGGAAAAGCTTCTTTTAACATTGAAAAGGTGTATGGTCATACATATGTATGTATGTACATATGTGCATACATACATACATACTTTTATACGTTACACATCCATATGTAAGTATCTTAAAGTTTTTATGATATGCATTTGGGGGCGTACAAGGATATGTAAAGGTGTGGTCATAAAATTCAGTGATGATAATTCACTCGTTAGCTTTATTTTTAGGTCTCTTTAAAAGCCTACAAATGTTATTAGGCGACTTGTGTAACAGTTTTTTCCGCAATCCGAAAGATTTTAAAAATCATACTCAAGTTTTTGGTTGGTCAAAAGTTCACACAGGAGATATTGTTCTTCGAATTCTAGCTTTTAAACACAAAATATACTTTTCCTTCCACCTTTTGCATTACTTTACGCTTTCCGTTTAGGTTGTTTGCCTTTTATTTGTGCTGGTATCTACATCCATACATATGTAAATAACGCTTTTCAATTTTGAACTGAAGTTTAAAATAATTTCAATGGGAATTGAATTCGACTCGAACTACAAGCAAATTTGTTGAAAGCGTACAATTTACTTGTAAGGATTATTTTAAGTATATTAATATTAAACATCAAACGAAGCTACACACACAAATGTGTGTGTAATCATTTATGAATGCACATGTATGTGTGTGCGTGTATATGATGAAAAAGCATTTTAGAAAAAAGCCTTTTAGGAAAAAGCATTTTTGCCAGTTGACATGAAAGAGATTTTGAAATCCACGCGAACTTGATGAGAGTATAAAGCAATATTTGAATCATACAATCAACTTTCATAAACTTAGAATAAAAAGCGGCATATTGAAATAAAGAAAGAAACTTTAAGAGATTTTCGCTTTTTTCGAAATGGACAAAGAAAAAACTTTTGAAAGTTATAGGTACTGGGAGGTTAAAATCAAAAGGCTTTAGTAGCTGGATTGAATTTAAGATTGAAGGTTGTACAAAGAGAACATACATACATATACTTTTATACAGGCGTACGTAACACATATCCATATGTATATGTACGTATCAATGTACGTACCTTTGCATGTATGCATACATATGTATACATATGGACTTCTGCAGTAGTATGTATAATTAAATGAAATAATTGTATTATGAAGCCTTCCATACATTCAGATGGGTACGATGTATGCATATTCGCATGTACATATGTATGTAGGTTTGGTTATTCTGTGCATGATAATCAAATAAAAGCTTGTTTATTTTAATAAATATGTATATATTAAATAATTATATTTAAAAAAAATATATAAATATATATAAAAAAATAATAATAATATGTATATATATATATTTTTTTTTTATAAAATATATTTTTGCTAATAATAAAGAGTAAAAAATTTTTTCGAGATTTGATGTATATTTAAATTTTTGATAAGGGGGTACCCTTTGTATTTTTGGCTAAAAATCGTCATTCTTTGAAAACGTCGGTTTGTGTATTTTTTAATGAAAAACTTGCGTTTTTACTGCTCTTGTATGTTTAGTTTATGTTTTCAAACGTTTAAAATATATTTTTGCTAATAATAAAGAGTAAAAAATTTTTTCGAGATTTGATGTATATTTAAATTTTTGATAAGGGGGTACCCTTTGCATTTTCGGGCAAAAATCGTCATTCTTTGAAAACGTCCGTTTGTGTATTTTTTAATGAAAAACTTGCATTTTTACTGCTCTTGTATGTTTAGTTTATGTTTTCAAACGTTTAAAATATATTTTTGCTAATAATAAAGAGTAAAAAATTTTTTCGAGATTTGATGTATATTTAAATTTTTGATAAGGGGGTACCCTTTGTATTTTTGGCCAAAAATCGTCATTCATTGAAAACGTCGGTTTGTGCATTTTTTAATGAAAAACTTGCGTTTTTACTGCTCTTGTATGTTTAGTTTATGTTTTGAAATGTTTAAAATATATTTTTGCTAATAATAAAGAGTAAAAAATTTTTTCGGGATTTGATGTATATTTAAATTTTTGATAAGGGGGTACCCTTTGCATTTTCGGGCAAAAATCGTCATTCTTTGAAAACGTCCGTTTGTGTATTTTTTAATGAAAAACTTGCGTTTTTACTGCTCTTGTATGTTTAGTTTATGTTTTCAAACGTTTAAAATATATTTTTGCTAATAGTAAAGAGTAAAAAATTTTTTCGAGATTTGATGTATATTTAAATTTTTGATATTGTATTTTTGGCTAAAAATCGTCATTGTTTGAAAACGTCCGTTTGTGTATTTTTTAATGAAAAACTTGCGTTTTTACTGCTTCTGTATGTTTAGTTTATGTTTTCAAATGTTTAAAATATATTTTTGCTAATAATAAAGAGTAAAAAATTTTTTCGAGATTTGATGTATATTTAAATTTTTGATAAGGGGTACCCTTTGCATTTTCGGGCAAAAATCGTCATTCTTTGAAAACGTCCGTTTGTGTATTTTTTAATGAAAAACTTGCGTTTTTACTGCTCTTGTATGTTTAGTTTATGTTTTCAAACGTTTAAAATATATTTTTGCTAATAATAAAGAGTAAAAAATTTTTTCGAGATTTGATGTATATTTAAATTTTTGATAAGGGGGTACCCTTTGCATTTTCGGGCAAAAATCGTCATTCTTTGAAAACGTCCGTTTGTGTATTTTTTAATGAAAAACTTGCGTTTTTACTGCTCTTGTATGTTTAGTTTATGTTTTCAAACGTTTAAAATATATTTTTGCTAATAATAAAGAGTAAAAAATTTTTTCGAGATTTGATGTATATTTAAATTTTTGATAAGGGGGTACCCTTTGTATTTTTGGCTAAAAATCGTCATTCTTTGAAAACGTCCGTTTGTGTATTTTTTTAAGAAAAACTTGCGTTTTTACTGCTCTTGTATGTTTAGTTTATGTTTTCAAACGTTTAAAATATATTTTTGCTAATAATAAAGAGTAAAAAATTTTTTCGAGATTTGATGTATATTTAAATTTTTGATAAGGGGGTACCCTTTGCATTTTCGGGCAAAAATCGTCATTCTTTGAAAACGTCCGTTTGTGTATTTTTTAATGAAAAACTTGCATTTTTACTGCTCTTGTATGTTTAGTTTATGTTTTCAAACGTTTAAAATATATTTTTGCTAATAATAAAGAGTAAAAAATTTTTTCGAGATTTGATGTATATTTAAATTTTTGATAAGGGGGTACACTTTGTATTTTTGGCCAAAAATCGTCATTCATTGAAAACGTCGGTTTGTGCATTTTTTAATGAAAAACTTGCGTTTTTACTGCTCTTGTATGTTTAGTTTATGTTTTGAAATGTTTAAAATATATTTTTGCTAATAATAAAGAGTAAAAAATTTTTTCGGGATTTGATGTATATTTAAATTTTTGATAAGGGGGTACCCTTTGCATTTTCGGGCAAAAATCGTCATTCTTTGAAAACGTCCGTTTGTGTATTTTTTAATGAAAAACTTGCGTTTTTACTGCTCTTGTATGTTTAGTTTATGTTTTCAAACGTTTAAAATATATTTTTGCTAATAATAAAGAGTAAAAAATTTTTTCGAGATTTGATGTATATTTAAATTTTTGATATTGTATTTTTGGCTAAAAATCGTCATTCTTTGAAAACGTCCGTTTGTGTATTTTTTAATGAAAAACTTGCGTTTTTACTGCTTCTGTATGTTTAGTTTATGTTTTCAAATGTTTAAAATATATTTTTGCTAATAATAAAGAGTAAAAAATTTTTTCGAGATTTGATGTATATTTACATTTTTGATAAGGGGGTACCCTTTGTATTTTTGGCCAAAAATCGTCATTCTTTGAAAACGTCCGTTTGTGTATTTTTTAATGAAAAACTTGCGTTTTTACTGTTCTTGTATGTTTAGTTTATGTTTTCAAACGTTTAAAGTATATTTTTGCTAATAATAAAGAGTAAAAAATTTTTTCGAGATTTGATGTATATTTAAATTTTTGATAAGGGGGTACCCTTTGTATTTTTGGCTAAAAATCGTCATTCTTTGAAAACGTCCGTTTGTGTATTTTTTAATGAAAAACTTGCGTTTTTACTGCTTCTGTATGTTTAGTTTATGTTTTCAAATGTTTAAAATATATTTTTGCTAATAATAAAGAGTAAAAAATTTTTTCGAGATTTGATGTATATTTAAATTTTTGATAAGGGGGTACCCTTTGTATTTTTGGCCAAAAATCGTCATTCATTGAAAACGTCGGTTTGTGCATTTTTTAATGAAAAACTTGCGTTTTTACTGCTCTTGTATGTTTAGTTTATGTTTTCAAATGTTTAAAATATATTTTTGCTAATAATAAAGAGTAAAAAAATTTTTCGAGATTTGATGTATATTTAAATTTTTGATAAGGGGGTACCCTTTGCATTTTCGGGCAAAAATCGTCATTCTTTGAAAACGTCCGTTTGTGTATTTTTTAATGAAAAACTTGCGTTTTTACTGCTCTTGTATGTTTAGTTTATGTTTTCAAACGTTTAAAATATATTTTTGCTAATAATAAAGAGTAAAAAATTTTTTCGAGATTTGATGTATATTTAAATTTTTGATAAGGGGGTACCCTTTGTATTTTTGGCTAAAAATCGTCATTCTTTGAAAACGTCCGTTTGTGTATTTTTTTAAGAAAAACTTGCGTTTTTACTGCTCTTGTATGTTTAGTTTATGTTTTCAAACGTTTAAAATATATTTTTGCTAATAATAAAGAGTAAAAAATTTTTTCGAGATTTGATGTATATTTAAATTTTTGATAAGGGGGTACCCTTTGCATTTTCGGGCAAAAATCGTCATTCTTTGAAAACGTCCGTTTATGTATTTTTTAATGAAAAACTTGCGTTTTTAATGCTCTTGTACACACATATATGTATGCATACGTAAAAGTCAATTGTTATAGACTAAAAATCTCGTAATTATATGAAGATCAAATATAAATATGTATAGGTATGTAAATATACATATGCATCAAACTGCCGGTTGCAGTCCATAATGACAGCAGTTGCAACCAGCCTTTTTTAATTATTTTTGGTAAAGCAAATATCACACACACACTCACACACTACTCACTCACTCGCTCCTAATTCGCTCGGTGTAGAATCATTGTAATCTATACCAGGCGCACAAAGTATCGTAGCAGTCAATGCTTTGTATAAACGCAAATAAAATTTCAAACTACAATATTAACACTAAATGTTGCATACCGCAAAAATAGTTAATATGAATTGGTTGCTTGAGACTTGAGACACAACCCTGCAAAAAATTTTTTATTTCAGTTAAAAGTTATGAAATTGGTACATTCCAGTCCCGGTTGTACATATAATTCATATTTAAAATCCGTTGCATATTGTTGCCGCATTTACACGGCGAACACCCAGCTACGCCATCGCGCAGTGACCGCAATTTAACAAGATTCTGTTTATGGATTTTTTAGTTTGACCAAGGAATATAAATAATTAGAAGTATGCATGTGTATATTTAATGGGTTTAGTGAGTCTTCTATACAATATTAAATCGTAAGATTTTAAGGGTTGTTCTTTGTATAACTAGGTTATATAAACAAGGAATTTCAATATGCGCTGAATATTAATACTTTGGAAAAATATAATTGTTTTATAAGTTGTAGCTTCTGAAAGCTTTTTCCTATTTTATTTACTTAAGAGAGCATATTGTAAAAAGGGAAAGCGTAGAGAAGTAATTTTTCAGCTTGAAAAATTATATGTTTTCCACTTCTACGAAATGACTAGATTTATATTATGCCGATAATATACCGCAACCATTTAACCCAACATATTTTAAAAAATTCGGTTACTTTCAACAAATTCAAAAATAAATTTGTATGCCCCATTTTCCATATTAATAAGTATGCACTATGGAACTAATAGTTTTATTTTCAGATCAGTATTAGAAACTCATTAACAAATAAATGGAGCACATTTACTAAATTGTTTTTCTATATTTTAAGTACAATCCGCATAAGTTGTAGGGTGTTTGAAAATTATACATGTTATTTTTTAATTACTGATTGCATTCGTTTACTCCGAAAAATTCTAAATACAACCATATAAAATACTGTTTTCAAATCTATTTTTAAAATTGACAATTTCGTATTCAGCTGTTCTTAAAATAATATAATATTAAGAAATACGCATTCGTACGACTGAGTAAGTTTTCGCAGCCATGTAAGTGCAATAAAAACTCTTTTATTTATATTTTCTTTTTATATTTTATATACGTATGTGCATAGATAATTTTGCACTTTTAAAACGATATATATAAAAACAATTTATTTGTTGTTTGAGATATATATTTCATTTAATTATTGAATTATAGATTTATAATAACGTAATTGCATTATTAGAGAATTGCATAATCTGTGACGCTAGTTAATTCGTAACAATATGGCTCTACCAGAAGCACTAAAAAGAAATATGGAAATATTTCAGGTGAATAAAAATATTTTTGATACCAACTATGTAAGTAAATTATTTTATTTGCAGGCTAAAAACAACTTACCAGTTTTCCTTAAAGGTGGACCAGCTGATAAAGTTTTATATGGTTTAACCATTGGTCTATGCGGCTTAGCAATTTTGAGCAATATACATTTAATATATACTATGGGTTTTAAAAAAAAGTCGGCCTAGTTCTATATATCATAATGTGAGATTACTGAATAAAATGTCAAGATATTTTCATATATTCCCATCATGCATTTTTATTCATTACATGGACACTGTGATTTAAAGAAAGAAAGTTAGCAGAACTACATCCATCGGTTCCATCAATTACTGAAAATTTTGCATACAAAAAATGCAAGCCGCAGTATTGTTACAATAACTTTAAATTTAAATTAACTGGTTTATGTCGCGCGAGAGATCTCAGCGTTTAAGTTACAATCAACTTATGTAATTGACAAATTCGACTAAGGGAAATAATACTGTAGCAATAAAAAAACTATAAAAATTGTTTTAACTAATTAAATTTCTTAATATTTTTTTTTAATTTAAATTATTAACTATGTTAGGTGCATATACATAGCTATATACATTAATACGGAATAATATAATTATCTATATTTCCCCACTTCTTTGTGTAGCATCATCAGGAAAAATATTAAACCATGAATATTCAGAATATTTTAAATTTGGAAGACGGCCAAAAAAAGGAGATATTTTTATAAACCGTATAAATATTATTCTCTAAATAAAATTATTTTTATTGTAAAAAATATATTTCAGTTCAAAAAGAATGCCAATATACTGATTGGAAGACGATAGTGCTGGCGAACGTTCAATTCATCTGGCAGCTCACCTTGAAATTGTGAATTTTCTACAGGCTTTCTATTGTGAATAATCTATACAAGACATTTCATATTTTTGTTTGTTGATAAGTCTATTGTTCTTATTAAATAAATTTTCTTATCAAGTTATAGCGGGTCTAAAAAAGTTGTTGAAATGAAAACTGTGAAATTCTTATTTTATATATATAATAGTGTATAATTTTATGCTCTCGTACAAATTGATAGCAAAATAAAATTTTAAGGGCAAAACAATAAGCATTTAGAAAAAATATTTGAAAGCAAATGAAAATTTTTGCCTTTATTCAAAACTAAATATGGAACCGAATGATGAAGTAGTGGAACGCCAAAAATTGGTAGATGTAGAAACCGAAGAAGATGTAACAAATAGTGCCCCAAAATCAGCACCCACTCCTGCCTCTCCAGTGGCCGTGCCCAAAATTAATGTAAGTTCATATCTTAGGAATAAAAATCCGTACATCTAGATATACGTACATATGGCTATGTACATACATGCATATGTTTGTGTATTCCACTACTATTTTAGAAACTTTTCCCTTATTACAATGAATGCTTTATCTTGCTTTGCGGTAGATTAAGAGTATATCTAGCGGCGATACTACTCGTAGTCGTAACTCGGCTTCATGTTCTATAGAACGAACTACTACAACTTCCGAAAAATTAGCTGGCCAATCCTCTGCCAAAGTCACATACGTAAATGAAAGGCGTCCCCGTCCACATTTGCATGGGACCAATGATGAACGTTTCGAATTTAAATCCAGACCTAGAAAACTTTTAAAAGGTATGTTTCCTAATTGCTACAAATATTTGTTTTATTACTCCCAACATTCTGATGGATTTCACTTCATCTTTTTTAATAACTCCGTGCAGTTAAGGTGAGGTAACCATTTATTAACGTTATTGATCTGCTTTTCCCAAATATTTCATTACAGTCGCCGATGGCATGTTTGATGTTCGCTTATGATATACTATCCACAATTTATTCTTTGTACCAATAGTAGGATTATAGCAATAATTTACATTAGCTTATTGCGTTTTTTCTGGTCATAGGAATATTATATGGTACTAAACTACATATGGGTATTTGCATTATCCCTGTAATAATTATGATTTCTACTTATTTTTATATTAATAATCGTAATTAATATTGGCCGCAATATTTTGAAAGATGTTTTTTCGTATTACATTTATATAATATGAATTACTTTCTCCACATAAATATATTTCTCTGCAAGTATTAACCACATTTATATTTTTAATGGGTTAAAATATCATCCCAATAGACTCTTCCTTTTCAATAATTTCTTATGTAAAATGCAGAATTTTTAGAGATATTACCGAAAACTTGATATCGAACACTGAGTTTTACAAAATTCCCCCCTAAATAATTAGTTTGTTTAGGTAATATACCCGATAATCGATACGGATATAACAATCCAATAAAAATCATTCTAATTGTACTTTAACAAGTGGTGAACTGCGCATAGGTATCTAAAAGAATTGACAGTCTACTCATAATAATTTTGATAAATTAGTGAATTTTAACTATTAGGTAATAACTTTTTAGGGCAGTTTTTTTATCTTTTTCTATATAATATTGATTCACTTACTCAATTAGTTAGAACTGAGCTTATTTTCGTTAAATCGTTGAAATCGACTCCATCGTTCAAAAATTGCAAATACTTAAGAAACAAAAAATAAGTTATTTTTTAGACGTGTGTGAAGATAAATTCAAAAAGTTAAATTCATTTTTGAAAACATCGCACGTGGTGTTTTTTTCGCCGCAAGTATAAATTGTATGGAATTTGTATAGATTTTCGCTCCTTTTTTGGAAACTTCTTCACTGCATCTAAACCATTCTTCCTCGCTGGATCAAACCTATGTGGAACAGAAGAAACACATAAGGCTATAAAACTACATTTATAGAATATTTGAGAAATCGTTTTCACATTTTTTAGAAACCGTTGAAACTGGGACTTAGTGCAAATATACATGACTTCTGGGAGGGATATGGCTACTGTGGCCAAACTATTCTTCCTCGCTGGATCAAACCAATGTGGAACAGAACATAAAATGTGATTTAGTGCAAAATGGTCATATGCATATGACTTCTGGGAGGGATATGGCCACTGTCGCCAAACCATTCTTCCTCGCTGGATCAAACCTATGTGAAAACGATTTCTCAAATATTCTTGTGGCGAAAAAAACACCGCGTGCGATGTTTTCAAAAATGAATTTAACTTTTTGAATTTATCTTCACACACGTATTTTTTAGTTAATTATTATTAATCAAGACTTAAACGAAGACACGATTTGTAAACTTCGGCATTAACGAAAAAACTTATCAGGTATTTGCAAAAAAATTTATATGCTTTGATCTTTAAACCGATAAAAACACAGGAGTAAAGGAAGGCAAGTGAGTTCTTGCATCTACTTCAGATTGATATTCATTGATGTAGCCGCACTATGGGGTTTCTTTCTAAAAAAAAATTCTAATGGCACACATATACATATATACAAGTCTATATCCTTTTCTTATAATATAGAGAGGTCTTAAATCATTTTATGTAAAAATTGAGTAATTTGCATATTCCAAATATATAAAGCCTTCGAGTGAAAAATAGGCGTTTTCCAAGTGAAAATTGAAAATACGCAAGAGGTTCCAGTAAAAATTTAAACTAAAAAATATTAATTAAGAAAAAGTTTTTTTTATTCCTCCTTTTTATATATGATTGATTTGGTTTTTGCTTTTTATTATGGTACCTTCTCCACTCTGCGCTGCAATGTAGTAAATACAATATAAGTGAAATGATATATTAGTAGTGTGAACTTATCGTGCATGCGACCACCGGATAAATATACAAAAGAAGCAAATAATTGATTTTTCACATGTTGCCATTCTTTATGTTATTGCTACAATATTTTATGTTCCACAATTTTGGTAAATTTTTGTATTAATTTAATTTTTTATATTCATATCCGTCTATTTTAGTTTTTATCTCACTGAATTTTGAAAAAAGAATACGCATAATGAGTTTCAACAACTAACAACTTAAAAAAATTAAATAGCAATACATACAATGGAACATTGCATTTGAAAATACAACATATTAACAAATAATAAATATAAAGAATATATAATTAGTATGTAGTATTCATTTTTTAATGATATAAGTTTAAAGTTGGTTTTTATATTAATACATTTTCTTTCCGTATTTCAGTAGTAATTGATTAACGTCAGGAAATTATTAACAATATTTAATTATAAACATATACAGGAAATTTTTTTTAATATGCTTGTCAAATACATTCTAATTTTCAAAATGCTATTACAATGAAATTGTGTTAATATAAATTAATATAATAGAAAAATATAAGCTTTTCGAGTAACATCAAATTCAAAATGATAAATTTTTTCTTTTAATTGTTGTCATTAATTATGTTTACACGAATATGTTGTTACATATTTGTATTGTATTGTATTATTAATTACCTTGAGCAAAAAGTTTCAATTTTTTGTTTTATTTGCCCATATTTCGGTCACCTTTGCTGAGCTTCTTCAAGAAATGTTTTGTATTATAATTAATAATACAAGGAATAACTAAACGATTGGAGAAAAGAGAAAATCCGCATTTTTATTATAATAATTTATACTAACACTTAACTCAACACTACATTTCATATTAATAGTATTTTGAAAATTAGAATTTGTGACAACTATTTGCAAAATATTTTTCCCTGTATACGTTTATAAATAATGTTAATATTTTCCTGATTATGTTAACAAATTGGTAACGAAATTTTTATAGAATATATATTAAAAAAAATTCGATTTTACACTTATAATATAATTTATAAATATGAAAGAAATATATGTATCTATAGTTTCAATTTATACAATGTTCCGTTGGGTGTAACCAATATTACATTCTAGAGCTTAATTTTATTTCCTTTTTTATTTATTTTATTTAATATTTTTTTTTTGTTTTGTTTTTTTATTTATTTATTAATTTTGTTATCATCAAAATTCACGCAAAAATATAATAACATCATTAAACCAATTGCAACATCAAACAACGACAACAATATCAAAATTTTCAATGAAACATGAAGATGCCAACTATGATGATAAAATTATTAGCATGCAGCAGTTGAGTAGCGAATCTTTAAATGACGAAACTTGTATAAGTAACATTATTAAGAACAACAATAGTGATAAAATGAATTGCAGCAGCATCAAAAATAATAGTAAATTAAACAACACTGATAATAAAATACATGATACTGCAAGTACATGTAGTTTAAACCAACCATCACTGACCGCTTTAAGTGATAGTGCCGCTACTACATCTATATCTACTGATAGTAATACCTTCAGTTCCAGTAGTGCAGTTGGTAGTAGCCTCGGAAGCGTTGTTGCTGCCGAGGATAATAGTAGTAGCCATCATCATCATCGACTAGATAATAGCGTTAGTAAAGTGATTGATAACGTACCACTGATACAACGTCGTAAACCGAGTGCTCATACGCCAGCTATTAGCGTTAGCGCCGGTTATCCCGGTCTTATATCATCAGCGAACATCGGCAGTCCCAGCGACAAGTTTGATCAACGCCCAATAAAACATCATTCTTTTGTCTCAGAAGTACCGGATGTTAAACACATGGAGCGCGCACTCTTAGGACTGCTGGATGACTTTCATTCTGGGAAACTGAAAGCCTTTGGTAAGAAATTAGTATAAGCAAGCAAATGTCTTGTAGCCGGCATAGATTTTTTAAATGTTTCAAACAGTTTTAACGATTTATTTTATAATTAAATTAAATTCTTTCCTTTATATTTTTTATTCGATCTTATTATTTAACGGTTTTTTTTTAAAAAAAGGATCTAAAGTTTGATTAAGAATTGAGCAATTTGTTAAATTAAGTTCTTTTGGTATATTTTCAAAAAATCAAAGTTGCCTATTAATTTTCCACATTTTCAAAAATCATAAGCTTACTTCTTTTATATTTTAAAATTTTCTACCGAACGAATCAATTCAATAAAAATCTATATTCGAATTGGACAGAAATAGATTGAGTCAAAAAAAAATTTAGATCATTATCGAACGACTTAATTAATAAAAAAACGGGATTAAATTGAATAAATATTTTTGGCGATAAGTATCTTTTGATCTATCAATAACGATACATTGCTAATTAGTAGAAGCAAATTGAAATAAAGCAGAATTAATACGAATCAAATCAAATGAGTTCTAAAACAATTTGAACAATTCCGGATAAAGGCAAAACGATTATATATATTTCTGTTCGGGACTTCGCATCGGAATCAAAGGAAATATGAATTTTAAACGAATTTAGAACTATTTGGTGACTCCGATATCTGATGTATGTTTTGTTTTATTTAGGTTCGGGTTGTACTATGGATCAAATGACTAAAATACGCGAACAACAGGAAAGTCTTGCCAAATTGCATTTTGAATTAGCTGCAGCTGAAGAAGACTCTCTGGAGAATGGCAATGATTTTAATGCAGCTAAAGCTCAAGAAAATATGTTACAACTAATGCAGCGCTTAGAACAACTTTCGATTTCAATCGAACAGCTGCAAACTAGCCACACAGGGCTCTGAAATTTGCTTCAAGCATCGTGTAACGTAGGCAACGCTGACGTTGATTCACCCATACAAATAATATCAGCCGCAGCTGTTACACGTTTGCTTTTATTATTGTGATTTCATTTCTAAACCTTTAATTGTAGTATATTAATCCAACAAAACTTATGGTTCTATAAATGTTCTTTTATATATCTGCATATACACATACGTTTTCTACTCTTTAGAGTGCTTGTTTTTAAGACTTACTTTTATACTTTTCCTTTTTTTTATATATAAATTAATTTCCAAAATTACCTATTCGAAATATAGGTGTGTTGCTTTTCTTCATTCGTTACAGTTATTCTTTGGACGTTAACGATTATGAATATTTCAGGCATTAAAAATTACGTTTTTGTGGGTTGAAATGCTTAATTGGATATGTATACATATATCTCTCTCTCTCTCTGTATATATATATATATTTGTATATAAATATATATGAATTTAAAAAAGGCAAATTTTTTTGTCTTAAATAACAGACATCGCAAACAAAAATAGATGATCATTTGAATGAATTATCATTCAATGTCTTACAAAATGTCAAGATTCAAATGCAGCACATCACTTTGTTTTTACTTATCTAACTTCATGGATTATAATAGTGCATGCTGTTTTTTTTTAATTTATTAATATTTTACATTTATTGTACACGCGTCCAAATGTCTGTAATCAAACTTTTTCGCTGCAGTCAATAAATAAACAAGCCGATCAAAATTTTGTTAAATAAAATTTAAATTTTATTGTAATAGGAATGGTGCTCCGCAATTTGCAATGCCGATTAATAAGTTCTTTGAACTATTCAATTCCAGAAAAATTTAAATGTTTCTCTGAAGAATCCATTTCGAAGTTTTACTTTTAGCTTCATAATGAATTTGATTTTCGTAAGTGATTTTCTTTGAGAATTTTGCAGGCATGTAAATATTTGCATTTTTGTGAGTGTGTGTTTTATTAAAAATTTTATCCGTTATAAATAGCATGTAAATTCAAGCATTTCTTTTCGAATTAAATTGAGGAGCATTGGAGGGCTGCTGTCACTTGGCGGCAAATTAGGAATGCAATCTGTGGGTGACATATTATCAAGTCAAATTTGTTAAATTATATTCAAATTAGCAATAAAAAATAATTAAATGCTAAGTAAGCGAAATCAATAGAGAAATGCAATAAATAAAATTAAAGGTAATAAACTTGGTTAAAAATAAAAATAATTTGGAAAATAATGTAATTTAGTTTTTAATTTATCTGTAAATGGTGAAGTTTTTGCAAATAATTTGTTTTACGTGACTAAAATAGTGTTGAATGATTTACTTGTCGTAATCACATTTCGGTTAATTTCGTTCGGTTGATAATAAGCCGCGACGTTGTTATAGAACAGTTTACGTAAGCAGAATGTGCGGTCGGCGGTTATGTATGCATAAGAAGAAGTAAAAAAAAACAAAACAAATGCAAAAATCTTATACTATGACGCACTTATTCGATTATAAATGATGTGCAATATGGTTAATTGCCACAAAATATGGCCTGTTTTAAACGAAAATTTATTAAATTAGCATATAATTAAATATTATATATTAAGTGTGATATATATTTCGTAAAAATTTGGTGGTGGTACAATAGAATTCACAACAAACATTTCAACTGCAGGAGATAACGGAAACTCATCGAATTGCTGAAATAAAAATAAGAAACAAAGAAAAAGTTGTTGGTAAGTGCGAACAAATAAATTTTTTATTGATCATGTATTCATATTTTTCATTTTTGACTCATTTACCGAAATGTGTACAAAATCGTTTTGGAAAAAACAAGTTAAAACATTGTATTGTATATAAAATAAATTTGCAATATACTTTTTATTACTAAGAAATGTTAAAAATTATAATAATAAAAATAAATAAATAAAAATGCTCTTAAATTCCTACCTATAATGTTCAAACTTAACAGCGAGTTTGGTTAAGAGGCGACTTTTTGGCTGGTAACTCAAGCGTTCGTCGTTTAATAGTTGTTGATATTCATGGCATATTTTCACATTTTTTTTATAGATGTATAAAATTTTTTTTGCTAGATTTCTTTTATTTATTACCAGATATTAGTAATTTTCATTGTGTATAACTTTAGGAAAATTCTGAGCATATGGAATTTTAAATTCAATTTCTATTTACAGCGAAATAAAGCTCAACCACTTGCCTTCTTATATGTATTCAGAATATTTGTATATACTCTATAGGTTCACAACTAATATTGAGGGTATTAGCATTCCCATATGAAACCTATCTACATATACATATGTATATGTTCAACATTAGACTGTTTTGGATGAATAATTTATGTTTTGGGTATAAAAATAATTGGAGCCTTCTTTTAAATGTATTTCGGATGTATATACTTACCGTTTTTATAAGAAAAGAACTGATAAGGAAAAGGTTTCCTAAAATTTGTGCTAGCATTGACAAGCGCTGTTTTAATTTGAATTGAAACCAAATTATTTTCTTTTATTTATAATATTTCCATATTCATTTATTTATCATAAATTGTTCAAATATAATTTTTTGTTGTTTTTTGTAATGAAATAAATGTTTAATGTATAATTGCAATTTTTGCCGTCTCTTCGTGTTTTTTTAAGTATTTATATTTATTTCGCGTTACTTTCAATATTTTTGTTTTGTATTTTTATCTTGAATAATGCACATAATAATTATATTTGTAATTATGTATAATAATAGATAAACATAAAAAAGTAAAATAATTATATTTTTTAGTAAATATGTATGTATGTGTATATATAATAGTATATAAATGTAGATGAATATAATTTTATATAGTCAAGTAGAGTTTAATGTTTTTGTTTTATTAGTTTAATTATTATTTTAATTATTATAATTGTTTTACAAATACACCGCATACCACTAAATAATGCACATAAGTTCAATTGGTTTTAAATCTGTTTAATAATTATAATATTCATTAAATATTTATTTATTATATTTTATTCGTTCCTTTATACGTATTTAAATGTATAAATATGTATGCATGTATATATTTACTATATATAAATGTATGTATATTTATATATACCTACATATCTGCATGTGCATACATACACACGCATATGTGTATTTATATATTCGCAATAATTAATAATTCTAGTTAAGAGGGCAAACAAAGGGAAAAAAGAAGATGAAATATATTTATGTATATTTGTATGTATGTATTTGTATATTTAATGGTTTCTATTAAGGAGGATATAATTAAAATGTAATATAAGTATGTATGTATATATAGGTACATATATATATATATATATATATATAATAATATATATATATATATATATATATATATATATATATATATATATATATATATATATATACATATATATAAACATATAACAAAAACTTTTTTATACTTTTTATTTTTTTCGGATTTTTACTATATTCTTATTTTATAAATATGTATGTATGTATGTATGGGTATATAAACAAATCAACATCTTTTTATTTGTAGTTTTACTGTTTAAAACATCGAAAAGTTTCTGTAGCATCATCATATATTTTGATATTGGTATATACTTATGTACGTATGTATGTATGTGTTTGTAAATAATCTTATTTATTAATGTATTTTGATTTTTATTCAATTTTTTTAAATTTTCTTTTCGGCATAAGGAGAGGGGGAGGGAAAGTCACCATCAAATTATTTACTATATCATTCGATTAGATTTTGAAAGTTTATACGTAAACTTGCAAAGCAATTTAAGCAACTTTTTATGTACATGGATTGGCGAATTGAAGTCAATTCCCTGTACAGGGTGAAAAGCCGATGTGTGCACATACGAAAAAGTTGGTTGCGTATGTACATACATACATATGTATGTGTTGGTTTAGCTTATTGAATGCTTTTAGAATGTGTTCAATTATACAATTTTGATTTTTCTTAAGCACGCTTATGAATGTTTCAATGTGTAATTCAATTTCTAATTTAATTGTTTTTATTAAAAGCTATAGATGCAATTTAATCGATTAATAACTGAATCGGAAAAATCAGTTATTCGATTGACTAAATTTATTTTTTACAATACATGACTCAATTTAATTTTTCAAACTGTTTATTTTACATAATTTAACGTTTGTTCCAAATTTTCGCAAATTCGCTTGTCTATCAATAGATTTTCTTAATATTCTTAACAAAGAACCACATGATGGAATGCCGGTGCCAATAGTGGCTGCAGATGACAAATATTTCCAAGAAATTTTTATTTATAAAGTCGCATTCACAACTACGTTACGCCGAATTGATATTGAGTTTGTTAAGAACCGATGCGTCGTTAATAAGGGAAAATTGCGTTTAAATTTTTAATTTAAGTATAGGAAATAAAATATTGTGAATAAATTTAAATTTCCTGATGCTGATAACAAATTATTAACGAAATATTGAAAAAAATATATTTAAAAACATTATAAAAAACCGCCTCGAGCGTAAAATAAACTTCAAAACTGAACAAATAGATAAGTTAATTAAAACTCCAAAATATTTTTTATAAGTTCCAAAATATTTCAAAGCATTCTTTAAATACGAAAAAAATTTGAGTGCTTTTTCCCATACCCTGAAAATATATTTGTTTAGCAAGCAGGTTTCATAGAACCTCAAGTAGAATTAGCAGCGAATCAATATAAAATTATATTTCATTTTACCTTTAAGGAAGACTTGGTAGCAATTTAAAAACAAATTTCTCTGCAGGTTAAGAATTTTTTTGTTATTAGTTCCGCCATCGCTAAGCATACTAAATAAATTTTCTGCATGGTGTGTTTAAAAGCAATATACAATTTCCAGCGCATATTTGCAACGCGTTTCCAAACTGAGAACAATTATTGGAATATCAAAGATTCATTTTTTGTAATTAATTTTTTTAAGTTTTGTATGAATAAGAAATGAATAATTTTCCAAGATCATACCAAAACATATTTGGTTAAAAATAAAAGGAATATATGAAAAAAGTCATTCATCTATCTGATCACTTACATACACGTCGTATTTATTTCCTATTTACTGCTTTCTTTGTCTTTCTACCCATAGAGCATAAAATAGTTTTAAAAATATTGAAAATTTGTAAATACAATATTAAAAGAAATAGTCAAAGTTAATTGCATTGAGGTAATTAATGAGTGGTCTGGAGAGTAGTTTTGCAGGCATTCATTTTGTACATTACATTGTGTTCTTTGATGAATAACGTATGCTCGGCCATCGAAATATGATAATTCAGCTTTTACGATTCCGTAATAGTAAAAACTCCCTGTAAGAGAATTAACTAAAATATTAACAGAATTAAGCAGAAAACCCTCAGTTAATATTATAAAAACAGAAACTTTGAACCATTTAAAGTTGTCATTATATAAACGTAAATAGTTCCAAAATATAAAAGTTGCAATAGTCATAAGAACAATTAAATATTTACAAAGCATTTATGCTTCACTAAACTTTACTTCTATAAATTATTATTTAATATTATTTAATTTAATATTATTTCATGTAAAACTTTCAACATTTGTGTTTTTTTTTGTATACCGGAAAGGTTGGATAAAAAAACACCAAAACAAAAAAAAAGAAAAAATGGAATTAATGTTAATATAAATTATCACCTTTTTTTGAAGCTTCACAAAAAGTAACATAGCTTTTTACTTTTAAAAAAGCTTGTAATTCAAGTTATAAATATTGTTTATCGCTTAACAGTTACATAAATTATTTTAATAGAAAAGAGATTATATAGAAATTCGTTAGATTAGTGGCATTTAATTTTAAATAAAGGACAGATTTATTATTTTTATTTTTTATCTACGTTTTGTTGAAACGTACATGGATACATACATATATTTATGTACATATGGTTACATTTTATATATGCCAATTAGGCTCAATTTCATATACTCAATTATTTACACGTGCAAAAGATGGGTGTTTTCCTTTTCACTCCCTTTTAAAAAAATTGGCGCATATATATTTTATCTCATGTAAATAAAGGTTATGCATTTTAATTATTTATTTTTTTTGCTTATTTGTCCATCTGTTACTACCCAACGTTTTTGTTATAAATGTTTGCAGTAAAAATTGAGCAGTTGCCTTCATTTAGATTCCCAAATTAAAGATTTAATTAGGTCATATGCATAACTTTACTCCGCAGCATTACAACCAGTCCAAGGAAATCTTATGATTTTTCTTGGGAATTTCACTTTTTGCGAAAGACATCTCTATAAACCATTTTGCAAGTTGTTCGTAATGGAGCGAGCGAAAGTGCCGATGCTTTCGAAGAAAGGATTATCTAGTTTTAATCCTTAATGTTCTCTATTTATATTTTCTTTTTTGTTCTTGTAATGGATTTCACTGAAAACTGACTGCTGCTATCTCCTCAAAATACAACAAGACGCCCATTAAAACCGAAATATAAGAATTGCGACGAATATGCGCGATTCAAATAATATAACGGAAACAGAGCGGTTTCGAATCAGTGTAAGATTCGTTGCAAATTTATCGGACACGCATTCAAAAATAATTACACTCATTGTGATTGTAAATTTTAATAATTTAATTCCAAATTTTTAATTTGTTTCTTTTCTTTGCAATGCTAATTTATTAAACATTTATATTTATAATATTGTTGAGTAGTGTTACTTCATTCATTTATTATTATTTAATTTTTCTAGCAAAATGGTTTAAAGACACAGTTTCGAGGTTTTTCTTTAAGAATAAATGGAAAGTTTATAAAACTAACTATAGAGTGTAAACATATAGAAAGAGAAAGAAGATAAAAATAGTTTAAAAGATTAAATATTAAGAGTTTTATATACTGCACGCGTAATTTTTGATTTGTGAGCACTTCTTCAGATTTCTTTTACATAAGGGATTTTTTCAATTCGTTATACGAGTTTTCATATCTTTTAAACATTACGGTTGTTTACATGCGGTGAGCTTCATGAATTACAGCAGTACTTAAAGAAAAAACTGCATAAAACTTAGATTTATTACGAAAAGTCTGATTTTATACGTGGGAATGGGGAAGGGTAGTTAGTGCATATTACAATGTGCTCTGAACTTTTCCTTCGTTATATTATTTGCAACTGCCCAGCTAAGTGCTGCTTGAAGCGTTGTATTATGCTAACGACAAAGAAATATGTGAATCAATTCTGGAACGAACAGAAAACGGTTGAAGTGTAAACCAGGAGTTATTGAAAAGAAATACGATTAACAATTTTTGACCAGCTCAAGAAGACTAATTTTTAAAAATCCTTTTAAAAGTTCCGAACAAAAAAAAATATATTTTTTTTCTTATTACAATGAAGGTGCACTATGCACCACTTACTGCAGGTATATGTCGCATTTTAACTCAAGTTTAAAGTGGCTTTTCTATTGTACATAATTTTTTACACAACACTGAAGCAGAAGAAACATTTTATAGTAAAAATCTTGATGTGAAAGATAAAGATATTTTATAAAATACCACACATTTAGATAATTTTCTTCTAGATACATGCGCTAGTGTATGTAGAAAATTTGAAAATATTATTATCTGTCAGTTTATTGGCGAGCGGTATCCACGACTCTGCAACTGTGATGTCGTTTTATCATTACACTTTTTTATATCAGGGGGTAAAGAATATTAAAATTTTCGTTTAAGCCTCTTGTAACGAATGAAAGAATGTGGCTGTATTTGTATATATGAAAATGTAATGCGATATAATATTACAAACCAATAAATTAAAAATTGTATGCATTCAATAAAAATATATATAAATTTATATATATTTGTGTGTGTAGCAGAATATCATAAAGAATATGTAATAAAAAATACTGAAGATTTATTTATTGCAATTGAAACACTTATTTTGGAATGTTTTAGTTTAATTAGGTAATCTTGAATTATGTATTTATGTAAATATGTGTGTATGTAAGTATATGTAAGATATTGAAACCCTTGTTTTTTAAATAAAATCACACCCAAATTATTAATTTTCTTATGTATGCATGTATTATTCGATGCAAATCTTCGTGGAGACCGATAATTCGGAGAAATCTCTAAGAAAATTCCATGATTTCGTATAAATATTTTTGTTTTTTTTCTCGTAAATTGGAAAATCTATGTCCGCAGAGATTGGATTCTAAATATAAAAATTCGCTTTTAGAAATTCAGCGCATAAACATTTTAACTAATGTGGCAAAAAGGAAAGTGAAAAATAAAAACGAAACCATGAAAATGACAGCCTTTTCTTGATCTGAAAAGCGTTTACGATTGGAATATACTAAACTGAGTTTATTTACAAAACGCCGTAAAGCACCAGCATTCTGGTTTTGAGCACCACCGGCTTGTTGATGACCCAAAACGTGTTGATGATGGCTTATCGCTGCCGTTGCAGCTTGTAGTAGAATTGGATTGTTGGCAAACAATTGATTAGCGCTGGCTGCCAAGAGAGAGGCAGCTGTCTGTGGATTATTGGAAGTGTTTCCACTGCCATTGTTAGAGCCCGTGTTATTTAGTTGGTTTGCGACATCGGGAAAAGTGTGATGATGATGATGATGGTGGTTTGGATCATCACAGCCTGCAAAGCTGGCGGCCAGTTCACTAGCCATGCTGCCTATAGGGATAAAACCGATTGCATTGCTGCCAATTAATAATGTGTTGTTGCTCGGTGTATTGTTGGTATTGTGGTTCTGATTTTTACTACTACTACTGTGCGAACTACTCGAACTACCGGCCGAAGCAGACACCGAACGATGATGTACATTTGAGTTAGTGGTTGAATCGTTACTTGCACCCCCATTGACATGATGACCACTATGTCTGCTGGTGTGATGGGAATGCAGAGGGTTGTGGTGATGACTATGTCCTCCCATGTAGGAATGATGAGCGTGGTGATGAGAGTGACCATGACATGAACCCGCTGCATGGCTGTTATTGCCAGAGGTTGAATTGAGTCCGGCAAACATTTGAGCTGCTGCATTGCCCAATAGATTACCATCAATATCGTCCAATGAAGGTATGAGTGGAACTTGATGACGAAAAGCTGATGTATATGCACCTTGCAAATCTTCTCCATTATTTGTTACTCTTATGGGACATACGCGAAACTGATATAGACCCCCTGGTTCTAAATTTTCGATTGTAAATTTGGTCTCACTACCTCGGTATATCTAAAATGAATTTATTATGAATTGAGATTAATTGACTACTTAAACAATATTTTTACCTTTTTGAATTCACCATCTTTGCCTATGGCATACTGCAGCATATATTCCACACGATCTGAAAATGAGTTCTTTGAATGTTGCCATTCCAACGTCAAAGGCACACCCAGCATTAAGTTGCCCAACCCGGTTAGAAAATTGGGTGTCTCAGGCAACAATCCTGAAGGTATTATTCCAGTCGATGACGACGTAGAAGGCGTGCAACCATTGCTTATATTTGTGGCAGATGTCGCGGAGGAGGTAGCTGTTGCTAAATTTTGAGCAATACGAGGAGCTTTAATGCTGTTTGGTAGGCAAGCGGAGGTGGAAAAAATGAATTCTTCTGAAAACTCGCCCACTCCAGCACGGTCGTTGCCGGCACAGATGCGAAATGTATAAGCCGTCCGTTCTTGCAATTTATTGACCTTACACATACAATTCGTCCCCGAGTACACCACTTGGAACTCCTTTGCTCTTTGGACAAACATTTCCACATAGAATTTTGTAAAGTCTAAATTCTTTCCATCGCCCCATTTGAGTTTAATGAAATTATGGCCTACCCCAGAACATTCCAATTTCGGCGGTGAAGGAGGCGAAGGCAGTGTGGTTAATTTGGCAAACAGAGAGAAGGGCCCAGAACCAATGGCATTGAGGGCTTGCACCCGAAATTTATATAAAGTTTCCGGTTGTAAGTTAGTGATAGTATATTCTGTGGTATTGTCCGAAGTCATGATGGTACCTTCCGCATATTCGATGTTGTAGTTGGTAATATCGGAACCATTACATTCGGGTAAGTTCCAACGAAGAGTGGCTTCATTAGATGTGAATTCCAAGTCTTTAATTTGAGGAGCAGCAGGCACAGCAGCTGGTGTTTGGCAATTAACTAAAGGTGACCATTTACTTACACCGGCCATGTTGCATGCATTTACACGAAAGTAGTAATAAGTAAAAGGCAATAAATTTCGTATATCCGCACTGGTTTGTAATCCCTGATAGCATGTGTGAAATGCCGATGAAGGAGGCGGTTGCACGGAAGTAGGATCGTTGGGGTTTAATACGTTTAGAGCAGTGGCACTTTCAAGTCTGTATTCTGCAATAGCAGCACCTCCTTTATTTGATGGCTCTTGCCAGGAAACGTGTAATTGAGTAGCTGACTTAATTATGACTTTTAATGATTCAGGGCAATTCGGCGCTGCTGCCGCTGAGCAAAACTGGAACCACGAAGACCAACCACCAGCACCAATGCGGTTTATGGCCCTTACTTGTACTTCATAATGATTACCTGGCTGAAGATCTTTAATAACACAATATGCATCTTTGCCGCGATAAACAATACACGGTGCTTCCTGGTCGGTAGGTTTGCGCAGTTGTAATTCAAACTCTAGTATTGGAGCACCGCCATTATAATCAGGTTTGTCAAGTCTCAGTACTGCCGCATAAGGGCCGGGCGGATTGTCATAATAGGGCGAAGGCGGAGCAGCAGGTACTACAGCTTCGGAGGTAATGTGACTGACTTCCGAATAAGGACTAAGACCTCCAGGTCCCTCACAGCAAGCTCTTAATTGATAGGTAGTTCCAGGTTGTAAGCGCTCGCATGTTGCCTCACATTCAACGCCACTGTAAACGCGATCAAATTTATGTCCACCATGATTAATCTCCAAATAAAAGCGTTGTATTTCAACACCACCATTATCAGCTGGTTGTTCCCAACGTACACGAAAGTGAGTTCCATGGATTTTTCCTTTGGCATACGGTTTGCCTGGTCTACCAGGACGTTCCGGTGCTGTCTTATATGCCACTTCATTTGACCAGGCAGATGCACCGGCTTCATTTTCTGCTCTTAAGCGAAAATAGTACAACGTGGCTCTTCGCAACTGACAGCATTCGTAAGAACAATCCTGGCCATTATACATATTCAAGTAACCATGACCAGAAGCACGATCCAACATTTGCAAGACATAAATGCAAGTTGCGCCTTCCGACTGGCGCCTTTCCCAAACAAGTCTCAATGATGTAGAATTAAATGCTTGTAGTGTAGGAGGTTTTGGAGCTGGCGGAGGATTACCTTGAGTGCTGAATGTACATACAGGAGAGTAGGGTGAGGGCCCCACTTCGTTAACAGCGGCCAAACGAAAATTGTAAATGGTTGACGGCTGTAATTTGGTCATAATATATTGTTTTCCTTTAGTTTTAACGGCCTCTACAAATTTACAATTTGTGTCGTTAGCCACTCTCACTCCTGTCTTTCCCTCGTCATATTCCAACAAGAAATGCTGAATAGACGAACCATTACATAAAGGGTTGTTCCACCGTAAATGCAATGAATTTTTCGTACACATAACCATACGTGGAGCGGCGGGACGATCTGGTTCACATGGTGGCGTCGTAAATTCAGTTGGTTCTGAGGCAGTTCCATGTAAGTGCTCGTAGTGTACTTGTAAACGAACAACATACTCTTGACCTGGCTTTAAGTCCTGAACGATACAATCATATGAGGAACCTTTATACAGACTTTTATATTTGCACTCTTTTGCTCGATCGCTTAACAAAACATTGTATCGCAATTCTCTCATATTTATGAGCTGTATGGCTGACTCACTAATACACTGTGGTGCCTCCCATATAATTTTAGCCGAGCGTGATGTTATGTCAGTTACTTCAGGCCTTTGTATAGTCGATAGCTGTTCAACTATTGAAGCTTGGTAGTCTTCCTCTTCATCACCATCGGGACCAGTTGCACCAAGTAAAAAGTTATCTTCGCCCTCTTCAGATGAACCAATACATGAATCACCTTTTCTACTATAGTTGGAAGCGTTACCATTACGATGTTGTTGCTGTGGTTGTAGGTGTGATTGTTGCTGTTGCTTGCGTTGCTGTTGAAGGGTATTGTTATTATTGCTAAGTTGAACCCTTGAAGATCCATTATTACTACCATTGTGACCATTCATTTGATGCTCCTGACGTCGAGGGGATGGTGAATGTGTTGGCGAAGAAACAACTGAACCTTAAAGTAAATTGATTAATTTTTTTTTAATGTAGATGCATATGTATACACGGATATGGTAACGCATATTGTATAATGCTATACATGAACCATTAATCGGGCAATAGCTCAATTTTAACTTGATAGTACAGATATTGAAAACAGTATATTTTATTTTTATACGAATTAAGTTTGCTGCTACAGTATTAAATTCTAAAGGATATATTTTAATAAGTATTTGCTTAAACTGAAAGAAAATGGCATAGAACAGTTAACAGTTCCATGTCATTTCGCCCACTGCAAATTCTTCTATTTATTATGGGGAGAAATTGGAACCTTTCCATATTTCGTTTTATAACATACATACATACATGTAGACTTATATATAAGACTTATTTTAGAATAGCCAAATCGAATATTGGAAAAAATACGGTTTTTTATAAATTAGCGCTTCGCAAACAAACTCAGCCAGCTACTACATCAAAAGGAGGATCATTCAGTTTGTACAAACGGATTGTGTATGAATGTATTAAATGTAATTTTGATTTATATATTTTTATAAAGTTAAAATAAAAATGCAGAAAAGGAAAACTAGATTGAAGGGTATAGATTTTGCTTTCACCTGGCTTTCTAATTAAATGATTTTGATTGAATGTTAAAATTCTTTTAATGGTCCAAAATTTTGTTCACGTATTGTTTATGTATTACCATAATATTTTAAAAATTTTAACTTACGTTGTTTGTCTAATTTTCTTAACAATTTGGTGTGCTGCCTTTGACTTCTTTCGTCCTTGTGATAATTATTATTTGGTGGTGATGGTGAATGATTTGAGGAGTGTGATGCTGGTGAGTGTTGTTGTTGCGAGGAATTCGTTCCTGGCGTAGAAGATTGTTGTTGAGGTTGTGGTGTACCTTGTTGTGGCGGCGGAGGCATGTGGCCATGTGGAGAAGGTACTTGATACGGGCCAGGCCCTTGACCAGCAGATCCGGCAGCAAATCCTCCCGGTATAGGTGTATAAAAGTGTGACGTTCCATTAGTTGAAAGCTATAATTACATAAAAAATAAAAATATTAATAAATTAAGCCTTTTAAAGATACGTTTTTATACAAATATGCGAAATATTAAAATACTTTTTTGTCTTTTTTATCCATTACTTAGAACCAACAAAACGCTGACGTGTTTGTTTCAAAAGAATTTCTCAATATTCCAGCACGCCGTGTTGGTACTGCCTTTTAATACAACTAAATAACATTTTGTTGTTTTTCCTTATCAACAACACACACTTGTTTGGCATTTCTGCTTCTACACGCTTATGAGCACAGAAGTATTTGTATATGAAGTTTTTCTCCCAGTTGATAATACATGTCGATCACAGAGCCAGAGCACTACGCCAATCAGTTTTGTCGACGGCAGTTGCTGTGAAAAGTTAAAGTGAAACCCCATATATATGTATACAAGGTAATTGCATTGAAGGCCGATATTATGTGAATATAAAGATGCAAGAAAATATAAAACCATATTAAATGTAGGCCGGGTCGTGTTTGTAAGCAGAAAATAATTCAACGAGTGCTGATTACCGATTGCAGCTATTCGGCTGGGCTATCTCCCCTCACGCTGTTAATCAGTATCCACATTAAACTAATAGCAGTTAATAAAATTCTTACGTGCATGAGGTGTAACAGTAAGACAACGTTACTTAAGGGCGACGATACATTATTGCATATAAAATTGACGTCTGTATCTCTCATTTTGCAATTGTAGGTATTTATGTGTGCCCATATGTACCACAAACTACACTTTATATTTCATTCAAATTTACATACAGACATACATACATACATATGTATGTATATCAGTTCTTTATTTAATTTTTTTTTAAATATTTAATTTATGTTTCTTCTAAATTAAACTCTGTTTAGTTTTGTAATTTAAGTTAAACTTAAGGTCAGCTTTTTTATATATTTTTAATAGACAGATACATGTATAAATATATAAATGGTAATTTTCTGAGATTGTTAACAAATTGTTAACGAAATAAGGAAGCGGATTTTTGAAACATGTATGTACATACATATATAATAAAAACATAGACGTAGAGGTTATGTTATATATAGTGCAGAGAAGTATACATAGATCCATACAGATATAGTTTTCGTGGAGAAATTTTTTGCCATTATCGTGATATTGAGTCTGGTAAACTACATTAGGATTTTTATGAGCTGTATGCGAAATATCTACTTGTTACGCCACGTTGAATTCACGCTGTGAAATTTATGCCCAGATTTACAGTTAGACTGTTTCCTCGAGGCAACATGTGAATGTATGTATGTACGCATGCTCTTCGCATTCTAATATACTACGGGACAGAAAAAGCTGGAATTTTAAACAGTAACCTTAACCTGATTAAGTTGAGGTACATAAAAGCATAAAATAGTTAAGGGCATATGCACGAGTATGTTTGCATTTCTAAGTAAGCGATAAATAATTTATGAGGATGCAACCAGAAACCAATAATCACTACATTCATAAATGGTAACAAAACATTATTATTTAAGCGTCTAGTAGCCATATACAAACATACATATGTGTATATTACATACCCACACTCGCATCCACGGTTATGTGCGTTTTCCTGCATGTATGTATGCACATACATATGTATGTAGATACATATACATTTTATGATGACAACTCACACAATAGCTTTTCAGGACCCATTTCAAGTGTACAATACACAAAGTTTGCTTTCACTCCAATCAGTGTTCAGCCATTAAGAGAACAACTTTTAAAAAACTGTATGAAATACTTGCAGGAAAGAAATGAATTGTTGCAAGCAATATGCCTTTATTTTTCAGAGGCTGTGACGTTTATTGCTCATACTCATTGCTGCTGGAATAGGGTATATAGTTACATTCGTATTAAGGAGTTAGTTAGGCTGTCTAGAAACTGCATTTCATAAATATAATTCATATTATTATTGGACACACAACCATTGAAGCAAATATGTAGTAAACACGTATGCATGTACATATGTATGCACTGGTACATAAGGATGTGTGCCCCTATGCATGACGCTTGGATAAACAAAACATGAACGAAATCCATTTGGGACACAAATCTTAAAGTTTATTTGAATTGTTATACAATAAATTGAAAATTGCATATAAGGCGCCATTAAAATGCGGCATAAATGCTTATAGATTTTACTACTTTTATAAGATATTCTTTTTTGTTCTTTTTTGTTGGATTGTTAAAAATTATAGATTGCTGCAGATATTTGTAATAGTGCATTTGTGTTGGGAAAGACGTTCGTTATTCTTCAATGGGGAGATAATGGGCCAGCGTTATTTTATACATCAACATAAATTTTTGGTCTAGCAGAAATACAGACAAAAAACATCATAAAATTTATTAGATACTCTTTACATACATTCGTGCATACATACATACATACATATGTATATATAACATGTATGCATAAATAGTGAATTATATATACATTTATGCATGCAGAGATATTTGGATGTGTAAATGTTCTTAGTTTGGAGACAACATGCATTTTATTTCCATTTGAATTATGGTATGTTAAGTTTTATTGCGGAAAAAACACGCACACACACACGCACGGCTGCCAAATTGAATATGTTCCCTTGACTGGATATTCAAGATTACATGAATTAAAATATTAATCGGAATTCAAATTGTATATGCTTTTAAACAAACACGTGCTGACTTGTGTTTTTGAAAAATCTGCATGGACCTGAAAACAAATACAGTAGAATCGCAATTATGTTTAACGAATACTACTCTTCTTTTTCTTTATTTTTGTACTTTCCCATAAGAAATCGATTTAATCTGTTAACGATCCTAATTTCCTGTTGCAAACATCTCATAATTCGAGTGTTAAAAATTTATCTATACACAGGCATACATACCTACATACATAAATATGTTATTGTAACATATAATATGTTACATAAATAATTTATTTGTGCATGTGTGTTTAAATGTATGGGCACATTATAGAATCGGATTAAGAGAAAGTTTCAAAGAGAAAACGAATTTCTGCAATTTCCTACTCTCCTCACTATTTTTGGTTTTGAATTATTATTTTCGTCTGTTCGCTCTCTATTTTTCGTTTCTAATTTATTAAGCTGTTGCCGCGTTTGCCCTTCCAAATCTATTTATTTCTATTCCTAAGTTTATATCCAGCCAAATACCTTTTATAACGGAAATATTTTTCCCAGATATAAAATGTAATTAATTAAATTTAGTTTGTGAATGCGGTTTTTGTAAAAGCCGTATTCATGCCAAGTGTCGTTGACTACAAGTTTAAAGAGTTGTATTTGAACTTTGAAAGAGAATGTATTCCAGCAGAATATGTCTTGATACTCATGCACATATGCACATATAGGAAGAGCGGAAAATTATAGAAGGAAAATAATTTGAAAATAATTTTTGCTTTCAGTTGGTTTTTGTTTTAATAAATAAAATAAAAATGCTTCCAATTCATCATTGGCTGCTCTTCTTTTAACCTCTACGTTCCTTGTGTTTGCCCATTATCGTGGTGCTACTCTATTAGCACAGTGTTTCTTACTTCCGCAGGTTTTTGCAATGTGTCCAAAAAGTTAATTTTGAATTTATGGTTATTTTAAGAACATGCTTTATATTCTTCTAAACTTTAAAAACTCTACAATTTCTGCTTCGACGTGTAATTAAATATTTCCAAGACCAAATTTTTGCTTCATTTCCTATTTCTTCCTTCCAAAATCGAAGGAAGCAAATTTTTTGAAAATTTTCTAGCGTAATCGCATTTACATATTTTTCGACAGGAGTTAATTAACTTTTTCGAACTTTTAATTTTTCTAAGAATTTTTTTAAATTGGCAAACATTGATTTTATTTTCTTTGACTTGGTCTTCATTACTAGGGAAACGTATTTCTAATTTAATTTATACAGTCGCTCATGGTTTTTACGTACCTAGAAAATAATTAAACATTTTAAATTGTGCGTACTGGCTTGAACAAGCACTTTGGAGCGACATACTTATTTTTTTCTGCTTTTCAATATCTTTTTCGAAAACAGTTTCCTCGCTGTCATTATTTGATGCTTTAAAGTCATCTTTATCATTCGCAGTTTTACTTTTTCTTAAAATCAACGTTATACATCAACGAACATTAATAGTTCATTTGCACCCCGCAATTCTAAAAAGCACTTTTCGTTGCTATCAACCAAAAGCAAATAAAATAAAAAAAAAAAAAAAAAATTTAAATTTTAAAATAATATTCCCAAAAGTTTATTTATTTCCAAATTATTTATGTAATTTTATATAGACGATGGATGAATAAATTGAAACCGTTTAATGCTCTTTTTATTACATCACACAGCTTGTAGTGAAAGGGGGAAGAACACTCACTGCACACTTGAAATAAAAATATTCATGCCAATCCGCCTAATTAGCATACAATGTGACTTTAATAGCAAAAAAGAAAAATGATAATAAGAAAGAAAATAAACACGGAATCTTGAAAAAGTAAACAGCAGATAATTCACTAAAAATAAATTATTTTATCAATGAAACACAAGCAGAAAAAAAAAATGTTTGCGATTCACATTTCTTTTAATTTGAGGAAATTTAAAAGCAACATACACGATCGTAATAAACGCAAAGAAGGGCATGGAAACTCTCATTACCCACAACCACAACGACGAAAAAATATTCTTTTTAATTTGTATATATTGGAAGAAAAACAAAAACCAAAACAAAAACAAGAAAAAAAATAATAATGTGAACAACACTTTCATTTCTTACTTCAAGCGTGACGCGAACAAAGGCATTTTCAGAAGCCCAAGGTCCACCCAGTTCATCAAATCATTAGAAACAGCAATTGTGTTTGACTCTGAGGCGAAATACTTAAACGAAAACTTATCTAAACAATTTATGCCATTATCAGATGTATCACAATCACCAGGAAGTGAAAAAAACGTAACGATGGAAACTGAAAGCATATCTTTTACGCAACGATCTTGCATTGCGCAAAACGAAATTAAATTAAGTTTTTAACTTTGGAACTTAGCCCTTCCATAAAATTATAGAAGAAGTATAAAATTGCACAAATTTACCCTTTTTGGGCGTGGCTTCTACTGCCTGTGGGCAGCTTCACAAACACAATTGCAATTTCTCCTTCCTGGATATAAAACCAATCAATTGTTTGTCGTAACTAAAGAGAAGCTCCTACACGAGTATAGTGGATAAAAAAGGAGGAAATGCAAGCGGAAAGTTTTAAATAAGTGAGGGCATGAATGTGCCTTGTGTTCTCAAAGTTGAGCATTTAGGCTATTAAATCATTTCACCTCTTAGTTGGCAAAGAATACCTGTTACATACGCGCGCATACATTTCTGCACGCGAAATTCTTCTCCTACAATTTATAAATTTGTAAATATACATAATTCGTATCCCAGACAAAATGGAATAATTATTTGTAATGATGACGACAATGATAACGAAACTAAATTTAATATTTAATACATTTCAATTCCAAAATTAATTCCAATTAATTAACAACATATTAATTAATAATAATAATTGAATATTTCGGTTCTGCCGCAAGTGATAATATAGTACACATAAGAAACCGAATACACTTGATTGGCTCACTTGATTCAATGGCAACGCCTTAACTATTCGGGCCCCCAACATTGAAGCTCTACACTCAAAAAAAAAAAAAGAAAAAAAAATGAATTAAACAATTATTAATTAATAGGATCAGAGCATCGTGCATAAATTGTAAATATAGCGGATGACCATTAACAATAAAATCATTCCTTAAACAGCTTAGTTGGGAAATAAAACGACATTTTTTTGTTCTTGTAATGCCGATTTTTACTCTTTGTGTGCTGCTCCAGAATGTCTACGATAACTCTGAAACTGCAGGGCAGATGGGGATATACTGCATATCCCGAAAACTAGTGCCGATTTACATACCTTCCCTCAGCCAAGGGGTATAAAAATAACATGATACGGCGTGTCTGGACCAAGAAGTGTGTTCCCTTGTGTTGTTGTGATTTTAATTAAAAAAGTTGCCACAAATTGTACGTTACGGAGACAGACTTTTGCGGTTTGAATAGAAGAAAGGAAAAAGAGGAGAGAAGTACAACAGCATTAAAGGCAGGAACTTAACATGTTGCATCTGTTTTCCATTGCAAGAGTATTTATTGGTTTTTGTTGGTATAAACTCAACGCCAATAGATTTAAAAGGATATTAAATGCAAATTAGGCTAATTATACCCGCTTAACATCGTAGCACAGTGCAAATGTATGAGCGTTCGAAATCAATGTATTATGAAAATGTCACACAAGGCAGGAGTGACGTGTCATAAACTGCTGTGCACGATTTGGTTGTTCCATTGTTGCAATGCAACTACCAGGACTCAATAACACACTTTGCTTTGAGCTGTTCATATGCATAAGAGTTGGTGCGGGGTATTTCGTTATTAGAGCTTCACACCGCTGAAATTTATTGTTATTTATATTAATTACAAAATAATGCATTTCTGCTCCTGCTACTCTTTTTCCATTCTTTCCGTTTTATATACATAGCTAAACTTAAAATTAAAAAGAAAATGAACGTAAGCCATCCACATCAGGTTTTTCTGTTACCATTTTTAGATTTCAAAAAAAATAATTTTATAAATTTGAAATAATAATTCTTATAAAAATAAAATTTTAAATCTGTGCTGGATGTCAATTTTTATAATAAAAGAGCCACACATATAAACATGGAAGTGGATGTTGAGGTCATATGTATTCCAAGTTGTAAGAAACACCGATCGTTATAGTTGTAATCAAATTGTAATCAAAATCGATTTTTATTCGGTTATTTTCGGTTTTCGAATTTGTTGTATATTAACTATGCAGCGACGGATTGAGAAACTCTGACGTTTTCTAGACTTCTACACTGAGTTTTAAGCAAATACATCACAAAGGTGTCGCCGGTGCTACACTAGTCTACAAATATGATGATCACACATTTTTTTTGTGCGCTGTTTAAAGTGAATGCAGCTCTTATCGCACGGAACTGATCCTTTTGCAAATCCTTCGACTTGTCAAAAGAATGTTGCAGTGCACACATCGTACGCATATGTGTAAGGCAGTGATTGTAATAATTATGCAAAATGCAAACAAATGCACTGACGACCAGATCATTGTCCTGCCATTATATCCAATTATGAATTTAATTTAGTCTAATGGACGATTTACATAAATTATTATTTTAAGCCATTATTTTGTTACATTTAAGTGATAATGAAAATTCATTTGCACACATTTTATTTTAAACCGATTACAGACGTTTATTCAATATATTTTTCCTAAACGAATTACATTCTACTGAATATCAATTTTGCACGTCAAATGTGAGTAAAATAGATGAATATTTAAACAATTACTAAATAAATCAAAGGACAGCAGCATTATTTTAGTTGAGGACATTAGGCGCAGAAAAATGGGTGAGGGAGGACTTGTGAGTCTTAAAAATATGTTAAAATAGGTGTTTTGGAATTATGTAATTAAGTATTTTTGAAAAACGTCTTTGGGAAGAGAAATGAATTGTCATCGCATTGGCTTTTTAAAAAGTTCGTGGCTTGTTAAGTTTAGCCTGCAATATTTGATTTTATATAAAAAGGGTCTGTATAAATGAGGGACATTCAAAACGGTTGAATGATATGAAATGCACTCTAAAATGCTCATAAGGAACAACCGTTGTTTGTGAATGACAATTTCATACCCTTTTCCCTTTTTTCCTATAATTTAATACATTTTGCAATTTCTATGGACTTTATTTATTTTCTCTGGTTTGGGGATGTCTAATGAAAAAGGTTAAGAACCTTTTAATACAGAAAATGTCCTGCCTTTTAGCTTAAATATGATTCACACAAAGATAATTGCCAAAAAAAAAGCAATAATAGCAACAACAACAAACAACAAGAACAAATACTCGTAAATGTTTCTGTATGAGAATGTGGCTTTTGTCTGAAAGCGGAATGGGCATCTGTAGAGCTTTTGCTATCATATAAGTGAAGAAGTGTGTATAAAAATATAAGAATATTGTTTCTGTACGAATGCAGAGAAAAATTAAAAGAAAAACTTACAAATGGCGGATGCATGTGTCCTTGCCCAGCATGTAGTTGCTGATATTGTTGCGGCGACAATACCACATGTGTCAACGTGCCACTTTCATTGACATATGGCTGCATTACCTGGCCCTGTTGTACTTGAACGGGCACGGGCATTGGTGGTGGCGGCTGGCGATTTTGTGAAACCATTTGTACGGTTGTAGGACCTGCAACGAGTTAAAAGAGAGAGACAAAAATTAAGCAGCTGAATTTGTTAAAAAAAAATTTCAGTAACAGTATGGCTGAGGGGCAGTACTTAAAGCTTTCAAGCTTTAATCGTTTTCTTCTTCAATTTCCCTCTCTCTCACTGTACAAATGTGGAATGTCTTTCTTTCTGGCTTATAAATATTTAAGTATATTTGTATTTATATATTAAATTTGTATAATAAAATATAACAAAGAGAACCGACTTTATGGCGTCATGTTGCTTCTGCCTTTTTTTTATTTTATATTTCATTTCATTTGTAGTTGCTCTGGTTCCATGTCATGTGAGTGAGCTCTTATGAATTTGGTGGTATGATGGTTTTATTTTGTGGTAAATTTTGGTTAAGGGTTGAGATTTCAATGCTGGCTGGAGAGTCTTGGGTGTGTGTGTGTGTGTGTGTGCGTAGTCGCATTAATGAACTTATTTCATGAGAGAAGTTCTGTCTTTAGCAAACCATAGAAAATATTAAAATGTCGATGGTTTTTAATCAAAAGGCTCTCTAGCAAAGTTTTGTTGCAGATCACTTGCAAAACTTTCTCGAACCATCAGCAAAGCATTGTGATACAAATAAGGTTTGCTTCTTGCCAAGAGCAAGTGCCCTCAGTTAAAAGCACACATATTCTATTGGGAAGTTCAGAGCCTGGTGAATGAGCTCAGCTGCTGCGACAATGTTATTATGTGAAATAATTTTGCCTTGGCGCGCACCAATTTCTTTGTCTATCCAAATTAGCTCTTAATAATGAAATTGCTTCCTTTTCTCCCCTGTTCATTATAGTACCAAGTTCTCACTCTGCGAGTCTTATTCCATTGTGTATATGCTTTCTATTAGCGACTTTGAGAAACAAATTAAATTTTAGGCGAAATACATCATTTTACATTCTCACTGCAAATTCATTAACGAAATTAATTATGGTTTATAGAAATTTAATTATGAGTGCGAGAAGATCCAAAAGCTTGTTTGTCACACAGTTAATGAAGACGTGAGGACGTCCTTAAAGCTCATCTAGTACAAACACATTTATTGAAATTTGAATCGTTTTTGCCTTTTTCCTTCTTTGAAAATTGCAACACTTAATTGTATAAATTAGAATGAAATTAAAGTGAATACAATTTAAAAGAGGAGTAAAATGTGTGCAAACGAATTCAAATAAATAATGTCGAACCTTTGGTACGCATATGTTTTGAAATATTTGCAAACTTTCAACTCATTTGGGTCTCAATCGAATTATCCCACACATTTTCTCTCAAAAGTACAATCAATGCGTACGTAAACACATACGCTCCCGCACCCATACGTAACGTGCATAAATTTGTTCTTAGAACGCAGGCACAGACGCACGTGGAAAGTAGAGTTGCCACCATCGTTTAAGTGGCAAGGACAAATTATGCGGAAGGAGCGTCTCAAGACTAATTAACCGGAGAAAATGGGCAAGTGCGGGAATTTTTCGCTTCACTTCCCACCCTATAAAATTCTGGTATGGGTTGCAGTCGGTACTACATTGCTTAGACGAGACAAAAATGCAAATGAAGAAGAGGCAGCATTTGCCAACTGGAGATTTGCATTAGCCATTAGCAAAACAAGATTGTGTGCAAAATGTGAAATAATATGCAGTGCCAGAAGTGTTTTCGTTAGCGATTATTTTATATTTTTAATTTAGTTTTACAACATTTATCAGGATTGCTTTACTGTTGTCGCAGCTGATCTGCCCTATTTGTAAACTGTGTGCTTACGTATTATAAAGCTTCACTCAACATTTATTCATTTCATTTAATTAATCTTGAGATCAAATCACGTATTTCTTATAAATAACTTCTTCCGGAATCAACAAAAAACTTAAACAGGTTTTACCGATAGGCAGACCACTTTACACTGTATTGTGAATCTTTAAGAAGTGCCGGATTCACGGAATTTGATATTTGGCATCTCTATTCGCCAGAGGCAATCTGTTAGCTCATGTGAACAGGATATTAACTCCGTAAATCATATACGAATGTTCGCCCACAAACTAGCACAGCCCTTGTTCCACAGACCGCAAACTAAAATTTCTCAAAAGGTTAAAATTAGTTTTTACTTCGTTGCTGACTTAAAATACCTTCAGACAGCATTTCCATTTGTTGTGTGAGTATTTGAATCGCATAAGTTTTCGCAGGAGTCGTGCTAATGAAATGTCGCTTTAACTACTTGCACATGTTTGCCACAACTTCGTATGGAATATTTCACAAGCACGTTAGTTAATCAGGAAATGTTTAGGAAAAATAAACAGTTTTTGCATACAAAGGAAGGAAGGAAAAACGCCAACGGCACAAGTCCAAATATTTGTGGTAAGCGGCGGTGCATATTAAGAGTGTTCAGTATTTCCCACTTGTAAATGAATTACGCTGTTCCTTCAGATAGTCGGAGAAGTCAATTGGTAAAGGAATGTATGGGCGTGGCTTAATATCTATTTGCGTTACGAGTACATGGCAAAAATATCCGTAACTGTAACAATAAATAATTTCCATGTCAAGTTTATCGGAACGAGAAAAAGTAGTGAATGTAAAAGAGCATTAGCCGTTCTTGGTTTTGCTTATCCCTTCCCCACTTATTACATTTTGAAATACAAATAAATCAAGGAGCAGCTTTTAAATGTTAAACATTTTTTAGGAATGCAAAGCACATCCCTAATTAAGAATTTTGAGAAATCTCTGATACATTTCGTTCAAGAATATTTTGCTATAAAATATTTTATTCAAAGCAATTTTTAATAAAAGCATCCGATACAGTCCAAAGGAATCCAAAAGTATTCACAAAAATACAATTCTAAAGATTCCATCAGCACAAATAAAATCGATGCAGGCAATCAGGCGATTGATGTTGTTTTCTGGTAAAAATGTGAGTATCCATGTTGCAGTTGATGTAGAATTTCGTACATTTTATAAACACAAGGCAAATTTAAGCTAAAAGTGAAAGTTCAGCATATAATTGTTTTCTGTTGCTCCATCACGGATTGACGTGGAAATTTTTGTTTTTAGTTGGAAGGCTCAAAATTTCTCAAGTTAATATTTGGTCCGTTGAACATTTCATCGGGAATTCACACAGGAGATTTTTAAGTCCTTCGCGAAAAATTCATGACTTTTTTATACTATCACAGCCGGAAGTGAGCGTCGAACCCACGACTACGATGATATTGGCAATTAGTCAGATAAGAGTCAATTAGTCTAGATAAAGCACCGGCGATGGAAGTTCAGCAGTCGTATCTCTCGCTTAGGTTTGGACTGAAATTAAAATACTCTGCAAGCCTTTTAATGGTCGCCGGAAAGCAGCGTCATAACGAGCGGTACTCAAACTTAACTACGTGGAGCTTTTTTAAAAGACCCAAGCACAGACGGCAAACAATGAACGATTTTTGCAATAGAATAACTTACAGGTAATAATAACAAAAAAAAAAATAATAATAAAAAAATAAAAATAAATTATTCATGTGTGTGTACGCTTTCAGCCAAAGTGTCAAGTTATAATAATATGTGTTTACATATGCGTAGCAAAATTGACTGAGTATTATTTTTGACACACATTGAGGATCACCAGGAAATTAATCTGTGCGAAGCTTGTAGGAGATGTTGAAACGTATGTATACAAGAATATACCAGCGTGTGTATGTATGATGTGTACGTCTACTCGTATGTCTATAAGCAGTCAAGATTATTTAGTCCCCTCTGCTTTTCATATATTCAGTTAAGCTTTCTGACATGAATTTTTATGTTTTTCTTTTTATCACTATTTTTTTTTTTTTTTTTGGATTTATTGTATGTGTAGCAGGGATTCATGTTTTGAGAAAAAAAATGTTTATAAAAGCTGCTTTCGACGTTATTTTTATTCGTATTTTTTGGTAAAACATGTTCTGTGCATGTTTGTGCTGTATTTAAATTTCTATCCTGTGGAGAAAAATAGTTACTATCGAATACTTTAAGCAATTTAAGGAAAATTCTATTTCAGAGTTATACTTTATGATTTTCCTTAGCAGTCAATATATATTATATTTGCGGAAATGAAATGGCAGTAAGTTGCTTAAAGTGGCAATATATATTGATAAGTATGGTTGTTCCTTAAAGTAGGAAACATAAATAAAACCTTTTCGTATTAAGTAAAATAAAATTTATGCCTATCAAGTCCATTGCAAATACCATTATGTGGTGTGCTCTTTGCGTGGTAAAGCGTAAGAGCACACTAAGTTCAGTATTGCCTTTCTTACAAGTTTTTAAAGTTACTATAATTTTCAAATTCAAGTATTTTTCTAAGATAGGTAAAGCATGCGAAAACATTTTCATAGTTTTTTATCTGGTAATTGTCACAAAACCTCTCAAGAGGATACTTAGGAACTGTGACAACGCTGACTATTGGGGACGAAATATATATATACATTTTGCAATACTGCAGTGATTAGTGAGATCAGCTGAGAGTAAATAAAGTTGAAAAAGGTTAATATAAAATTAAATACTTTGTTTTATTGATTGCGGCCTTGTTGCTCCACATTTGGAGATATGCAGAGTTCTTTCGCGCTTGTAAATTAAAAGTGCAAATCACAAAACATAATTTGGACTTGACAATAAAAAGGCAGTACATGGAGCCCCCATTTAAGCCCCATTGTAGACATGAAAATATCCTCCGTTTTATATATACTCTCTTTTATTTAAAATGCTCTCGATATATTCGGAATCAGAATTTTCAATGGCTTTATTTTTTAAGTAATTTTTTAAAGTCGATTATGAGAGTCTTCACCCCTTCTTGTAGACCATGATTGTAAACTAATTGCAAAAACAGAATTGAATTGTTGGGTGGGCTTGCTTTTGTAGAGAGGAGAAGGAATATAGTATTTATTATTAAAACTGAATCTTTAAAAAATAGCTGCAAAAGGTGTATTCCAGGAAATGTTTGCATTAAAATAAAAATGCTCACAAGCGACTTGTGCCTTATGGCTTGTGGTTTCCTGAATAAGTAATAGTGCCAGTAGATAAAGTCATATAAATAAAGTTTATCTACAATGAAAATAGAAAGGAAATGTAAATGTAATTTTTTTATTCATATTCAGGTCGATAACTACGCATAAATTTAAATTCGATGTTCCCCAACATGTCGAGTACTCTTAAGTTTATAATATTTGAACTAATACATACGTGCACCAATCTATGAACTCGTAGATACATTTGCATACAATTAGCACATGTTCACTTGTGCAAGTATGCAGGCACTGAGGTAGAGCAAAAGCTATTACTGGAAAATAATTTTTTGATAACATTTTCAATGCAGATAATATTTTACGTGCGCATTCAAAATATGGTTTGCATTGTATGTGTTCGTCGGTTCACATGCGTGCAGTTGACCGTTATGTAAGCCGTCATAGAAGTTGTATGTTTTACAAGTGATATGGAAAAAATTCATATAAATATTCGCTGAGAAACATTTGTAAAATAAACAGTTATAAAATAAGGCCCCTCTATACTCCGCATGTAGCCTGCTGGCTTCAACGCAAAAAAATCTTTATATTTCAGCAAGAATTTGGTATATTTGCAAAAATTGTAGAGATTGTATTTGCTTCGATTACTGTCTGATATGGGGAAATGTACAGCACACGTAAAGGATTCATTGCTAACGAATACATCATACATCAAGGATATCCGAAAGGAAGAAAACAAATACACGCTCTCTGTCGCAAATGTCCGAGTTCATGTTTTTGTTTTTGTCTAAATGAAGAAGCACTTGTTCAAATATTTAAGCTTTAGCTACTTGAAGATTTTCGTTGTCGACATGGAACAGGTGTGTGTACGAATAATTAAGTTGGCACGAGATCTTGCTCGGTACATGACAAAATTGAAAAAAAGAAAATATCAAGAATTTCTTTACGATGATTCTTCTAATAAAAATTATTATTCGAATAAAAGAAAATCAAAAAAACAAGTAATTGTTGTTCTTTTTGAGTCATGCAAACACGTGATCACCACTTATTGTTAGTTTACACGGAAAAAAAATCACATGTAAAATTAACATGGAAAAATGCTGATTTCAAGTCACTGTAAATTTCTTGAAAAATATCCAATAAGTGTGTCGCCAATTAGTTTCTCATCCAGCTGCAATGAAAAATTACGTCGAATCACAATATCGAACAGTAAACAATAGATAAACAATAAATAATATAGGCAATAAAGCTAAGCTAAATTAATTCTGAATGATTTTTGGCATAATTGAAATTAAACGCAGCAATTCGGAAAATTGTTGTTTGAAATATACAATTTTGCATGTAAATTCAAATTACAATTGTTGTTGAGTATTGACAATAATAACTCTCACTTGCTTTACACTTGAAACTAAAAATCACACACATACACAATATATATATATATATATATATATAAATATATGGATATGCTTATTCGCACTACGTGTGCTTTTGCATTAGCAAAAGTCAATGCTTGATAACGAGATGATGCTGCCGATAATGTATTTATATGTATGTAGTTGTTGACAATATTTACAATTACATAGTGGGAGGTGTATGAGTGTTGTGGAAGAGAACACACTCTTTTTTATTTATTTTAAATACTCATAATCGAGCAAGAGAGAATTGAAGGAAATTGTCAGTTTTTTTTTAAGAAAAACTGTCACACACTGTATCAATATAATAAAGTGTTAAATGTATACTTGTAATAAAATCGTTAGTTTGAACACCAGCAGCAGCATCAGCAGCAACAAATACAACAACAGTACTAAATATCAATGCAGATACTGGAGCATTGTATGCATCTACAGAATAACAACACAACATCTTGCAATGGCCAAACGAAATACCGCAGATGCTTCCATTCATGATATAGTACACTCACACTCATATATACTATATATATTTACATGAGTTTGAGTATATATACATATACATATGTATATGACCGAAAGTTCATAAATATGTGTTCACAAAAAAAAAAAAGAAAGAATAAATGCTTTAGCCACAGGCCGAGCACATTTTTATATAGCAGATACACATTGAGGAACCACTCGCTCGTGTATAAAAATTGTGTTGCCTTGCCTGGCCACCACATATTCTTTCTCTTTTTTTCTAAAGCTTTAGTCTGGACCAGTGGTTTATTTTTATAAAAACTTTTACACATCTGCGTTATGTCTCTGCATATGGTTTCATTAACTTCCACTTGACTTACGGAACACATACAACTTAACCGACAATGCAGACAAAAATGATTAAAAAAGATAAAAAAGATAAAAAGAAAAAAATTAAAAATAAATAAAGAACAAATAAATACATTAATATGCTGAACACGTATAATGAATCTTGAATTGTATCATGTTTTTTAATTTTTTAACCCAAAAAGAGAATGAAATTTCTTTTCGGTATCAAAGTATGAGTTATGCATGTGTGCGTGAGTGTGTGTGTATGAGAAGCACATAAATGGGATTAAAAAACAAGTGATAGTGTAAATGAACTTGGAGAAATTCGGCTCGGTAGGTTCGTGTGGACGAGCGTATGAACATGATGACTGCAAAATTGTTAGCAAATCTGTTTTTGATATTCTTTGTTCCAGGGAGTATATTGGAAAGCTTATACTGTTTCCGCTCCAGCAAGAGAACGTTATAAAGGGCACTGTGGAATTACTTTATCAACTGAGTTGATAGTTACACTTCTACTTTCCTTAAAGTAATTAGGATTAATACTATTTTTATTTTCATATCTTTTTTCTGCATCCATGCCACTAGTATCGCTTTTACAATGATGTGTTCCAATACGAATGCTAATCGGCAGATAGTCTTGACAGATCGCTTTTAGGTAAACAAGCGGCAAGTAGGTGACATTTTGAACGTTAAAATTCATTTAACTGAAATGCTTTTTGTGCGTTAAGAAATTTGTGGCCAGATCAGTGTGACCAGTGTGATGTTTGCAATATTATATTTGACAACATTTTTCATTTTAATTTTTTGCTTGTTATACCGGCACACATTCATTCAAAAGAGAATGACAATAAATTCAGAATGAAAGGAAAAACAAACTAGAAGCATGAAATAAAAAGGGGAAAGAACACGCGGCACACACACTTTTCCAACTGTTTCTTATTTGTTAACTACTATACCCTACTGGCAGCATTTGCCACATTCACTTTACAGATATGTTGCACCCCCCCACCGGTCGTTTCATGTACTTTTACAAGCTTTTACCAATTTCAATTCGCATGTCTCCCATTTTTTTTTGTTTGTTTTTAAATAAATGAATTTTTATATATTGCAGGAAAAACGCCTAGAAATGAATGCATTTAAATGGGATTTTCTCGTCTGCTTTTGCGTTCAATGCATTTGATTTGTTGAAATCTAAAAATAAGATAATAGGAACGGCAGAAAAAATAAATAAAACAACACTCGAGACACCAACCAGTACCGCCACTGCGGCGAACCGTCATCGTCATCATCATTATCATCATCTGCATCAGCGTCATCATGACGTATACGCAATTTATAATTTGCCTCGGGGTATTATTTAAAAAATGTAACTCATACGTCTTGTCTGTCCCTTCGCACGACGACGACGTACATAAGTGTATGCACGCTATGCCCGTCTTGCAATTTCGATTGTGTGTGTGTGCGATTATGCCTTTTGTGTCTACTTGTTTGCGTGTTCTTCAATGGGGCTTCTTTAATTTTCCATTAAAAGAAAACAGCACTTAGTCAACACCTTTTTGAAAACTTTGCTGTGAAATCTTCCACTCATACTCGTACGTTTTGCATGCTTCATCCGCACTTCTCTTCTGGGCTGTTTCTGCGTCTTTTTGTTGTTGTTTAAAACCAAAACTTTTTGAGACACAGACAGTTCAACAACTACTATTATTTTCATTACACATCTTTACAAGTTGTCTGGCGTTTACTTTGGCTTTAATAACTAAAATGCGTACGTAGTATTCCAGTGGTGCTGCCACAATTGAAACTACTCCCACAGGACAGAGTTCTTAAATGTTGTTACAGTTTGTTGTACCAGAAACATCTATTCTATATTAATGTACAGCTTATTGCACATGCATACACATCCACCTCTTGTAGCAACAAAAGGTGGCTGCTGAATATAGTGGGTTCAAAGTTATTGGAGGAGAAGTTTCATTTCCTTTCATTTTATGTCAGTTAATAGAGCTGGTAGACTTTATCATTTTTAGTAGCTACTCTTAATTATATAGTTTGGTAGTGCTTTTGATTATTGTGGGGTTTTGAAATGCGTATTCTGGGCACGCTGTCAAAAATGCGCTCGGAATAACCAGTTTTTATTATTTTAATAAATGTTTTCATAGATTTCCGCCTGTTGGTAACGACTTATGAGATCGGTCAACTCCATGAAATATTTTAAATGTTAAAAACAATTCGAACGGTTAGCAACTGGAAATTATACTTGAATAATCTGTTATCACATTAATTAAATATTCGTTTAGTCGACAAGCAATTTTTAGAGCAAATTTTTCTATGCGTTTTCTAATGTCATTCGAAAAGCCAAGAAATTCCAACCACTAATTCTCCAAAGTGGATTCGAAAATTTCCACATCGCATCGATATCAATAAAACAGCAGTTGTCAAAGAAAATTCCATTTTGAGCCATTCCAGTTTAAAAACTCTTAATTGCAATTTATTATAATAAAATGTATCTTTGTGTAATACCAGTCCAGTTTGCTTTAGTTCCACTTTAAAATTTCAAGAGACTGGCAGTTTGTTTTATTTCAAGTGCCGCTCCACCACAAGCAGTGGTTGGATTATTTTGCATAAGTTTGCCTGTTCGTGCACCAATTTGTGGAGTGTTTTTTTGCCGTCTGGAATCTTCTTTTATTTTTTCAGGTAATTTGTGGCATTTCATAATTATTTTCCTTTACATACTTTTTCCAACTTCCAACTTGTAACTGTCTCAAGTTGTTTTTGTTGTCGTTTTTTGCTCTTACGCAATACGCCTTCATTCATATCTGGAGAAGATTTAATTTGTTTATGTAACACCTTGTTTGCTAATAATTTCATAAATTTGCTCTTGTCAGACAGATTAGACGTCAGGCATGCATATGAGTATTTTACATACATGGCCGTATGTTTTTGCATTGTTTGCACACCTTCACTGATATTCACACACACACACACACAAACTCACATATTTCTGTGGACTCGCAAGTTTTATATGAAATAACTTACTTAGCAAAATTCACACGTTCACTCATTCATAAATGCGTTCGCCCATTCGTTAAGATGGCGAATTGTCGGTTTAATTCTTGACATCTTTTATTGTTCACAATATTTTTAATATTCAAGCAGCTTTTTCATACCTGCCGCTGGTATGTGTAGATATTGGTGCAGGCACAGTCACAGGCACAGGCGCAGGCATTTAAGATTAAGTTGTTTCTTGTTTTCCATACAAGAAATTGCAGTGCGCAATTTCGTGCAATTTCGTACAATTCGCGTAATTATTTATTAACCTCAAAAATTTCAAAATGTGCTGGCGAAAAACAAGCACATTTCACTTTACATAGCGATTATTTGCTTTTGCTGTCTTTGGGGCTTTTTTTTTTTTCTTCAAATTAAGTTCATACACATTCGCATATCCGTGTGCGGGCCACACTCTACGCAATAATCTACATAACAAAGTGTGTGAGCCGGCCCTCTGACTTTTGAGAGGGGTTCTGTTTCAAGAATAATTTTGGAATCAAGTGATTGCCTCCGTCTCATAGGAAAGTAGTGTGTGTTTAGTAGAGAATGTTAGTTATGCGCTGCGCTGTTTTCAAGTTGTTTGCAATACTACTTGTTCGAACGCTCACATCGTTATCTGAGTTCTTCTTAATTTATTCTGTGATCGATTATTTTTAACTTTATAGTTAATTAATATTTATGCGTGCATGTTATTCAGCTTCCAAAGCCTTTGTAATGGATTTAATTTTTACGAGAAATGACGTAAGAATTACGAAAGAGGACCTTTAGTAAGAGAGAAGTGACACAATTTGGGAACAAATAAAACTGACAGCCACTCACATTTTATTAAATTTGTTAAATAAAATAATAATAGTGATCGATTTTGTGAATGACTTGTGTGAAATCTTAACATTTTAATTTGCAAAACATGAGATTTTTAATATATTTAATTTGTAATTCTCATTCATTTCATTCCAAATCATCAAGATCTGCTGACAGGCTGCCGCACATGCGGCCCCTTCAACATTACTTGTTTGCGAATGTTGTTTTATTTATGCAACTGGTTTCGGGATTTTCAGGTAATTTGCAAACTACCGGGTAATTTGTAAATTGGTCATGTGTGTATGAGAGTGTGTGCGCAGTGACACCAATGTAAAACACAAGTGGAAAATGAGTATTAATGTTAGAAAACATTTAGAAAACTGTTTCATTTAGAGGAATGTGTGAGTGCGTTCTTAGTAAGTACCACTAAAAGCCATTACTTTAGCACTGTAAGCTGTATGCCTTCACATTTCTTTTTATTATTATTTTCTTGATTTTCATTGTGAGTGTTCATTTAATTGCAAAACTGAAATCAAGTGGAAATGAAGTAAATAATAAATTAGAAATTAAATTAGAAACTGATGAGTTTGCAAATGAATTCCTTTCCATATTTAAAATTGGTTTGTATAGATCTTCATAATGAGAAGACATTTGCAGTGAGATTTGCAAGTTGGCTTTTAAGTTTCATTTTAAAGTTATTTAATTTTTATGCAAAACTATTTTTCAGAGTATTAAAGGATTAAGAATTGCCAATTTACCTTCAAAACTGAAATCTCTGGAGCGAGAATGGCTTCAGAATCGTGCCTAATAAAACAAAACTTAGAACCAAATTTTACAATTTATCAAACTGTAGAAAAACTTCAGCTCAAAAAAAAGTGTCAGTACCTCAGCAAAAATAAAAAAAAAATTACGAAAAATTTTAAAAATTTCTTTTCACCACGACACGTTTTGAAAACTGAAAATTTATTTTCAGATACAATGCGCCGTTCTTTCAAATATTCGCTCTTTCATTTATTATAACTTGTTCTGAAAAAGTAAAAGAAAAACAAAAAAGGATTTAAAACAAATAAAAATTCAAAAGATGAATTAGATGTTATTATTCATTATAACAAGTTTTTGGCAATTGTGTGCCATGGTGACTACCTTAAGGGTACAATTTAAATTATTCTAAGCACACAAACCTAATGATGGAAATGTTTATTTCAGTCCACGAGCACAAGCAACAAAATTGTGCGAATATTTTGACGATTTCAAATGCATAATTGGAAAGAATTTCATAATTTCAATAAAATGTATTCGATGTATGAATCCACTGGCAAGCTATAGTGGCTCCACAAAGTATACTTCGCTTATGACCATGACTTTAGGCCGTTGTAGATATTTACAAATAATGGGAATAGTTTACACTACGACCATTAAAACCCAAAGTTATTTGGAAATGGTATAGAACGGACAGTTTCTCCCATTAAGGACAAGTGGATTTAATATGTCTTTATTGATGTCGACATTTTCAACTGACTTAATGAACTCGCAACTAGCTCTTGTTAAAACAGAGAAACTTTTATTACAATACATTTGGTTTTTCTTTTCTAATGTTGTTACTTTTTGGCTCCTGTAAGCTACGCAGCATTTTTCATAAAAATTAATCCTCCTAAGACTATGCAGCATGTTGTTATTCTCATTTCGAATATATTTTATTATTGATATTTTCGATGAAATGATAAAATAAGTTGACGTTATGGTGAGACGAACCAAAACGAGATACAAAAATAGAGTGTGTGAATAATGTTATTATTAATTTTTTACCACAAGCCAAAAGAAAAAAGAAAATAAAATAATAACGAGCAACAACAAAAGTCAAAATAGAATCATTTCAAGCATAATACATCCATTTGTGTTTATCAAATATCTCTTCTCCTCTTCACAACACATTTTCATTCCTTCTCAAGTTGTTGCCTTCATCATCCTTGAAGTGTTCTGCTGGTGCGGCTGCCACTAGTATTGATTATAAAGACTTTTATCATAGATTTTGGCAACAAATGGCAACGGCAATAACGCACAAAATGAAAATAAATGTTTTGGTTATTCTGATGAAATAAAATAAGAAAAATTGCATAAAAAAATATAAAAAAACAACTACAAATATTTTATGATTATAATTTTTTGTGGCAAATTAAATGTCTCTTGGTAACAAACAAGGACTATTCCTATAAACACAGACATTTTTTTGCTTCCTTTTGATTTACTGCAACTATTAGACTTGTGGGAATAAAAGTAATTTAAGGATTAAAGTTCTACCACCCCCAACCGAGTACAGACTACTATTGCATTAAAATAGGAAACTAACATTAAATGGTCATGAAAATATCTTCAATTTTCCAATCAAGCAAAGCAACACATGCCAGAATGAAAACACATTTGTGTTTGCGTTTAGAACTTTTCTCGTTTAGAGTTCATCAAAAAAAAAAAAAAAAAAAAAAAAAATCAAATGGGAAACAGTCAATTCTGGCAGAGCAGAGTAAGAGAAAACATCAGGTCTCTGAACATAAACTCTGGAAGAGAATAAAGTATAGTCAAGGGCCAAGATTAATAATTTTTCAAATTAAAATTGGCTTCCAAGATCGTTTAGAGGATTCCACAAAGAGTCAGTTCTATTGCTGGCCGTTGAGATTGTATCGGGATCAAAATTTAGTAAATTTACGAAATCACTCTTTCTTTATATATAAAGAAATTTCCTAAAGAAATATGTATAATATATATATGTATAAAGAAATTTCCTACTTGTATTTTTTTGACTCGTCGTCGTACTGGAATATTTAATGGCCTCCAGAAAATTAATAATAATTAGTGTCTGCTTTGTTTCTTTGGTGAATTTCCATATTTCTTTTAGAAAATGTCGGGAAATGGCTGGTTAAGACCGGTTACTGAGAATCTTCGCCAGAAATTATACGATGTTTTTAAAATTACTGCACGGATTTGCAAGCAGTATAAAGACAACACAAAGGAGGATATAAATGATCTTGATGTAAAAGGATAGAATTTTAAATTTTGATTGACATTCATTCTCAGTTCAAGTTCCAGTTTTTTCCCTTAAGTGGATTTCGTATATTCGTGATTCGTAAATTTCAATAGTTTATGAATTGCTTTCGCAACTAGGAAGACGTTCGGATTTTTTAATTTTTACTACGTGTAACTGCAGACCCATCACATGCCCTACCTGAACCATCTTAGCCACCGTGGGGCTTTACAATGAAATTCACCAAAAAAAAAAAAAAAAATTAAAGAAAAACGTTCGAATAATTTTTAAGTCCACAATCGTTAACAGTGAAACTTCGGACACACAATTGCAAACGTAATAAGTAAAACGATCATGATGGTGATACATTCGAAAAACGAAATCAATACTGTCAGAAATTAATAATAATAATAATGGAAAAGTACACCGACGAAAATGCTGGCCAATAAATTAAACTAAAAAAAAGCAATGAGAATTTGTAGCAAAAGTGAGAAGGAAAAAATATTGCAAAATATATTCAATTATATATTGACAAGATTCAAATACTGTCCGACTGAACAAAGAAAACAAATGACCAACACACTAAGGAATTCGCATTAAAGTAGACATTGAAATTGCAAAATGATTAATTAACTACACATTGTTGAAGAGCGACGTCAACTACTTGTGAAGCGCCTTTCAGATTCAATATGTGCCCTCAATACGGCAATTGAGATGATTCAGGGGTTGAGTTAACGCCTGTACAATGCAAAATTAATTAACAATGGAAGTATTAGGAATTTTCACGAACAGGAACCAGTTTATTCTTCTTTTGGGTTGGCTAAAAGTCGTTGTTAATATTTCTCCAGGGGATTCTTGATTACAATGATTGTCCGAATTTTTTACTGATATCGTTTCCGAGATGGTATTTCTTGGCGTTGAACGTTCGTTCTTCTACATCTGCTGCCAATGACAGCTGATCTTAAGATCAGCCCTCATACCATGTCAGCTGATTAGATTTCCTCTACTCTGAGAAGAGCAAATTTAATTTAATTTAATATTAATTTATTTATTTTATAAAAAGAGAGCTTAGGCTCTCTATTAGCCCGTTGTCAGCTCTTAAATGCTTTCGATTTAAATACTCCGAAAATAAATATTTCGGAGTTTATTTGGTTTTTATTTAGTAAGAAGCGAAGCAAATAATAAATCTGGCAGTGAACCTGAGCCGCATGGAAGTGTAAACGAAAATTTTGTCCAAATACTTATCAGTGAGCTGTCTGCAATAAAGGGTGGCAGTCCAAGGCAGTTCCTAAATTACCAGTCCTCCCTCGTTTTGTCAAAATTATCAAAATACAGTGGTGGCGGGAAACGTGCGTATTTCATAATCATTTGCACATGTCTACAATTGACCCAGTTTATTAAAACAAAATTGTAGCTGCCATTTTTATTTGATTATTGTTCGTTGTAGAAAAAAATTGTCCGAAATTTATATCTTTTTTGTTTTGTGTTTACAAACAATTAATTTCATTTAGTTTTATTTTATGTATTTTATTCTTGGCGAAATACCGTGCAGGTGCCGTTTGTGTACTTCAATGAAGCATGATTCTACTTCAGAAACGTTTTATATAAATTGTTTGCTTTAATGTAAAACGATTGCAAACAATTATTACAATTCAAGAAAAAAAAAAAAATAAAAAAAAAATAAATAAATCAATAGATTTGCAATTTTGAGGTAAATATTTTGCACAAGGTTGTTTAAAATTTAAAATTAAAAATAACAATGAAAATAAAACGAAAATTAAGGCAAAATAAACAATTAAATGTTTTAAAATATTTTTCATTTGCGATTTATTATGCTTCATTTTTTTTTTTTTTTTTAAAAATGATGTTTCCATGAGGACTGTGCGAGAGTATAATTCTTATTGGGCGTTTTCGTATCAGCTGACACGACTCTAGCACAGCACCGATATGCTTTTCAAGTCTGAAATCGTGCCCATATGATTAAATCCCACTGATATCGTTGTCGTTGTTGCGTCGGTATCGTGTCGGCTGGTGGTTTCAACTAATTGCAATTATGTATTCAGCAGCCTATTGCTAGTAATCTAAAGCCCAAAAGGAAAGCACTTAATTGTATTTTCTTCAATCGTGCTGAGACTTCATCTTTATTCGACTTTGACTTTCATTTCCTTTGAAACTTATAACCCTTTCAAACATAATTAAAGGATATTTTTGAACAGTAAAACGTGTGGCTTGTATTTCTCGGATGAAGCCATGTGCCTGCTGGGAAGAAGGCTAAATAAACTTTTTTTTATTGTTCCCAGTTTTATAAAGTGTTTCAGCTTATTTTGTAATTATTTTCTTGTGCATTCCCAACTGCTTCTCCACTGACAACTGTCCACTGGCAATTTCGGCAAAGCAACCAAAACTTAAATTTAACTTGCTTTGATAATGACCGAATAAAAAATAATTAACATGGAATTTTATGTGCATAAGTACGAGAATCATGAGAAATAATTTATTTATTATCTTTCATTCCAAACTGACTATTTTATTTATAAAGCAAATAAAAAGCGCAAAGACTGAAGCCCACAAGTAGACGAATAAAAAATAAAATAAAAAATAATAATAATAAATTAAAAATAAAAATAGCGATTATTTATCATTAATTTAACACTTTGAAGCAATTCAGAATTTGCCCTTGAACAGAAGACAAACTAAAAGGGATACTTAAATTTTCACCAGACACTTGAATGGCAATTTTTATTTGGCGATAGTGAACTTATAAAACACGCAACCATTAAAATGTCTCCTTCATTGTTTTAGTGGACGGGATGACAACACAATACAACAGTTTGAATACCAAATTTGCATATTTGCTGGCGCTGAATATTATTTATTACGGCACTCAATTTTGTTTTACAAATCGTATTATTCCATTTTATCAGGAATCTTCACGCCTACAGCCTAGCGAAGACACACAGTTGTAAGTTACTCTCCGTCGGCGAGACTGCTTCGTTGGCAATTGCAAACATCAGAAAGCAAGAATGATGGGGTGTTGGTGAGACGACCGCCTTTTCATTTTATAATTGGCTTTGTAAGGAAATGCTAAGAAGGAAAAAGAAGAGACCGCATTGAAACCCCAGTTCCTCCTTTTTGCATGCCCAATCTCGGAGATGAGCAAGTTAATGCGCTGAAGGAAGTAAATTATTAAAGTGAAAGAACAATAAAACGCCCTTACATAGAAACCTCCAAGCCGTGCCTGCAGATTTTATATTTCTATTACTTTCGAAAACGGTTACACAAAATTAAAAAAAATTATGGGAACTTTAAGGAACTACTCAACAGTCGCCTAAAAAATAATTCCATTCTTCGTGAACAGTTTTTTACTCGGGCAGCAGTTGTACTTCCAAAGACCGAAATTTTTTAATTTTTGAGAGAATCGCATTTTACAAAATATATTGTATTCTATTGCATAAAATTGTATTGAGCGACTGTACAAATATAAATCTGAAAGTTATATAACAAACTGTGACTTGTTTAATACTTTTTAATAATTATTGTAAATAAATGCTGTTTGTTGACTGTAAACACACACTAAAATAAATTGTGAAATCTACTTCTATACAATTGCTTTGATTAAATTGATAGAGAAAATTGCTTTATTTTATTGCTACCAACAAAAGCACGAAAATATTAATATATTTTTTTTAATTCATTCTAAAACTGACAATAATAATGACCAAATTAAAAAAAAAAGAAAAATTGTTTAACCCCAGAATGTTACATTTGGTTGGGCCAGAGCACATTCAGCAGTGTAGCACGATTAAAAAAAATGTGCAACACGGATCATGATAAAAAAGCATTTTTTCTCAGATTTAAAACTAATTATTTCAAATGTGCAGGCAAGGAAGGGAAATTGCCCAGCCAAATTGATCCTACTGAAAAGCCTAAACAAGTGCTTGGCAGAAATCCAATATAGAAAATAAGGCCAGTTCAATGATGGATAATTGCAAAAGAGGACATATTTGCAGGGCATGTAGGAATGAAATTATTTTATAAAAATTGTATGCAATTTTGAACACAAGCAAATGTGAAACAAAATATTGAAAAGTTAAAATAATTAATAACTTGAAATTGGTGATGGTATCGTGAGCAACCTTTCACTCGTATTCATATTGAGAAAACTTAATGTTGGAACCACCTGGTAACCGGCTAAGTAAAAGGACTATTAAAACCTCATCATAGTAAACATCAATAGTTTGTGGAGCAGTAGAGAAGATTCCAGAAGGCAGAAGAATTAAAATAAAAAATTTCCGAAAGTGGCCCATTTAAAAAAAATTATTAACTGATATGAGTTTCTATAAAACTTGCAAAATTTTCAGTTAACAAACGAAAATATTTAAAATGCGGCCATTCAAATAAAATTGTAATTTACTATCTTTTACTCACACGCCCCCACATTCAGTTGTAAATGTATATGCCTGAGCGCATGTGTATGTATGAAATATATCTTTGTTGGAATATTTTTTGTTATCAATTAATTTGTTGGACGAAGGTGGTCCAATAGAGTCATTTGTGAGTTGCCCATTAATTTCTAGCTAAACCTGCTGACGACAGTTGTATCATTTTATAGTTCGTTCACCCTATCTGCCCCCGTCCTCGACTAATGAAAAATATTTAAAATTTCAGGAAAAATGTTATTTAGCACAGAAAGCTTGTTAGCAGCAGATGGTTGGACAAATTCACCCTTATTGTCTTTGGCGTTTTCGTGGCGAAAGTTTGGCGTTTTTTTAAAATGCTACCGTGGTTGGCGAAAAACGCCAATAAATACGACAATTTTAAAATCTATTACAAAAACCATACCGTGTTTGGCGTATTCGCCTGTCAAATACACAAAATTTTGTCGTTAAGAAAATTGATCACGACGTTATCAAATTTAATTTAAATGGAGTCAAGCAAAATGTAAGTATGCAAAAAATTAAAATTATTGACATGTAAATTTCTTTTTACATACATATGTGGCTAATGCTGGTGTATATTTTAGAATAAAGATTACAACTGCCGCACAATTTGCCAAATTATTAGAAATAATGGAGCAAAAACCCTACTTGGCAAAGGGGTTCCATTAAGGTGTAGGGAAAGTCAATGTTAAGGAAGAGTGGAACGCTATTTCGGAGGATTTGAATTGTATGGGTTCGGGAGAAGGTTGGATGAAGGTGTGGGCTGACTTTAAATTTAAACTAAAAAAAAAAATGTTTCATAATAAAGCAGAAAGTCCAGCCACTGGTGGCGGGCCATTCAAAAAATTCAGTTTTTCTGCTGTCGAAGAAGCAGTTATTAGTTTATTAGATATGCGTGATGTTGTGCAACATAAAGATTCCTTTGGAATTAAAAGAACGATAACTGCATCACCAGACCCTCAGCCAAATGCAGATATTAACATCGACATTACTGAAATGGAAGAACATGGTATATCTTCTACGCCACCACCGCTTAGAAGGACCAAGGTAAAAAAAAATAGAAACCAAGACAAATTTGAGCTGTTGGAACAACAGGTAAAATTGCAGAAAGAGTTGTTCTTGGATTTGAAAAACAAATTATCCGAAATGGAGAAATACACCCGGAGAATATGTAAGGCCAAAGAAGAGAAACTTCGTTTATATAAGGAGGAACTAAAACACAAAGAAGAAAATAGAAAAGCTCTATTAGAAATACGGAAGGCTGAACTAGAAATTAAAAGAAAAAAAATTGAACTGGAAGAAATAAAAAGTAAAATGATGTAATATTTTTATTTTATTTATTTAGTTATGTAGTTTCTAAGAAATATCTTTCTACAGAAAAAAATGTGGATAATATTAGCTTCATTCAAGAACTTTAACAAAAAAAAAAATTGCATACTGTTATTTTTTTGTACAAACCATACAGCGGTACCTGTTTACCTTACCTTATTTTTTGAACAGCCATACACATTACAACAACCTTTTAAAAAAAAACTGTAAAAAATCGAAATGGTGTTATAAGGTACGCTCTAGCGGATAACCAGCATCACCTAAAAATTAACAAAAATTCAATTCATATTGTAAATGTATTCTATTTAAGAAAATGTGTTTAAAATATTTTCTCCAAACACGGCTTTAAACCAATCAATGATTTTAAACTTACTTTTTGTTTGGAAGTGCAAAAATGTTTGTTTGCTGCCTTAACTGCTTCCTTACAGCATTTATTTCCTTAATGCTGGCTGCTTCTTCATCTTCAGATGATGACGATGACGATAAGTAAAAACCTACATTTAACATTTTCCACAAAATTACACTTTAGTTTTTAATTTTAAATTTAACTAATTTTATTTATCTGTTTATTTTTTAAAAATAAACACTTCTTTGACAGATCTTTACACAGGGTGTTTCAAAGAAAATTAAAATTTCGTATTCTTTTACATTGCTAATCTTTTACAAAATTTTGCTTGTCGAAAATTTTAGACGGTAACATAAAATTGAAAATACGACAGCAAAAACGCCAGCTGGCGTTTTTCGACTACGCCAAAGACAATAAGGGTGATTGTAACTTCTTCACTGAATAAAGCAAAGCTCCGCCCTACACGCCTTTTAATTAAAAATAAATCGTTCATTAATTTCAGCAATTCGTTAAGAGCGATTCCGCAAACAAATTATGAAAGTATTTAATAACTTAACAGATAAGCAGACTTCATTACGTTGCTGTAACTAAAAACTGAATACAAATAGTTTCCATTAGTCGAAGTCAATTGAATCTTCTTTTAAGTTCCAAACAAGTTGCTGTTGCAGAAAGTGGTTTCAGACGACTGCAGATGGAAAACCGAAAAATAATTATTGCAGCATTTGATTAACTTGGCCATATCCATTCCAATACAGGAATAAAGGAAAGCGAGGCTAAAACCAATATTAGCACATATCGTAGAAAATTACGAGGGTGGCGTTCCAAAAAAAACACATGCCAAAAGTTCATCTGGACAACCATGCATTAGCTTTTCATCCTCGTGTTGTTCATCAATTGCGATTGATAATTCAGAGAAAATGTCTAGCCTTTGTAAATTTATTTGACTGCGAAAGTTCATATACTCAAAATTTTTTGGAACGTCACGGAAGCGCCTTGTTGTGTTTTGGTTACAATGTACACAACTTGTTCGAACTTCCTGCACCGGTAGTTCAAAGGCACATAACTTTGGGAAATGTAACAACCTGGGCCACAATTATGTCAGTCCAGCGCAATCAAGTTCTGTTATTTGCGGAAAATGAATTTTGATTTACGAAAATGATTTTTTTTTGTTTACGCGCGCCCGCTCGTCGTGCTATTTTCGTTAATGCTATTCCAAATGCAGCACTTTTCGGATACCCCTCGCTAATCAACGCTGTCAGTATGTTTGTTTGCTTTTTCTGATTAAATGAATCGATAATAATAAAAAATGAATGAATATGATGTGTAAACATACAAATTTATGCAAGACTATCTATTGGCATGTGTGTGCGTACGTCTATCCATACTTGAATTTCTGGAATTGTACGGGTATCGTCAGCTCAATTAAAAAGTACAGACAAGCAATACTTGCACACAACTCTCGCAATTTTTTGTTGCATTCAAAACTCCTCAATGATTTACGGTATTCATTATCGTCAACATTAAAATATGATGAAATGGAATAAAATGAAATGAAATAAAATGGAAAAGGTGTTAATGGACTGAGAGAAGTGCCATAGAATCTGAGGGAGAACGAATCAAACAGCATTGTAGTGGAACTGCACAAATCATGCCAGTAAAATTACGATAGAAAGTTATTTAAACGTAAATAAATACGAGCATGTAAAGAAAGAACATAGGAAAAATACTCGTAATATTAAACTTTAAGTGAATTTAAGTGATTGCTGGATAGACGGCTGAAGAGAGAATGAAAAATTAATGATTATCTTTCACTCGTTCACTTACATGTCAACATGTTTGAAACGTACTGTACTGAGCAATTGTTTACACAGACATGCAAAAATAATTTAAAAAAAGCTGTGTAACACATTTCGAAGAAAAATAAAAAATAAACAAATTCGTGGTAAAATTCCTTTAGATTACAAATAAGAAGCAACGGAACTGAGAACATTAGCAGTTGGCATCAAGTAGCCGTAAATTTATTAATTCAGAAGCATTCGGCCCATTCATATATATCGGGAGTCCGAACGAACAAATTGTCATTACAGCAGATGTGTGAGCTTTTTACATGCACATACCGAAGCAGATGAGTATGGAAATCCCTACCAACTGATAGTGGTGTGACAAGGGGACCCGGCTTTACTCAATAACTCAACCAGACTTTTGTGCAATATTATGCTTCGGGGCCTTTTCCTGTATTTTGAGAAAATAAGTTTGAGATAAGTTTGTTCTTAAACAGATATAAAATATTATTTTCGCTTGCTTTGCAGAACCAGATATTTTTCTAAAATCAACGCCGACTAGAAAAACGTATTGCAGACAGCCTTTGTTTTATAGGAGCCCCATTTTATACATATTTTTCAATTTTAAATTTCCTTTCTCTTCCAATGGAAAGGAAGCAATGTAACAAAAATTGAGTGGATTCACATCGATTGTGAATTAGAAATTCTCAACTGTTCTTGATTTAGAATTACAGTGTGAACGTCTGCTGATGACTTTTTGGTTTTGAGCGTGTAAACCAGATTATCCAAACTATAAACAGCCCACTGTACTGCAAATGCCATCATTGCATCATTTTTGATTCAACTACAATGTTTCCAGTTTATACAGCTTTATGTTGAATATCGGTGAACTTACAAACGCAGTTTTTTACGTGCTCCTCAGCGATTCCTTCTAGACTTGAAATATGTCGCAAATAATATCAATTAGTGAAGACAGTATCCATCACTTTACATTCAATTGAATGTGTTTCGCAACATTAAAGACAATTGATGCATTTGTTTCTATTTAATTAAGAATATAAACTTTGTATTCTATAAGACGCTAAAGCTTAAATCCGGCTTTTTGATTTACAATTCCAAACAACAATCAAGTAAAGTTTCTCTGCTTTTTCCGCTTGCTCCAGTGGTGCATGCTCAATGCAAATAAAAATATCTAAAGTACGAGTACGAGTGGCAGTGCGAGAATGTATGGGCAAATAAAGATATTTTGTATAACTTTTTCCGTGTGTGCACAAATTTTTCGTCTGAATCGCAACTACATAAATATTGACATAACGTGACGCAATAACATTTCTCAATGAAATGCATCATTTTCATACCTTTTTCAATTTGCGAAGTGAAAAAATTTTTTAAAGAGTGAAACATAACAGGCAGGCAGAGCGCCTCTGGTAAATGCATGACGGGTACGGGCTTTACTTACGTAAATAAATAAACAAAAATGTTGCTGCACTTTGCAAACAAGAAGAATTCAAGAATTCTTCTCTTGAAGAATTCACATTCGTCTGTTTTGTCATGCACCAGAGCAAGTTAAAGCTCTTTGCAATAACGAATATCAACTCATCAAGCGGCCGTTTAAACCACAGTTAACTTAACTGCAACTGGCAGAAATTTGCAAACAATTAACATTTAGCACGTAATAAAATTTATTACTTTATTTTCCTTCTTCGCATAGCTCAGCCATGCATTGCAATAGCAAAAGGTTAAAAGTGGATAAAGCAACTGTCAGGCAGACGGATGGACGTACGAGTACAATGCATTATTGGCCTGATTCGAAGGTAACTACAAGCTAGTGCAGGAACCCTGCAGTTTTGATGCGAAGCTGTGTATAAGACATCCCACCACGAGAGCTTCCTTGGTGGTTGATCCCTACAAATAAGAGCTACTCTACCTCCTTCTACTACAAAAATATTAAGTCTGTGAATTTACGTATACAGCGGTTTCAAATGGCGTTTAAAGAAACTTAAACAAAATTCTCTATTCAAAAATTTCTGGGATTTTCGACGGTTTTGTGGCAATCTTGTGGCTCCCAGCCCAAAATATTGATTTATTCGAAATTCGAATTCATTCTGCTGACCCTGCGAATGACTGAATTTTTCTCAACTTCTATAGTACGTCATATGTAAATTATTAAAATTAGGCGATGATTGGTATTTTAACAGAGGCATTTAACTAAGGCACTGCAAGACACTACTCTGTCTTCCTCGCCCCTAGTAATAGTGAATAGCTTCCATTTTGAGGCGGAGTGGAAAATAGAGTGAAATGGTTTATATGTTGATATTTCCTCTGTAGAATACTTAATGCAACATTTTTCACTTTTTCTTTTCATTTTCAATTAGCCTACTATATACCTCTTGCTCGGAAATCTATCCAAGCGATTATCCTCAAAATGACAAATGCAGACATTTAAGAATATGACCACTATGAGAGGGTTCTGAATGCAATCATACCATTTTTCCAATTAGTTTATGCGTGGCCTTACGAGTATTTGCTTTCATTTTCCCTTCGGCAACGTATCAGTCACAATCGGGAAGTGCTGAGAAAGAGATGATCATGTTTTGCCTTGTAAGGTTCTTAACGAAACCGATCGCGCCACTAGTGTTCGTCTGTTGTATTGCTTTAAATTTTCATTAGGTATAACAAAGTTGATCGGAAAAGGGGCTGATTTTTGATGGAAAAGTTATTGGTGCAAAATTGCAATTTATTTTCTTGGCTTAATAAGCTTCAGTTTTATTTGTTGTTTTTGCCTCCTCAACCGAAAGAAACAAATTTTTTTTTGTGCCAGTTTTCAATATTTTTCCTTTTCATTTTCTACATTTTCATTCTTTTGTCTCTTTTCTTACAAAAGTATGAGAATCGTTGTGTGTTTATGATGCAGACACTTTGAAGTGTCTATTGTCGATTTAATTCGTGTTTTCTACAAAAATTAAAAAGCGGATGTTGTCACTTTTCACTAATTAACACACAAACTTGTAAAACAATTGAATCTGCTTACAGTTTGTTGTTTAGACAACAACTAAATTAAAACTTGAGATTATTTAATTGAATAATTTAAAACACTGGCATATATAACGAATATTGAAAGCCCTAAGCAGTCTTCATAACATGACCCACTTTCCGTTGAGTGAGTGAACAAAATATACACATGTATGTTTACTTATTAAGCAAATTTTAAAGTGAAGAGGGGCTGTAAGAAGAACACCATGTAATAACACTTTGCAAAAATTAATAAAAAACAAAAGTGAGTTATTGAACATTCGGCCGGAATATAGGATGACCTATTATGTTCGAAAGTCGATTAGCGAGAGCGTCGAAAACATATAATGAAAAATATTTCCAAAAGCTTGTTCTATTATGCTCCTGTTCCTAAATACAAATTGAGAATTACAAAACTGCAATTACTCGTAAGTTCATGTGGCTCTTGTGCAATATGATACTGACTCCTCCTACTTTTCTTGGGTACCATCTGACGCAAAAAATTCAAAAGAAAAAACGAATACAATACAATATACGTTACAATTCGCAACATTTAATTTGTTTGATGGGGATGACAACGTCTCCCGGTATGTTGGAAAGTTTATTTTGGAGACGAATTCTTTCTCTAATATTTATGTACATACTCGTATGTAATTTTAATTTCGTTGGATTTTCAACAAAGAATATTGGTAAATTTAATGGCTTGCATGCACATACATACATGCATATGGATTTATTTTCAAACATACACGAAATATGTATGTATGTATGTATGTATGTATGTCAATGAATACTTTTTTAGACTTTTCGCAGAATCATCAAAGCTGTATCACTTTTATGTGCGATTCTAAACGCACAGTACGCAACTTGCAATTGCAACAAGCTTGATTTTGTTTCTGTGTGTGTGTGTGTGTTTGTGTGGCCGCGTGTGTGCTGTTGCAAATTCTTTCCTTTGAGCTGAAATAGAGCAACAGCAACAAAAAAAATAAAGTTTTATAAGACACGTACGCTCAACTATAAGATACAGTTTCAATGCGAAAGTTGTTTATGGTTGTTTAATTTTATCGTTGTTGTTGCTGTTGTTCTTGTTGTTGATTTTTTATCTACACTATTAAACTAAACATGTACTTTTACAAAATATTGCCAATGGTCTTTGTTGTTATTGTTGTACTCCTTTTTTTTTTTTGGTATATTGCATTTCAAATTCGTATGTACGAGGTCGGCAAGAGAAGTAATGAAAAAGGGGTACTAGATTGGATTTGTTATCAGTTTCAAGTCCTTCCAAATATTACGGGCCATTAAGAAAAACAAAAAACATTGTGTTTGCATTTGGGATGGGAGGCAACAATGCGATTCGGTATTTCAGCCGAGTCGGGTAATTCACGAGCTGCCGTCGTTTGTGTTAACAGTGTGCAGTCAGGTACTGTGTCTAATAAAAATGACATTAAATGCTGTTTTTTTTGCACTGGGAAGTTGTATCGCATTGAATGTTGTTTCGAGTACAACGTTGTAGTTGCAGTTGTAGGAAAAGCTGTACAGTGCGGTTGGAGTGGTAAAGGCGGCGGCGGCGGTATTAGCAACATTGCAACTGCTGACAAATACACATCCATACATTCTTTGATCCACTTGCACACTCCTTCAATGTGTGAGTTCGTTGGTGTGCGGTTGATGTAGTTTAGACGGTGTAGTTGGTTGGCTTGGTTGACTGGCTACTGACCTAAATAGTTTTGCATTGGCAAGCAGCAACAGCAGCAAAAAAAAAAAGAAAACTCAATAAACTAACGGTATTTGTATAAGTACGATTTTTTTTGCAAAAGAAAAAGAAAACACACGATTTAAAATAGCGATTTGTAAAAATCGAAAAACAACAAATACAATTCCAGTGAACTAAACATTGTGGAAAGAGAAAAGGAATTAAAGAACAAACATTTCAGAAACAACGACAGCGACTCTGTGCGATTCTTGCACATTTTTCAAATGCAGCAATTGTAAAAGTTGGCAATTTATTTTTTTTTTTTCAAATTAAAATTGTTGTTTGCGTAGTTAACCGCATTTTCATATCTGGTAGATACATTTTTGAGGTCTGCAAAGAACTTAATCAAGCTTTAAGTTTGTACTACGCACATTGCATTAATTACACACAAGCTCAGTTCAAAACAAAAAGTCAAGTGTTTGAAAGCTTATGGATTTAAAATTTAATTTTAAAAAGTAAACTTTGCGCTGAAAGTTGTGCTGAGGAGAAGAAATCATTTCGTCACTTGTATTATAATTTCTCAAAAATACGAGTACGCAGCGGGGAAGAAGACGAATTGTTGAAAATCCAATTAATTGGGATTAAGTTTTTTTTTTTAAATTTTGGTTACTTTGGTCACTAAAGAATATTGCTTACTTGTGGCGAGGTACGAAAATAGGATAAATTGACTCTCAAATGATGACGTTTCGGTAAGTGAAAAGTTTTGGGCAGAAAATTGTAAAAAGAAAAAGGATACCTTCCTCACTAGGAGCGTTTTACTAGAAAGCTTTGCACCGATAGCTGATGTGCAAGTAATTTAAAAGTAAGATATATGAAGGTGTGGTTTGTTGATGTTCCATTTTCAATTGATACGTGGGTGTGTGGGTGGGAGTAGAAAAGATGAATAATTTAAATTTGGTTCGTTTGCCACTTCATCAGAAGTATTTTCAGTCATTCTCCAGTATTATTTTTCAGCCTTTTCGTTTTCTAATTTTCAATCTCGGCCACAGGCTCCTTCTCTTGTTCGGTTGCGCCTTGTTAATTCAAGCGTCTTTAATGGATTTTAATGAGATTTCCAGCCTTTTCCTTGCAACCAACCATAAACATAATAAGTTGAAAACATCGCGCTGACAGAACAAAAGGATTTTTTACACAATTTGCAGTACCCATTTACGTTATGGAATTGAAAAAACTTGTATAATTACTTTGATTTAACACAAGTCATGTACTTAGAAGTTGTATCCAAGCTGGGAGGTAATTTCAGGAATTACCAAAAAAAAAAAAATCTAAAAATTAAAAATTCACAACGACTTTAGATTGTTGCTGGTTATTTGTAATGAAATTATTGAAGAACATCTTCTTTCACAATGTAAAAGTTGACTGAAGCAAAGCATTTCTATGCAAAAAATTCCGAATTTTTGACTCAGGGTATGGTTTGCTTTCCCACAATACATGGTTAATTATTCATCTTTTCGAGGCGTGCTTTATTGAGTAAATTTTTTGTTGCTTTTAAGCCTGCTGCCGACATCTATTCGGTTGCCAGCTCAATCAGCCATTGATAAAAGTAAATGGATTTTTTTTTTATTATTAATTGAGTTTGATTGCACAAAGATTTAATGAAAGAATTACCAAACACTTTGTGTTGTGTCATTTATTGATAAAAGCAACATACCCGTACAAATTCGTGTCTTTAACCGCTCTTTAACCACTAGCAAATTTACTTAATTGTCAGCCAATCAGTGATGGCGCGAGTGATACGTACCTTCAATGAAACAAGAGGAAAAAAATCAATGAATAAATTTTCAATTAATTTGTATTAATATGTTTGCTACATATTCTTAATAAATATTAATATATTTCCAATTAATCTATGAAAATGCTTCCGAAATGTAATTATGCCCGATGGAAATCAAATAAATGAGACTTGTAGTAACTGAACGGTGTACAGAGTGAATGTAATAAATTTTTTTTCTCAATTTTATTTATAATAAAACTTAATACAGTTATCGAAATTTATTTAAGTAAATAAATAAATAAATAATAATATTATGTAAATTGTGTGAGATCGAGTGTTTTATGTGTATGTGTGCACATGTACGGATCCTTCGGGGCAGACCTTTCATTTTTATCAATTGTGTTTATTTTTGTGGCCTTTCAAACGGATAATTCAAAAGAAAAATGTCATACGAAGTTGCGAACCAAAAACGATTTATTCATGAACGTTTCACGTATCGTCCTGCTTTGGCCAATGCATTAGGACTCCCAATCAAAATGGGAATGGATCAAAAATACATAATGGCTTCCGGTGTGTATTCTGTAAAAATAGCTTTATTATAAAAAAGCTATAAAATTTTGTGTGAGTCTATTTAAAAGCTTGGTGAAACACTTGAATTCTTAGGTGCTTGGCCATCCAGAAACTACCTTGTCGACTTTGCGTTTCCCACAATGTAATTATGAGAATTGAGAAGAAAATAATTAGAATACAAAAAAATAAAATTCCCAAACGAATATGAAACATTTTTTCACTTTTTTATTTATGCACGATGTGGTGCATAATTGTTTTCAAACAAACGGATACTTAAAAAAAATATTTTATGACAGCCTCAACTAGTTCATCCCAAGGTCAAAAGTCACCTGTGCTCTTAACGTTGCAACTTTTTGGGATAGTTAAAACTGCAGCCAGCAGCGGCAATAAACGAGAACAATACTAAAAGTTGGACGCCAATTTTAAAAAAATTTGCTCCTTCCAGTTGTAACGGCAATCCATTCCACACACTGCCCTGCCCATTGACTTATTCATTATGCATTTTAAAAACTCCCGACAGCGGTTTGCTTCAGGCTACCCGTCACTAATTAATTCTTATTCATAAAGAAACATAAAGAAATAAAACTTGCTATTTAAATATACGAGGCAGCAATTAAACTAATTTTTTTGTTTTTGCATTCAGCTTTTGCTTGTAATATTTACGAGTATTTGCCCAATAACCCAAAAGCTAATTGTTTAATTATTCTTATTTAAATATTTAATTTAATTATACATGCAGGAGATGTTCATACGTCCATAAAAGAAACAATAACTTATAAAGTATGAAATAATTAAATTAAAAGAAAAAAAGAAAGTTAAACAGCTCTCCGCACTTAATAAAGCACTTGAAAAGCGTTTAACTTGCTATTGAATAAATACAACAAAAGAAACATTAACAAGCGATAAACCAGAGTAAAATTGAAACTTAATGACTTTTTAAATGTTATTTACACTCATCTATTGAGCGAAGTCCACATATACTCGCATTAATTGCAAAAACAAAAACAAAAAAAAAAGGAAAAACGCAGGCAGGAGTGCAAAAGGTGATGTAACAAGTGGGCTACAGTCGGTATGCAGATGGCACTGCAGGACTTAATTGCAGCAAATTCCTGCAATATATTAATTCAACTTTTAGTTCATTGATGAGCTGCTCAAATGAGAATTTCGATTTTTTTTTTTCTTAATGGCACCGTAAGTTTTTATTCCCTACGAAACACAAAAAATATATAAATAAATATTTTAAAATAAAAAGATTTTGACTGATGGAGTCTTTGTGTACACATTAAGTGCTTTCTGCGAAAAGGGCCCAAGTATATTTTATTTCTGTTTCGCGCATCTTGCAAAGGATGAAGAGCAAGAAAGAAATTGTGTAGTAGAAATTCCCCATGAGCGAAGTAGAGATATATACTTGCACAGAAAATAGTTCTATTTGTAACTTCATTAAAGGCGGGCATTTAAAACGGTATAACGAATTCAATTTGATTTAAAATAAAATTGTTTTTTATGCAGCAAAAGATTCAGAAGTATACCGACCGAGTTGTAGTCCCCACTCTCCAGTAGTAAGTAAGTCACAGTTCTTTTTGCTCTTTGCCGTGAATACCTCTTTCCAAATTTTTTATAAAATTAAAAAAAATGTTAATATATAATTTCACTTTGATATGCACTTCATTGTGTCGCATCATCAGGAGAAATATTAATTAATTAATTTGGAATTAGTGATATTATACGGTATTGATTAAATTTGTGCCGGCATTCGATGTTATACAAATGATACAAATAAATTTTATTAAATAAAGTTAAATAGTTGTTTATTATTAATATTAATTTAAATTAAATTTATTAACTTGAAATTATTAAATGTATGGAAACTAATTAATTATTAATTTGATTGAATTTTATAAATTTTAAATAAAATCAGGATTAGTTTCCCTTTTCACAACTACACACCTTCAAACTGCGGGTGTTCTTGCATTTGCTTCAAACACATTCCCATTTTGAAAGATTTTCATTCAGTTTCCTCTAATAAATAGCCAAATAAAGTATTTATTATTTGTTTGGCAAATTGATTTATTGATATTGTTTATATTGGGCGGAGGTAAAACTCTTACTATTAAACAGTCGCAGCTGGTTTGTTATTTATTTACATTTTTAGTTGAATACATTTTGTGGTTCGGATTAAATTAATTTATGTTATAACGAGCCGAAAATTCCATAAAACCGAATACAAAAGATTTAAATAAATAATGCCACTAAAACTCAATGACATCCTCATAATCGTCATCAACAGCACAACGATTTAGATTTCAAATGTATCGACTTTTTGTGTTAAATAAAATAAACTCTTGCATAAGTTTCACGATAATAAGGAATTCAAGACAGAAAATGAGAAATTCCCACGCAAATTAGCCGAAGCAACAATTTCGTGCTGAAAGAACAAAAACAGATTAAACACAAAAAAAGAAAATGATTAAAATAATTAATTGAATGCAGTAACTTGTTCAGTGAATAACGGCAAAGTGGTATTTGGATAGCAGTTGGAAGAATTCCCACAGCATTTTAAAAGGCAGTGTCCTGCAGTGAATCAAAAGTGTAACACCTCATTAGGTGTTACACCTTCGTTGCGTTACTTAAAAACCAGCAATTCGCAAAACTGGTTTGTTGTTTTCCAAAAGGTCTTTTCAAAAAGGTTTTGTATCGAATCAGTTAAATATAGATTCAACTATCAATCGGTTTATATCTGATGCCCTACTACCTCTGTGTCTCTACTACAATTTATTCGAACGGGTATTTTAGAAAAGAAATGAAACTCATGAGAACTGCCAGAAGCAACACACACTCTTTTCAGGTCCTGCTGCTGATTAATTTCTATCACGTCTTGTAGTTCCATCTTTTTAATTCAAATCATCTTCAAAATCTCTGTCAAATATTTTGTGCTCCTTGTGCTCTGGATTAGTGTTAGTGTAATAATGTTTTATTAAAAACTGGATGTGTAAACTGTGATATCTAATCCATCAGTTGACCACCGAGAGGGGTGGAAATTTTCTATTGAGTTTGTAAATTTAAAGCACATCGTGAAGGAATTTCTCGACAAAGAGTTTGCGGACACTTTGCTCTTTAGAGCTAATTAGATAGAATTTCGAACAGTGAGCCAATTCAATGCACATTTTACTTCGTGGCTTCTACTTGAGTTGCCAAATTAGAAATTGTCTGAGTAATAAATTCATTATCATTATTATTTTGCTCTTCCAGCTTAACGCGTAATTTGTTAGTTGGAATTTTAATAAAACTTGGAAAAAGTCTACGACGAGTATTTGATTTGTATGAAGGCAACTTAAAAGAATAAGCGAAAAAGTTTTCTTACGGACAAAATCATGGAATAATTTAAATAATAAATAAGAATAACAGAGTACGAAGAAATATTGCTAAATTGCTTAACTAATCAGCTTTACTCAATTACTTCGATTATAAATTCAATTAAGCTGAATGAATATTTATATGCTCATTGGAAAGGAAATGCAAACACGAGTATGAAAGTTGTTTAATAATGCAAATCAAAACAATACTAAAGTTGTAATTAAATAAATATTTAATAAATAATTATTGAAGCATTCGAAGAGTCTACAATTAGTTTGAAATGTAAAATGATTACGAATTGAAGTGGCTTCAAGTGTCTGTTTAGCAGAGCAATACTAAAAAGCCCGCTCAGGCCTGCATTATTCATGTTCTTTACTAAAAGCTGCGACTTTAACAATTACATAACAAATATGTAAGAACAAAAACTAAATGCTACAGTTATTCAATTTAATTAAAAGGGCACATAATTTTGTAAAGTTTAATTAAAGAAAGAAGCAGACAAAATTAAAAAGTGTTTGGGGAGCTCACTACAGGTAGCACTTCCACAACCCGTTAAATAAGCTGTTGAAAATGGAAGCGTTCTGCAGAACATCGTTATATAAAAGCAAAAGGGTCGTTATGTGATGTAAAGTGGGAGAAGTGCTGTTTTAATAGTTATTAAGGACATATACATATCTATCTGTGATCCTGTTGCACGATTTATTGGAGTAAAACATAAATGCAGTTTGGTAAATATGCTTCATTATAATTTGCAAGCTCAATAAGATAGCGGCGTCTTAAATGGCCAAGAAGCGTTCACGTTATACGTTGCCTCCACTTTCCACAAGTGGCGACTCGTAACACAAACATTTCTTGTAGTCATGTCAGTACTTTCCTTATCACAATACCTGTAGCCCTTCTCTGTAAAAACTGTAGAATTTAGCTGCTTCAGCTTCCTTCTACTTGTGCAAGCGCGGAACATTCTGTTCTTGGAGTGCTACCCGTATAATAAGATAAAATATTCATACAAAAAATGTTTGCTGACCTATTCAAGCCTTTCAAGTCGTAGCTACTGATGAGTCATTCATTTCTAATTTGCATGTACGGCTTTCCGACGCTGCAGAGGAAGATTGTGAAATACATATTTATAATTTCAATGAATTTTTTTAAGCTTTTATTTAGACGGTGTATGACATATTTGTACTTACTTTGTGGGAGTGTTTCGCTTTTTATTTTTACTTCGCCACGTAGCTACTTGTACTTGTTGTTATTGCTGTTAATATTAACACTGTTCTACAGATGCCTGCTTTGTTAAAGTAATTTTAATGTCACCATAAAATGCAGTACCTTGTGCAATTGATGAACAATATTTCTTCAAATTGATTCTAATTTCTGAGATAAGCGACAACGCTGAAAACATACAGTCGGATGACAATCACAAATAATTCCGCCATTATATTTCATCCATTTTTTATGTCAGAAGTATTACCAGCATTTATGTGTTTCTTTTTGTTGGCAATGCTTTTTAATGAATAGATTATAAGTATTTATTTATTTTTGCATTTCAATATGTGTAACATAATTAAAAAAAATCGAAAAGTTTTCACTTTAAGTTTTCCTACAAAGCTTTCCTCCATAAAATTTCATACATTTTTATGTATGAAGTATTACCAGCATTTATTGTTGTCTTTTTGTTGGCAATGCTGTTTAATGAACAGATTATAAGTATTTATTTTTTTTTTGCAATTAAATATGTGTAATATAGTTTTTGTAAAAATGCCAAAAGTTACACTTCAAGTTTTCCTACAAGAATTATTACATTCAAAATTCTTCACAAAATTTCCTACATTTTTTATGTGGAAGTATTACCAGCATTTATTGTTTTCTTTTTGTTGGCAATGCTGTTAAAGAATAAATTATTTATGTTTATAATTTGTGTTTATTTCTTTTTGCAAGTGTACGCGGGCTGTCAAAAATTGTGAAAATTTAATACGTGCATTTAATGTACGCGGGTTTCAAAACTCTATTTTCATTATAAGTAGCAATTGCATTTATCGAAAAAATGGAAAAATGTGTATATTCATGGAGGAAGCGGCAAAGGTATTTTTTTTTTGGGAGTGGCATTTGTGGCTCGGGGAGACCAATGTGTGTGTGTTTTTATTGTTCCATACGAAGGAGAAAAATGCTAGATGAAGTTCTTGCTACTGTAAGCCGATAAGTGTATTCAAATGGTAGTGAATGCGATATGCAGCCTCATGCAGTGGCGCCAGGACTAAAATGCCATTGGCGGTAGTCTGGAATGCATATGTGTTATGGTTGGTGAGGCTTAGTGGGTTTCTTCACCAATTATTTCGAATAGCGGCTTCTTCTGAACTTCCGACGAATTGAATTTGCAACTGTGGAGCAGGTGCTTCCAAATCGGCTGAAGGGAACGTCTTATTCTGCAAAGTCTCTACATATTTGTTAAACTTAGAGAAGAAAGCCTTTAAGTCCAATAATGAAAATGGATCATAAAGCTTATCGATTAAGATAAAATTAGAAAACCAAATTATTTTGTATTTCATTACATCTAGAGAATCTAAGGTAAGAGTTAGCTCTGAAATATGACTATTGCACCGGTATTTAAATATTTATTTAGTTGTATTTGCAGTATTGAATAACATAAATTTATCTGAAAGTAATAGCTGGAAAACAAAACCGATTGCGGTCATCAAAAAAGTCCCTGGTATGTTAAATTTGTATCGCAATTTTTGACGTCACTTGGAAAGTATTTCAATGTTACATTCAAATTGCAAAGTAATGAACTCTGAAAATAAATTACCCCTGGTACTACTGTCTTTTCTTATATTTAAGATATTAAGAATTATTTGTAAGAACAGAATAATCTTTCTAATTGGAAACTGTTGGAGATCAAAGCTTGCCCTTGTCAGCCGTATAAAACAAGGCGCAATAGTTTTAGACACACTTGTAACTTTGAAAACTTAGTTCAAACTATTAAAAGGTATGACTAATATTTTTCTTTTGTTCAGACCTTAATGGAATGAATTAAAAAATCAAATTATAAAAATGCATAATTTTTTCATCAAGTACTTGAAATTTTAACTCCAGAGCCAATATATAGAATCAATAAATAAATAGAAGAAAGAAAGTTTCTGTTAGTTAAAAAGATTTCAGATTTCTGCATTTTTAGTAAGCAGAACTGGACCTGCGGTATAAACCAAACGTAAGGTTACGGTGTTATGCTATCGATATTAAGAATCTCTTTAAATGAGTACTAAATAAATGAATTGAGCTTAGATTTCTATTTATAAATATAAATTGATGTGCATCTCAATATGAAATAATTGAAAATAAAATGTAGATATGAAATATGGGAAAACGTTTGTTGTGTTATTGTTAACTTCAGCGGTTACTAGCGAAATGAAAGGCAGTGATTCAGCTCTTGGTCAAACCCATCAAGTTCCACTTAAATTTTACTACCAATATTTCCTTTCAGTGACGACTTCTTTTGCAGGATGTGTGTTTGAATATCACTTTACTTATTATATATTGCAAGAAAATAAAATTTTCTTTACTGTACTTTTACATTGTCAAATCCTTTTCAGTAATTTTTTAAAATTTGTGCTCAGTGTGCACAAGCACAAACGCAAGTAATGCAAGACTCTCTTTGAATAAAAAAACTATTCAAATTTACATAATACCGTGACGGAGAATATGCGAATAACAGAACAGATTAAATGAAGTGGGCTATTTGGAAGTCTATTACTTGAAAGGCAGAAGCATATTAGCTATAAACGACAAACAAGAATAACAAGAAGGGGGGAAAAACATTTCAGTGTGTAAACGTATGTATGCGACCTCCACAAAAATGTTTGGAATCTCGAAATAACTTTAAATCGACTTCTGCTTTCAGTTTTTAGAAATTCCAGGGACCATCAAGCTTTTACTATAAACTCTACTTTAAAGCTTTAAAGACAAGTGAAATACGAGTTGAGGAAAAAATTGCAAAATATTTTTCAACAGATTGTGTCATGAGATTCGAATTTTTATTTTCTTTCTGTATATTCGTATCTATGATTATCGAATGTCATCTAAAGGCTTGTCTCTAATTTATTTTATATTAAGTTTGTTATTTGTATCGTTTCTGTCTTTATTTTACATAAATTTATTACACTTGTCTGCCACATTGTCTAAAAGGAGAAGTCTTGCTCGTACACTCACACATTAGCTGCGCAACTTTAGGAAATCAATTATCCGCAAATAATTTTTAATGCTCGAATGGAAAGTTTCCGTTGAAGGTTATCAGTTGAAAAGTATACTCGTATACGAGTACAACACTACTGCGACTTTGCAGTTTCAGTTATTAACGTTTCTTAAGCAGATTATAAAGTACTTAATGCTTTGTAAAATGCAATTACATTTATTATAGTTTATGAATCTGGTGTAATGCGGCAAGTCAAGATAGTGTAAATATTTAATTGTGCACCTGCATGCTTCAAATACTAAAAGAAATCATTCGTCATCATCAGCTTGTTTGCACTCGTAGTGTTTACAAGCCTCTTTGTAATGCATAAATTCTGAAAGGCGGTTAATGAAGATCTGAACATTGAACAGAATTTCTTACAAATGAAGTAACTTTTTAAAAAAAAATCTAAATCATATATAATCCTGTAGCCGAGAATAGTAGAGCGAGAAAAGCGAGAAAGCTATAAATTTGTCGCAAAGCAGACCTACTCTCCATTAATTCTAATAAGGAATAAAATTTCGGGATGTGTTCAACTGTTTAATACATTCAGTGCCTCAGAGAGCAGCCCCTTCAAAGTTCGCTCCGGTATTTATTACGAAAAACTGAATATATGTTAACGATTTCTCGTATTTAAATTGAAAGTAGACCAGACTCCGTTCAATATAAAGCAACAAAGTTGCCAAAGGAGTTACTCTTCTGCTGAAATGAAACTGCCAATTCTGGAAAGCATTTTTAATAAGCGAAAAATATTACTCAAAGTTTTAAATTCATAGCAATTTTAGTAGAATTGTATTGTTGCGAGAGGATGCTGCCAATTATTTAAATTGTTTACTTGTGGTCCCTCATTCGCATGTAGATTCCTATTACAGTCATACTATTCATTTCTCTTTAATGGTTTTTTTTTATTTGCAAACGTCCCAGCATGTCAATAGATGCTCGAAAAATTTTGAAAAATCCAAATAACACAAAAATGAAGGCGTAGGAAAATATGAATTTTTTTATTTCCTATTAAAAATGCCACTTGACAATGACTTCCCTGAACTTTCAATTTTCTAATTGCGCTAACACAATTACTTCCAAGAAATAAACATTTTATTAGAACCCTTCCATTATCTTAAGGCTTTATGAAATGCCTTAATTAAAAACAAAGGTTACAGGTTCCTCTTATAATAACAAACAACTTAACCTCATGCACATCAGCTGAAAGGTACACAGGGCCTGTAGGGCACCCACACCGCTCACAAAGGAAGTGGCGAAATGTTTCATGTAGTCATACTTTCAGAGCCTGCCATGAGCATGAAATGGAAACCAGCCAGAATGCAAAACAGAAAAAGTTTCCTTCTATTCTAAGAAAGAAAAAATATCCAACAAGAAGTATTCGACATCACTAGCCGCCTTGGATTCTTTGAAACCATCTGAGAAGCAATTGCATGTGTGTGTTTGAGGGTTTATACGTGCATACACGAGTGTACGTGGGTAAGTGTGTATAAATTGTTGATTTTTGCTGAATTTAGTATGGCTGGGCTACAAAGATGCTTGTTTTTAGTTGGCCGCAAAGTCCTTGACAAAGCAATACAGACTCTCGCACGCAAATTTCTACATATACGAGTACAGTGGAACCTTTAACATGGTGTGGGGTCAGCCATTTAAATAGTATCGTTCTTAAAGACTGTTGTAAGCTTGGATTGATTTTAGAAATATTTTCGTTTCAAAAGAGGCTCAGAATTTAGAATAACACCGCTGTTTACGTAATTGCTGCTTTGAGGTATTGACGTTGCTGACCATTTCCCAATGTTGTTCGTTGAATCTTCTCCTAAAATTCTCTTCTTAAAATCAATCTTATTGCCTGCCAGAAAAATCGTACCAGAAAAACAACATTTAATTTAAAATTCAGTTTTATATAGAATCTTTTCTCACTTCTACCCACTGTCTCTAAATTCGGTGACTATGATATTTAATACCATGACACCATCAAAGGAAATCCCCTCTTGTAAGAAACTTTTTCAAATAAATAATAAAATAATAAAACACAAAATCACAACAACAACAACAGCTGCAGCAGCCGCAGCAGTACCAAAAACAACAACAACACGAAATATTCATACCAGACTTTCAATCTTCAAACAAAACGAAATTGTGCCACGTTTTTAAACTCTATAGGTACAAGCAAGAAAAACAGCTTTTTTCATTTGTATTACAACAGGGGAGGGGTAGGGAAAATATGAAGCACGAGTACAGAATGAATGCGATTGGCGTTACAATATTTCCGTTTTCGTGGCCGGCTCTATAAAACCAAATTTTTAAATTTGACATTTTTATGTGAAAATTGCTTCGATATGAAACCGAAAATTCTGTTACAAGTTTTTTTATTTTTTTTTTCTTATTTATTTATCCTCCAGTAACTTTGCGGCTTGGCCTTTTATATACAGTCGAATTCTTTAGTTTTTTATTTTGTGCTAAAAAAATGAAAGATGTTTCTTGTCTTTTGCACTTGTTGCTTTCAAAACAGGTATTCAATTTAATCTTTAAATTTATTTATTTAGCAAAGAAAAGATTTGTATACTCCAAAAGGGATTGCGAGGCCAACAAATTTTCGTAAAGTACACCTTACGAACATGAGCTCCAGGAAAGGATGCCTTTTAAACGTTGTAAGTGTGTAGTTTTACACACATCTGAACGTATTCTTCCTTGAACGGATTTCCCAACAGAAATGGGTTTATCTAAGCACCCGTTTGCCAAAAAGTACCCAAAATGTACTTTTTGCAAGTACTTCGGTAAGAAGTACTTTTTCTTTTATTACATGTGGGCGAATGCATTTATATTAAGTACAACCCAAAATAGAAGGTCTACTAAACTGAAATAAAAAGATATCTCTTGCACAGAGCAATAATTTACCAAAGACGCCATTTATTGAAATAGTCTTTTATGGAAAAAACTTTAGCGAAAGTGACTTTCATTAAGCAGATTTAACAGAAAACCTTTCGACGACAGCAAGCAAAAGTTCAAGGCAATGACTGCTGGTACCATCATATGACAATAAAAAAAATAAAAAATTATATGAAATTGAATTGAATTCAGGTGAACTTTAGTGTGCTGCAGCCAACAAAAAAGCCAAATAAATTCACAAACAGACCAATAAAAATAGCGCCGTCGGTACATTCACTTTGTTTATATATATTTTTTTTGACAACCTTTTAAATAAGTTTTAATTGAATTTGAAGTTGATTTTAATTTTTTCCTCCAGCTTGTGCTTGAAACTCGTTGCTGCAAATCTTTTCGCTTGTAACAGATAATAAATCAAATTTAGCTCGTGTGCTATATCAAATTCAATGCAATTCAGTCGCCGGAAATTGCAAAAAGCGAAAAATCATACAACACATGGTTCACCCGTCAATGTCCCTTCTACCCGTCAATGTCCCTTCTAAATTGTACAGTTCAACTGGGACAACCCTACTTGCACTTTCAGCTTTTGGAAAGCTTAACAAGAAAAGAAACCCTCTTAAGGAGTGCGAGGATCAAGAAGAGAATTTTTCATAATTTGAGAAAGCGTACCTCAATATGGACAATATTGGAGTACGCTGGAGGGGCGTACTTTCGTAATACAGCCTGGTTTTGCGAAACCAGAATTAACGAATTCCCCTTTATTTTAATTAATTTTTAAATATGAAGGCATTTGTATTGGCTTGTTTTTCATCTGTATAAAGTGTTCGGAGACACGTTCGCTGCCCATTGCCACGTTACGTTATTTAAATTGTTACGTTCTTTTTTACAATGCACTCATTCGTTTTAAGTGAATATTCCAATCATTGACACTTGACAACATGTTTTCATTACGAGCGGGAGAAGCGAATTGTATTGTATTTATTTATAAAATTTAATTTTTTCGTTTAATTTTATTATCGTTATTTTCGTAGGCATGAATGAATCATTTGCTGTTGGTTGCTGCTACTTTGTATGCAGAATTACGACAATATAAAAACAAAAAATAAATATTTTATGTTTTTGTGGCAGCATTTATCTGTTCATTAGACTACATATTTTAATTGCCCCCTTTAATGGTATTATTTACAAATCCAAGACACGCCCACATTAACACATTTGCCACAAATTATATTGAATGTTGTCCTTTAATAGAGAGAAAACTATTGTTTCGTTTTGGTGTTCTTCTTTAGTTTTGATGGAGGGACTTGAAATGAGCTTTTTGTCAATTGGAGCAAAAAGAAATATTCTATTTTACAAAAAACCAAAATAAAACTTTGGAAAGAACAAGTAAAAACTTCTCAAAAAAACAGAATTTTAACACATAAATATATTTTTAAATAACTTTATTTTGCAATAATTTTTTGTCCATTTAATTTGTTTGCCTTCAATTTATAATGTTTTTAAAAATTAAAAACTTTTTGAAAATTAAATAACATAACAATACCTATAACGGAATTAAATATTTGTATTTGTTTAAATTGTCGTAGTAATTCCCATTTAGTTCTTTAGAGTTTCCATATTGGGAGAAGCTAAAACAACAATGCAAAATCTGGTTCAGTCTATTAGAAACAACTCTTTTGTTTTCGGGTTAAAAGTAATACCAGCTGAATACAGCATTATTATTACTTGTTTGGTTTTGTAGTTGTTTGTATTTAACAATCAATTATAATTGTATACCAACCATAAAGAGTAAAGGGAATAAAAAGCAAAAATGAAAAAGGAACAACCATACAGTGCAATAACGTCTGAATACAAAGCTTTCTTGAAGCTTTAATGAGTCATTTGAGAAGAATTGGCCATGTGAACAAGAACAGCAAAAAGCGGATTTTTGCCAAGTTAATAAAAGCAAATATAAAAGCAACACGAAAATCTGCCACCAACAAACAGCAACCAACAACTTTGACATTCCAATGCTAAACAGGTTTCCCACAAAGAATTTGAAATTATTGTTTTACAATAATTTTTTTAATGAATTTTTTTCCTTTCATTTTTATTGCTCGAGTGAAGGACAACTACCGGCATGCTCCTTCCTTGCCGACTTGGCGACATGCAATCAAGGAAACGGAATTATTACATTTGACTAAAACGTTTTAATTTGCTTTATAAATTCAATTCAATTCAATTCAATTCAATTTAACAAAAGTTTTAAGCTTAAGGATTCGTTTTATGAAATTTTTTATTGGTATTGATGCAGATTGTAACAGTATGTTAACATACATATTGCCACCTTAATATACAAAGGGCCTAAGTCATCTTTTGCATACTTTTCTTTTCTTCTCCTTTAAAATGCCACAAATTTAAGTTGTTCAATTTTTACATTAAGGTAACAATATATTCGTATATTCGTATTTTTTGTAGTTTTTCTCCTGCAAACATTCTCATCCATAGCGAAGTGATTTCGTGAGGATGTCAAGACAGATTTGGAGAAAAATAGAAAATTGAATCCGTTTCTATATTTTTTGCTTTTGGCTTATTTTCAAACGTGTGGGAAGTAAAATTGTGGTCTTTTCCAATCATCAGCAAAGTTTCAGAAGTATTTCAACCACAAAATGTCAATCGTGTCATTTCGATTTTGGAATTCCAAAAATTTTATGCTCACTGCTTCCTTTCAAATCCAGTTAATAATTTTATTTTTGCAGTACAAGAATAAAAAGAAATTGCCAATAAAAACAAAGAAACACCAACGGAAAATGCAAACATGTGAAGAGAAACTTTTTTGAAGCAATCGAAATCTTTCCATAGTTATCTATTTAGTTCAGTTAAATGAAACCTTTACCTCCCCGAATATGACTTTCCACATCCTTCAAAGAGCTGCAAATGGAAAAGTTTTCTTTGTTCTGGAGTTTTAGTTCTTTTCGACATAAAACTTCGCTAACTTCCACTCATATTTGCTCTTCACGACATTTACATTGACTGTGCTTGATGTGAAGAGATTCATTTTGTGTAAAATATCCATGTCGACTCGAAAAAGGATTCAATATAGAAAAAATTTCAAGAAACTTTTTTTTAAAATTTTTCTTTTTGTAAAAGGCATGCCCTTTATGATATATGAATGTATGCAAATTTTATCGTGTCAACTATTTCCAACTCCTTTTTTTTTTTTTTTTTTTTTTGTAGGTTTTCTCCTGTAAGTTCAAACGATGCCGTTGTGTTGGAATTCTTCGTCTTTTGAACATTTTTACTCCATTGAAAATGGAGAGGAAAATGACATCAAGGAAAAACAAGCACAACAGACAAGTGCGAAGAATAAATGAGAAAAGTTTTGTTCTGACCATTTAAATTTTCTTTTTCGTAGTCGATGTATTCACCAGTATTGAAATATGCAAAATATACGATGTGTAGGAAGGATGCGGCGTTTGTGATTGTGTATCAATTTCTGATGGAAGTGTACAAAACAAGACAATTGGTAAAATTAAATAACAGAAGGCAATCCGACATTTAATACAGAAAACGTGTCAAATAAAGGTCATCCATTTGTCAGGCGATTTCAATAAGACATGATTTGTGTGTACGTCTGCAATACCGACTGTAAGACAGTTGAAGTGAATAATTTTAATTAACAGGCATATTTAAAGTCTTTTATAAAGTTATAATAATCAGTGTGTTTGGCAATTGAATATAATATTACTTCGATAGCATAAAGTGTTTATCTGACTGGTCGGTATAGAAACGCACGGATTAAATTTATTATCACTTTCGATTTTATTTGCCCTGTAAAGGGCGACAATTTTCCCTTCAAGATTTGTTTCTCACAACGTGTGTGAAGGTACTCTTCTGAATAATATCGCATGCGATATGCATTTATAGAATATCTAAATTGTATTTCTGAAATTTTTGGGAGCTTCTGTAAATGTTAATTAGGGCAAAACGTTCATACACAAGACGTGTGCACTGCTACCGAACCTCTCACCACATATTAGGCTTTTAAATTGCATTTATCGAATTTCTTAATTGCATTTGTAAAGTTCTTAAAAGATTTCTAATATTTAGTAAAAATAAGGAAAATTCAGCGGAAACTGAAATCGTGCTCTAATAGGGGCTACTGAACCAAAAAGAAGAGCCTTCACGGTAGACCAATCTATTGGCGTTTTCTTTTCTACAAAAAAAGGTAACACTACCCGCAGGGAGGGCAATTTTGTGTTTTTACTCGAAAATGTGTTGCCCTGTGAAAGTGGGGGGGTGTTCTTTTCTAAAAAATGTTGTCCTTTCGCAGTGCAAAAGGCATTGCACTTTTGCCCTGATCAAATCAACAGGGCAGAAATTGATTTGTAAAACACATGGTTTTTATTCTTGCACAGCGTTACCAGAAAATGTTCAAAAAAAGTCTTTTAAATTGAAAGAGTCAGAAAATTAGATTTTAATAATTATTTTTATATTTTGTATCATATAAAACAAACAAGAGACCACTATGCGGCTGCTTATTTGTATGAGATATTAAAAAAAAAATGTTGATTTCTAAAGCAGATGAATTAGCAATCTGGCAACTGATCATTTTTGTACACACATTTCATAAAATATACAGAAAATGTTTGTTTATCAGCTGTTAAAAAAAGGCAATGCACTTTCTTCTAATTTGTGTTCTGTTCTCGTTATATAGAAAATTGCACTTTCACAGGGCGGGCAATGCATTTTAAAAAGACACATTTTCACAAGGCAACATTTTTAATGTAGAAAAGAAAACGCCATATCTTTAGTCATTTATCCGCTTTTAAAGTTAGACTAAAAAATGAATTTAATTAAAAGGATAAATGTTTTCTCATTTTAAAAATATTTTTATTCGAATTGGAAGAAAATAAAGAAAATATATATTTTTGGAAGCTACACTTCGATACCTTTACAATGATGTATAAGATGTCGTACTTTGTTGTACTTACACCACTTTTATATCATTTGTGAGTTTATGCACGGCAACTCCCTGCTACGCACTTCTCATTCTATCAGGGGTATTTCCTATATACACAATGCAAATCCCTTGCATTTGCAGTATTGAGTGTGTATGTTGAGTGTGTATTGTGTTGGGAAGTGCTGCTGATTTATATAAATATTTTTCTTCATCTGTATGTAAGTATTCTCAACTGATTTGCATGAAACAAACTGTGATCCGCCGATAAAATGATAACATTTTTGGATTTGTGTGAAGGTAAATACGCCTTAAATACGTTTCTGAAATTACTTTTTCTAGAAATTACCTGAACCAGCCCTTCTCAGGGTATAAAAAATATCTATTAGACTGCATTTATGGAATATCTGAATAGTATTTGTGGAATTTTGTAGAAGTGGAAAATGTTCGAATACTCGTACATGACTTCGCGTTAAGGAAATGGGTAAATGTTGGCCATCATTTGAATGCCTACTAGCATGCACACACACATTAACACTGTCATATTTTCGTGTGCAAAAAGCCTTGTAAAAGTTGTATTGGTGAAACTTTATGCTATCTGAATTTTGGTTTAGGCAAAGCCGCACATACTCGTATATATTTTACATATTATATATTTTCACACATTGAGAGAACTAGGACGACAAGAATAGTTTTTTTTTTCTTTTTTGTGTAGAATGAAATGTTTATGCATTGCAAGTTTTAGGCAGAGCAACTATTAAAACCACTGTAGAAAGTTGCTTCGATGGTATCTATCATGTGGCTTGTGCAGCGTGGTTGCTTTCTGAAGTCAATTCTCCTCTAACATCAAGATTATTAATATTATTAACACTGCGTTTTGGTAGCGTTCAGGATGCTGCTGAAAAATTCTAGTAGTTCTTCTTAACAAGACATGCACTACGCAAGCAAATTTTTAATGTCATTACAGTTTCTTGAATATCTTGTCAAATTGCTAGTATTGCCGTACATCCCTTAACACTTCTCCTCAGTTCACTTTAATATTTAATTCTTCTTCATACAATTCAGCATAATATTATCCAAATATTCGGTGAAAATTATGTACGTTGGAAAAAGTTTTCTTTCACTTTTGTATAACAGCGCAAAATCTTCAAATTCCTGTTTGTCTACTTCTGAAGTACTTCTCCCCTTGGCTTAAGGTGGATTGCATTCGGTATAGCCGTCTATGCCACTACTCTACGTTTTATTTCACACGGTCGTATTATATCAGTAACCCAGCGTATTACAGTTTTATTTATTTACATCTTTAGCGAAACTTTTAAAAATTCGTTTAAAACTTTTCACTTAATCAATAATTTACTGTGAAAAAAATTTGAAAAATAAAAAGCACATGCCCCAATCCATCAATAGAATACATTTTCCAATCAATTTTCCAATCTAATGCTGTTCACATGTTAAACAAAAAAGTTTTGTATTAAAAAAAAACAATAACAAAATGAATGCAGGAAACTTGTTAATGTTTGCAAACGTCTTTCAATTGTAAGTTTTAATATTTGATTTTGCTGTTAAATGGCATACACTGTGTCGTGCAACAGTCATTACTTTTAGGCAGGGGTTGGGCAGACTTGCAGATATGTATAGAAGTGGGCCTCAATGCACCAGCAAGTTGCTTTGCTCTCAATACTATGCTCAGAGGATGGGACCTACTTAGGGATTGCCGAAATTATTACCTGCAGCAGAATTTTTTGAGTTTGCAAAATTATTTTTTCAGCTGTGAAATACTGCTACAGAAGAACGATTACGTCCTTATCATGGAAGTATTTTTATTTTATATGTGCCATGACTTCAGCCACGTCTAGTTGACGAACTTAATAATCAGTTCAATCAGTAGCCCCCCAAATTTTTGTACGACCATTTTTTAATTTTAATTCTTTGGAGCAGTAAATTCAAATTCAGCTTTCTTATGGACCTGCATCTGAGATAATAGCCCAAAAGACCGTACCTTCATCGCATGTATTAAATGGCTCCGATCCAACCAATCCCTAACTAATATTTCTAATCGTAATCACTATTCTGCTGCTTTACATCGACATTGGCTTTCAATTAGATTACTCCCTCTGGGCCAATTGTGGGATAACCAATAATATAGTATTTAATTCGATCAAGGACTTTCTTGTCAAGTGAAGAAAGTCATTCAACCTCTGGATAAAAAAAGTATGAAAAATTATGAAGATTTGTTGCTTTTATATCGCAGTTGTTTTAACAGCGTTATTTATGACTTTCATTCCCCCTCCCCAAAGGCACCTCTCTTAACACACAATATTGTTAATTAATCAATTTCGAATAAATTCAAAGAGAGTTTTCACATCGCTGTGGATTGGTATCGCAAAAGTTGTGGTTTATCTGAATTAAATTAGTCTCGATTAGAAAATGTTTAAAGTTTAAAATGTTTTGTTTTTATTGCTTAAGAAACCCAACACTGTGCAACATTCCTTGCTAGACTTGAAAGGACCGCTGAGCACACGACACTCATAGTCATTCGTATTAAAACTAAAAGCAAAACTTTGGCTTCACTTCAAATAAAAATTGTACGTACAAAGACTTCAAAGGATATGGAAACTTGCCAAAAGAGAAAATGGTTGTTCACGCTGGGCCAAGTACAGGTCCGCCACCAACTAGTACAATTAAAAAGAAAAATTAAGAAGTGTAAATCAATTTATAAAATTCGCCAATTCTCTAATAACTTTTACAACAAAGTCGTTTAAGTGCTTTTCTTAAATTTCTCAAATTTCTTAAATTTCCAACAGCCAAACAGCCAAATTTCTACTTTAATTTGTGGCGTTTGCAAAAATGATTCATTTAAAATGTTCGCTTATTATTTTTTATTATTTAAAAAAAAAAAATTTTTTTGTTTCATTTTCAGAAGTATAAAATTGTAAATGAAACCGCGTACCGAAAATGCAACAGAAAAAACTAAAATTAATAATTATGAAAATATTTTCGGTCATTTGCACACACCTCACAATTAAAGCGATCATCATCAGCATCAGTATAATTTTAAATAAATGCATTTGTTCTCGTAAAATATAAAAAGCCAAATAAATCAACTTAAATGATAAATTCGAAAACGGCTCACAATTAAAATGTGAACGCCAAAAATATTTATTTCATTTAATTTTCAAAAGCTAAAATTACTCGCATTCACCTAAAAGCAGAAATCACGCAGTCCGCAGGGACGGCACACAAATTGTTGTTGAAATTTGCATTTATTAAATTTTTATTAGTGAATTCTGATGCATCAATGAAACGATTTATTTTACTTTTGTGTACTTTGTCATTACAAAAAAATTGTTATTTATGAATTATTTAAAATATTTAAAACAATGTTGGAGTACAATGAAATTTATTACTTTGTGTAAAAAACTAAATATGCATAAATAATTCAATATTTCAGTTGCGACAAGTATTTCAGATCAGCCAGTTTTCATTCAGTTTGGTTGAGTTGGAACATTTTATGCAAAACGTAGAAAATATTTATTAACTTCATTTGCTAAAATTATCTATCATGTGCATAAAAGGATCACTGGCTAATCTAAGGAATTTTCCTTTTTGGGGAAAGTTGTACGAAAAAAATTATAATAATTTTCTAATGAATGTACATAAATAAAATGTTTAACAATGAAAGCAATTTAACTTTATGATCTTGACTTTAATGAAACATTTAACATTCATTGAATGCACAGAGGAAAGCAAAGGCATAAAAGTATACACCGACCCGACCTGCCCCTCGTTACTGTTGCAAAAAATGCAAAATTATAATTGGTTGTGGCAACCAACCATTTAAACTCAATTCAACTACAACTAAAACAAAAACCAAACAACAAACAGCAAACAGCAAACAGCAAACAACAAAAAAGGATCAAAAGAAAACTACACGAATTAAAAAGTTTATGTTTTCTTTTGCGAAAGAAGCAAAAGCATGGAGAAAGGAAAAGGGGGAAATTTATAACAATGAAATCCATATGTTGCCAAATAAAAACCATTAAAATTAAGCCATAAAATGAGCAACAAACAAGCAAACAATACAACCGCCATTAAACCGAGAGCAAAACAAACGAGCAACATTATTATACTCGTACAAGTACTATGATGTATTTTTAGTACACATTTGAATTGTTCCTTTTTGTGTCAGTGAATGTTCGTATGTCCAGATGCCTAAAAGCAAGACAACCGAAGTTGGTTGTTGTTGATTTCTTGATGCCAACCAATAAAAAGTAAAGGCGAAAGGGAGAAATGGGGAAAATAAGTGATCCCAAGAGCCACTTGCAAGTATGGAAAACAGTGGCCTTCTTACCGTCAAATGCCACAAGAAACCATTTCGGTTCGACTTTTCTCCGGTCCAGTTGAGGCTATTCTCCACTGTCCTACACTGTCCACTGTCGTACGATTCGTTCATACGGAAATCTGAGGTGATGTGCTTGCTGGTGCCGCACTATCATACAAATATGATGCAAATAAACTTTTTCTGTGTGTCGTTGATTTGTCATTTTATGAAAATTTTCTTAAACTTTGGCAGGTCGTACGCCTTGTCAAAAAATCTCTCACACAGATGTATTTTTAGTACACACCATCTTACTTTTTCAGCACACATGCCACATTTTTACAGATCGTACGATCATGGTATATATTTATTAAATCAAATGTACTTTTTAGTAGTTGCCGAAATGAAAGCAAAAAAGATTCCCTATTCCATGTGGAGCGATAGTACAAACTTGAACAATTAGTTGAAGAATGTATTTCGAATTATTTGCACAAAAGATAACTGATGGGGTCTTTTCAAAGGCCTAACGTAAAAAAGAGGTATCTTGCTAATAGCCAAATATATTCCAAAATACAAACATAATTTAATACGTTTTTTATTGTAAAAGGTTGAATCGAAGGTTCGATCTCAGGTTTACTAAATGTGGCCAATAAAACTCAATAATACTGCACTTCCCATCCCTGAGCAGTTGCAAGTGTCGATCTAGAAATAACTTTTAAATGAGAGAAAAATTATTTACTTTAAAAACGTCATAAAACGCAAATGAAAACCGAAAATACAATGCAATATTTATATATCGCAAAATTATTTTCGCGTTTAACTGCTTTGAAGTTGTTCGCAAAAAGTGAAAAGAATTTTTAATAAAAAAATGCAGCCACAACACAAAAAGGCTCACGAAAGAGAAATTTATTTATTAAAATTAATAGCAATTTAAATAATACTGAATAATAACAGTGCACCAAGAGCATAAATTGTCAATTAAACTTCATTTTTTTTTTTTTTTAATTTTTTAGGTGTTTGTAAGTCATGAATAATTTTGCGATTTGTATAAAATGTTTACATCACTAGTAGATCTGCCTAAAAGATCTAGTTGTCATATTTACTATCACGTTAAGAATAATCGGATAAAAAGTTTTTTTTTTAAATTGTGTCCTAAGATTGGATTTCCGAACAGTGACCTCCGCAAACGACATAAACGAACAGACATTTTAAGGTCGACAAAGATTTTGTTTCGTATCTGTTACATAATTCGTTAAGTTCATGTCGTTACATTGATTAAACTGAAGTCAGCTCAAAAGAAGGTCTTTTTAAGAAGAAAAAAAAAAAAAAAAGAAAAAAAAATTAAATAAAATGCAATAAAACAATTCGATAAAAGTTGTGTAGTTGCTGCTGTCGCGCAAAGTTGCTTCCCTCCCCTTTTTCCTCGGTGCAGTGAGTGCTGTTATACGATTTGTTGCCAAATTTGTTTTACATTTAATGCAGTTTTTTGGCGTTTGTGTTGTCGCAGTATTTGCTGTCGTTATTGTTACTGCTGTTGTTGTTGTTAAAGTTGTAATTTTGCCCACTTTGGCAAAGTATTAGCACATTTTCTCTTTGTACGTACGTAATAAAATGTTGGCCTTTTTGCTGCCACAAAATACTACGAAATCTCAATAAAAATGAAGAAGATGGAAATGCATGCGAGCAGAGCTCGGATAACGAAATGAGGAGAAGAGTGAGTGGCCTACTCAGCACAACACAAAAGTGACATTTATGCGAATGTCTTAGCAGCGGAGCATTTGCAGAGTGCGGTTGGTTGGGAGAGGAAAGGTCTTGAGAAAGGCAGCGGGTTTGGAAGAAGGAGAACCAGTATAACTGACTTAATGCACTCGTATGCTCTCACATACCAATCACCAATAATAAATATTACAAATGAAAAGAAAGCACACAGCATCTCCAATACGAGACATGTATGTGCACTTGGGTTTATTGTTTTCGTTTCTTTGTTATTTTCCTCCTTTTCAATCTCCATTTGTAGGTTGTTGAACTGAGTTTTATTTTATTGATGCTGCTCTGCCGATGCTGCATAATTCCCGTCTTCTTTTTAGTTGCGGCCACGATTTCTTCTTTTGTGACTTGCCTTTTATTAAAATAAAAAATCAATCTTTGGAATTCCAGAATTCTATAAGAATCAAATGGAACACTTTAATACTCTTTCTACTACTCGTATCTCCTGAAAATTGCGAGATGGCACAATTGGTAATTCTTGCTGCAACATCAACCAGGGCTCATTTGCTAACCGTTTAACCGAACTACTTTGAAATGTAAGGGAATAATGAGATGCCAACGAGCTAGTTAAGATAAATGTAGCACTCCAAGAGTATTGCCTTGTCAAATATGTGTGATTTGTTCTGAAATACCAACCTTAAAAAAGGGGCTTTTTGTAAAAGTAACTTTTAAAATTACACTTTAAAAAATATTGCTTTTAAATAGAGCCCTTTTTAGGATAATTTTTGAAGAGTTTTATTTGAAAGTACGCATCTTGAAAAACACACCTTTAAGTACGGCTTCCTTATGGGGAGGAGTAATAAAATAAATTTTTAAGCCAACTTAGATTTATAAGCCAGAAAGATATCGGTTAACTTTTCCGAGGTTGTACGCTATTTATAAAGTTCATTCAAATCTCATACAGCACTTGCACTTTGTTTACCATTCCAAAGTTATTGCAATTTCAATTGGTTCGGAAATACAAAAAACAATAACATCTAAAATGCAATATAAAATCTCTTCCGATTGGTATTCGCAATAAAGCTGTTGACAACAAAACTGGCAGACTTCTTTCAACCATATTTTCTAAAAATTTCTCTTATTAACAAAAATAATTCAAATTTCGCAGTGAATCCAGCCATTCACAACTCTGCTCAAAATCAGTATATGTAGTCGTACTAATGCGCTGCACCAAACAGTTACAATGAGTATTTGTGTGTATGCGTGCATGTATGCAGCGATTATTCTCGTGTGCCAGAGTCTACACAATATTTCAGATGCGGCAGCAACCTTCCTATTATGCTTAAATGTTGCTTACGAAAGTATTTTCATATTAAAGTATCTATTTAGCATTTATCTGGTTTTATTTTGTTATGTGTATGTGCACATACACATGCACACACACATTTGAAATTTTTAATGCCGCAATGGCTTCTGAAAAACTTTGTTTTGCTTTAAGATGAAAAGCAAAATACATTTTTTCTCAGTGAGATTATTTTGGCCTTAAATTTTAATCAAGAGATTGATAATTACGCACAATAAATACACATACACATACATACTCTTATATGTTTACATGCACACGTATTTGTCAGGAAGCGAGAAGTAGATTTCTTTGAATAAAAATTGAAGGAGCGAAAATGGAAAATCAAATAAAAGGGGAAATGTAAACTGATTAACAACCATGTGAGGGAAAAAACATTGAGAAATTAATGAAAGAATACAAGGAGGAAATTCAATTAAGTATGCCAGCTTTTTAGTGAAACATTAACGACACACAGTAAATAAAATTTTAAATACGAGAGCGTATGCATTTAATTAACATGTGCGGTTACGTGTGTAAGCAAAACGGAAGGGTGAACGCGATTCGACATAGGCATTTCCAGAAAACTTTTTTTTTTTTTCTGTTTTGCATTGTTTCCACGCAGATGCTGTTCAAATCAAAACACTAATTTTGTTTCAACTTGTTATAACTTTTTCTTTGAAGAAAGTCCTTTAGTAGCTTAATCCTTTAAGTTTGGCCAAACAGTACATATAATACATTAATTATATTTTTGAAAGAAGTATGTACTTTGCACGGAAGTGTGGCTGTGTCGAACTTTTAGGCAATGCGATATTCCAAGAATATTTTAAACAAAAATAAAGTTTTTCCAGAGGATAGAAAGCACCATACATACTTTCTGCAACAATCTCTTACAAAATGATTGCCTAATTGAATAACTTTGTAACTGCGCCAACGCATGTGGCTGACCTTCGGCAGGAGTAACAAATATTGTGTTTCGTATTTTTAATATTTGCCAGTAGACAAATTTATATCCTTGCACGTGCTCTTATACGTGCTGTATATAAGAAAAATAACGCTATCCCTTTTACCCACTTCCGCCTTAATACATTACATGAGTAGGGGTTTCCCCTTAGTGCTGATCTTAGGAAGAAAACAACTTTGCTGGAGAAATGTATCAGGCCGTATAAATGTATATATATTCGTAGTACTGGTATATTACATACATAAGCAACAACTTACACCAGTAGATGGATGAGAACGCAGAAAAGAAAGTGATTCCTTCATAGGACCATCCCACAAAGTTTACTGAGTTTACTCAGTTTACTGCAGTATTACTCACTTTAATAATTTTCGTTGCTTTTAAAGAATAAAATCAAGAGAATTCTTTCTTTGATTCATTTTATAGCATCTATATGACCGTCGAGCTGACGTGACTGACAAATGTTTTTTCTTTATACTTGCTGGTCGACTTCATAAAAATGTCTACAAGAAAAACAAGTTTTCTGAGCTGCTGCAACAACATGAACCAACTGTTGTTAACAACTTTGTTGCTTGTGGCATATTTATCCCCTTTGAAATCATAAATACATTTTGAGGCAGTTTCGTTGGAGGTCGCTTTTCAATTTTATGTGCGTTTTTATTCTTATTAAATTGAATGGGAAACACTCTAAATGAGTTTATAAAAATTTAATAAAAAGAAAAAGTTAAGAATACATGTGGAGGTGCATCTATATGTGGATGCACTTTAGAAGGGGGATAATGAAAGTGGAATTGGTTCGTTTGTACTTCAAAAAAAAAAAAAAAAAAAAACGAATGCTTTATTGACTCGCTTTGAAAATACTTTTAAAAAGAATAGAAATTTATTCAGTCCGAAATTTCCCACAAGTTTTCGCAGTTCCAAATTTTTTTATTTCTATCCAAAAAACGCCCGTAATACATGGAGCTTATAGAGCGGTAGTGGCTTACCAAAGAAAGAAAAGTTTAGAGTTCACAACAATTATAGAAATCGCTAAAATTTGTAAATTTAAAAAAAAAATGCAATGCGTGTCCGTCCAAGAAATATAATGAAATGAGCAAAATATTATAAAAATTTAATTTCAAATTTAATAATTGCAAATGTGTGTATTTGCAGCACAGGTAACTCTTAAGTAGGTTGACTCCAAGCCAACGTCAAGTCATATCTAAACCGATTTATTGATTTTAAATTTCCACTAAAGAAATATATGTTGTAAAAAGCGAATGGGTGGAAGAACACATTCAATCAGCTATAAACGAAGAGAAAAAACGTTTTTTTTTTTCCAAATTACATTTTAAAAGCTGCTTGACTACAATTCCCTTCGACAGTGCAGCAGCAACTGCTACTTAAAAGTTTTGAACTCATCAACCCGTTCCTTTGTTCCACATGTGGGTTAACAAAAAATAAATTAATTTTTACACTTTCAAGGAAATTTGTTCACAATATCTTGTAACAGAGAAGTTAAACGTTTTAAATTGTCATCACAGCAAATTGGTTTCATATAAATTTTTTTTCTTTTTTTTTATTTAGCTTAACATTTTTCCTCTCCAGAAGCTTAAAAAAGCCCAAAAACAAATAACGAAGTTTTTTATTTAACCAAACTTGCAACAAGAAAAAAGAAGAACATCATTTTCACTTCCATCTTCATCAAGTACTGCGACAGTAGTGACATCTGTTGGTGACACCTGCATAATGCTGTACAGCATAGATGATGGCAAATAAAATATTCTGGAGCTGTGAACAAAAAGAAGTAACCGAATTTTATATGGATTAAAGTTGAAATCGTTGAATAATCATCGCATACGGAAATAATACGGTTGCTCGTGGTGCCACGCACCCTTTCGTGCCATCAGTATTATCAAGTGCATATTGTTTGCAGGGATGTGCAACTTAACGCTCCAGCCAGTCAGCAAATGTAACTGGCAGTTTTCTTTCTCCCTCCTCTATTTTGCGTGACATTTTTTGCTGTTCGTGGGGAAAAAGTATTACTATTTTTTCCTACTGGCTGTTTACTGTTATTGTTGTTATTGTTGTTATTGTTGTCTTTGCATTTTTTATTATTTCCTTTTTTTTTGTGTAAATCCTTTAGCCATCCACTTCGCATGTTGATAATGGCAGTGAAATGTGCAGTTTTATTATAGCAAGATCCATTTTACTCATTCTGTGCGTGCCCTGTGTTGGATTATAATTTTCCATTTATTCCATTTTGAAAAAACAAATGCGAGAATAAATGCACTTCCTAAAGCATGCCATGTCGCGCATCGAGTCGCATCCTATCGCACATCATTTATTTGTTCCTCTGATTACCAAACGGCTGACGTATTTATGATGAGTGAATTCTTTTTAAAAATGATAAATTCAAATACAAACAGCAACCATATGAAAATGACAAACGGATTTGTGTAATAAAAGCAAGTCTGAGCAAAGTACTTGCTCCCATATCAAGCCATTTGGACGACAATTTTTCGACCATGCGAGCAGCAGCAGTTCGACATGTTTTTTTTTTGTGATATAATGTTATTACAAGCGGGTACCGTGGCGGACAAAATGTTCTCTGTTTCCACTTTAAAGCTTTAAATTATTTACTTTATTTACGAACACGTTACGACAAGGCCATCGACATAACGAAAGTTTTAAGGAAATCTCGCGGATTTGTTTCAGCAGAAGAGAGATTCGGTTTAATAAGAATCTAAAACAAGAAAAATTAAAGATTCTTTGAAAAATTCCAAAACAGTTGGTATGGAACACATGTAAAAATTTTGCATCAACAACAGGAGCGACTTCGTTTCCGATTGCAAACTTCTCAAACGGGAAATCCTTAGTCATTTTAGGCAACACAATCGATGAAGCATTTTTTTCTTACATTTGATTGTTCACAATCAATTTTATTTTGAACAACTGCCTCTCCGATAATACTTCGTCTAGTCCGTGTGCCAACTTAGTCAAAATGATGCTGAATTATTAACTCTTGTAATGCCACGGCTCGAACCTTCCGCAAAGTTTATCTCCTACTTTCACTAATCAGGCTGTATTAAGTTTTGTTATTGGCTAAGAACACACACACATACACACTCACACCTTTTTATTTATATTTCTTAATAAATGCGAACAAAGATTTGCTTCAAAAAAAGCTTAAGACGCGGCAACAAACCACAAAAAAACAGAAAAGCACGAAAAAGGGAAAATTTATGCGCAAATCCACCAGCAACAACATTAAAAAAGATTCAAAAGCAATAAATATAAAACTCAAGGACGCACTCCAAGCAAAAGCATTGACACACAGATACGAATATACACACATCCATCCATACATACATTACGCATACATATACATGCATGAGTATAAATTTGGTATATACAGTTTAATAAATATAACAAGTAGTTCTCTTTTGTTGGCGCACATTCACTCAACATCCCAGTGAACATTTCCCTCAGCGAGATAACAATAATGGGGAAAGTCCGATGATTTTCTAAGTTTTTGGCGAAATTATAGACAGGAGTATTCTCGGTCCTTAACTTCTATTTTATATTTCGTAAGATATTTTTCCGAACTCTATCCAAGATCTAATTGGGATATTACAAATGTTTAAACTATTTCTTAAGCGAAAGATACAGGATTTCTCGACAAGGATTTCTCGTTTTACTTATGTTCTCTTGACCGATTTCGAATTTGAATGCGAAGAGAAAAGAGAAATGGTTGTTGGGTGTGCAGAAAATATCCATGCACATGGCGACTCCGCATCTACTTTCAAATCACAAATAATAAAAAAATATGATTTGAGAAATAAACTTTTCTCGTTAGCCTAAAAAGTTTGAGGAGGGCACAAGGAAGGGAACAACATACAAAAATAAAAAAAAGAAATTATCAGACAGGAAAATATACTCAAATAATCATCTTACAGATGCAGGATTTTGAAAAAATTAGTTCATGCAGGAATCGGTGGCACAGCTTTTTAAGAAATAAAAGTGTTGACATCCAGTGCGCTAAACGACTCAACAGGAGATCACTTACAAAGATTTGTAAAATGTGAACTTAATTGAAAGTTGGCTGACAAAATGTGTTGCTGCTCTTTCTGAACGCCTTCCATTGAAGTATTAATTTACCAAATTAAAGTCACGTCAACTGGAGTCGAAGAAATTCAATTAAAATATGTGTCATTCATTTATCACTTATGATAATCGACAAACGTCTCACACCCATTGGCTCTAGTGGAAAAAGATGACTTTTTTTAATGGCTTCAAATGAGGTTTCTGCTGTTTTTCAAAGCGTATGTTGGAAAAGTTCTTTTTGTCTGTCGTACTACGTGGCTCCATAAGTTCTAACAAAATTTATATAGTTTTTAACCCATTGTCAGTGACAGCAAAAGCCAGCGCAAAAATTTACAACAGGAAAAACCATGCAAATTAAAATTGCTATTAACCCCTTGTGAGCCAGTGAAAAATGTTATATATTAATAATATCCGTATGGCCGTGCTAAGAATGGGAAAGAATCTGAAAGGATTTACAAATGTTTTCAGAACGCACATGTATGCCATCGACGAACTATAAAGCGTTAAGTTAAATAATTACTGACAAAACTAGAGGAAGTGGGTAGAACTACTTGCTATAATATTAAAACACAAAGTAATGTCGTCTCCAAAAATTATTACATGGTTGCGTCTTTTAAGCTGCACAGTGGTTCCGTCAGCACAATAACTGAAAATGAAATGTTGCAGTCAGATTGAAGTTGGTTTTGCACAAAGGATAACCGCGTAGTAATAAGGTTGAACACGAGCAATTAGTTTTTATGATAACACAAAACTGCTGACCTGACTTGTGAATTGGACGATAATTTGTAGATTTTAAATCGAAATCCTTGTGGTCATTCCCCATGCCATTATTTGTCATTCTATTTACTTTATTTTTAAAAGCCAAAATATTTGCTTGTACTCTCTGCTTTTCCTGCCACTGTACAATAAACATTGTCTACTAGAAATATTGTCTCCATGTTTCGTTTTGTGCATGTATCTGTCGTTTTGTCCCCATCGTCCTAACGAAAAAGTAAGTCAGCCAAACTGTCAACATGTTCGGACACTTTTTGAAACTTTTTCAGTCTTCATTTCATTCTTATACTTTTTTCACATTTTTTCCTCGTCTTTCTCTGGAATAATCATAATTTTTTGTCTGCGAATGGAAGCAGCGCTATCAGCAAGAACCAATAGAGTGGAGAAACTAAAATACATACAAGAAGACCAAGCAATACACAAACAATGACAAAAAAAACCAAAAAAAAAAAAAAGAATTAAAGAAAAACATGTACAAAAGGCAAGAATTAGTGAAAGAAGAGGTAATAAAATACATGGGAAAACTACTCCTGACACACTGAAAAGAAATTATTTTATCGCCTTGTATATCTTTAATTTCTTGACAAAAGGAAAAGAAAGAACCCTTTAAATGCGTATGAGAAGATTGTAAGAAAAAGCTTGTGGAAAATTTAAAATGACTCTTAATACAAGGACTCGCTCTACCTTTGTGTGGTTCAGTGCAAATATTAAGACTTGCAATGTTGTGTGTAAACATGGACGTGGAAGCGGCTTAGTTTGTGTACGTGTTCGTTAAAACGAGACAAGTGCCCTGAGAGTGGCTTTAATTGTTTCTAATACATATATGAATACACAACAATGTGTAGAATACTTTAAGGCTTGCTAAGAGTCTGTTTGCCACGTGGCATGCCCCGTAGGATACTCGAATGAAGGTGATGCAGTTTCTTCTTTAATATGGCCAGTTGATTTTGTTAATTTTATTAATTATATTAATTTTGTTAATTTTTCTAATGGCAATCATATTGTGTAGTGTATCGGCCTCCTGCGAAATCGATCATATTTGTAACGTTTCGAACCATCGATAGAAGTTGTTTTTAGGTTTCTGCTCTTTGCGACCTTTGCCGCTTTTTAAATTCCTTCCCCAACTATGTATAGAGCAGTTTACGTATTCCATAATTGTCATTGCGATTTTAATCGGATTCACGGTTGTGTTTGGTATTCAAATATTGGAAAATCAAAAATGACACGAATGGATTTTGCCTGTAAAATATTTAAAAATTGATTGAACACAAACAAAAGTGGATTTAATTTTTTGTTTCCATGCCAGGTCACCAATCAATTAATAACTATTTTAATAACTTGGTTGTGTATTCATCGTAAATAACAATCGGAAAGGAAGTTCTAAAATTTTATTAATTTGGAAAGTCCGTACAAGAAATTTTTCAACATTATTTGCTTTGCAAAGCTTTAATAAAATTACATTTCATTACGAACCAGTTCTTTGTTCAGTCCATCAGTATTTTCTAAGGACCTGAGCCTACAAATAAGCAATAAATATCACATAAAATAAACATCCTAAAATTCTTTTATTATTAAGAAAGAAAGTCATTTTTGCTGCGAATGTTGTTTTCGTTGCCACATTTGCTCTGTTAAGGTTTGATATTTGTAGTCGTTAGCCGTGTTTACGAGCCACAACTTTACATTTACATATCTTTGCTTTTTATCTGCGAACACTTTTAAATCATGTTACCAAAATTATGAAAATATTTGTGTGTGTGTGCTACATGTTTTCTCCATTTCGAGAGAGGCTCTGCAATGAGCCGTATATAAATATGCTAAAAGGACAATTTATGTAACCCCCATTTGTTTCTGGTGTCTCGTTATTCTTTTTGCGCTTTCACCAACTTTTTATAAAAAACAATCATGCTTATTTGTAGGACGAACACAGTTTTGTTTAATAAGCACAAATATTTCATTCCACTGGTATGAAGTGAGTAAGTATAACAGATCGTGGGTTAAAAGAGCAGGGGCTCGCTTACGGAAACATATTTCAAATGCTGCAAAAGCTTTAAAAAAAATTCTGGTTGCCATAGTGGTTCATAGTCTGTTGGAAACTACCAAAAGCACTTATAAAAAAATTGATTTTTCCACGCAGCAGGACCTCGACCTAGACCTCAACAATTGGTCTAAAAATGGTGGTTTTATGTAGGCGCCGCTACATCTCTGAAGATTACTTTATTACTAATATTTTAGTAATTTAAATTATTTAAAAAATAAATTTGCGAAATTTTACTATGTTTTTTACATTTTTTTACGTGTTTGTTTGAATGTCTACCGATTAGTCTGGTTTTAGTACCCAACGAAATGCAACCACGTCCACCCGCTGAACTTTAAGAACGCTAAGAAAACAATATACGGGATGCAGAATTTTTGTTATACGTTTCTAACATTTAAAGCGAATTAAGTAATCGCGAAAAATATTTATCAATAAAATATACTCATACGAACAGAAAAGCGAAGTAAAATAATAAAAATTCAAATGAATGATTGTGATTATTCTGATTGGAAGGAAAGTTTTATTCTATTCAGAAATAAAACTGCTTATTATCCGGTGTCATTTTCCATTATCAAACTTAATGTGAAATTCCCAAAGAATATCTCGAAACCTAATAATAACTGAATTTAATAACTTTAATAACTGAATTACTTTCTTCTAAAGAAGAAAGACATATATTGTTCAAGTTCTCTTCGGGCGACTGAAATTCCATAAATTTCCATTGGCTGATACCACTTTCTTTATTATGAGACGTATCTGTCTCATTATTTCTATGCAGCGAGTCTAGAGTGCAAAATACTGAACTCACTAAAGAGGTTTTACACTTTCAATGTTAGCCGATCAGAAGAAATACAACAAGAGCTCTCACTGCGCTCGCAATATCGCATTAAAAAAAAAGGAAGCAAATTGTATAAATCGCTATTCCTTTTTATTGCCTATCGTAAAGCAGAAGTGCCCTTTTCCCGTACAAACGTATTACGCAGCGAGAGCAGAATACAAGCTCTTCATAAACTGAAAAGCGCTATAAAATGGTTCGTTGTAATCAGCAGTGATAGTGAAAATGGATTTTGGAAAAAGTTTCACAAGAGACGAGGGATCTTGTCTTCTTAGCGATACACAACACTCATTGCGTATTTAAGTGCGATCGGGGAGGATGCGACTAAATTCTGAGCTGATTATTTTCAATGTTGTCTGATTGATTCGAATTGAAGCCAAACTAAAAATATTCATTATTCAACGTCCTTTTCACTTGTCACTTTATTTTTGTACTTTTTGTTTTCTTTTTGCTTGTATCGCACTTCTTTGCAATGTCCTTTTTAACTACAACATCGACAAAATTAAAAAAATATATTAAGGATGTGTTTTTTCTACAAACGCTTCTCTCGAGATGTGGCAAACAAGTCAATTGACCTCATTTTTATTGTCTTCATTTAGCAGTTGACGTTTTTACAATAATTCTTCTGTTTACATTCGTTTTGATTTTAATATTTTTCTTGCTTTACATTTTGCAACATTTATTTGAGTTGTTTATGGCGTTTCCTAAAGAATTTCCTATCGACATTTATTTGTTCAGCTACTCATATTTTTCTGTAGTGTTCATTTCGTTTTTCGTTCGAATAAGCGTTCATAAGCGTACATTTAAGAACTGTTGAGTATTATTTTTTATATTTAATTTTTGTGACCAACGACACACACACACACACACACACACACACAGCCGGGTTCACGGACACGCTGATGCATGCACAGGACAGTCATATTTGCCATTTGCGCTTAAAAGAAACTCTGTTTCCTATCAGTCTATTCGAGAAATATTCTGGCGACCCTGAACCGCTTCATTTCAAATAAGCAAAATTTTCTCAAGTATTGTTTGCTTTATGCATTCGTGCACTTGAGTTGTTCTCCTCATTTGGAAAATCCGTCAAATACTGAATGCTGGGACTGAGAGAGAGGAAAAAGTCTATACATGATGTCAATTAATTTAAATACAAGGTAAAATAACAGCACCAGAAAAACAAATTTGTCTTATCCTCTTGTATAGTATTCGACATTGAAGGAAGTGGCAAAAATTTAATTAAGTGCAAAACCGTGCAAAATATTTGGCAACCAACAAGACCATTTGCGGCAGCATTTACAGGGAGTATTGCTTGCAGTAGAAGAATCAGAGAAAGAAGTTTAGCACAAATCGGCAGTACAAAGCCCAGCAACTGAAAAAATATTCCACATCGGAACTCTTCTGAATTCTTCACATCCGCTAACGATATTATAGATATTGAAGTCTTCAAATCTGGATAAATCCTTTCAAAATGAATAAAAATCGAGCAGATCTAAACAGTGAAAATAGAAAGAAATTGGTTTCGAGTAGGCAATTGAGCCTGAAGAGCGAAAAAGAGAAATTATTAAAAGATGGCAGATGTGAATCTAATATTGAAGATCTCTCTTAAATAGAAATTTACATCACCAGTCTAGTCTCTTCTAAATAAGTAAAACTTAATTTCATTTAACCCTTTAATGCCCCAAAGAATAAAATATAGTTTTCTTTTATTTTTTATACATACTCTGAGGTTAATACTTTTGTAAGCATCCATTCAACATACCTGAAAAAGAAGAGAAAAATTCAATGATTAGAAATTTGTATGTCGAGTAACTGGAACTTGGCCAAAAATTTCGGCCAACTGATTTAATTTTTATGTTTTTAGCTGAACCTGAACTGATATTCTGCTAACTAGTGAAAGCATTTTCCGTGCCGTTTAAGAAGATACCTAAAAATTAATATGTTGGATAAAACTAGAATCTGCTCTCATATTTTCCAAAAAATTAGATTTTGTTTTACAAATCCCTTTCGTTATATAACCAACTAAAAGGAACTTCAGATCAATTTTTCCCAAAGTCGACCCAAAGCAAAATCCATTAATCGGCAAGTTTTCTTTCGCAATTTTTTATTGGGCGTACAATGTCGCCAAGTATTTTCTTTTTAAATTTTAAACTGTTGCATCATTCTTTTCCTCTAATAAAATTATTTTGTTAAAATTTAAAAAAAACACTGCAAAAGACTCTTTTTAACAAGTAAAATTTATTATTTATTTTATTCTTTTCAAATGCAAGCATCTGCTAACAAAAGGCCTATTCACTCGCACTCACACACACATACCAATGCACGAGACACAAAGTAATTTTCATTGGCGTTTTTTTAACTCAAGTAAATGAAAAGTAAAAAAAAAAAAATTGGAAGAGAAGATATTGAAGCAGATTTAAGAAAAACTTAAATAAATTTTGAATAAATATTGCCAGTATGAATTGAATTGAAAATTGTGTGAGTAAACACTGAATCAAAAGCAACAGTTCGCCCACTTTTTATCTGCACGGAGGCAATTGAAAGCAGCAGCAAAACCAAACAGATTAATTTCTAAGCACACACCAACAAACGGGCCAGAATTCAGTCAGTAGCAACGTATTTACTCACGGGCATGAGTGTGTGTGCACATGCACACATTCGAAAATACAGCTGAGCTTCATCAAACCCATTCATTCGCTTACTTGTATCCATCTTTTGGCTTGATTCATTTCGAAGGAGGAGGTAAAATGCACCTTTTCCACCTATTCAGTAATTTTCTTTCATTTGCTTGCAACAAAAACGAGCATTTTTTTTCAAATTGCTCTACCGCTTGCTTTCCTCTTAAGCACACGAAATTGTTGCAAAACTATAGAAAACAGGATAAAAAATCTTTTTCAACAAAGTGGTACCATTTTCCTGCCGCTAACACGTTGCCTCTTCATTTCTGAAAGTCATCGTTTAATTTTTGTTACCCTTTTTTAGATTCTCTAAACTAATAAAGTCTTTGAAAGTGTTGCAACAAAAATAAACTGCTCTCGTGGGAAGAGTTAAACGTTTTTAAAAAGGGGGACCATCCACAGCCATTAAAGAGCGATAAAAAGCATGTTTACTATATCTTCAAGACAAATAATGTTTTATGATTTAGCTCGTATGCATTATCCCATTAGTAAATAACATACCACATGAGGTACGCTCACTTTTATCCACTTTACACCACAATCCGAAAGCAAGTATAGAAGTCGAGGAAAGTCAAAAATGGAAGCTATTTCTAAAATGATTGCGTATACCTTTAATGGCCAGGTATAAAAGATCATTTTGATTAGACTGCTGATGAATGTGATGAAGGCTTCAATCATCTGCGTACAAAAGCATTAAAAACCTTCAATAAAATGTAATATATAGCAGGGAATTATTAACGCGTGGAAAGTTTTAAGTTTCTGTGTGTTTAGGCACTTGCGCAATAATATTTCGGGAATGGAAAAAGAAACCGATTGAAACTTTTTGAAAATGCCATGTGACATTGGTGATTTCTTTATTTCAAAATTAGCGCTTATTCGGCTAATTTTGAACAAACTCTGAAAATAATATTCCTAAAAAGTTCGATACTCATTGCAGGTCTCTAATATTTATATACGCCCTTATTTTAAGCGAACGTGTAATAAACTACTTTGATGGAATCGTCAAAACGAGTAGAATGAACTTTCGTATATTGGAAAAGTGAAAGTTTTCAACCTCCAACAAGCAAAACAACCGACTTTATTGCTAATTGCTCCGCTGACTGCCTCTTCGTAGCCTTTCTGTGGTTTACTTTATTAGCTTATGTTTGCATGTACGTGCCCTTGTATGCATGTGGGTGTCGAATTATGCGCAGCATTTACCTACAACTGCATGCTGATGTCTATAATTTATCTGCAGAATGTAGAAGAACGACGGGGAGCAATTTGTCATTAATTCGTTTTCTGTCGATAGTGTTTGTCAGTGGCAAATAAAAATTATTGCAGCATGGAGTTGAATCCAATTTTATCCGTTGATCCTTAAAGTTTCTATTGTGTTCGCAGTTATAGTTATTCGATACTAGAGGTCTTTGTGAACGCAGTGAAATTGTGACTCTAATTTTTCCATAGGTCAGAAATAAAGGAGAGGAAATGAAGAAATATTTTATTGAATCAAATGTAAGTGCAATTTTAATCACGACTTAATGCATTTCATATCGAATGAGCGAATTCGGCCTCCACAGAAATTACAATTTCCTTCTTGATTTAATTTATAATAATTAGAGGCCAGAAAGAGGTTTAAAGCAAAACAATGGAAAGTGGTTCATAAAAAGCAATGAAATGAAAGCTTGGTCCGCATTTTGATGACGTGGTGTCACAAAGTTTCTGAAAAACTAAGGAAAAGCAGGAAAAAATATTATATTTGCCAGCTGGGCCCCGAAAACTAATTTAGAAGTCGCAATTAATTTTCAAATCGCTCTTTGCAACGAGTAAGAAAATACGCCCATGACGGCACGATAAATCTGCTTAATCAACTGAACGACGGAGAGATTGCTTAGTAGTCCCATGTCTACAGGCAATGTTGTAGACTCTCAAGAATTAGGGAATGAGAATAGAGACTAGACATATTTTGGCTAAAAACGTTGTTAAATTTGTATTTACTCTTATAAGCGATAACAAAGAAATAAAAAAAAATATTTTTTTTAACATTTTGCTTGTTTGGTTTTCCAGTCTTTAAAATGTACAACGAGATTTACATGGAGGCATGGTGTCATCACTACACTTGTCATAGAATTGGCGAAAATTTCGGAGGATGTCGTCGTCGTCAACCAGACTTTTAAGAAGGTGTATAAAAATATTAATGTAACGTAATAAAAATGTGTTTGAATAATTATTTGTGCACTGTATAGTTTTTAAGGCAGCAACAAATAATTATTTACAGCCATCTATCATTTCCTAAAAGCGATAAAAAAACTTTCCAAAAAACTACTGAAATAAAATTTGTATGAAGTACACATGCGAAATTACAGCGGAGGCTAGATATCCTCATGCATGCTCATTCAAGTTTTCCCCTTCCTTCTTCTGCCTTACATTATGAAGCTAATTTGGTTTCGCAAAAGTTACTTTTTCATTAAAATCCATTCATATCCTGTGCTACAAAGTAATAGTCGTAAAAATATTAATTTCACTTGTATGTCGCTGCCTGCCGCCTTCCTTCATCATATCTCAACTTAATTTTTAATTTAACGAATTCCAGATCATTTTTTATTGTCAATAGCTATTATAGGAAATAAGGAAATCGCTTAAGCTTGCTTTTACGGGAAATATATAATCAATTGTCTTACGCTACATAAATTTCGCTTCTTGCCACACATTCTATTACAATTTATTTTATTACTCATGCTCCTTTTCCAGTCAAAGTAAAAAGTTCTTTCGATAGCAATCTCAGTTGAAGGCATTTGCCAAAATGTATCGCAAAAGGATTTTTTCTGGCTTTTTAACAAAGTTGAGCCAAAAGCTATGTGGCTGCAGTCCAAAGGAACACAAATTTCTTTGCAATGTTGCAGCGAACACCGCAAAAATTCTTCATTGTAAGGACTTGCATTGGAAACTATTGCTAGTGTACGCATTTGCACGATTATTATGTCCATGAGCATCTGTATCGTGGCGAAAGCCGCACGTCAGGTCAGCCCTCAGCTTTACTTCATTACTGCGTTAGTTCTCAGCACTTATGATAATATTAATTACATGAGCAGAAGAGTAAAATTGGAAAACGTACTCAGTTCGAGATGAGAACACGATTTTAACATCTGAAGGATTTAATATTTTAATTAGACAATCTCTTAATTCAATTTAGGAATACAAAAAAACTATTAACAATCTGAAATTTGAATAACAAAAACGTTGCATAAATTTTGCAAAACTGCAAAAATTGTCAGATAAAAAAAGTAATTGGACGGTTGCACTTTGAGGCGAATTATTATTGTGGATGTAAATTTTGTCTGCCCCATTTTCTACTGCCATCACCATGACGGCCTCTTTCGCCTCCTAACATAATTATTAAAGAAAGCAAACGATAATGGCCGTGATAATAATGAGCATGCTGCATTTTGTTCCAATCATGATAAGGAATAATACGAATAATAATAATCAAGTATGCAGAGAATGAAACTAGTCCAGCTTATTTTCATTCTAAGCGGTGGGCCCTTTTGTTCTTGTTTATTTTATCCAAAAGTTAATTAAAAAAATAAATACAATTTGAGAAAGAAAATAAAGAGAAGAGTTACTGCCGGTTAAATGAAAGACTGCCATGACATCAAGTCTCCAAAGTCCAATTTACATTGTTGAGCTGATGATGCAGAGGTTGAGGGCGTTAATGACTAAATGGCTGGCAACAACACTGTGATCGTGTTATGATGTTAATTTTTCTGCACGACAACAATTTTTTAGGTTGGCGAGTTGCGACAAAAGCATTTCTTGTTTGCTTTCATTGAAATTTTTTGGAAATCAAAATGGAATTAATGCGGAAAATCCATGTTATAGCACATACTGCTCTTGCAACAGAAAATTTCCATCTCGCAATCTCAGAGAAGCCGCTGCAAGGCGTTCATGAAAGTTGTAATGAACTTATCATGAATTACTGAGATAAATGGTCTAAACCACAGTTCCGAAGTATGAAATAGCACAAGGATTTGCATAATTGTCGGGCAATGGAATACCATCAGATGAAGGGAATACATTTTGTTACGATCTGCCAGCAAATGGTTTTTCATTCACTATTACCAATAATAACGTTCACTGAATAACATTTCTGCAATATAGTTTTTAAATGATTTTTTTTAAAGGTTTTTTATTAAAATTTCATATTTTTTGAAAAGGGTTTTTTTTTTCTAATCTCCAAGTAAATGAAAGTAACAGTCTTAAGTCAGGATAACCTTTTTTATGGGTTAGCGCTGGCTGAGGATTAGTTTGTGAAAGGAAGAAGGATTTACAAAACAGTCACACAGGCAGGCAGGACATTACTGACCATTTTTTTTATGTTTTTCTCTGCCTCTTCAAAGAGCCAACGTGAAATTAAAAAAATATTTATAAAACACAATTTTCTTTAAGAGGCGTTCTCGTAAGATGAAGTGGTTAGTAGGTTTATCTTTCTTGTCAATTTTCATTTAAAATATCCTGTTTCACTTTATTTGGAATGTTCCTCAGAGTCTTTGCAGCGCTGCTCTCATAATGCACAATAAAAAATCAATTCAATGACTCATTAAGCCATGCACGAGCACGAGTATAAAATACGATATTTTCACTTTTCTATTTATTTTACTCTTTAGACTTTCCAAAGGAAAACATTAATTACAAGCATTTGATATTTTATTTTAATGACGAGTTCAAACTTCTTGTACGTCGTGCCTGACTCTAAATCACAATTAAGTACTACCGACCGACATTCACTCGTCCTACGTTCCACTTACATATGCAATTTACAACAATAATATTATTTATTTCATGATCTATGACATTCATCTCATTCAAAGATGAAAATCACAAAAGAGCACAAAAAAAGAAAAAAAGCAAAAGCAAAGAAATAATATAAAAAGAAAGAAATAATATAACAACGAAATGAAAATTGGAAAATATAATTCATGTATCCAGTCCTAATGCGAGTGTGTACTTCAACCAGCCACTGCGAGTTGGAACAACATAATTTGTTTCATGTTTATTGAAAATGCTACAATGTAGCAAAGAGCAGAATTGTGTAGAACAACATCAAGAACAGCAACAAATGCATTGCAAGTGCAGTGTGTTGTGGATGCGGTGCGCATGCAACACATTAAACTGACCTTTTCCAGGAACTCTGACTTTAAATAGTACAACGTACTTCTACATCAACCGACTGACGGCAAGACAAATTGCATTGGTCTTCTAATTTAACAGCAAACAAGCACGGAAAATGTATAATAAAACACCATACACTCAAAAATACACATTCGTAATTACGTACGAGACATGGCATTTGTCGTATCTTGTACGTATAAATTCGTAAGAGTATTGTCTGCAACCAAACGTCTCTGAAAACCTGATTTGTCGGAAAAATACATTTAAAAACACTTATTAAGTGTCAGCGCAATGCAATTACCGGCAGCTTCTATAGACAGACATATACGGCAGCGTTACGAATGTGTCTGGTATAGAAAGTATTTCGCCTTTTGTTTGAGTGTGGTGAAAAGCAATTGTTTATTTATCTGAATAAGACATAAAAAATAAAAAACAATCGTCATTGTTTTTCCATTTCAACTTAGATTTCTGACAAATAATTTTTCGTATTAAAATAATTCGTTTGTTTTTTTTTCTCGTGTTATCTTGAAGAAAAAGTTGGTCTCTTTGCTACTGTTGTCCTTCGAAACTTGCTAACTGAAACAAGAGCAACGAAAAGTCACTGGCAGAAAGTTCGGTCGAGATGCGAGTGCATCGATGCAGCGGTAGGAGCGGTTTTTAGTTCCTTGGTAATGCATTCAGAGAGGAAATTTAAAATTTTCGTGTCAGATTATTTTGTTATTTTTGCCATTTCGGCGGGCCTAATATATGCTCCTTACATGTATGTGTGTTTGTAGGTAAACGTTTCAGTCAGTCGATGACTGACAAAATCATCTTACCAAATCATGCTTTACAAGGGAAATGCACACAGATTCAATGGATGCACACATTTGAAAGAAGAGCTAGTCCATCTCCTTCATTACTCTTTCTATATAGTATGAGCAGGACGGTAAGTGAATAGGAAGAAATTTTTTAGATACCATAAGGAACCTTCTTGCACATCAGAGTTGCATTGGCTACTCGTACTCGTATTCCATCATTAGGTAGCCGCGCAATACAAACTTGCAGGCTCATTCGCGGATGTAGTATGAACTAAAGCAATTGATTGAACTGTGAATGCAGCTAGAACACAGCTCTTAACTCGAGCATGTGCAGGTGCCGATAATTCGTTGTAAGATCGATGGACCGATCGTTTTAATATTTTTCCCCCTTTTCCAAAAAGTGTTTGAGAAATATAGTAATTTCGTAAGTTGGCGCTAATTTGGGATTACATCACTTTGAATATGTGGAATTTTAGGCCGGTTCCCCTAATTCAATACGAACGATAAAATATATCACCACTATATTATATTTTGCAATTCGCGTGAGAAGAATAGCTTGATGGTCGTGTCTGCTTCTTCGTCTTTGTGGTTGACGGCTTTTTCAGCCCCACAAACACGTCTTATTGATGATCTAAGCAGCAATGCAATGGAGCATACAAAGGCACACTTGCTTCCCCATAATACAAGCAACGAATACTTATGCACATTTCTATACTTGCAACATGTTGCAAGCTTGTGTAAGTACTTCTGTTTCACTGTTTTTGTTGGTCTCTCACGGATGTTGCAGTTCCAGCAAAACTAAGAAACACTCACATACAAACATTGTTGAGTGTGACTTTCCATTGCATTGCATGTGTTTGTACTTGTGTGTGTAAAATTTAAATTAAAGTTCACTTTAATTTAAAATAATAAACCAATTTTTTCTTAAAGCACGTAGAAATGGAGCTCGAGGCGGAACATAATTTCTCTATGATGAAGATTAGGCAAATTTTGATAACGGCAAAAATTAAAATAGTTGCAAAAGACTTACGGCCTTAGATATTTAATATTAAAATGTATTTTCATGAGAAAATAGTTTATTATAAATTGTTCGAAAGGCAACAACTGACGTTAATACATAAATTGACATGATGGAAATTACGAATTTGAATGCAGCCAAACCTTTTTTACAGAACAGCTCAACATATGAAAGTTAGAGAATTTCGAGTTCTTATGGCTGGCAAAAGGTATTGAGCAGGGATCAGTGTCAGATAACTAATCCCTACAAATCAGTGTGTTCAGTACCTGAGCGCAGAAGTGTGAGAGCGTTACTGCAAATCAAGTTGCGGATTAGTTTTTTAATTGAGTGAATTATTTGACTCCATTCCACCTTCCGCTTATACTTATCGAGATTCGATATTCAAAACACGGAAGCTCTCCTTTATATCCTGTTCACGAATTCTGAACACCAATCAATGTATTATTTTTACAATTGGTTTCTTTCCTCTCGTGCTGTCACATTTCATTTCGCGAATTACGGCTTTAGAAGGAACATGGAATATAGGTTTGTTTTTGGTGACATCGCCGATTGTCTCCGGCGTACCAAAATTCGAATCGACGCTTACAACGTCGCAAGGCGTACATAAATAATATGTGGTCGTTAAGTCAAAATACTTTAATTTATTTATCTCTTATTGGTTTGTGGACTACTTTTACTTTTTTCTTGTTCAGTTTAATGAACAACATGCTCAAATAAAATTTCAAAACAACATTATCATGGAGTAATAAACTCGAATGATTATTACGAAAACCATTTGAAAAGATACAAGACAAAATGTATGTTATTTGATGATATCGGAACTATTAGAAATATAAAAGTAGGTTAACGAGCTGAAGGCAACTTTGAAGTAAAACGCTTAGGAAATTGAATTATCGACAACAGTGGCAAAATCTCAATGGCACCGGCTGCGCACAGTTGACAGCAATAAAAATCAATTAAATCTGCTGTTTTAATTATTTAGCTTTTTAAAAAAAAAATCCATTTCAGAAATGCGTATTAAAAAAATACGTAAAACTTGTTGTATCGAGATGGAAAATTACAGATTTTGATGATAAAATAATTTAAGAAGAGAGAAATTCTCTGCGAAATGCCTATTTTTACTTCCTCATAGTGAAAGCTTATTCTGCTTTCCATTTCTGTGGTCTGCTGGAAAACACTTTGTTTCAACATTCATGACATTCATGTTGATATGTGCCGCAGAAGTTGCAATTGCAGCAACAAATGTTATTCAGATAAGTGAACGAATAAAAGTTCCGCATGAGACTGAAATTTATTTCATTATATTTTATTTATGCACACAAACATGAATACATACATAATTTTATGAAAATCACACATATACATAAACACCTGCAATTGAATCGAAAATATGAAAATTTTAATTAATAAAATGTCGTGTTCAACTTTTCAATTTACAACACGCAAGCAAAGATTAGATAGAATTTTTTGTAAAAGTATGTATTTATAAATTAACTGAAAATATTCATTAGCAAAATGCAAATAAAATGCGGGGAGGGGTTGCCACCCAGATAATCGGTCTCTTTTGCAACGATGCTATTCGTTTTGCTACATGGAAGTGAAAAAATTTTAGAAGATTTCAAAGCAACAACCGTTTTTTATACAAACTGCGAAAGGCGGTGAGTAAGGAACGACTGCGTAGCGCATAGTGGCTGTAGAATTTAAGCATCTTCATTCCAAAGGATGACGTCTACATTGTTCGCAATGGTGGTTCAATATCACTTTAAATCGACATCAAAACTAATCTTGTATTGCCCAAGAGGCGAAGATGACGGATGCGGAAAGTTATCGATTACTTTAGCAAAGTTCAATACTTGTATTTGACTCTTAGTGAAGGGTCCTACTTTACTTTGGTGCAACCATTCTTCTCCGGAAAGCATACTGAACCAATACAACTAATTAACTAAGCGAGACATGTAATTTAGTCTTCATGGCAGAACGATGGAAGCAAACGATGCTGTCTTGTGTTGTGTCGGCAAGCTTTTACAAACTACTTTCAAAAAGAGAAAATAATTATTAAATAATAATAACTAACTTTCCTTTCCCACAATATAATTTAAAGAATTTTTTAAAAATTTTAATAAATAACTTAAATTGAACACAATCCTCCCCTTAAATTTATTACGCCATTGGTTTCGTTTCACATGCTCACTATTGTCGTGAATTACTTTAGCCAAATACAGCACTCTCATTTAGTCTTTGGAAAGTATGCAGGATTGCTTCCGAACGGATCTCCACATCATACCACATTTGATAGCAAGTTGTACACTTTATATATATGATTATGGCAAAAACAGTTTTAAGTTTGATGGCACGCGCTCTTCTACCATGAAAAAGTGCTATTCGAAAATTATAAACTGTTTTATTTTCTACTATTTCCTCCCGCTTTCGACTTTTAGGATGACAATATTGATTTTCGTTTTCCTTCAGCGTCAACACATTTTTCCGATTCATATTTCTCAATTGTTTTACGCTTTAATTTGTTTTTTTCTCAATTGGAATTTTCTATTATTTTTTCCCTTTTTTTTGCTCAAGTCATTGTTAGCATTTGGCAGAGTTAGTTTATTCTCTCGCCTGCCAATGCACACCGGTATCGAAGCTAAAATGTATGCAGGTAAGACAAAATATTTATATGTATTTGCAGCTGGTAACTTTAATACACTTTAATATAATCAATCAGATCAACAGAATACAGTGCAGCACGTTTATACAGAATGACTTTTTTCTTTAATTTATTTTAAAAGAAAAGGAAATATTACTCGTGCTTCCCCAGTGTGCAACACTTTGTGTATTGTAAAATTAGGACAATGTGAAATGAAAAAAGAACAAGGAGAAAATGGTGATAAGTTACTTTTGTTCGAAACTATCGGGTAGGAAATACAACAACTGCACTAACAATGTTGTTTGCCAATTTGTCAAATGATTTAAACAAAATTATTAATGAAGTTTTCAAGATTTTTTCAAGTCACCTTCTTTTACGAAAGCATTAAAAATATAAGCCAAATGCTTTGACCCTCTCCCTCAAAATAATAATATAAATGAGATTGATCTGAGACTGGTCGAATAAAATTACATTTAGAATTACTTTCGACGTTAAGTTAGGTTTATGTTTTCAAATGTTTAAAATATAATTTTGCAAATAATAAAGAAAAAAATTTTTTTTCAAGATTTGGGATTATATTTCAATTTGTGAAAAGGGAACCCCCTTTGCATTTTTGGCCAAAAATCGTCAAACTTTTAAAAGCGTCCGTTTCTATATTTTTCAAGAAAAACTTGCGTTTTTATTGCTCTTGTATGTTTATTTTATGTTTTTAAATCTTTAAAATATATTTTTGCTAAAAATAAAAGAAAAAAAAATTTTTGAATTTTGGAAAAATTTTCGATTTTTGATAAGGGGGTACCCTTTGCATTTTTGGGCAAAAATCGTCATTTTTTGAAAACGTCCATTTGTCTATTTGGGAATTAAAAACTTAACTTTTTATTGCTCTTGTATGTTTATTTTATGTTTTCAAATCTTTAAAATATATTTTTGCTAAAAATTAAAGAAAAAAAAATTTTTGAATTTTGGGAAAATTTTCGATTTTTGATGAGGGGGTACCCTTTGCATTTTTGGGCAAAAATCGTCATTTTTTGAAAACGTCCGTTTGTCTATTTTGGAATTAACAACTTAACTTTTTATTGCTCTTGTACGTTTATTTTATGTTGCAAATAATAAAGAAAAAAAAATTTTGGAATTTTGGGAAAATTTTCGATTTTTGATAAGGGGTACCCTTTGCATTTTTGTGCAAAAATCGTCATTTTTTGAAAACGTCCGTTTGTCTATTTTGGAATTAAAAACTTAACTTTTTATCGCTCTTGTATGTTTATTTTATGTTTTCAAATCTTTAAAATATATTTTTGCTAAAAATAAAAGAAAAAAAAATTTTTGAATTTTGGAAAAATTTTCGAATTTTGATAAGGGGGTACCCTTTGCATTTTTGGGCAAAAATCGTCATTTTTTGAAAACGTCCGTTTGTCTATTTTGGAATTAACAACTTAACTTTTTATTTCTCTTGTATGTTTATTTTATGTTTTCAAATCTTTAAAATATATTTTTGCTAAAAATAAAAGAAAAAAAAATTTTTGAATTTTGGAAAAATTTTCGAATTTTGATAAGGGGGTACCCTTTGCATTTTTGGGCAAAAATCGTCATTTTTTGAAAACGTCCGTTTGTCTATTTTGGAATTAAAAACTTGGCATTTTATTGCTCTTGTATGTTAATTTTATGTTGCAAATGTTTAAAATATAATTTTGCAATTAATAAAGAAAAAAAAATTTTTGAATTTTGGGAAAATTTTCGATTCTTGATAAGAGGTTGCCCTTTGCATTTTTGGGCAAAAATCGTCATTTTTTGAAAACGTCCGTTTGTCTATTTTGGAACTAACAACTTAACTTTTTATTGCTCTTGTATGTTTATTTTATGTTGCAAATGTTTAAAATAGAATTTTGCAAATAATAAAGAAAAAAAAATTTTTGAATTTTGGGAAAATTTTCGTTTTTTGATAAGGGGTACCCTTTGCATTTTTAGGCAAAAATCGTCATTTTTTGAAAACGTCCGTTTGTCTATTTTGGAATTAAAAACTTAACTTTTTATCGCTCTTGTATGTTGATTTTATGTTTTCAAATCTTTAAAATATATTTTTGCTAAAAATAAAAGAAAAAAAAATTTTTGAATTTTGGGGAAATTTTCGATTTTTGATAAGAGGTTACCCTTTGCATTTTTGGGCAAAAATCGTCATTTTTTGAAAACGTCCGTTTGTCTATTTTGGAACTAACAACTTAACTTTTTATTGCTCTTGTATGTTTATTTTATGTTGCAAATGTTTAAAATAGAATTTTGCAAATAATAAAGAAAAAAAAATTTTTGAATTTTGGGAAAATTTTCGTTTTTTGATAAGGGGTACCCTTTGCATTTTTAGGCAAAAATCGTCATTTTTTGAAAACGTCCGTTTGTCTATTTTGGAATTAAAAACTTAACTTTTTATCGCTCTTGTATGTTGATTTTATGTTTTCAAATCTTTAAAATATATTTTTGCTAAAAATAAAAGAAAAAAAAATTTTTGAATTTTGGGGAAATTTTCGATTTTTGATAAGAGGTTACCCTTTGCATTTTTGGGCAAAAATCGTCATTTTTTGAAAACGTCCGTTTGTCTATTTTGGAATTAACAACTTAACTTTTTATTGCTCTTGTATGTTTATTTTATGTTGCAAATGTTTAAAATATAATTTTGCAAATAATAAAGAAAAAAAAATTTTTGAATTTTGGGAAAATTTTCGATTTTTGATAAGGGGTACCCTTTGCATTTTTAGGCAAAAATCGTCATTTTTTGAAAACGTCCGTTTGTCTATTTTGGAATTAAAAACTTAACTTTTTATCGCTCTTGTGTGTTTATTTTATGTTTTCAAATCTTTAAAATATATTTTTGCTAAAAATAAAAGAAAAAAAAATTTGCATTTTTGGGCAAAAATCGTCATTTTTTTAAAAATTCCGTTTGTCTATTTTGGAATTAAAAACTTAACTTTTTATTGCTCTTGTATGTTTATTTTATGTTTTCAAATCTTTAAAATATATTTTTGCTAAAAATAAAAGAAAAAAAAATTTGCATTTTTGGGCAAAAATCGTCATTTTTTTAAAACGTCCGTTTGTCTATTTTGGAATTAAAAACTTAACTTTTTATCGCTCTTGTATGTTGATTTTATGTTTTCAAATCTTTAAAATATATTTTTGCTAAAAATAAAGGAAAAAAAAATTTTCGAATTTTTTGAAAATTTTCGATTTTTGATAAGGGGTTACCCTTTGCATTTCTGGGCAAAAATCGTCATTTTTTGAAAACGTCCGTTTGTTTATTTTGGAATTAACAACTTAACTTTTTATTGCTCTTGTATGTTTATTTTATGTTTGCAAATGTTTAAAATATAATTTTGCAAATAATAATAAAAAAAAAATTTTTGAATTTTGGGAAAATTTTCGATTTTTGATAAGGGGTTACCCTTTGCATTTTTGGGCAAAAATCGTCATTTTTTTAAAACGTCCGTTTGTCTATTTTGGAATTAAAAACTTAACTTTTTATTGCTCTTGTATGTTTATTTTATGTTGCAAATGTTTAAAATATAATTTTGCAAATAATAAAGAAAAAAAAAATTTTGAATTTTGGGAAAATTTTCGATTTTTGATAAGGGGTACCCTTTGCATTTTTAGGCAAAAGTCGTCATTTTTTGAAAACGTCCGTTTGTCTATTTTGGAATTAAAAACTTAACTTTTTATCGCTCTTGTATGTTGATTTTATGTTTTCAAATCTTTAAAATATATTTTTGCTAAAAATAAAAGAAAAAAAAATTTTTGAATTTTGGGAAAATTTTCGATTTTGCATTTTTGGGCAAAAATCGTCATTTTTTTAAAAATTCCGTTTGTCTATTTTGGAATTAAAAACTTAACTTTTTATTGCTCTTGTATGTTTATTTTATGTTTTCAAATCTTTAAAATATATTTTTGCTAAAAATAAAAGAAAAAAAAATTTGCATTTTTGGGCAAAAATCGTCATTTTTTGAAAACGTCCATTTGTCTATTTGGGAATTAAAAACTTAACTTTTTATTGCTCTTGTATGTTTATTTTATGTTTTCAAATCTTTAAAATATATTTTTGCTAAAAATTAAAGAAAAAAAATTTTTGAATTTTGGGAAAATTTTCGATTTTTGATGAGGGGTACCCTTTGCATTTTTGGGCAAAAATCGTCATTTTTTGAAAACGTCCGTTTGTCTATTTTGGAATTAAAAACTTAACTTTTTATTGCTCTTGTATGTTTATTTTATGTTTTCAAATCTTTAAAATATATTTTTGCTAAAAATTAAAGAAAAAAAAATTTTTGAATTTTGGAAAAATTTTCGATTTTTGGCACCTTTTGCATTTTTGTGCAAAAATCGTCATTTTTGAAAACGTCCATTTGTCTATTTGGGAATTAAAAACTTAACTTTTTATTGCTCTTGTATGTTTATTTTATGTTTTCAAATCTTTAAAATATATTTTTGCTAAAAATAAAAGAAAAAAAAATTTGCATTTTTGGGCAAAAATCGTCATTTTTTTAAAACGTCCGTTTGTCTATTTTGGAATTAAAAACTTAACTTTTTATCGCTCTTGTATGTTGATTTTATGTTTTCAAATCTTTAAAATATATTTTTGCTAAAAATAAAGGAAAAAAAAATTTTCGAATTTTTTGAAAATTTTCGATTTTTGATAAGGGGTTACCCTTTGCATTTTTGTGCAAAAATCGTCATTTTTTGAAAACGTCCGTTTGTCTATTTTGGAATTAAAAACTTAACTTTTTATCGCTCTTGTATGTTGATTTTATGTTTTCAAATCTTTAAAATATATTTTTGATAAAAATAAAAGAAAAAAAAATTTTTGAATTTTGGGAAAATTTTCGATTTTGCATTTTTGGGCAAAAATCGTCATTTTTTTAAAAATTCCGTTTGTCTATTTTGGAATTAAAAACTTAACTTTTTATTGCTCTTGTATGTTTATTTTATGTTGCAAATGTTTAAAATATAATTTTGCAAATAATAAAGAAAAAAAAATTTTTTAATTTTGGGAAAATTTTCGATTTTTGATAAGGGGTACCCTTTGCATTTTTGTGCAAAAATCGTCATTTTTTGAAAACGTCCGTTTGTCTATTTTGGAATTAAAAACTTAACTTTTTATCGCTCTTGTATGTTGATTTTATGTTTTCAAATCTTTAAAATATATTTTTGCTAAAAATAAAAGAAAAAAAATTTTTGAATTTTGGGAAAATTTTCGATTTTGCATTTTTGGGCAAAAATCGTCATTTTTTTAAAAATTCCGTTTGTCTATTTTGGAATTAAAAACTTAACTTTTTATTGCTCTTGTATGTTTATTTTATGTTGCAAATGTTTAAAATATAATTTTGCAAATAATAAAGAAAAAAAAATTTTTGAATTTTGGGAAAATTTTCGATTCTTGATAAGAGGTTACCCTTTGCATTTTTGGGCAAAAATCGTCATTTTTTGAAAACGTCCGTTTGTCTATTTGGGAATTAAAAACTTAACTTTTTATCGCTCTTGTATGTTTATTTTATGTTTTCAAATCTTTAAAATATATTTTTGCTAAAAATAAAAGAAAAAAAAATTTTTGAATTTTTGGGCAAAAATCGTCATTTTTTTAAAAATTCCGTTTGTCTATTTTGGAATTAAAAACTTAACTTTTTATTGCTCTTGTATGTTTATTTTATGTTTTCAAATCTTTAAAATATATTTTTGCTAAAAATAAAAGAAAAAAAAATTTGCATTTTTGGGCAAAAATCGTCATTTGTTTAAAACGTCCGTTTGTCTATTTTGGAATTAAAAACTTAACTTTTTATCGCTCTTGTATGTTGATTTTATGTTTTCAAATCTTTAAAATATATTTTTGCTAAAAATAAAGGAAAAAAAAATTTTCGAATTTTTTGAAAATTTTCGATTTTTGATAAGGGGTTACCCTTTGCATTTTTGTGCAAAAATCGTCATTTTTTGAAAACGTCCGTTTGTCTATTTTGGAATTAAAAACTTAACTTTTTATCGCTCTTGTATGTTGATTTTATGTTTTCAAATCTTTAAAATATATTTTTGCTAAAAATAAAAGAAAAAAAAATTTTTGAATTTTGGGAAAATTTTCGATTTTTGATAAGGGGTACCCTTTGCATTTTTGGGCAAAAATCGTCATTTTTTGAAAACGTCCGTTTGTCTATTTTGGAATTAAAAACTTAACTTTTTATCGCTCTTGTATGTTGATTTTATGTTTTCAAATCTTTAAAATATATTTTTGCTAAAAATAAAAGAAAAAAAAATTTTTGAATTTTGGGAAAATTTTCGATTTTGCATTTTTGGGCAAAAATCGTCATTTTTTTAAAAATTCCGTTTGTCTATTTTGGAATTAAAAACTTAACTTTTTATTGCTCTTGTATGTTTATTTTATGTTTTCAAATCTTTAAAATATATTTTTGCTAAAAATTAAAGAAAAAAAAATTTTTGAATTTTGGAAAAATTTTCGATTTTTGGCACCCTTTGCATTTTTGTGCAAAAATCGTCATTTTTTGAAAACGTCCATTTGTCTATTTGGGAATTAAAAACTTAACTTTTTATTGCTCTTGTATGTTTATTTTATGTTTTCAAATCTTTAAAATATATTTTTGCTAAAAATAAAAGAAAAAAAAATTTGCATTTTTGGGCAAAAATCGTCATTTTTTGAAAACGTCCGTTTGTCTATTTGGGAATTAAAAACTTAACTTTTTATTGCTCTTGTATGTTTATTTTATGTTTTCAAATCTTTAAAATATATTTTTGCTAAAAATAAAAGAAAACAAGTAAAAGTGCTATATTCGACTGTGCCGAATCTTCTATACCCTTCTCCATGGATATGTTCTCTCAAAAAATAAGCAACATAAAGTAGAACTTAAAAACGTACCCATATCGTCATAGTATTACTTCGTGAGGAGGTGTTCACCGATTACTACTTTCTAAGATTACCTTTCTTTCTCTTTCTGCTGCTCTCTGCAGCGCTAGGAATTCTTTGCGACGCCACCCACCAAATTCAAGATCTCCATTGATAACAGCTCCACGGAGGCTCTCATGGCTCCATATCGCAGGCAATCGAAACACAATAGCTATATATAGTTGGAGAAATTTTTGCAACACTGTGTGCATGCATGTACAAAAATGCTTAAGAAAACTATGATGGCAAAAAAACACTTCATATGCCAGAATACTATACAATCGTATTGCAAACACATAAAAGTATACACAAACAAAACCACCACCAAATGAATTTGCGTTTGCTACAACAAAAACAAAAAACAAAAACAAAAACAAAAATTTTCTATTCATATACATAAGCATCCCGCCACGGATCCCCAGTGGCTCCGTTGCTTTACAAATATACTCAAAAAAAAAAAAATATAGCACATATGTCGTTCAAAAAGGGTAAAATTAAGAAAAAATAGTCGTTTATCTACCCAACTTTATAGTGAAATTTTAACAGCAAGTTTGGCTGCGAACGTAGACGTGCTTGTCAATACACATGCTCTTGGTTTGTTACTCAGCGTGGATTTTTTGCATTTTCTTCTTATAAATATATGAAATTATTTTTTGGCTATATTTTTTTTATTTATCGGCCGATTTTGCTTTTTTTTATAAGTGGTACTTTTGAAAGAAATTAGAACAGATAGGTAAAAAAATTTTTGATTTTAGACAAAATTTAAGGTCAATTTTGAGCGCAACAAAATTACCGGAAGGAAATGAGGACAGACAGACAGACAGACAGACAGACAGACGGACAGACGAAATACTCCCCTTCTTATAACGATCCAGAATATATATACTTTATATGGTCGGAAATCAATATTTATTGAAATTGCATCCTCTATATCAAACTTATTTATACCCTTTCATCCTTTTTGGAGAAGGGTATAAAAAAATTTGCATTTTTGGGCAAAAATCGTCATTTTTTTAAAACGTCCGTTTGTCTATTTTGGAATTAAAAACTTAACTTTTTATCGCTCTTGTATGTTGATTTTATGTTTTCAAATCTTTAAAATATATTTTTGCTAAAAATAAAGGAAAAAAAAATTTTCGAATTTTTTGAAAATTTTCGATTTTTGATAAGGGGTTACCCTTTGCATTTCTGGGCAAAAATCGTCATTTTTTGAAAACGTCCGTTTGTTTATTTTGGAATTAACAACTTAACTTTTTATTGCTCTTGTATATTTATTTTATGTTTGCAAATGTTTAAAATATAATTTTGCAAATAATAATAAAAAAAAAATTTTTTAATTTTGGGAAAATTTTCGATTTTTGATAAGGGGTTACCCTTTGCATTTTTGGGCAAAAATCTTCATTTTTTTAAAACGTCCGTTTGTCTATTTTGGAATTAAAAACTTAACTTTTTATTGCTCTTGTATGTTTATTTTATGTTGCAAATGTTTAAAATATAATTTTGCAAATAATAAAGAAAAAAAAATTTTTGAATTTTGGGAAAATTTTCGATTCTTGATAAGAGGTTACCCTTTGCATTTTTGGGCAAAAATCGTAATTTTTTGAAAACGTCCGTTTGTCTATTTTGGAATTAACAACTTAACTTTTTATTGCTCTTGTATGTTTATTTTATGTTGCAAATGTTTAAAATATAATTTTGCAAATAATAAAGAAAAAAAAATTTTTGAATTTTGGGAAAATTTTCGATTTTTGATAAGGGGTACCCTTTGCATTTTTAGGCAAAAATCGTCATTTTTTGAAAACGTCCGTTTGTCTATTTTGGAATTAAAAACTTAACTTTTTATCGCTCTTGTATGTTGATTTTATGTTTTCAAATCTTTAAAATATATTTTTGCTAAAAATAAAAGAAAAAAAAATTTTTGAATTTTGGGAAAATTTTCGATTTTGCATTTTTGGGCAAAAATCGTCATTTTTTTAAAAATTCCGTTTGTCTATTTTGGAATTAAAAACTTAACTTTTTATTGCTCTTGTATGTTTATTTTATGTTTTCAAATCTTTAAAATATATTTTTGCTAAAAAGAAAAGAAAAAAAAATTTTTGAATTTTGGAAAAATTTTCGATTTTTGATAAGGGGGTACCCTTTGCATTTTTAGGCAAAAATCGTCATTTTTTGAAAAATTCCGTTTGTCTATTTTGGAATTAAAAACTTAACTTTTTATTGCTCTTGTATGTTTATTTTATGTTTTCAAATCTTTAAAATATATTTTTGCTAAAAATAAAAGAAAAAAAAATTTTTGAATTTTGGGAAAATTTTCGATTTTGCATTTTTGGGCAAAAATCGTCATTTTTTTAAAAATTCCGTTTGTCTATTTTGGAATTAAAAACTTAACTTTTTATTGCTCTTGTATGTTTATTTTATGTTTTCAAATCTTTAAAATATATTTTTGCTAAAAAGAAAAGAAAAAAAAATTTTTGAATTTTGGGAAAATTTTCGATTTTGCATTTTTGGGCAAAAATCGTCATTTTTTTAAAAATTCCGTTTGTCTATTTTGGAATTAAAAACTTAACTTTTTATTGCTCTTGTATGTTTATTTTATGTTTTCAAATCTTTAAAATATATTTTTGCTAAAAAGAAAAGAAAAAAAAATTTTTGAATTTTGGGAAAATTTTCGATTTTTGATAAGGGGTACCCTTTGCATTTTTAGGCAAAAATCGTCATTTTTTGAAAACGTCCGTTTGTCTATTTTGGAATTAAAAACTTAACTTTTTATCGCTCTTGTATGTTGATTTTATGTTTTCAAATCTTTAAAATATATTTTTGCTAAAAATAAAAGAAAAAAAAATTTTTGAATTTTGGGAAAATTTTCGATTTTGCATTTTTGGGCAAAAATCGTCATTTTTTTAAAAATTCCGTTTGTCTATTTTGGAATTAAAAACTTAACTTTTTATTGCTCTTGTATGTTTATTTTATGTTTTCAAATCTTTAAAATATATTTTTGCTAAAAAGAAAAGAAAAAAAAATTTTTGAATTTTGGAAAAATTTTCGATTTTTGATAAGGGGGTACCCTTTGCATTTTTGGGCAAAAATCGTCATTTTTTTAAAACGTCCGTTTGTCTATTTTGGAATTAAAAACTTAACTTTTTATCGCTCTTGTATGTTTATTTTATGTTGCAAATGTTTAAAATATAATTTTGCAAATAATAAAGAAAAAAAAAATTTTGAATTTTGGGAAAATTTTCGATTCTTGATAAGAGGTTACCCTTTGCATTTTAGGGCAAAAATCGTCATTTTTTGAAAAAGTCCATTTGTCTATTTTGGAATTAAAAACTTAACTTTTTATTGCTCTTGTATGTTTATTTTATGTTTGCAAATGTTTAAAATATAATTTTGCTAAAAATAAAAGAAAACAAAATTTTTGATTTTGGGATATATTTCAATTTTTGATAAGGGTACCCCCTTTGCATTTTTGGCCAAAAATCGTCAAATTTTAAAAAGCGTCCGCTTCTATATTTTTGAAATATAGAATACTTGCGTTTTTATTGCTCTTTTATGTTTATTTTATGTTTTCAAATCTTTAAAATATATTTTTGCTAAAAATAAAAAAAAAAAAAATTTTTGGAATTTTGGGAAAATTTTCGATTTTTGATAAGGGTGTACCCTTTGCATTTTTGGGCAAAAATCGTCATTTTTTGAAAACGTCCATTTGTTTATTTGGGAATTAAAAACTTAACTTTTTATTGCTCGTGTATGTTTATTTTATGTTTTCAAATCTTTAAAATATATTTTTGCTAAAAATAAAAGAAAAAAAATTTTTTGAATTTTGGAAAAATTTTCGATTTTTGATAAGGGGTTACCCTTTGCATTTTTGGGCAAAAATCGTCATTTTATGAAAACGTCCGTTTGTCTATTTTGGAATTAACAACTTAACTTTTTCTTGCTCTTGTATGTTCATTTTATGTTTGCAAATGTTTAAAATATAATTTTGCAAATAATAAAGAAAAAACAAATTTTTGAATTTTGGGAAAATTTTCGATTTTTGATAAGGGTAATAACTCTTTGCATTTTTGGGCAAAAATCGTCATTTTTTTAAAACGTCCGTTTGTCTATTTTGGAATTAAAAACTTGGCATTTTATTGCTCTTGTATGTTTATTTTATGTTGCAAATGTTTAAAATATAATTTTGCAAATAATAAAGAAAAAAATTTTTTTTAAGGTTTGGGATTATATTTTAATTTTTGAAAATATTCAAACTTTCAAACGCGTCCGTTTCTATATTTTTGGATGAAAACTTGCGTTTTTTTTTTAAATTTCTTGAGAAATGGTGTGCTCAGAAGGTGGGAACCTGCATTCGCCGATACCCAACTAACCTCGTGTGCTTTTTTTTTGTGGTATTTAGCTTGTTATTTTTAACAAATGAATTTGTAAATTTGCAAGTAATAAATATTATTTTAAATTGTCTGTGCCTATTTAATGTGAGTCACATGAACAGTGTACTTACAACGTCGCCTATATGGGGAATTCCATTCAAAAGTGAAGGTTGCGCTTTTATATTTAAATGAAATTATTTATATTTAATTAAATAAGTTTACGATTTTTGATTGGTATAAAAATTATATTGTGTAGGATCATGTTAATAACAATTGCAAGATGTGAAATAGCACCAAAGATCCCCTTAACTTGGACTTGAGTCAGATTTTTTATTCAGGAAGACCGCCGGTGCCAACAAAATAGGGTATCTTTAAATCTCCGTCGTCGAAGGCTGCTCCATATTCACAATCATATTGTGGTAACATGACACATTTAGAAGTTCGGTTACAATTTTCCATTTACTTGGTCTTCCTTCCTTCATTTAAGAATGAATGACTTTGTGTTTGAAACACCCAGTAAATTTTGAATTTATTATTGTGCTTTAAGGCGGAAGTTTGGTATTTAAGAAAGTACTTAAACATTTTAAAAGAATAGAGGAGAGTAAAACAGAAAAAGAAAAATGTAAAAAGGAACTCAAAGATTAAAGTGATGGTACAAGGCAGAGCGACAGGCTGTCAGCCAGCCCAGACAGACAACAACTTAAATGGATGAACTACACGGTTAGACGTCACTAATGAAAACAGAAAAATGAATAAGAAATGGACTGGTTCTTGCATAGACGTTATAAATCCACATTAAACATTTGCATTTCGGAGCTTCTTATTTTGAGCGGTTTGTATTTATTTTTAATTTTTCGTAAACCTTTAAGTCTAATGACAAATTAACTAAACGATTAATCAAGTTGGAATGCTATATTTTAAAATTTCTAAGTGTGTGTGAGCGCTGTTTGTGTTAATACAGCAAAGTGTCCGATTGAAGTTGTTTTACATGGAAGTGTTTTAGAAACAAATTACCCTGATGAATTTTACTTTTCTTTTCGCTTCGAGTTGTTATTCTTGCCTTTTTGTCTACATCTTCTGTTTTCCCATTTTTTTTTTTTTTTTGTAATTTTAATTTTATTATACAGGGTGCTTCTTTTTGAATCTTACTAATCTTTAGCAAACATAGAGCTGAATATTTTTCAGGCGAAAAACGGCAAGAGAAAAATCATAGAAAACTATGTTGTTGAGTATTGGTGAGTCGCAGAAGGCTTTAGGGAATGTATAACTGCTTGTCTTCGTTCAATTATTAGGCACGTCGTCGGTCTAAGCAGACTAGACAATCTGCGGTGTTAGTGAGTCACAATCATGATAGTAGCTGCAAACGAAAGACAATGAGTGATCAATTTCGCAAATTAAAAGTGCTTAAACAATGTTTTAAGTGAAACGCCACCATTAACAAAGCCAACATCAACAACAATAGCAAGTATAAAAGTTGTTATATTTTACGTATGTACAGAAGAAATGTGTACTTTAGTATTATTAATGGGCATCAAATTACAAATCCCAAATCGGATTAATTAGGTTATTTATTTTTGTTTTTGTTTTAAGCTCGTCTCGTCATGAACAGCTAAAACACTAAAATGGGCGAGAGGAAAACACCGTATGAGGTGAAAACAATTAAAAAAATTTTTTTTATAAAATTTTAAATGAAAAAGAAAGCAGAACTTCATATAAAAATCGTTGCAAATCCCTTACGCTAAGAATCAACTTTAACAAATGAAGCAAGAATAAAATTTTCACACTTTTTACAGCTGCTTCCACTTCAGCAACAGTAACAAAAAGGATCCCCCGCACCGACATTTATGTAAACACAGTTTTTAATTAGCGCAGACTTTCAAAGGAAACTTTAAAGCAAATTCTTGCATCCAACATATACAAACATGTGGCAACAACATTATCATAAAGTTGGCGTCGTTGTTGTTGGTGTCGTTGCTGATAACGCCAAGCAAGTTAACAGTCAAGTTAAATATGCTTTGGGAAGAAACTGAAGCAGAAACTTTTTTGAATTTTATAATTCTTGTGACAGGATGATACATAACAAAGCAGCCACACTTTTCGAATTTATCGACCAATGTTATTTTGAGCGAAATACAAAAATTATTTGGCTCGGCTGGTTCAGAGTGCGCTACCCTCCATAACGAATCATCTAAGTTCATTCAAATTTTTTGACCCCGTTCCCAATTTATGATTTCAGATATCACCGCTCCCAATACAAATTATTTGTGGGAGAACAATGGGCTAAATCTGTATTCAGAGGGAGCTAGCATTCGAATTATAAATCGTATATGCTTTTGCCAACTGTTAAAAAAATACATCATCCTTTTTACACTTTTGCTTTTAAGAATCGTCATTGAGGACGAACAGTAATTATTTATTAGGACCTTCAGAAAGGTTCGCAGTAAAAGAGATTTATATACGGGTTATAGGCATTTTTGATCCAGTGTAAATATTTCTCTTTAACTTAAACGTCATTTAAGTGAAAGCGAAGGTATAGTACTTCTTCCACCTTATGTATCCCCAATGCCACCTTTATGTATTTACAGTTTTGAGTATATGCACGTGTGGAATAATGAAGCTAGTCTAACCAAACGTGGTTCCATTTATTATATTTTTCAACATTTCAAATTGTTTTTGGGAAATTTTTAATTTCTTCGAAATTAAATTTTGTGTGAACATAAAGTGATCTGGTAACCCTAAATTTCAGCTACTGTACTCGTTCTGAGAAGATAAATGACAATTTGGTAACGCAATTTAAAGTTTGTTTTTAAGTTTGTACGAGAATTTTTTACTTATGTCATTAAAACAAAAGGAAAACTTTTATGGAAGAATGTGTGTAGTATGTGGTATCCATGCCATGATTTAAAGGAAGCTGTTCTACTTCCTCTGAGCTGAAATAATGATAGCATCAATAGTTGAATGACAACCAGGAATCCATAGACTTCTCAAACACGTAAGCCCACACACAATACTTGCCTTGAAAATATATGGGAAAGTACTTTTTAAAATTCACATCCTTTTTCTTGTTAATAGAGGAGTACAAAAAGAGTAGAGGAGTATAAAGGAGAGTAAAAAAAAATATTAGAAAAACTTATTTCCTTTAATTTATGCATTTGAGAGAAGTGGCCGGTAGCTTGTGCTTAGTAACTCAATTGCAGAGAAAGTCATAAATATAATAAGAAGGGCTTATAATCCTTGATAAACGAAGTCGAACAAGGCAAAGGGCCGACTATCTGCCGCCTTAACAAATTCCAAAAGTTGAACAGAATTGATGACAGCTTCGGAACAACGTCAAACGATAATCAAGTCAAACGATAAATTTTAGAACAAATTTAATCACATCCCTCTTTATGCTCGTTGCAATAGATTTCTTTTGTTAAGCAGTGTACGCCAACGGAAATGTATTGGCTGGTCTTGTAACGGCTTCATTGCTACACGTGTACTCGTTCCATTTGAAGGCATTTACACAGGCATTTTTAATTTGTTTAAAGCACATGTTTATTCACAGATCAAAATAAGGTCTGGGATTATGTTTTAGAGGTACGAGTACACGGCTACGAGTATGTGTACATACAAAATGCGATATATATGTTACGACATACATACATACGTGCATGAATAAGTAAATGCGATATTCGAAAATTTATGATTTAATGATTTCTTGGCGCGGAAATGTACTTTCGCCGCCAATACAATTCTAAAAAGTACTTTTTTTGAATAATACATTTCTAAAGGCTACTATTTGCGAAGAGTCTGTTCTCTGGAAGGTTCTTCTTAAAGGGGGATTTTTAAACAAATTTTGCCTCTGCACATATAGCCCTAAACCATGTTCCCAGTCTTTGCAAAAAGTTTTTGTTACACATCGATTATTCTCTCGTTAATTATACTAAAGTCGCAGTGGCCGTTCAGTATTGTTAGCCACTATTGAATGTGATTGCCGTAAGCGTTTAGTAAAACAGCATTAGGCATTAAGCACAATGGGGCTACAAATGTGTCTGGATTTGTCCTTGCTTCGTTATGCCTCAAATCCTTTGCAATGACTTCTAGCCCCTTCAACTGCACTACCCTTCGACACCCTCTTATATTCATACCAGGTAGATACAGTTCTTGTTGTATCTGTTCAATGGTGACATGACTGTTTGACCAACATCGTCACCCTCCTGGCACTCTGTTATTGTGCAGCTAGTTGGTGTTTTGTATCCGTATAAGCCTAAATTTTGTGTACCATGAAATCCTATTTGGTGTTAATCTTTTCGGCTAATGTTTTTCGTTTCTCTTTGTATTTTCGCTTCTCCTCTTGTTCTGTCAGATACGGTCTTGTGGTGCCTCTAATTTGAAAGGCATTTAACTTATTTTTATTGGGGTCTCCCTGGCAGCAGTGCTAAATACGATAAACACATTACAATTGAACGGATGAGGAAATAAAAAATGCGACGAGAAATGAAAGAACGAATAAACAGCAGACAATATTACCTGTGAGTTCGATATTTTGCCACACGTGAGTGAGAGTGTTAAGATGGAATGCGTATTATGGTATAGTGTGTGTGCGTGTGCGTGTGTGTGTGTGTGTGTTTGTGTGCAAGCGTCTCGTAAGTGAGTTTAACAGCTTTTAATGAATTACAGCAAATTAAAATTAATTAGCAAGAAGATTTATGAAGCACGTAATTAAAGGGTATGAAGAAAACTGCGACAACAATTCTTTTTTTTTTTGTCAAAGTAGGCGCAGAGCATACTGAGAAAAGGCAAGTACTCGTATAACCAGCATACGAAAATACGATCGTAGTTATTTGTTTAACTTATTTGTTATGTGTATTTGTGACTTAACAAGACACTGACTAATTTAATAAAATTTCGGTGTCGTGAGGAAATCGTTTTATTCTTACGATAATATCATAATTGTTATCTAATCATGGTCAGCAGGCTGTGGGGTTGTTATCAGTAATTTCAAGTATAGGAAAGACTGATTTATTTGTATTTCAAGTAAAATATTATTATTTTGCAAAATTAAAGCGCAATATTTTATTCACAGCAGGTACGGCGGGAAATTCTTAATTTTGTCTGCGTTGGTTTTTACAATTTAATCAAAATGTAATGGAAACGGTTGTGCTAGTTTCTTAAAATCTTACCATATTCTCCTGGAATTGCACACATGGGCTGGTGGTGATGTGGATGCTGTGGGCATATACCCTCGTGAGGATGGGGCGCTATGTAATACTCAGTTGGAAAAAATTCACCGTGATATTGTATGTAGACTGGGCCAGGACCAGGCGGTGGTGCTGCAGCGGCTGCGGCAGTAACAACATTATTAACGGCATTGCCTAAAGCGGAACCGCCACTGCCACCCGTACCGCTATTAGAACTAACGCTGCTGGTGGTAGAGCCACTAGGCGAGAGCCCACCGTGACCATTTTCCATGGGCGGAGATGGTTGAGATTGTTGCGATGGCGGCGGTGGTGGGGGGCCATGAGAAGTATGCTGGGTTTGTGGTGGCCCATGGTGATGGTGATGCATGTGCGGTGGCAGTGTACCACCACCCGCAGCAGCCATGTGAGCCTGCATGGCTGCTACTAAGGCCATTTGTTGTTGATGTTGTTGAGGATGATGAACCGCACAAGGCACTAGTTGAGCTCCTTGATGTGTGGCCGGAGTTTGTTGCAAGAGGGGTGGTGAAGCTGGCAAAGGCGGATTAGAAGCAGCTTCGGAAGGTGATAATTGTTGTTGTTGTTGTTGTTGTTGTTGCTGCTGCTGCTGTTGATGCAATTGGTGTATGACTTGTTGTGTTTGCTGAGCAACATGTTGTATTTGCGTGTATTGTGGTGGCTGCTGATTTTGTTGCTGCTGCGATGATACTGGTTGCTGTATTTGTTGCTGCTGCTGTGGCACTACCATTACGGTACCACCCGAAGAACCGGTCTGATCTAAAGAAGAGGACGACAAACTGTTTAACGACGAAGTAGAAGACGAGGTTGAGGCCACATTATTATTGTTGCTCAAGTTTTTATTTTGTAATTTTTGTACAGAATTTTGTTTATGCTGCCGTTGCGCCTTTATTTGTTGCAGCTGTTGTTGCGGTTGCGGTTGCGGTTGCTGTTGCTGTTGTTGGTTTTGGGATTGTGTTTGTTCGTTTGCGGACGAAGTATTCATACGAACCATGCTCCTTAATTAGTTAAAACGTAAAAGACTACGAGTAAATTCAAAATTTGTGGCTTCGTAATTGTATATAAACCGCTTTACCATTTGCTTTTGTTTAGAAACATTGTTGATAAACAAAAATACTTTTCAATTGTCGTTTAAATTGCTCGTGGCCAGTTTTTCTTATTAACACATTTATTTTAAGAATTTGTATTTAAAAAAATTTTTTTAAGCTGAAAAAAATAGTAAATATATTTATTTAATTATTTTAGCGAGCAGATTATTCTGGAAGTTTTTGTTAACTCAACTCACGTTTTTCCATTTTTAGTTTTCTTTTAAATTGTTTACTTTTTGTTGATAAATTTTCAAAGGTCAGGGTTATCTTTCGATGTATTTTGTTCGTTCTGATTATGATTCCGTTGAATTTCGTAATTCAATTATTTTTAGTTTTAGAGTTCTCTTTGGAAACTACACATTTACCTCTTTCACAATTTTTATATTTTTGTTTTGTATTTTTTGCTGTTCAAATCCGAAAACGTACTTTTTTTCAGTATCGTTATCGGTCGTTAGTTTTTTTATTAAACACAGATTTTTTTCATCAGGCAATGAAAATGCAATGAGACAAGCGGTATGAGATGTACTGGGTTTTAAATCTAAAGATGTGCTTGAGACCAACTGTAATAATATTTTTTTTTTAAAAGCAAAAAAGGAAATCCATGTGTTCGTAGGCATTTAATCACGAAGTGCGATAAATATTTTAAAATATTGAATTTTTCAATCGGGTAAGCGGAATTTGAGCCAGCACGATTTCTAATGAAATTCACTACAATGTTTGTTTAAATATTATTTTTTAAGTTTATTTTAATTTTATGACAAATACACACACAAACGATATCGTGTTTGCGCAAATAATCTGTTTCCGTAATAGTACAAATAAGAAGGGGATGTTGCGACTACAAAAGCCGTTTTTGTTCTCTTTCCAAGCAGAAATTATTAAACATGTCAAATTCATGTTCAACATACATACGTTTTATAAATTAACTAGATTATTGGAAACTATTTACGCAAGGTAAGCAAAGTATGTGAAAAGGATAAGGAAACGGCAGGAGGAACAGCAAAAGGCGATTTTCAAAAGGCGATTTTCAAGAAGTTAAACGTGAGGAAAACGTGATGAGAACGTGAGGAAATATACGCACGCATGGATACGCACTTCAAAGCCTGAGTTCTGATGTTCAGCAACTTTTACAACAGAAAAAATTTAATATGTATCAGCATTCGGAAGGCGCAGTTTCCTCTTCCTGCCATCTTATGCAGCTGGGGGATGATAAAGTAAAGGCGAACTTGTGAAGTGAAATTGTATGATTTGTATTTGCTCCATAATGGAATGATTAAATTATGAAATTATTAAACGTGCTTGCAGTAGATATTCTTTTATGAAGTTCAAGCGAATTCGTGCGGCCAATTAAGTCTCCATTACTTTTATGCTTGAAGGGAAACTGAGATACACATGGACACACTAATATTCATTCAGCAATTGGGAATGAAATTATCAACGTGCACGTGCCTTTTAACTACTGTTACAATATTTAATTGTAAAATAATACGAAAATAAGACAACGTAATAAGGGACGGAAACTGTGATAAGTCTTCTAACAAAACAATTCTAAAAGACAATTGAAAAACAAACTTAAGGAACTAATAAGATACTGCATAAAACCGGAAGGCAGAGACGATGTGTTTGGCAATTCTGGCAATTTATTAAATGTTTTAGATATAAAATTGTAAAATTACACAACTAACCTACATTGCCAAGCAATTGTCCAAAAATCTGTCGAAATTTCAAGCTGTTATCTATTGCTTTTCGGCGTTATCTATTCTGTAACGCAACTTGATTGAAGAAAAGGATTTCTTTAGTTTAATACCTGAGCTGGGGGTTTTTACAACGACCGCATACGCGTATTTAACAAGCGACGCTTACTTGCTCTATTAAAATATTGTATTAGCCTACCAATTTTTAGAAGTGCCATGTCCATAAAAGAAATAAATATTTGTTTATTTTCTGCCTTTTCTTTTCTGCTATTTTTTTTTTTTTTTTTTTTTTGTAATGAAATCTGAATCTTGTCATTAATTAATGATTCTCGACGCAATAAATTGTTCTTTGTTGTTACTACTTCTCAGCCAACCTTCGTAATAACACGTTGCATAAAAAAAATAGTATCAGTGGTTGGGGTTGATTACTTTTAGTGAATCCCCTCAAATTAACACTTCGGACGAGGTGTTAATACCTTAACAAATTTTTTTCTAGGTTTTCATTATGTTGCACATTTTCTTCCCCTCACGCGGCCATGCTACAACAATTCATTTCGATTGCTACTTCCCAGCGCTGGGTATTATGTTGGAGACAAAATGAGCAGAAAGAAAAATATGGAGACTAAAACCCAACAAGAGAAAAGCGGAAATTTGATGCTTTTTAAGCAAAAGTGACAAGTTTTATACGAAATTAGTTTTCACTGTTTGTTTTAGCTCAATTGTCGTCTGGCATTTTTTTGTTTGTGTTTTTGTTTTTTTTCATTTATGTATTTTATGCATTCTTTTCATTATCTGTTCGTTGCAACAGCCATTGTTTTATGTGCTGTAATTGTATTTGAAATCCAACAAGCGTAATAATCTCCGTAGTAGACGTATGAGGTTGTCCATTTGCTAATACCCCTGGATATAGTTAAATGTCTCTATAATGCTTTAGTGCCATTTATTACGTAGCCAATCATACGTTAAAGTATCTTGTAGTAACGTAATAATAATTTCATTTTTTATGTTGTGTAATGCCAACAGTTTTATTAAGTGAAATACTTACAAATCGCCATAAGCTATTTATTCAAAATCTTCTTTTTTATTTTTATTTCAGTTTATTTACAATTAAATGTTATTTACAAATCTGTAAGTTACTTACTTACAGAAAATATTGTTCCACCAACTTGAATTCTCAATAACGTAACTAATAAAGAAAAAAAAATTATTTGAATGCTGTTTAGAATTTCAGCTAACGATACATGAGTACACCTACTACTGTATTATGGGATTGGCTATACCTGCAGACATGTACATGCCCAAGCATACATTACGCAGACATCAATCAGCAAGGCGTCAAGAATTTCAAATACGATACTGCAGTCTGTATTCCAGCAATTCAAATACTGATTTATGTTGTCTGGTCAATCTAGTCAAAGTAAATATGCGTTTTCTTTTTTAATTCTCATATCATGCTTAAGAATAACCATTTATGAATTGCTTGGAACTAATAGTTTCCAAACATTTTCTCCCTGTGAACTCTAATGGCTTTACAGTGAGTGGAAAGAGCTGGACAAATCATTTTCATGTTAATTAAATAAACATTTAAAATTGATAAGAGCAAAAGAGAATAAAAAGGTTTTAAAACTTCAACCTAAAGCAGCGTCCTCCTATCGGTTTCCATACCTACGTAAGTAGGATATAAGATACTTAAGAATTTCTCTTGCCTCCGCCAACGTAATACTATATCAGCAGTATTGAAACAAAAGAAGAAAAAGAAAATTAAAATATTTTTAAGTTTGTTTGCTTTGGTGAAAGCTTTTTGTGGAGGCATCGCGATGTGCTTTCAACATCTTTAACAAAATATTTCCAGCTTCAATAGTATCAGTGTTTATTTCAACAGCAACTTGCAATATTATCAGCAATATATTTATTGCGCAAAAACAACCCGCTCGAACCGAGGAAAAGAGCCTTCAACGAGAAGAATAATGATGGTTGCTCATCTTCGAAAGCACTCATACAATCAAATAATTTACACGAAATAATTATTTATAATGCATTTCACCTATTTGCTTCAAAATTAAACTTTTATTGGAAATATTTACACTTTTATATTGAGGAGGAAAAAGCTTTTGGGGCAACATCAAGCGACTATGGAATATCAAAGAATAAATAAAACCTACTTAAAATAGACGTCTTTCATAATATGAAAAGTGGGAATAAAATGCTGCCAGTTGGCACACTGCAAACAAGAACTAAATTTTTAGGCAGAATTTTAATTGTTCAGTATGTTGATTTTTGGACTACAGACATAAAAGATAGTAAACGGTTCCATTGCAACAACGTCATCTTAACAAGAACTCAGTGTAAATAAAATGAGAAAAAAAACAAGTCAATTTCTCAAAAATCCTGTAAATTTAGGAGCATGTCATTTTTGTTTTAATAGTCTACTAGAAGAGGGAACTGATAAATTACGAATATTTAATTAGATTTTGTCATACATGACAGCTTCAGTTAAATTAGTTTCTTTAAAAAGCCAACAAAGCAGAGTCGTTCCTACAACATTTTTGCATACAATTTTCTATAAAAAAGCTTAAATGCAAGGACACATGGAACATACTCGTGCACACAATGTAACATATACGATGCTTTGCAATTTATTCTAGAACAAATAAAAAACAAAATTTAAAACCCACAAACCCACCCAACAGACTTTTGTGCCAAAAAGGTTTATATTATTAAGTTCTTTGCATTCTACACCTCTGCCAATGTATGTAGTTTGTCATCAGCCTCGGCATCGGCGTCACCATAACAGAGGGATTTTAACAGAGGAAAGGCAGCAGCCTTGAATTCCTGTGAATTTGTTTTACCTCATTACCATCTACACGAGTACATTTCATACTGCTTCCATTTTTTGGAAAGAAATAGAAGAAAAAAAATTTTTCCTGACTGTTTTTCTGCCGGTTCTAGTTAAAGTAGGTTTTATAGTTTTATTACAGATCGTTAAAGGAATGATAAATATTGTGAGGAAGTTTGGTGCCACAGGCCGCCATGGATGAATTTTTCAGACTAAAGATTTTAAAAATTGAGTTAAGTGGAACCCAAACATGGTTGCAGCAACCACAAATATATATAAATGTTATAGGCAGTGTTCCCCAAAAACTCAACAGGAATACTTCTCCAACCATATAAAAGCTATCGTGCTTGTCAATTATGCGAAGAGAGCTTCTGTATCGGTTCTTACACTTTTTGGGAATTTAGCCTTTTTTTTCTTCTCAATCCCATTCCTTTTTGAACATTAAGTCAATTTACTCAAATCCATTTTTAGACTCTTGCAGGCTTATTGTGCAGCGCTTTCAGGAGATGCCCGTAAGCCGTTCCTTCAACTGAAACTAACTTGTAGTTACAGTAACTTCCTTTTAATCATCTCATTCATGGTCTTCTTCGCTCTGCCAGGGCATGAGTACAAATTTTAAAACCAACAAAAAAGAAGTAAAATAAATGTTTGTGCAATGAAAATGGAAAAGAAGAAGGGGAGAGGAGGAGAGGAGGAGGAGAGAAAAGTGACTATAAACTAATATTCACAGTGTTCGGTGTTATTCGCATAATGAAAGTTTGTAAAATTTTTATGTCACGTTTAGTTATTTTATGTTTTAATTGCAATGTCTGTCTGTCCAACTGTCTTTCATCTGTCTCTATCCCAGAAGTTGGTATTCAACTCGTACTTTAGAAAATGTGAAAAATATGTGAGGAAAGAATGTTTTTGAATTAAAAGAGATTTCATTTGCTACTCATGTCAGAAGCAACATTTTAAAATTTTACTCGTATTGATAATTAAAGTAGTTGTTTTTCTTCCGTTGTTTTTTCTTCGAATTCTCGTACGTATTCACAGGCAGCAATTAAATTGAAATATCTCGGATAGAATGAGAATTACAACTATTTATAAAATACTATTGAATATTAAATATGATGTAGGAGTTCAAACTCGCTGGCTGCAACCGAAATTCTTTCGAGATGTAAAAGTCATTGTGTTAACCGTAAGAGCGTTAATTGCAAATTGCGATATCTTCCGCCGATATGCATAAGTAAAAAAATAAAAAATTCCAATAAAAAAAAATCAGTTAAATTTATTTCATAATGCCTTAAAAATCCGAAGCAATTGTGGTTGATATCATTCACTGACTAAAAAATCACTCCTTTGCCGTTCGTCTGATACCACAAAAACAACATAACAGCGTCTAGGTTCAACACCAAAGGCGCTGCAAAATAGCTACTTTGCCTTCTTCACCCCAAACTGTATTCACAACATAGCAAAAATGGCCCATGAGTGGTGGCCTTCGAAACAACAAAAAAAAAAAAAAAATTAATGCCTGTAAGTGTCAAGGACTTTCTTTTGGTTTCGCTTTTAAATGGTATATGAGATCTTTTTATAACTTCGCCAATTATATTGCGTTCCTTGGCGAATCATAATCCGATTACGAATATGTTGAATTCATCTGGATAATATAGTATTAATTGCATATGCACACCTTGGAAAGGATACGAATAGTTTTCCCCCTCACTCTTCTATTAATTTTCTCACAACCTTCATCATTAACCTTGAAATTCTTCTTTGAGTTACTTTCCTGTAAACTGAAGTCAACGTTGCTTTAAATTCAATATTTAATGGAGTCCTTTCTTTTGTTCTTATCGTTGCGAAAAAAAAGGAACAGAAATAAATTTGCAAACTGCAAATTTGGTTTTATATTCTACATATTTTTTTAATATTATTTATGCACTAAAATTGCATAATGCAATACATTTTACTTTATTGTCTATAAATCCTTAAAACTTAACTTTAGTTTCACCCAGGGGGAGTAAAGTTTTAGTTCCTTCTCTTCTTATATTTGTTTTTTGCAGCTCAGTTGAAGTGCACAAACCTACAATTCAAAACCGTGTGCGAATTATACTGCGATTACGTTGCTGAAAATTATTACAAAATAAATAAAAATAAAAAAGGGCGAGTGGAAGAAAAAAGACAATAGAAAAGGAGACAACCATGCATCTGTCCTTTCCCAAACTGAAATGGCTGGTCGGAGTACTTTGTGTCAGTATTGCAATAGAATAAAAATTCTTTTCTGTAATAATACTATTGAGGAACTGCAGTCAATAATTGGGCCAATTGTTCCAATTGGTCCTAGATAATTTAATGGTAACTTTATGAATGTATTGACTCCCACAACTCTTTACAGATTCTACATTTGGTAATTTTTAAAGACAACCAACATATTTTCGATCTTTAAGGGAACTTATTATCTCCTTGCCAATCGTTGCATGCATGCACTCTAAAATAGAGTTCAAAAGTGTCTTGCTAACAGATTCGAAGGACCCCTTTTATAGCAGGAAAAGCTTTCAAAATATTACATCTAATCTTGTGCCATTGTTAATCACTGTATTCTAGGTATTCTTACAGCAAAGGACACGACAAAAAACGTATGAGTTTGTAATAAATTTCGTTATGTTTTTATTGCGCTTTTTTCTATCTGGGGATCTGCAATGAAATACTTACTCACAGTTGCCATCAGATACGTACGTTAAACATACTCTTGTTAAAACTTCTGGTTTCACTTTTTTGTGTGTCTCTGCTTTATTTCTTGGTTGCCTCACAAGGAGTGTATCCTTGTAATAAGTGAGTGCAAAATGTTTTCTGCGTTTCAATTGTTTCTCTTTTCATACTTTTCTATATAAAAGTGACAGGATATGTTTTCTGGTTTTCTGCTCCTTTTTCCCCCCAACAAAACAAAATGTAAGTTTTTCTGCTAGGAATAAAATCTGAACTTGTATTATATATTTGCAGCTCAACTTTTTTCTTTTTTTGTATTTTGCAAAGTTTTTTGTTCTATTTGTTTGCGGTGCCCTAAATGGAAAAGCCTGTTCAATTGAAATTTGGTTGAATGAGGCTTTTGAGCACCAAAATAAATCATAAAAAGAGCACTTCTTTATATTTTCGAATTTTAAATTTAAAAGCCTTCACAATGATGTTTCCATTCACCCCCATTTTTCAATTGAGAAAATGAGAAGTGCTACTGGATCTTCTCGTTCGAGATCAACTGATAATGCGTTTCGTTAGTTTCGCATAGACTTCGTTTAGCATCTCTGAGACATTAATGTTGCATAAGGAAACATAAGGAAACCTACTTTGAACGAAAATAATTTTGGATAAGGTAACGAAATTGCTGAATGTATGGTCAGAAGCATTCAAGTATACAATAACAGCCAGCGTGTAGTAGCCATCGCTCGTTGCTCCATATTCTAAGCGAACCATTCCTGTCGCCCAGGATAAGAATAACATACCTTTACACACTTACACATGAGTGCATTTGCATATGTACAAGTTAACACACACAACCACACTCCTACACCCCTACACAAGAATATGCTTGGAATATATTATTTTATTTAAGCAAAAAAAGCATATTTTACACAGTGAACTTGTTTTAATGTAAATTGTCTGTTTGCACTCAAAAGTATTAATTTCATATTTTTTCGCCATGTCAGAGAATCCGCAAAACATGTTCGCATTAAAGGAAAAAACAGTACTCATATGTCTTCTTCGTAAGAATAATAGTTTCTTAAGTGCTCATATATCGTTAGATGAAATGGGAAGGGACGTAACTAGCGCATGAAATTCTCAATTCCCGCAAAGTAATTCAGATTTAATACAAAAGCATTTCTGATTTTTTATTAGGAACGTGGTCTTACATTTGAGCCAACAATATTTAAATATACGAGTATTCATAAAACATTTCTCTCTGTGAAAGAAATCACATACAAAATTCATCCTTTAGCCACTACGGGACTGGATATGAGGGAGATGTGACAATGTAAGCTGCCACCATATTAATGAAGAAGTAAGCGCAGGAAATATTCGACATCAATGAAATCTTAAGATGTTTGACAACAAGTTCTATTTGTCAGCCGCTGTACAGGAAGAAGGGCAGCACTAAGCCGTGACTATTAGAACTTTATAAATTACTACACTCTAACAACAACGTTTGGGAAGCAGCGGCTGTCGGTGTCCTAATGGAACGTAGAGCGTGCGTGCAAACAAAGTGGATACTTCGTAGAAGCACTTCATACGTGTCTCCTGATCTGTCACAAAAATGCCAGCAAGCATGTGAAGAGGAGCATTTGAAAAATGTCTTGCTAACCTAGAAATTAAGAAATGGTGAGAGCGATAAAATGAAGTTGTAGAAAAAAGATGAACTGCATCGAATTGAAAAGCATACCAAATTTATTTATTTAAAATATTTATTATAAAAATGCCTGAACGGAGATGAACACTAGTCAGATTAAAGATTTGTCGATGGGTATCATTGGGGATCTGCCTTCATTTGCGTTTCTTGTGTTTTTTTCAGGCAACAACTAGAGGAAACAATTTTAAAAATTAAGCTTCTCGCTGTCAGGATACGCGGTATTTTCCCCAACATGGTATTTACAGGACCTTATCAGCATTCCGTAACTGCAAGTTGCTCCAGTAACATAAAGACTGTTTTTAGACTCTAAAGTTTGGCAAATCAGAACCAAATTAGAAAATTCCTTTTCTTTCTCGAAGCTGCTCGATGTGACGGAATGGCAGCAGCACTTGAACTTAAAACTCGAAAGTATCCACTTGTTCTATTGTATATTAACAATAATTGTTAGGCATTGCTGACTGCTCGCACAATAAATTAAATCTTATGAAATTCTTTGCTACGTTTCGTTGTGGCATTGTGGCATTGTGGCATTGACACACTTTGCTTGTACAGATTCTGAACAGAACCACGCTTTAATAGGAATGTTGTGTGTAGCGTGTTTGCTGTTAACCACGACTCTTTCTGTGACTTGAATTTATAATTCTTTCTATCGTCAAAATTTGCTCAAGAGAAAACTTAACAGTTCTGTTTCCTGTTTCATAACAAAAATAATAAAATGAACTACAGACTACTCGTAGAAATGATTTTTTATTTTCGTTTTTTTTTTTGGTTTTTTTTTTTTTAATATCAAAAACATGTTCGCAAAGTGTAACTACTTTTCTAGAAATGAAAAGGCCAAGCAGGCATGTGATTTATGAGATTATAATTATGAAGCTGTTGGCGCGCTCATACCAGAAGTATTTGCGGAGTGCAGTTGCTTTAAAAATTTAAATGTATTGAAAAGTACTTGAAATGCTTTGAATCGTTTTAAAAATTTGCCAGTACGGCAGGATCCCTCTCCTTGAGCTCGACGAGTAACTAAAATTATTGAGGGAAATAATTCACGTCGCTGCCTCATTTGGTGGCGGAGCAAGTGGTCGAAGATATGATGTGGGCAGGGGCAAAAAAAACAAAAACTGGCAAGTTCTCTCTCATAAAATCTAGTTGGTATTCTCGTTATACTCGTAATTACAAACTAGACTGCATCAATCTGATATGGCAGGAGGCCGTTTTTTGCAGATGGTTGGATCTGCTCATGATCTTTAATTCATACGCGCTACTTGTTACAGAGTAAAAATTCTAGCTTTTCGTTTAGAAAATATTAATTTCGAAATAATTAATTTTTTTTTCATAAAGTACTTTTTTCTTTTACTTTTTTTTATCCATAGGCGAATTCATAGTGACCAGCCCACTAAACGTGAGATCGCATGTTCGATTCCCAAATGTTTCCCTGGACATTTTATACAATAATACGTACTGTATGGAAATAATTAGGCCTCTGGTCGTGAAGCTCTTCATAAACTTGCTCCATGTTATACAGCATTACCAGCGAGACCTAAAGTATTCGTTATTAAAAACTATTTCTGTTTATTATAACTGTTTGTGTAATTTCAAACGGAGTATCAAAATTGAAAATAAATTCAATTTGTTTACATTCAAAAGTCTTTTAAATTTTTTTCTAAAACATATTTTTCTTTTGCAATAAGTAAATAAAAACTGCGCAGTATATTTTTGTTTTGCTTTGATAATTGTTTGACAATAGATATAAAATTATGAATAAAAACACATTTTTCCTAGAAAAGAAATACCAATCAAAAATACCCAGACTGAAAAGGCAGCCAAAGCAATTTAGTAGAGCACGATTCATTTGCTGAACTTGTAAATGAAACTACAACAGAAAATGTCGTTGAATAGAAAAGGCGATAACAAAGGCATGAAATTTGTTTAGAAAATACACAGTTTATTATGAGGAAGTAGAGGTAGGAGTATGAGCTGGGGGTGGGGATGGGGATGGGCAATGCTCACTAGGGTGAAACCGCATCGCAAAGTAGGGCACTTATTAAATTTCGCCACTGGCTTAGAAATATTCGAGCGTGAATTACAATTGGGATCTCGCAGAAAATCCCGGAAGTCATAAGGAAACCAAACCAAAAAAATTTCGTCTGGGCATTCTTGTATACTCTTAAATCCACTAGTTTTGCATGTTGTACAGGATTGGGCTTACAGTTCTGTAGAAGTCAAACGAAAGCATTACGAATTGCAAAATATGAACGATTTCAGTTGCTTAAGAAATCTGTCCAGATGATATAGTAAATCGTTTTTAATTGCATGATGATGAAACAATGTTCTACTGACAAAAGCGTGCATGTAGCAGATAACCCCAAGCACCCCGCATATGCTTTTTAAAGTCATCAATAATTTCCATAATATTTTTGTGCCTCTTTAAAAAGTTCCTCACTAAGCTAAATCGTCTCTAACATGCACAAACACACACACACACACACATAAATATCAAATAGTATATTTTTTAAATTTATACAAATTTTTTCAATTAAATTAATTAAAAGTTTAGTGCCGCAATTTCCATTAAATCTGTTGAAAAGTGAGTCTCATGCTCTCATACTTGCTTTGCTCGCCCTAATCACTTTTAAGCCACAAGCTTTAGGCTACTACATTTTATTTGACGATATCAAGCAATTTGTCAATAAAATTTAACAAAAAAACATTTAAATTTCTCATTACGATTTTTATTTTGCTTGAATAGAATGTAACAAATCCTTCTCCCATTCCCTTTCCCCTGGGGAAAACAAATTCTGGGGATTACAAATTTTTATTGAGCCAATTTTATGGTTAATCGTCGTCAACAACATATTTTTTCCAAATTTTTACGCTACACGAATAATAATAGGAAAGGCAATGTGCTTTTAACCCATTACTGGCGTTATTATATGAATGAATTCTGGTCAACTTCCGGAATATATTTGAACTAGAAGTGAATTGGATTGCCGAATTTTACATGTGGACTTTCTCTTTTACTTTTTTCTGCTCAATACATTTCAGCGGAAGTATAAATGAAATCCAGAGATATGAAATTTAAGATAACGAACATGAAATGTCGCTTCTCACAGAAATAGCTTGCCGAGGACAGAATAATAAGCATCGCCCCTACTTAAAAAACCGATAACATCAAAAATGATTAAACACTATGCAAAATGTACGCGAATGTAAATATGTGTAGCTGATGATGCAGTCGTATTGACCAGTAAATTAAAAAATATATTTATTGTTTATTTTTAACAGCTTTTCCACTTTTTTTTTACTAAATATTAATGTGTCATTTTTTATCTGAAATATTGTTACACATTCCAGCATTGAGAGTCAATTGTTTTAATAGATGAGAAACACCAAATACCACGAGGGGTATTTTGCACCAGTAAAAAAATTTCACGAGCGGAAGTTGTGATTTCTGACTACCTGATAAATACAAAAAAAAAAAAATTAAATGCTTCCGCATTCGTTCTTTCGAGTGGACATTATTTATGAAAAAGTCTGCTGTGAATCATGCTTATCTGCGTGTAACAGTCACGTTACCGTTCGCCTAGATTTCCAATTGAAAACAAAGTACTTTTGAGCCACTGGCCAACACTTGTGACCACGAAACTAATTAATCATTAAATTCGTTAATCATTAATTCGTTGAAGTAGAAGCTGTTATGTGTGCCGTACGACTCGAGCACAACAGCAACAATTAAGATGTTACCAAGTTGTAGCGCGTGGAGTACAACCCTCGTATAAAATTGAAAAAATCCCCATACACAAAAGCCACGTATCGAAATAGCAACGAAAGCCATTGAAATCATGTTGCTGATAGAAAATCTGTTGTTGCTGTAAATAGATTTAACCAAACAACTCAATTGCTTGGAACCACTACCGAAATTACTCCCCCTTAATAACGGTATCCACTCCACCCTGGCTTTTCCACTATCAAGTTTCTGCATCTGCAGCTGGGATGTGCAAACGTGTACACGAACAATGAATGCATTCACGTTTAGATACTTTTATTTGTATTTACTTGTGTTTTTATGTTTATTTTCATTCCAATTTTTTATGCCCCACCACATCAATTTAGTCGTTTTGCACGCGCAAATTGTTCATCTAATGAACAATTTCCGTACTAGTTTGCGTTTCTTTTACTCTTTGATTTTTTTTTGTTTTTTTTTTTTTGTTTTTGTCTTCTCTTGCCATGTAAATGAAATTTTTTTTTGTCTTTTCTTTTTATTTTTGTTTGATTTTGCTTCATCGAGATGAATGAAAATGTGTGCATGCAGCGGGCAGGCATTAAAATCTTAATCGCCAGAAATGTGTGTTAAAATGCAATTTGAAATGATTCCATGCGCCAACACGCTGGTATTTAAAAGTGTTACGTTATTCCAAGGAAAACCAATGCGAATAAAAACTGAAACTATTTTAGTTTCATTCCAATTTGTATAAAATAACATTTTGTTTTAATTACAACCACGTTTCTATCGACGTTACGGATTTATGGTTTGATAAATGGTTTGATAAGAGCTTACCGAGACCATCTCTGCATGTTACAAAAAAAAACTATTCTTCGAAACAAAAAAAAAAAAAAAAAAAAACAAAATTATCGAGTAAAATGCGCTGTTTTATCTTAAAAGTATTCACATTCATTATATTCATTCCAAGGATTGCATGCGGGGAACAAGATATACAAATTGCAAGTTTACGAGACTTTAAATAAAATCAATTTTATTACCGGATAACTCTTGCGGGCCGGTAGTTTGGTTGCGATCGTCTTTAGCACAATTGGAAAGGATATTCGTAAGCACACACAAATCCACAGAGGCCGCCGATGTGCTGATGGCGTTTTAGTTTTCCATTGGGGAGCATACAAAACGGACGCACAGCAAATCGAGTTGCAAATGCTTCCCTTTTGCATTTCAGTGTTTTATTTAAATTTAAATTTAGTTCATCAAAATCCTGCACTACACTTGAAATTGACAAAAACAAACAACCGTGAAGAGATTTGAAGACAAAATATTTCAATCCTGACGCACATTTAGAAATTTGCCAAAAGTAAAATAAAACAAAAATAAATCTGATTAAATATTTTGAGCTTTAAAGAAAATAATGTTTACAGAACAGAGGCGTACTCAAAAGAAATGCAACACCTTAAGAGAGTCTGGTTTGCTGGGGCCATCCTTTTCGTCTAATCTCGCCCCAATTATGGTTCTCCGCTAGATGATATTCGTCGATTAAGAAAGTAAAACATATATCGGAATGCCGATAAAAAGAATTTTTTGGAAACTAAAATTAACCCGTACAAGCTTAAAGTTGATCAACATTAAACTGCACATAAGCCAAGAAGGGCACGTAACATTCCAATTCATAAATTTTTGCCGTAGCGCTTCCTTATGAAGAGTGGTAGTACAATCTGGATTCCGTCTCTTACGGGGCAAGCAAGAAGGCTGCTGAATTTGAATTAAACGCACTTTACTTGCAGGCATTCTAATTTGATTTGCACAAATGGACCCTTTTACGCCAAAGCAGTCGCAATAATGCCCACTAGTCTCCACAAATTCATTTAAAACTTTTTGTTTAGTTTGTATGTTTAATTACTCTCCCAACTATAAAGTTTTTTTTTTTGTATTTGTAGAAGTATTTATTTGCCTAAAAAGCTTCAAAAGCGATGAATTTGTAGTTCAGTTGGGGCCCATTTGGTTTTTATATTTATAACAGGCTTAAATTTTGCCAAAAACTACTCAGCCGTTTTAGAGAAGTTTTCAATACTCCAACAAGCAAATTGTACTTAAACTTACTGCAACAAAATACAAACTCTGTTTGCTGTTTGTGTGGCAATTTGTTTTGCTTTCGAGGCGGCTTAACAGAAACACTGCTAAAAATGCAACTGAAGGGAATAAACGGCAAATGGTTTCGATCTAACTTTATAATCCATGGCTTAAGATGTGGCTGCAATGGGAGTGTTGATGGAATGGCAGCGCCGTTGCTGCGTGTGCTTATGGAATACGCAAACCCATTAGCAACTTCGTGCAACAGCTCATGCTTCCTTTTAAAGTTGTTGTTGTTTGTCGTTTCGTTGTAATCAGAATGGAATACAAGTTTTAGATTTAAATAAAAAGGAGTTGAATGTTTGATGCTCGTTTCTCACGATCCGCATGCAAATCTTCTCTTTCCTTGTAGTCGAATTATTCGATTTATTTTTGTTAAAAAAAAAAACATTCAAATTTTCCTTCAACGTTGTAAAACGAGCCAATATAATTGCTCTGGATGCAAGACAAAATGAAAGTTGGAAGCATATTTCTTGCCAACAGTAACAAAATCTGGTAGTGCGAAATTCTGGTACCGCGGAATTGTTATGGATTTCAACTCTTTTCAGACTGCAATCGGAATGAATCAAAACATTCCGCTCTGCAAACTGCAATTGAATCGAATGCCACAAACCCCAACAAGTGGAACTCTTACAAACAACACAATGAGCGAGTGTAGAAAATGTTTGCACATCATCCACTTACCTTATCAGAATTATCAAGTAAATTATCCCGTTATATCGCCATTAACCCATTATGATTTATGATTCTATCTCCATTTCAAAATGTCAATGTCCTTCTCCGTTTTCTTATCTTTTTATAATTAAAACTGTAAATTTGTCTCTTCAATTCCATTAGGGAGGAAAAAAATTTTTTTTAATTCGACTCCAACTGCGCTGCAAAAAAAAGAAAGTACTTTTCTTTATCACTATACACTTCCGATAATTTTGGCCTAATGCATTCCACATTTCTCCTTGGAAAATTTGTAATGGACTAACGGGATGTTGAACTTTACGAAAATTAAAAATTTGGGACTGCCGTCTCTGCATGGCACTGAAATGGGTTTTCCTGCTGCGGAGAGTAGCGGAAATAAATGGCACCCCCACACACACACACTACACATAATTTTTCTAACAACTTCCACATGAAATAGGAAAACAAAATTTTATGGCAATTAAATAACAACGCAGATAAAATGTGTTCATGAGCGCACGTGTTCGCCAGCAAACAAAATTTTTAATTTGTTTAAATTTTATAAATTTAATTTAAATTTGAATTTCCGCCATGCGTACGCCCACTTTTTCAAAATGATTTCAAATTAAGCGGTTTTGAAATACTTCTTACCACCGATTTTGAAAATTATTTCAATTTGCCAAAACCGTATTTTCCAATTAAAAGCGCTCTTCATGCAACAGTGAAGTGTACAATTGGTTAAGTACATGTAAAAGTACAATTGCCGTTGTATGAAAAACCCTTTGTTTGAAATATATGCTTGCATACGCAATTCTCACTCAGTTAAAATCATTCTGTTAGGTCACCTCACCTCCGCCAGCTCTTTAATTGCTTCATGATTCACACCACTAAATTATACTCGCCATATTTTGCCTCTCATTGTAATTTAATTTAAGAATTATTCTCATTTACAACCACAATTAGTTTTAATATGTATTTTATGTAGTAGACCATGAAGCAGTCACACGGCCATTTGAATCAGTCAGCCTACAAGTGATAACAGTGCGTGCAACGCACGCAATATTTAAGCTCATACTTGCACTTGAATAGTTTATTTAAATTAATATTGTTAACGAGAAAAATCTACAAGAGAAAATTAAACAATTTACCAATATTTATCACATTCGGACTAAATTTCAAAGCCGCAAATTTAACCGACATGCCATAAGCGAGAAATGGCGAAACTGCAGCAGCAAATTGAAATGAGTCGACGGCAAACGGTTACTTCATGTGCTGCACAAACATTCTGCTTCTGCATTTGACTTGAGGAAAATATAAATAGACAGTTGCCGATGTTGTATCTGCTTACAAAATGTTTGTTGGGCATCGCGGCATATCAGATGACCATTTTGGCCATTATTATTTTTAGACAGACCAGAGCATGTGTTGGACTAACTAAATAGTAGTTAAATGCTTTATTTCGAGTAATGCAAATATAATTCATTGATGGCGGTGGCACGAGTAGTTGGGCCACGTTTACATGGTACTGCCACAACGCAACATGCACAAATGACATAAATTACACATAAGCATTGAAAGCCGCATTTCCGAAATGTACTCGCAAATGCAGAGAAGGTGCCGATTTAAAGGAATGATAAATTAGACACATGCACTTTTTCTTTCTGTCCACTTTCCACCCAAAATTTGGTCGTAATCATGCTAGCCAGTTACACACACATATTCATACATTCCCCCGCTCACTCACCCGCTCACCCACTCACTCATTTACATTTCGACGGAAAGACAATAATCCAGAAAATAATTTTGTTGATAAATGGCTTAATGTGATTTTCTAGCAGCAGCAGAGTAAACGTGGGTGGGTTGGTGTGCAAGGACATCTTGAGCTTTCCCAAAAATCCGCAAATACATTCAGTTCGCTTGTTTATTTGACTGGTGATTTACACAGAATTTTTTATTCAGCCACTTGCAAAGCTGTGAAGACGACATGATGATGAACTCAATTGCAGGATTTTGAAGGATAAAACAATTTAGTTAGCTGAAATAATATTTCGCAAAGAGGTTGTAAAATTGCCACTAATCGAATCTGCAGGAGATCACCAATAATTATAACGTAGTATTACAGCAAAAGTATAAAAACAATTTAATATCAAATAATATTTAATTTATATGTATCTTCGAAAATTTATTGAAAAACTACTTTTCCTTTTAGCTGAAATAAAACAGCAATGAAAAGTAATGCAAAAAAAATTTCAAGTTGTCAACATTAAAAAGTGTAAACAATAAATAATATAAAAATCATTATTAATTGTGCAAACTCCGCGCCCGCTGAGGAATTTTACGATTTTGTTCCCAACGGTGTACAAAAGTATCCACAAGTTTTCTGTAGCAGAGTTACTTTTTACAAAATTCCATGAAAGAGTCTTAAATCCATTTGTGTCTGGCGGATTCTGCTAAGAAAACTTTTCCCGCAAGTAGAAAATTAAAAAAAAATTTAAATAGTACGAAAATGGAAAGAAAGGTGTGGGCTCCAGAAAAGTAAAATTATCGGGGGAAAAACCTTTAACACTTGTAATTGTGAATTGCACTCAAGCGGAGTTAATAGCGCGAGAGGGATAAAAAGTTTTAGCGAGCAAGCTTTCCTAGAGAGAAAAGATAAAACTATATTTAATTAAAAGACAGGACGAAGAAAATTTAGAAGGAAATTCGCATGAATTCCTCAATTTCTCTTTACCAGATACCACAATTTCGCGTACAAACTGTGTACCAGAGATTCTTCATATCGCAATTATCGCTGCACAAAAAAAAAATTGTTCGGTACAGATTGCAGCAACTTCATAGTGCGGGGTAGGCATTCCACATTTTTTGTTCGGATTTCCGAACTTATTCGATGTGGAATTTAAAAACAGAAATATTCAGACGAAGCAACTCCAACTTAGCAATGTACGTTACTTTGAAGTGGAATAGCCAGAAGAAAATATATTTTGCGAGCGCGATTCCCCTGCCCACTGTTAGTGCCGTTCATAAATAGTTTTCCAGCGAATAACCTATCTGTGAGAGCTAATTTTATCTTTTTGGGGCCGGCGTACTGGCGCACACTTATGAACTGTCTGCAGTGAAGTTTTTGCAACATTTCGCCTCCTCTCGTACACCACCCAGTGCCCACTCAGTCCCCACTCAGTGCCCATTCTCCCCCATTTGACATTTTAATTCATTTTTCTTTAAACATTTGCTGTCTCTTCACAGATCATGAACTTGGAGGATGTCTGTACAAAAACTATTTAATGGCGATAAATCAAACTAAAAATCGTGCATCAAGTGTTCAACTGTTCAATTTTCACATTTGTAGCTTTTCTGGGTCCACTCGGATTAAGTTGAGACAGCAAACATAAATTGTTTTCTGCAGCTTAACCAGTTTGAATTTTTTCTAGCAGTGTAAAATAGCTTTTCGTTGCTATTTGTTGGATAACATGTGATGTGTGATGCAATTTCCTGTAGATTTAGGAAATAAATTGAGTTTTTATTTACTAGATGCATCAATTGGTTCGACTGCAGTTCGTTGGTTCAAATTTTAATGAAATAAAGAGAAGGACAAAAGAAATGAAAAAGTGTTAACATTTTTCAATAAGTTTCTCTCGTTGAAAAAGTTAAAGAGGGGGTTTTAAATTTTTTTTTTTTTTTTGTATTATTTGCTGCCATTGCAAAGGACACCAGATTAGCAATTTAGAATTTTAACATGCCCCACTTCAAATTCTGTTTTTAGCATTTTGGCACCGACTTGCAACATAAATTCTTTCAAATCATCCCGAAGGACAGACAACTCCTTCACCTCGCTTTTATTTGAATGCTGATATTCAACAGAAAATTGATTTTATAACAAATTCATGTTGTTATTTCATTTGCATTTATGATTTGCAAGGAAAAATTCATCGATGAGTACAAAAATATTTACATAAATTAATTTCTCTTCAAATTGACATGCAGCAACATGCTTGCGTTGTTTATTAGCAAACATTTTGTGGCTGCATAATTTAAGTTTAATTTGAATTTTTTTTTTTTTGTTTTTGCCGTTTCTTTTTTTGGTATTAAAAACAATAAATAATTTGAAAGACATGAGGCCGTAAACAGCAACACAAACCGATGGCAAGCAGAGTTTAGAGCAGCGCAGCGAAGGACGGACTTCATCGTCCAGAGGCGCTCATATGAATGCTTTCAAGTCGACTTTGTATCATTTACGATTCGTATGCATTTTGGTTGCGACCTTCACCGCTTATCATTCCACATCATGCGGTATTCGTGTCTAGTCTGCAACGTCTTCCAAGACAAGCGAGGTGCAATTTTCGCTGCTTAACGTTTTAATACTTTCTTGCAACTTTTGCTTGTTTTAGCTCTTATTTACCAGATAAGCAAGTTGACATACAATTTGCATTGAAGGTTGATTTAACAAATTATTTTTATATCCTTGTTGGCATCACTAACAAGCATACATTTCTGAATGCAAGCAAGAGCAGAAAAATGTTGGGAGAGGTGTAATAAAGAAATCACTGCATCATTCAAATTCTCTCAACCAGATGAAAGTCAATCGCTTTATCTCTACTCAGTATGTTTGCTAAGGATATGAATAAAAGGATTCACTTAATCCTTGTAATAAAAAATAAACTTTCCGAGGTTGGTTGTGAAAGAAAACCAAGCAGTATTTTGGAAAGTATTGTTGTATTTAGAATCAAGATAAAAGAGTGGCATCTTAAAGCATACAAAATAGATTCATGTCATCCTTCAATGCATCACATTTGAGTTGTTCAATTTATTTAAATAAAAATTTTACAAATTTCAACATTTTTGTGTAGAATTTGTAGTAGGATTAATAAAACTAAAATGATTTTACAAATTCGATTATTCCATTCACGACATTTTTTAATTTCCTCATATCTGAAGAGACCCGCAGGATCTTTCTTTTACTTCTACTGATTGTTGCCCCAGTGGCGTTCTAAGATAAGACGGCGTATCGAAGTTGAGCAAAAAATACGGGCGTCTGTGAATTTTTTCTTCTTTAAATTCTTGTTACTGAGTCTCTTTTGTAGATTTGAATAATATGATAAGGAGTCGTCGGTAACGCATTTGTGCAGGAAGATTTGAGTCATTTTTTGTTTAGAATATTAAAATATTTCGACTAAGATCGAATTCCGGATACGGGGATTTTAGAGCTTTTGTAGAGCACATTCTATGTTCTGAGATTGTATCGCTAACCGCAACTAAATAATACAACAATGCAAATATAGAAGCACTTAATTCTTCGTCCCTGCTGAGCAGGCTCCCGGTCGACCAGCAAAAACACATTACGAGTTGAAAAAAGTACTGCTAGAAGATTGAAAATATCCATGCACCGGGAGGAGAAAGAAGTTGAAAATCATATTTTGTAAGCAAATAACTGAAATAAAAATGTGTTGCGTGCTAAAAGGAAAATTGAAACAGGACATAAAAAGGGAAATAAAATTAATGTAGAGACACACGTTCACACAAACGTCTTTTAGTCCCAGACACTTTCTTCAAAATCTAACTAACTGAGCGCAGACAAACGGAAATGTTTCCAAATAAACTGCTTCAAATAGTCGTATGAAGTGCTTCGTACGAATATTCAAACAAAAAGTTAAAATAAAACCATGACCACACACATTTCTTGAAGCCCGTTCGGCTGCAATGCATAATTGCACACTGGGAATGAGGAACTCGTAAGGAACGTGCTGCACCATTCACATGCCATTTCTCTAACGTTGGCCTTTTTAGTTTAATTAAAATTTTACAAAATTTACAAAATCCTTAAGCGTTTCCCTGGAACAGCAGGAGCTTTCAATTTATTTGTAAGGCTCGAAGTAATGTTGCGTTACATTCAACACGAGTTTTGAAGCAAATCAAGTGAATCGAATATGAATGTTAGATGCGAGTACTCGATCCAAGCTGGGATAATGAATGAGACGTAAACGTTTTAGAATCGTCAATGAAATTACTCCAACATCAATCAAGACTTGAACTTCAACTTGATTTGGAGAAGCTGCAAGTGGTTTCTCAACAAATTTTTTTTAATTCCCCACAAAAAAACTGGTATCTGCCCGAATGACACAAACGATGCGACCTCCAAACAGGCGTGCCAGATTTATGCGGAGGAAAATAAAATGTGACACGTTTTGCATGTCAATCATTTCGGATTAGAATTCACCATTCGAAATTACTTGAGAATTTAAATTTCAATTATTTGAAAAAGTCACACACAACGGCAACCACTTCTCTGCTCTCTACGTGAAATAAAAATGCCTCATTCAATATTAAGGAGAAGTAGTAGTCCCAGACAATTTGGAAAATGACCTCATGCTTGTTTCAGTGAAAATGGAATATAAATAAAAAAAAAAAGATAAAGAAAAAGAAAGAAATTAATATAATAAAACTCTATTGTAATAAATTAAAGTGGAGAGAATTAAAACAACAAATAAAAGCAGAACGAAAATAAAACAATATTTTACGCCGCAAAAGGAAGCAGCAGAAGCAGCAGAAGCAGCAGCAGAACTAGCACAAAGGACCGCCCAGTTGAGGCAGGAATAAAAGATAAGTCTGCAAAAAGGAAATACACATCTGAAACTGGTTAAAATGAAAACTATCTGCGATTTAGCTAAATGAAGTCGAGCAATGAAATGGACAATGAGGCAGGAGACAGCACCGGCAGCCAAAAAAAGCTTAAGCCAAAAATTTATATATAAACATATATGTATGTGTGCATGTGTGTGCACGTACAGAAATAAGTGAAAAAATGGCAAACTAGGAGCAACATTTTTAAACTTATTCCAACGTTTGTTCTCTTTCGTTTTTCTTCTTTAAATGCAAAATTACCCAAAGGAAGGAAAAAAAAAACTAAATGAGAAATTTATAAAATACGACATGAAAAAAATTTCAAGTTTGCGTATACATAAATTATGAGCCCAAATCCCAGTTAAAGCTGTAAGAAAAATGGCACAAAAATTATTTTACGCCTTTTTGTGGATTTTGACAAACCCTTGGAACACACCAGCTCCCAAGACACACAAAAGTAAAAGAGAGCATGAAAAAAGCATCAACTGAAAATAAAAAAAAATCGTACAGTGGATATCAAAAGCAATTTTAATATTTCCAAGCACCCAATGCATTGGGCTAAAGTTCACAGCATATCCTCTTTCTGCTCATGCCGGAATATGGCCAAACAAAGAAAACAAGTCAAAATTATTTAATTAAATTTCCGTCCCACATATAAAAATGCTGAAAGAAAACGCCCCAGTCCATATATATTTTATTTGCTTTATTTATAAATTTATGTCCTTCTGATGCATTTTGTTGAATATTTATTTATTTTAAAATAATTATATTTTCAATGCTTTTTTTTTAATAGAAAAATGAAAAATTCAAATGCCCTCTTCCACACTTAACATTTCATTACGTATTTCCTATAAGTCATATTCACTTTTTATGCAATGCCGGCATTGACTTATGAGAGAGCAAAAGTAGTTGGATGAAACCTGGTTTCAGATAAATATTGGACACATTTGGAATGATCTTGGGGTAAATGAAGCTTTACCTTCAATATCCGCCTTTTAATTCCTTAAGGTTGAACCAGATTGTAAATCTCAAGATTTTCACAGAAAACCTTTGAAACCGATTTCCGGTTTGTACTCTTTTGTCATGTACTGTACTAAGCACACTTGCTTTTCCATAATTTAAATACATTTCCATCCTTTACTTCGAGTCCCCGTGTAGAAAAGATTTTTAACCAGTTACTGTACAACTCCAAAAATTCTTTAAAGGAGCCATCACGTTTATGTAATTATACGATAAATATCCCTCGTGGGGACATGAAAATATTCCTGTTACCAAATAATAAAATCAACAGTAGCAACAAAAATAAAGATTAGGAAGATGTTGAAAATGATCAGAGTAAAGTAATTGACCAATAACACTTAAAGGACATTCTACTAATGTAGAAATAAAATTATTCTTATCCAGAAGGGGGGTCTAGGTTAAACGAATTCAAGTTGTATTCACTCGTACTTAAAAAATATTTTACAAACGAGGGGCAAAACGCAAAAGGAAATTATAAAATCAACTTAAGCCGTCTATTCCGAACAACAATTATAAAACTGTGCACGTGCAAATAAAAGTATAAAGGCTTCTTGCTCAAAATATTCACTATGAACTTATTTCTAATACCCTGGGGCACAACTCATCAAGAATTCTCTATTAGAAACACTTTGCTCACAATCTACTTGCCGTAAGCACTAGTTCGATACAGCGTTCGTCTGAATATTTTTCTTTATTAGGTTGGTTTGAACAACTTGTCAGATTCTAGAGCATGAAATGAGTTCTCCGAAAAAAATTTTGAAATAATATTTGCATGGGGGATTCATGAAAAAGATTGGCATGAAAACGAACTGTATTTCAATATGGAGAAACATACGAAATACGAGCATGTTCGCATGTTGGCATGTTCTGTCAACATCTTATCAACACGTGCCTTCACTTTAGAAGAATATAGTACTGATAGTGCATGTTACACGCGGAGCAGGTACTTAGAAATTTTTCTAATTATTATTCTTCTCATTTCGGCTTTTTCATTTTCCATTAAAAGAAAATGTCTTCCCCTCTCATTTCGGAAATATCATGCAATGCTTTTGACACCATTCGGCGATGCTTAAAGCAGACAGCTTTTGTGGTATGTATAAAAACAACAGAATCATTAAAATTTTCCATCTGCCGAGTGGCAGTCAGGCAACAACGAGTGGCATATGCCGCACATTGACCTACTACTGCTGGGTCTTGGTAGCGAATAAATCCGACATTTTTGAACTGAAAATTCTTTTTGAAATTATCCTTCCACAATTTTTTCGCTTTTTGCTGCATTTGCTGCTCGATTTGTACGGAAGAGCTTTGAAATGTCTCCCCAGTGAAATAATGAATAAATTTATGGCAGTATTTAATTAGGTTTGCATTTAAGTTTAGACTTCTTGGCAAAGTGCAATAAAAGTCGGAAGATAAAAAGGCCTTTATGAGAGAAAATCTTTTATTTGTTGGCACTTCCGTTCATTCCTGTTTTGATTTCTCGTTTTTCGGCTTATTTCCATGCTATTCCAAAGGCATTTAGATTCGCAACAAAAAAGAGAAACAAAAAACTCTGCACTGGAATTTATGCTTAAGATTTGTATTCCCCTCTCTACAAAAAATCCTTTTAGTATGTTTTAATTTTTTGGCAGTATTTGGCACACAAGTATTTCCGTTACGCTAAAATCTAAACACTGTCGTCACTGTCATCAGTAGGCTGCCTCTATTCTTAGTCGTTGTGCTTTTTCAAATTTTTCTGTAGTCGGTTGGGCCTTCTTTCGGCTTGTGTTTTTTCCTTGAAAATAAATTTAAAATTGCCAAAGACAAAATAATGTGTGTAAGTGCAAGTGCTGTTGCATGTGTGCGTGCGCTCTTTTCAAATTTATATGTTAATGTTAAAATATATTCATATTTTTATATAGCAGTGGATACATAAATGTGTTGTTGTGATTGCATTAGCTGCTGTTTAAGTAGGGAAATAGTAATTCTTAGTTGTTGTTGTAAGGATGTCCTGATGAATGAATGCGGCTCGTTTTCTTTACGTTAAACTATTTTTTCTTTTGTATCTTTTTTGCTTGTCCTCGCAATATATTTTCAATCTGAAAAGCCTTTTTAAATGGAAATTTATAAATAAGATTTTTAATGGAATAAATATGAGAACATATTTTATGTACAATTACAATTTTTATTGCAGAGGCATTAAAAACTAGTACAAATTACATTAAATTGCATTAAATATTTCCAATATGGTGGCAAAAGGATTTGCAGAATTTGATATGCAACAAGATTTTTAGGCAGAACTTCTGATGTATATGTTACAAGTCAACATTTTTATGCTACTTGGCGATAAGTGGGCACAGGGAAAGACGGACAGATGGGCATGAATATGTTTAAATTTTATCTCCGTCAATTGAAAAAATTTAATAGAAAAAGTAGAAAAAGAGTTACTTCACTATCATCCGCCGCTGTTTGGTGTTCCCGTGTTGCCAGCAACATGTTGCGAGGAATCAAACATCTCTAATTATTATAACGCCGCTTAAATGCTATAAAACTATAAAAAAATCGTTTGTAAGTTTGGCTTATCACTTGACACATAACTTATTAACTCGTTTCTATAAATTAGGGGAATTAATTATGTGTTTGAGTGTAGGGAACTTAACTTAACAATTGTCAATAATCAAGAGAAACTTTTTGAATTAATATTTGTATTTCAAATTAGCACAATTCAATATGGTTTTGGCAGATAAAATTATACAATACAAGTTTCTTAAAATGTCACCATACAAAACTTTGAAAGTTTACAGTAGATTGTTTGGGAAGGAGTGGCTTATTGCTTTGCTTTTGTTTTCAAATGTCTAAAATTACAAACGCAAAAATAAACTTCAGCATTTAAAAACGATCAAGTATTTAAAGTGTTTGTTATATGAACGAGTAAAAGCGAATATAATGAAAGTCTTCATATATTCACTTTGATGGATTAAGCATTTAAAATGCTCGCATGTATGAATGTGTCCACGTTTATATTTGAATAAAAAATACAAAAATAAAAGTAAATGACAACACTTTGGATAAAAACTTAAACTAACAGCTAAAAGTTCATTGACTTAAAATGTTGACACAGCCGAACGGCGAACGCCGAACATCCATGTAGTTAACTGTTTGGATAGACAGTTGGCAGTTAGCACGGATGGACGGATAGACGGACGGACAAACGGACTGGCAGATAAAAGTATAAATAAAACAGTTGTATCGTATGCATTTTTCTTTAATTTTCCATGTTGTTGGTTAAACAAAAGTATGCAAACTTTGCCAAAAGCAAGAGCAACACACAGCAAAATTTGCGATAAAAAAGTTTCTCAACAACATGCTCGAACTGCGAATCGAATAAAATGAATATGAAAAGAATGAAACTAAATATTTGCAAAAATAGCGCAACGGCGCGGGCACAGTTAGGCGTAAATAACGTAAACTTAACTTACGCTCTCAACGGCTGAGAATTTGTGATACTGTAGCCCACTTAGTGTTAGTTCGGTTGCTACTTTTGGTATAAAAGTAATGCAATTCAACAAGGAAATGCAACATGCTGCTGCATATGTTGCACTAACACCGTAAAGCAGAGGAAAATATTTTGAAAATCGGCATTGAAAAATATGGCGTCGAACATCTATCAGGATACATCTAGTCAGGATGGAATCAGACTACCTTTCACTTCGTTCATCTTGGTGGCAAAATTAACCAACTATATCTTTTTGCGCGCATCTTTTTACCTGCACTCAGTATTTGAATTGGTCGATATGAGCCAAAATCCTTCCAATTTTTTTACAGTTTGCAGAATGCAACATTTCGCGTCAGGAGAGCGCCAGAAGCCACGAAGTCCTAATTAACTACAAAGACGTCTTATTTAAATATTTCCAAAACTCCTACGCAAATAAACTTCTAAAATATTAAAAATACAGTTTTCCCAAAATAAAAGCAATTGCAGTATTAAAGGCGTTCGCAACTTTTTAAAAACCGCAAGTGAAATTTTATGATCTGCCATCCACACATCGACATCTAAGTACTAGTTAGTGGAACCATGCAAATAAGTGTTGTGAAAAATACTTCACATCCTGCAATTGTTGTTCACAACTTGCACTTAAGGCTTCTGTGCAGCACAAACTAACACTGGCAATAAAGCACATCGCTCTTTTAAGCCAACGATGCGAAACTTGATTTTTAATTTTGAAATATTCCATCGTAAGACGCAAACACTTCAGAGTTAACGCTCTCTACAAGAGCTCTTGCTTTGGCGCTTTCTGAACCACATTTATCAAAGACGAGGAAGGAAAGTAAAATTTTGAGAAGAAGGATGTGCGCCATTTAATTGAACAACAAAAAAATTGTTGAACTTCTGTTCGCACAAGAACATTTTTGCACTCGTAATGCGGCCTTTTCCTTTTTAATATTTCAGCGTTCCCTTTTTCTTTTAATAAAAATCTATGTAAATCCTTTGAGGAATGATATCCTTCAAGTTATTCATTTATGTATTTTTATTGCTTTGAATTAAGGCGTGCAGCATTACAATGAAATTTGTAGTTTCAAAGAAAGAGAAATTGTATCATTTTTAGTTTAAATTGACTTCAGATTTTCCATTTTCTTTCAAAGAGTTTTCCTAATATTTCTAAAAAAAGGGAAGATACAATTTAAAGGAGAAACTGTTTTAAATGGGTACAAGGCCAGCGCCGCAATTGGAGCATGCCATTTCATTTATTTTAAAACAAGGACTATGGATACTCGTACATAAATGCATCTGAAGTAGCAAATGTGTCTGGGAAACGGTCACATGTTGCAGCGTCATACGTTGCTGATTCCGGATATTGTAGGGCAACATTACATATATCGGAGTTGGCGACATTGAACAATTATGCAACCGGACACATTTAGTGGATTTTTGTGCAACATCATTTCACAAAGGCTTCATGCTGGAATAAATGTTTGGCAATACTTCGCATGCAATTTTAAGCACAATGCCATGGGATCTTCCTTTGAGAGTAATATTTTGCCACCTTAAGATCTTCGCAATGCGTTTATGTATCTGATGTCACATTTGAAGTATCGCCAATCCTTTTGTGAGAATATATTCCAAATGTTTTGCTAATGTTGCGAATTTTGCTGTTCGCATAAATGTTTCGAATTATATGGAACCCTTTCCTTTCAGAGGATGATCCAGGCAATTTTGCTCGCCATTTGGAATAAGTATTCCTTAGATTTTCGAAAGATTTCCAACAGAAAAAACATAACGGGGAAACGCAGTTTGAACTGTTTATGCAAATAAATTTTTATATACGAGTACAGTTCAGATATAATTTACAACGTGCTTGAAAGCATTTTTATTATCTCTCAATATGGATACGCGTATGTTTATTTTATAGTGTTCGAGTCATTGACGGACACAAAATACATTTTTCGAATTTCAGCAGCGGCCAGTGAACTTTAAATAATGGTGATGGCTTTATAGTTACACTTTATCGTTTTCTTGTTTGTTTTTGTTAATTTAAGCAATTTTTCATTAATTTTTTTTTTTTTTTTTTTTTTTGTTTGCTTTAAGACTGTTTTCTGTATTGTTGTTTAAATTTTCATCAGGTGAGTTTTTGTGGGGGTCACTTTTTATCTTTTTTATGGAAATTTATTTTCACGTTATTTTTGCTGGAAAGGTATTATTGAAATAAGTTTTAATTTGTTTGGCCATTTCTGCACACAAAAGATAAAAAGGAGTTAAATTAAAGCATTAAAGCCATGAAAACAATAACTCTTCGGCGGGAAAGTATTTTTTTTAAAATAACAAGATTTTGTCAAACAAATCCCTTTTCAGCCGAAAGTTTATTAATAAAAATTAAATAAAACCAAAAATTAAAAAAAAAAGTGTATTTTGCTAAAGTAAATACTCCCTAAGCTATAGCCCGACCCTCGAGCAACATCACTTAGTAGCCACAAAGAGCACTACAATTATCTTGTGGCACCAGAAGCGAGTATTAGCCGAGAGCTATGTCTAGAGTTTCATGCGATTTATTGTCAAAATTTACGAGAATTGACAAAATTACTGGGCTCTCCAGAAAGAGATTCACTTTTCGATACTTTACATTAATTGATGATTGCCTGTCTCTACACCGCGATGTAGAACAGCCACATTCGCCTTTTTTGTGGAGGGGCGTATACTAACTTGCACCAACCGTACACTTTGGATGACAAGTCGCTTCATGAACACCACTTACACGTGTTAAATTGGTGGGCTGTCGTTCTTGGCGTTATTGCTAACATTAAAGTGGCTTTGAGAGATCACCGGCCCAACCATCAAACCATCAACTAACTCCACAATAAATTAGTTGCCGATTACTTAAGAGTACTTCAGAGTTATTTCTTCTTGAATTTTTGGTATGTCGCGGTGTCTCCTGTTCGTTGTACGTACTTTTTGTGATTAAAAACGTGAGTTGAGTTTTACAAAAGTAAATAATCGCAATACTCGATTGAATTAATTAAAACTACTTACTTTTCATAGAAGGAATTATTGTTGAAATGTATGCAGAATTTTTGTAATTATCCTCTGGTATAATTTACTTTTGTTATTTTTAATTTTATTATTATTATTATTATTATTTTAATATTATTTTATTGAACAAAAAAATGTCGCTTCCTTTTGCAAAGTTTTTAGTTAAACGTTGTTGCGTTAAGTATCCGCGTGTGTTAATATTTATTTATTTTATTATAAAAGCAGGATATAAAAAATTCTTTAACAATTTATTGAGGCAGAGATAATTAAGAATTTGATTACATAAATTTTTATGAACTTTTTGTGAAAGAAAAACAAATCCTTTGAAAGGATGCTGTTTGATTAATTATTAATTTTCAATTATATATAAAGAAGATTCGAGTTTATTTAAAGCTTTCAATAATAAAAAAATTTGGTTTTTTAATTATGAATAACGTGCAACAGTTCTAGAACATTTTATTACTTATAAAACTTTAAAAAAATATAGATTTCGGTTTAATATGTGAGAGTTATGTTATTAAATTTTATTTAATATTTATATTAATTAATTACTTTTACTAGCTTTAACATTTTTATATTAAAAATTTTATTATATATTTTTTTATATTTTAAACTAATTTAATTATTCGTAGTTTGTTTAGCTGTTTAATTTTTTTTTTTTTTTTTTTTTTGCTTTTGTGACTTTTTAATTATTTTAACACAAGTTTATATAATTTTTATGGGAAAGGAAAATTTTATAAAACTTAATATATTTTTAAAGTTTTATTATTAAATCAGTTAATTTCTCACTAATAATTTATCGCAATTTGAAAGTGTCCACTTAATTCCATTGAGTGCTTCGTTGAGCAACAAACACAATTAAAGCGACAGACGTTGTGGTAAAAAACTATGTAGAAAACGTGGTTCGTAATAAATGAAATATATATTGAACTATTATTATACTTTATAATTTTTTATTCGGCTCTCTCCAATTATCAATTTTTTTAATCGGCTCTATCTTTTAACATACAATTATTTAGCACAGTGGAATGAATATCGGGATTATTATATATAATACAAATCACAATTAAATTTATTGCACTTCAATTTTTACATTTAGCATAGAAATCATTTTCTTTATCTCGAGAACTTTTTTCCGAGCATGTTCTAAGAACTCTTAATGTACCCTGTAAATAAAGAAATACGTAAATAAAAATTGAAAAACAATTTCGAAATCTTTCCATAATTTCTTCATTGCCATGCGCCTCAATAAGTGGTTTTCCAAATATTCCATTTAATTGCCTCTGCGTTTTTTTTATTATTAATTTATAAATAAATCAATTTACTTATATTTATTAAATTTTTTCCAAAAAAAAACTTATCAATCGGGAGAAGCAGAAAATGCAACCCCTTCTCCAAAAATTTTGAAGGTTAAACGTCGATTTTACTGAGCACAATTTCAGTATTCAAATTTATGAAATCAAAGCAAAACGATAAGATGTCATACATAAATTCCATTTCAGGATTTTCTAGTCCCAACAGGACCTCCTCAGAATAATCCATAAACCAAATCGATATATTTTCTCTGCTATTATTTTAAATTATTTTTGTCATATTATAGAATTGAAGGACCGCGTTCAGGAGCTAAAGATGTTATAAGTACTCGGTCATGCTCACTGATATTTATCAGTCTATCAGATACTTACAATGCTGAAATGATTTATATTATTTATAAATATAAATCAAATTTTTTTTTTAATTTTTGTATCAGATTGCCTCCCACTTTTACTTCTATTTGCAAGAAACTTTAGAAAAAAAAATTACAAAAATGTCTATACTTTTCCATGGAATGTCCCATAAAATAAATGAAATTATTAAATGTGACTGTTACTTATTTTTGGAGTTCTATTTTTCAGAAGAATTGGACATAAATAATTCTTTTCTATTTCCTAGAAAACTTTTCCAGCACCAGAATTAAAATGAACGGATAAATGTGCTGAAAAAAACTTTCATAATCACGTGTAATTTATCATCTTGAGGGGAGAAAAGAACTGAAATAAACAGCATTAAACTAAAACGGAATGGTGCAAGCGAAAGCATTGGTGGGGGCGGGTAGGGATCAAATTTACAAATTGAAAAGGTTTGCTTATGCAAACAGTGAATAAAAAAGTACGAAAATGAGTGCAAAAATATTTTCAAGCAAGAAGTTGCTTTGAGACTTAATTTCAGTCCAGTTTCCGTAGCGAAGCTTCTTTGTCAGGAAAACTGACCTACAACTGGTTTGGAATAAACTTAGGAAATGTTGTCAGGCGCTGGCAGGGAAAATCGTTCGCGGTGAAATATTAAGCACATTTCGCGTTCTTCGATTGACGAACTTAGCGAAGGATAACAAAATAATGGAAGTGCCCACCTGACGAAATGCGGACTTTCCTCGCTTAGCAAACCAACTAAATTTATCAAGAAAATCTCTTCCTAAAATCATTTATTTTAAACATTTAAAGTGTAATTGAACATTCTAAATTATGGGAGAGGGTCTAGTGGTGTCAGTGGCCCAAAAAAAAAATCTATTTAAAACCATTAAATTAATAGGTTGCCATTATAATCTCACCCGGCTGTCTTCGTAAATGCAATAGCTTTGCTTTTGTTACACGGATGTTAAGTAAATGTTTTCATGCTTCATTTTAATTATTCTCAATAAATTTTAATAAAAGTACAATAAGTGTACAATTCATCAAATGTATGAACAGAAATTCATACACACTCTTGCATACTCATGCATACACATGTGCATCCAGCAAACAAACAGAAATGACACGTTAAATAATATAATACTTTAAATTTTGTGTTGACACATCATCATCCACATCCGTACCAGCATCATTGGAATCACTTACAAACAATAATCTAAGCCATCGAAAGCGGCACAGTGGTGTTGGCTGCAGAGCATTTTAAAAAAAGTAAAGTTGTTGTGAAGCAGGAATTTAGTAATGGAAAACAATCTGCATAATTCCGCATTCTCTTCTTTCGACAGAGGTTTGAAAGGTTTTTAAAAGAATACCTAGCAGAAGACTGTACATTAAGGATATTTTAAAACGGAATTAGAATTAGAATAGTTTGAAGGAATATATGATTCCATTTATTTGCACAAATTTCCGATAGCAAGCATTCATCGTCCATTTGAAAATTATTATCGGAGTCCTTATTATTATTTTCTATTTTGTATTGTTGAATTTTTTAATTTTTCACTAAACGCTTAAGACTTCTTTTACTTTTTTATTTACTTCCCCCACAATTTAAATCTTTCGTCTCTTGGGAAATGCACGAACTCAAGTGAAATGAATTGCGCCTTTTGATTTGATATTATTTTCATTTGATTTTTATAAAGGCATCTGCATTCTTTTGCTTTGAACTGGGTAAGCAAAATTAGGAAATGTTTCTCCTTATTTTCTCCCTTCAGAGAGAAGCGAATGTGGAATGTGGAGATTGCCTTTCATGCAGAAGTACTGATGCTTTCCATAAGCCCTTGTTTGGCAGTACGATGAGCCTGGTAATTAAAACCAAAAAAATTTATAAGTAGGCCTTTCATAGGGCCAGATATAAGAAGGACTTCTGAATTTCCCACTAGGAATGTACTCTCGTTCGATGATTCAACTTATGTCAAGTGCCTGCGACTACGAATGCAATTAATAACGTAAATACATACATATATATGTATGTATGTTGTTCGCATATTTTTTTGTAAATGCGTGGTAATGTCGTAGGCCGTAATAAAGCCAAAGTGTTGATAATGAGATGTTGTTAACCTTAATTATAATTTATCAATTGTTTACCTTAATGGTGGGTGCGATTATTTAAATACCACCTGCCCAAGTCTAGACTAAGTCATAGTCTACTTCATTGGACTATAGTTTTTTCCTCCGAATTCGATTTACTCCTTTAAAGAAAATTTACATTAAATGTTACTGGAGTTGTGGGAGCTCTATTAATTTAGTCACTCGTTTAAGCTCACCAAGTTTCAGCAGCCACGTGTTATCTTCTCTCTCTGATCGCATGATTTTTAGAAAGTAACAGTACTGATGGTACTGGATTTCGGTACAGGAAAAATTTAATTAAACAAATTAGAATGCTCGTTTAGAAGAGGGAAGAGGTTAATTTCCCCCGACCTATTTTGGTTAACTTTTTACAGAGTCTCAACACGAGTATGTTGGTGTATGTCAATGTCATGAAGCAATCGAGTACTCGGACATGGAAATATTTCTTACGCCACTAATACATTAGACATACATTCGTACATGTGCGCCTGTTTGAGTGGAAATACACGCACCCATACATACATCCACACATACATACTCGTCCATACACGATTTCCATTCTCAATGTTCTTTCCGTTGTTCATTCTTTGGTTATGATTTAGTTTTCTTTTCCTTTTTTTGTTAATACTGTTTTTATATTATTTTTATTTTCATCTTCCATTTCACTTACAATGAATGAACGTGTTATTTCTGTTGTTGTTGTTGGTGTTGTTGGTGTTTTTTATATAAAAGAATTAAAATTTTAGAACTCAAAAGAGAGACGAAAGAGAAAGATCGAAAAAAGCGGATAGGAAAGGAAAAGAATCGTAATTGTGGGCATTATGTTTTATTTTTATTAATGCATACATGAATTAAATCACACAAAAATAACAAAATTGTACATGAAAGCAATTGAAGAGTGTTGAAGTGATGTGAGTGAAAGAAGGCAGTGAAGAAGAAAAAGAAGGTTTAGCAGCAAACAGCGGGGGAGTACGAAAAAGAATAAACCCGATAAAGATTTTGTTTAAAATAACGATGACGACGTTCTTGCTTTTCTTCATAATGATGATGGCGGTATTGGTGATGATGATGATAAATGCGGTGGTGGTGGTGGTGGTAGTTGGGGTAGTTGCGGTACTGGTGGTAGTGGTGGTGATGGTGGAAATTTTTTACTTTTCTATTATTTGCTTGTTATTGTTGTTGTAATTGCGCCAGTGTATGGCGATTGTATAAAATTTCACATTCCATTTCTTTATGTAATCTTATTCATGCCTGCAACAACAACAGTAACAGTGGCACATGGTTAGTTAGCACTGATGGCACAGTTCGCAATGTAAACATTTCAGTACCATTTCTTTCAAACACATCCATTAAAAACGTATATGGGTACTCGTATGTATACTGAGAAAAATTAAATTAAATGCAACAAAACGAAAATAAAAATTTTGAATTTCGCTAAGCTGAGGTTTCATTTGCATGCAAAAAGGACTCTCTAGCAAGCGGCACCGAAAGAGAACTAGCTATTTTGTCTCAAAATAATGCCTAATAAATCAGTGGTATATTCGGTTTAAGCAAAGTTCGATCCGCTAAATCAGTGAACGTATAAAGTCTCTTTAAGACTTTTACCAAAAATGTGCGACAAATGTGAAAATTTTATATCGAGAGTTCTAAACGAAAAGTTTTATTTGGGTGCGGATGAAGTGGATTGTCTCTTTCATTTTATCAAGGCAAACGAGCACTTCGAAACAGCTTCATGGCGTATCTCATTCATTTGGTGAAACAATTTCATTCCTACATGCTAAATTTAACTCTCTTAAGAACTCAATTCCCCGACAACAATGTGAAATTGTAATTGGGTTTTTTAAAAAGTTTTAAATTTTTTAAAGTTTCATTCCGCTTTTACACACAACAAATATTTTAAATTATTTGTTTTATTGTTTATTAGAAACTATTTTTTACACATACACTTTGAAATTAAACGTTCAGGTTAATACGCAACGTATTCACTGCTTTTAATGCTGATCATCGTGAAGCCTCAATTCCAATGTTAAGCCAAAAACTAATCAATCAAATTGTCCCACTTTCTCACTTACTTTCGTCACTTTAAATATGTATGTAAATTTGTTTAAAGGTTCTCTGATAATCTGCATATTCAACTGTAAAATATGTACGTACATAGATATGTATCTAAAAGAACCCGCTCTGCCCCTTAACAATTAATTGAAGCACATGGATACATACACATACACATATTTTTGTAATTTTTGGTAAAAACACGATTCATATTTAAAATTATGTTAATTTTTTTTTTAGTTGTAATTGTATAGGAACAAGTTCGGGTGGAATACAAGCATGTACCCACTTGTATTTTGGTCCGTATGTAAGCATGGGAGTGTGCAGTGCATGCATGCACATACACATTCTTACATACTATGTATAGAAGTGGGATTTTTCCAACATGTTTAACATTTAATAATAAAGCATCATCATTAAATAAAAGTAAAAAAATATTACTTTATTCAGGGTTCGAAAAGTAAAAAAAAATGTGTGTTTTTATTTTGCAAGTTAACGAAAATGACTCGAAAACGAAATTAATTGGAATTTCCAAGCACAAGTTATGAAATGTATGCATATGCATGTAGTTGTTTAATTGATTGAACCGCGCACAGTGGTGCTGAAGCTAAAAGTTCGCAGGAAAACAATTTTTGCTGAAGTGTAACTTAATAGCTGGCTGCGGAAAAAGTCGGGCTTAATCAGAGTAATTATGCAGCAATTCGAATAGTTTATAAATTTTAAAGTTTATTTAGTATTACGGCATTTTAAAATGTGCTTCTGCTTTTTTAAAAAGTTACGCAACGAAGAGTTGTTAAGTAATCGATGCACAGGGGAATTTCTTTGTCATGAGGCAAAAACCAACCAGCTCGTTAAAGCCAGCCAAGGTATGTCCGTTAGTCAGTGTGCATATTCAATATTTTAGCTGAACAAGTTTTGTGTACGCCGCACAGATTACATGAACGAAACCTGTTTTAAGGCAAAATGAATTGATACAGAATGAAGTAGTGATCGTTACCGGTAAACTGATACTGGTAGTTAGATATTGAAATAAAATGTCAAAATAATAAACTAATAAGGCAAAAAAAGACGAATTCATTCCAAGTGAACGCTAGTGAATTCAGTCTCAAAATCGGCTCAAATTCAAGCATCGGATATTGCAATTTAAATAAAAAAAAAAGATGGCAGTAAAAAATCCCTTAAAAATATATAAAAGATAGAACAAAAAGAATAACTTTAAACCCGTTTAGAGAAGCTGATACTGATAAATCTATGGGACTTTCGAAAAGATTTTTTCTTAATTAATTTAAACCGCAAAGCTATTGCCTTGGCAGCAGGAAAACACCTAGGGTTTAGGCAGGGATCGAACTAGCGACCTCCTGTTTAGTAGTATTGACATCAAATTAATATAAAATATTACATTCTGCATTACCGAGTAAAAGTTCTGATTCACATTCAGTATTCAGTCAAAGTGGAATGGAGACATCAACACTGATGAGGTGGACGTCCGTTCTGTTTCAGCTGTATTAATTAATTAGCGTTTTTTAAAAAAAATAAATTTATTTAATTTATATTGAACCATATTCACTTTAGATGGACATTATTCGCAATTTGTAAAAAACATCCGAATTCAATTTTTGTATAGTTTCAGTTTTTTTTCTTATTTCTTTTGCACTCCATCTGTTTTAGCGAAATTATGTTTATGAAGACTAATTTTCTTAATTATATGAATTGAATAAATATTCCAATGTAGCATTTTAAATCAAGCAGTGGGCCTATCGCACTCAGTAGATATTTTACAAATAAATAAAACATTTTAAGACGTCTGCAATATTTAGGTATCCTTCATTTGAAAATGCTTAAGTTTTCAGATTTCATAATTTTCCAATTTCAACAAATTATGCATGCATGCTGACGTATGTACATACATACGTACGTTTGTGTATGTGTCGTATTTAATTTAAAAATCATTTTCATTTAATTAAGTCATTTCGCAACTCTGCCAAGAAGTTTACAAAAATAGTTGATTTTATAGGGCAGAATAATTTTGATTAAGAAAATACATTTAATTACAATTTTATTAAGTTGTTGTTATTGCAAACAGCAATCAACAACTCATCTCAACGAAATTTAATTTTATATACGCACACACACACACGCACATATGTTAATATGCAGCAAGCAAGTAACCTTAAAATCTTAATAGAAATATTTCAAAGTCTACTTGCAAACACAGATGCAAACACGAACACACACACACACACGCACGCACACACACACACACGCACACACAAAACTAATTTTATCTAAAAATTCCTTAGCTATAAGCTATAAACTTTCAAACGAAAAGAAAGCAATTTAATGCCAGTTTCTTGAGCGAAGCCATTTTTAAACCGGAAATAAATGGCTGCCGTTTTAACTGGTAGGCTTTTGAAATTCCACTTATTTCGGAGGCGTGAACAGCATATTTCATATTCACCTTATTTTGGGAAACTTCATAAATTGATAATTTTTTACTTTTATTTAAATATTATATATGTATGTATTTATTTGTTGATATAAATTGAGAAAACGTATGCTTTAGATCGCAGTAGTATTCAAAGTCATGTTGCAACAGTCACACTTTTTTAGGAATTAATTCTTTAGTTTAACTTTGTTTAACTCTTTCGCACGCGAACCGGTATTCGATGAATTAAGATTTTATTAAAGTGTGATGTTGTTGTTTTTTATGAAAGCATTCTTCTTTTGTTGGACGCTCATGAGTTGAAAACATTAAAAACGTTCGCAGGTTTCTATTAGATATTTAACACTGAAGCAAATCGAGTTTGGTTAATTATTATTTTCAATCAAACACACGAATAAATTTTTCAAATGAAGCAAAACTATGCACGATATTTTTTTTAGACCGTAGGAAATCCACAAACCGTCCGGTTTGAATGTTAGAATCGAACTATTCGTTTGGCAGCCAAGTTTACGTACACATTGTCAGTATCATTTTCCAATATAATAATGATGACGATGTTGTTCTTGTTGTTGCCAATGTACGGTTTTTTCCAATTTAAATTGCCTGTGCTGTTCATGTCTATTCTCAGTTTGTGCATTTGAATTGAAAACAGCGCTGTCCGCAACATCAAACAGCATTAATAAATGAACGAGCCATCAAACAAAGACACACAACATTTGGAAGGCTCCATGCAAAAGTGCTGCCATATTTTAGATACCCAAGAAAAAAATGGTGTTCAACAAAATCACCCCAAAAAATTAGCATAGTGCGATATGTAAACATGCAAATGCAAAGGCAGCATTCTGATGTTAAAGTGTGAATAAGGTAATACGTACTTTACGCGGAGTTATTTTTTAAAATGAAAACTGTGGTTGTCGTATAAAAAATTATTTCCCAAATAACAACTTTTGCAAATGTACAACAACTGGAATTAAAAGGCAATAGCAATTTTATTGAGGAGTAGCACAACGTTACAGCTGGTAAACACATGCATATGTACATATGTATATTGCTTCTACAACAATTAAAACCCACTACAACTAATAATCCTTCTATTACGTACTACCTTCATTAAATTTAAAAAATTTAAAACAACAACTATCAACTATCAATGCTCCGGATTAGGTTTATTACAACAATACATTTAAAATACCGAAGCACCCGCCCCCACCCTCCATTACAAATTGCAAACCAAAAAAACCCCTCTCAAAATTAAAAGAAGCCTTTCCAACATGATGTTTCTGTCTGGAAAAGAGCAAAATCTCTATAACTTACTCTCTGCCAACTGGTTTCGCTTTGCTGTTTCTTTAATTAATTCTCTCTTTTGTGAGAAGTAAAATGGTTTTTGTAACTGCTGTTTTTTTTTTGTGCTATAACCGGCTTAGTCGCCAATCGAAACGACAACAAAAAACACGGAATACTTGAAATGAAGGAAATAAATAAATAAATAACAGCAACAAACCAACAGTCATCATCTGTTTTCTGTTTTATTCCATTTTCATAGTATTTTATGTTGAGTAGTACTTCCAATGCCGTCGTGTCGGAATAACTTGTTGTTGCAGTTGTTTATTGTCTACAATACAAGTATATTTTGTTGCATCGTCTCTTATACATCGAACATGTTGGCTTCTGACACTTCTTTGAAAGTATTTTTATGTGTTGGGTTGAAGGTGGCGGCACTCACATTATACTCACTCACGTAGAAGGATTTAAAGGAAGCTGCCACACTCTGGTAGGCCAGGCCGTCTACTTTATTACAAGTTGAGGCTGAACAAATAGGCAACGCAGCCAAATATTTCCTTTTGTATAACTTCCCATAGAAAATACTTTGCCTACGAATAAAATTATTCCTGCAATTTGTCGAAGTTCTTTCGAAAGAAGTATTGAATGATTCGTTCAGGAGGGGGGAATAATATTCCATAGTTGAATTTAAATTTGAAAAAGCTGAGGAGTCCACCTTTTTAGAAAGTCAAAAATGAAGCACACTTCTCTTGCATGGCTAATCAGATTTTTAAATCAAATTTATTGAATGCTAATTTATAGTTTCAATTATTAAATCGTTAAAAATTATCGTTTGGCCATTTCTAGAAAAGAATTCTTCTAATCGGCAGATCCTACCAAAATATTCGACAAGGCAAAAATTCAGTTACTATAACTTAAACGAACCGGAATTAGAGCCGTGCTTTGAAAGCAATTATAGTAGTTTCATATCTGCATATCTGTAGTTTTTCGCATTTCATACTTTTTGACTTTTTTTTTCTTTTTTTTAAATTTTAAACTAAAAATGAAAATTTTTACCGTTTTCTTTTGCAAATTTGTCATAGTGCTCTTTTTCATTTTTTTCAATATAAAAATATTTAAATAATAAATTATTTATTTACCTAATAATACTATTATTTTAATATAATTATAATATGAGTAGAAGAACTGTATCCTGTATTGTGAAAAATTCTTGTGGAAAGCAAAAGACAAAATATAATTATAAATATGATATTAGTTATCAGGAAACATGTCCTTGCCAAAGATTCAACTATTTTTAGAATATCAAAATTAAATTAAGTAAAAGAGGATGTCACTGTGCGAGTTAAACTTGAATGGAGCAATTATACTGTGGCATTTTTTTTTTTTTTGAAGCAATTACGACAGCTTTGTTCGAGTAGACCCAACCTTTTTACCGAAATAGTAAATCTTTTTTAAGAAGCGATTAGGTCCAGCCCACAGTCTATGGGTTTTAACAATATTTTGGAAATTTTATTTATTTATATTTATTTTATTTTTGAGAAAGGAAAAAATGCATCATTTTTGCTTACTTCGTTGTACATGCAAAGACAAGTAAAAATATTTTCACAAAAGTATCGCAGGCGAACATTCGTTTGTTTATGGCTCTCAAGTTAACTGGGTAATGTAAAGGGAATTCTTAGGCCCATCAACTGAATATGTGTATACTCAGATATGAGTCTGACATCTCAAATGCTGAAGGAAGTTGTTTTCTGGTTTAGATGGTTTATATTTAACAAGCCAGTTTAAGCGATGAAAACTTAAATCTTCCATTTCAAACAAACTGCAATAATATAAAAGAGGAAAAAACTCAATTTCCATTTTGTTTCAGAAGAGACTGTTTACAAATACTTGCAAATAAATTCATTGGGTGTGTGTGTTTTTTGTGTGTGCATCTTAAAGATACTCGCTATCAGTGATGGAAAATCGAGCACCAATTTCTTTTCAGTAGGCACACATTTCATTAGTCTACAATATAAATAACAACAAGAATTGTTTTTTATAAAGAACTTCAATTAGTTAATTTATTTATGCCAAAAAATTCATAAAAAAAAATACGACGCCCTCAAACAATATCCTTGCAATCGGAGACAGATGTCGTATGACCTAGTAACACAAGTCCACTTGCAATGCCGTATATAAATAGAGTTTACTTCAAAACCTTTCTCCATTCCCGCAAAGTATTTGAGAGCCGGTGTTCCCTAATAAGAATTACAATGTACGTCTAATTTTATTCTCATATCAAATGATCGGTATTGCATTGCGATCACATTGATGTTTTAGTACCTTTCCAAAATTATTATTTCCATCACTGGTTGTAAATAAAGTTGTAGAAACATGTGAATACTTGCATCCAGTTGCATCTGAGGATGTGTGTATTTGTGTATGTGTGCCTGTGGTTGTATAAATAACCATAATGCAATAACAGCTTGAAGGTTTTTATATATAAATCCGTAAATGCTTGCCAGTCAGTTCGTTATTTCTTTTTATGAGAATTCACACATTCTCTGAAATACGTGGTAAACACAACGAAATGCACAACAAGCCACGTTAAACGAAATAAGTCTTGTGCATTTCAGTTTTGTTTTTGCTGTAGTCGCTGTCGTCTTTACATACAACATTTTGAACGAAAAGCAAAATCAATGCAAAAACACAAAATACAAGATACAGAAAAAGAAATTAAAGAAAAACAAAAAAAAAAAAAAAATAATAATGAAAAGGCCAACGTCTCCAGTATCAATATTTTAGTCGACCACACTCGCATACAGAGAAGCAAACGGCATGAGTTATTAGGAACAGCATTCCTAAGTTTAAAATAAGCGAAAACGCTTAAGCCGAACAATAGAGCAACTGAAGGTTGGGTTTACAAACTTTAACCCAATAAATACGATATTGCATATACTCGTATTATTATAAATATTGTATATAAAAATAATTTAATCGGCTTAATCTCAGTCGCGTGAGCGATTCGCCAGGTTGTACTTGGGCTGGTTAAGCACATACGCTGAATTAGTCGCAGCATTAAGTTGTCAACACTGCTCACTAGATGCAATAAAATAAATTGTAGTGTTAAAAGTAGTTGCGCCTTTAGCAGTCGGAAATATAAAAATTCTCAACTTAATTTTTTTCTTTGCACGGAGTACATATGAATTCTTCTACATATAATTCTTATTCGAAAAGGGGCATTCTTATTTTAAATATACTTTTTTGTAAAACGTACTCTTTTGTACTTTCTTTGCAAAAGTGGTTAACTTTGGAATTGTGAAGGGAAAATCCGAAATATTTCTAGAATAACTTTAAAGTTTTTACGCACGAGACATATTTTAATACAGATTGTGATCAGTAGAAAATCTGTGGTTGTATGGAAATGCTTAGCGATTGACTTGGCTACATTTTCTTCACCAATAAGTGGGAATACGAGGGCCCAATTAGGACAGAACTATTAAAAACATTTATTTCTGGTTGTATTTTTTGTATTTTTGTTCCACTTAAAATGATACTTGTAGGTCGCTGAAATAATTGTTGGTACTGCTGCCTTGGGAAGCTTTATTGCAAATATCATGCTTGCAGGAAATAATCTGAAACGCATGATTTTTATAATTTAGAATTTTGTTTTCAATATCTTCTTTCAATATCTTTCTATTAAAATTTTAAGCTATTTTAAAAATTTCCCCAACTAACACCACAATGCATTTTTATTCAATTAAATTGACTTCAGGCTAATTTAAGACGCCATTCAAATATTTTTTTAAGATTTAACTTTCTGCATTCAATGAAATTATTTTTAACTGAAGACGAAAAATATATTTTTCCCCGCTTTTTGCCTTTTACATCAATTTATTGTGATTCCAACAAATTATTTCTTTTTCTCTATTTATACGAATTAAGTATACTTTTTTTCGTTTCCAGTAACCAAAAAAAAAAAAAAAAAAAAAAAAAAAAAAAAAAAAGAATTCTCACTGCGGTGCAGTAAAGAAACAGGTAAGCAATTGCAGCAAGTGCAACAAGCAAGAATAAGCCGAAAAAAACATAATAATAATAATTATATGAAAAAACTTGTTGCATATCTGTGTCAATATGCACAATATATGAAAAACACAATATCTAAATGACTATTAAGAATAACAATAACAACAATTTGAGCAACAATTCAGCCATTCACCAACATTTTCAGCACGATACGGCCAAGTATTCTAAATAGTTTTCATTAAATATTTTCAAGTAGCAATTTCAACAACGAAACAAACGCTGCGAATATGCGCCACAAGTTGTTTCAGAGGTAGCAGCACTTGAAGAGCATGTTTGTTAAGTTGAAGAATGTGCAAAAATCCACTCTTAAAAACTATTTCGTGTTCCAACCCAACCCAATATTGGTCATCAATTAGTAACGAACTACAATAATGGAATATATCCGACGATAACAAGACTAGGGAGATTTTCGTACCTACAGAGTACAAAAAATTTCGCGACTGTTCAAGGCCTTAAAGGTTCGATTAGTTAAACAAATAATTTGAAAGACCGGACTTCCGATTGAACATTTCGTGATCTGCGATTGCCTGCTAAAAACAGAAAAGATATGCATCCACTGAATTATTAAGCTTGCAAGTGGAAGTGCTTGATAGTCACACCGAATAAATATTTTCTAACTTTTCTATTTTTTTAATGTCAAACTGACACATTCTTGGAAAACCCTGTGCTACAGCAGCGAAAATACAATAAAAGAAAATTAAATAAACATCATGAACAGAAGCAAAAATCGATCATTTGCGTTTTTAATATAAGATTCCAACAACAACCGCAGCTTTCCCACAAATAAATCCATTTAATTTCGAAACAAAAAAGAAATGATTTCTGCAATAAAAATTGTTTGTTGGCTATATTTTATTTAGTTTCGTTAATTTCTGAATGCCCATGCAAGCAAACGATGAAAAGTGTTTTTGTAGAAAAAGCACAGACAACCGTACTATGCTGTTCACCCACCAAGGCCCGATGACACTCCTCCAATTTATTTTCCACAAAATAGAGGCAACAAAAAAATCAAATAAATAAAATATTTTTCAGCTTTACTTGCAGGCATAGCCGTAGAGAATGACACTACTTGTTTTGTATGCCCAGCATTTAATATTCCGTTCAGAGCTGCCACCAGAAAATAATTATCAACTAAAAAAACCCACCAAAAAAATACTTCCAATCCGATTTGCTTTATTTCAAACACTTACTTACTGTTACAACTTGAGAAGTCATTCAAGACTTCCTGACGTTTAATCGCCCATTTTTAGTAAGAAATTTAATTTAAAAAAAAACATTTGCCGTCAAATTTAAAAGAATTGTGGCTCACTATGCCATGCCCAACACATACACACACCCATATATATATATACATACATATATATACATTCTTATATTTCGTTTACATATTTATGTAAAAGCTTTAAAATATATATATATATATGCTCCCATTAGATCATTATTTAGAAAGCCAACACTCACTATACAGCACCTACACATTTTCCTTTATGCACAAGATACGGAAATATAAATCAGTGCGCATGTCAAATAACCTTTACTACCCCTAATTAATATTGCTTTTGATTTGTTTTTTTTTTTTTTTTTGTATTAAAAGTAAGGAGAAGCCCTTCGATCGAAAGAATCGATGTTGAGACTTTTTAATTTCTAACTTTAATATTTCATTCATGGCAACACATTTAAGCCTGGCGAGGTGATGACGTATTTACTGCAACAGCAATAGCAACAACAAACTGTCGTATAAAATAAAAACGGTAATGGAAAGGAAAGGAAAACACATTTCCGACAAACACGCAAACAGCCAGTTCGCAAGGCAGCCACTCTGCCAGTTATTCAGTAAACATTTTTAAAGCCGCACGAGTATTAACATTCAGAATAACTAACAAAAATGTAGGCTAGGTCAGGTCGTAGTTCACGTGCTTTACATCGACAACCATAACAACAAACTAAATATGTAAATTGTCAGTACATGTTAAGCCGGCAACATCAACTGCACGGATCAGGTATGGCAATCTGAACTTAACAACAATTCTCAATTTTTCAATATGCTCGCATGCACGATAAACCATTCTGTAGATTCCTGGCAGTGACAAAATAATTATTAAGCCCCCGCGTGTCTAAGAAAATGCCACACTGCCCTCACAAACGAAAACACTAAATGCTAGACATCAGCCCATTGTTCTTGATGAATCATATATAATACTGAAATTTCCATCCATGGCAGGAAATTCCAAATTTAATAAAAATACTTTTAACAGCATTGAAGGTGGCGAAGGAAGTTCATTACGAAAATGGTACTACATGCACACACTCTCGCCTTTAAGTAAAGGAGTTGCTTCTCCAAAATGATATAAGTTTTTGGCTTCCTAACACAATTTTTGGATGTTAAATGGACGCGAAAATAAATATGTAATATGTATGTATAGTTTTATCGCCAGCCAATTCCTATGAATCCCTTGAGATCGCTGTACATTTATACTGTGCATTAACACTTCGAATGGTATGCAATAGTTCAACTCATTACTTTCACAAGTGGGGGATGTAGAAAATTAAAGAATCAAACTGCTTTCAAAATATGTTTTCAACACCCATATCCATTTCCCCCACTCTGCCACCCACATGTTCTGCTGGGCTGAACATTTTTTATTTTTTTATAAATGTTTGATAACGAAGTGGTACTTTATGGCCAAAGTAGGCATTAATTACCACAATATGACCTCATTTGCTATGCATTTCATTTTAAATATTTAAAACACTTTATGTTTTCATATTTAGACGTGTACAGACACACATATACACACACACGCATTCTCGTTGAAATCGTATCGTTTCTTTTTTAATTGAAAAATTTTTAACATTTTTTGTGGATTGTTAATAACATTTTTAGAAAAGTGCTGCTGCTGCTGCTGCTGCTGCTGCTGCCGCTGAAATATATATGAATAACTCTGAATAATTAATTTTATACATTTTACACATTTATTTTACTCATTGTTCGTTCAATGAAGGTAATTACGATGCTAAATACACATGAGGTAAAAACCAAAGTGACCAAAAAACAAAAAACATGTTGTGCCTGTCAGCAGCTTTAATGCGATTACATGCATTTGAATGTGTTCTGTCTGTTGCAGCAACGGTTGCATAGCGTGTATCTTGATGTACAACAGATTCAACCGTTGAATGTTTATTTGTATGGTAAGCTTTTTAGTAACGAAATGTCGTGAACAGTGGAGACGAAGCTGCCAAAGTCCACCACACGCTGTTGAAATAAGGCGTGCTGCAACAAGCAAAAATCCAAAAAATGCTTCAATGTACAAAAACAATCTGAACTGATTTAATATATGTATAATGTGGGATATCCCTGTACGAAGCAGATTTGACTATTACGAGTACACCGTGAAGAGTTGGAGCAACATGGGCAAACACGAAACGCGAACACCATCAGCTCATTCCCAATTAGCTGTTTCGATTTAAAGAAGTTCAACCATCGTCAAGCAATGTAGAGAGTATCACCCATAAAATTCTACAAAATTTTCCATCAACTAAAAATCCCACTGTGCAAATATTTTGGTTTGCAATTCTGCAATGCATTTCAAAGCGGCTTTGGTTGCAATAGCTAAAACTGGCAAAAAGGTAGCAATCATGTTTATCTGGTTTTATAAATAATAATAATTGAATTTAATTTATGCAAATTTAAAAAAAAAAACAACAAAATTCGAGGCTTTAAGTGATTTTCGTCTTCGAATGCGAACATTTTTTATTCACGTACCCCGGCACTCACTCACTCCCCTCGCACTTAAGCAAGTGCTTGTTGATGTTTTTAAACAACGAATCTGCTGTATTTGAAAGAGTCATTTCAAGAGACTTGCGGAATTCACTTTTTTCCACGTACTCAAGACGTGCTCAGACCGTAATCCTTTATTTTGTTGGCCCACCTGAAGAGAAATGACAAAGTAATATGTGACACCAGAATGCTTTTAACAATTGTCGCAAAAAAGGGCTGTGAATTGTATAAAATGGTGTGAGAATTTATTTATTGATCGTGCCAGGCATCAACCTTAAATTCTTCTCTGGATTAAGACAATCCAAATGACTCTTTTCTAAAATATTCTGCTCAGTTCACCTGAGCAGAGTCTTAGAATTTTATTTTTTCTTGCGGCAATTTTGTTGGCGATTTTGAAGAAATCACTGAGTGATTTCGGAATGGTGTTGTTGCTCATCAAACGATTTTATTGCCATTCTTTCACGCAATATTTTACATTCATTCTGTTTTTACATGCTTAATAATATCGCTCGAATGATGAAAGAGCAAAGGAGGAAAAGTTGTTGCTCACAAAAAAAAATATAGAGAAATAAAATAATTTAATCTATGAGAATATCAAACATTTGTTCTTGTGGTATTGTGGTGGCCAGAGCAGCAAAGCCGCTTTTCGTCGAACATCGCTACGAGTGGAGAAATTAGAAGCCGACACCACAAGCTGGAAGGGAGCACTTAAATCAAGTTTAGCTCTTGCCTCCGCGTGGAGGCTCTATGAAAGTGTTTAGTTTGTAAATCAAGTGTTTGCAAATGCACTCGTATGGGTAAGCTCATGGATGCAATTGTATGTATTTGTGTGTGTAAGCATTTTCCTCATTTAACGTAGATGAGATTACAAAGTTTTATTCTCTTATTATCATCCATGTTGTTGCTGCTGCTGGCGAGGCTGCGGTTGCCACAATCATTATTACTTTTATTATACGTTCATCTATTCGAAACCCAACTGTTACTCTATTTAATTTTGGTTTTATTTTCCTCCCTTTGTGTTGTATTTGCTACAAATGCTATAACTAGAGAATGCTTAGTGGGAGTATGTCTGAATTTGTTCGTTTTCCTAAATCCATGCAAGTAGTATTTGTAGCTGACTGCATAAATATTTCATTTTATATGTACTCGTATTATTTTATACGTCTTATATTTCTGTGGAAAGTAGCAGAGTTGTGCGCAAGAAATTTGCTCATCGGCTTTAAGATCCTTGTGCAGTTGGATTACTTGCTCGAAAGTACAGGAAAGTTGTTCAAATTATGACTCCTGCATGAAAAACTAAAATCGAAACGATATGACGGAATAAACAACATGCATTGAAATGATAAACAACAGCTGTTCACATCCGTTGTGAATATAAATATCTAGTCTATTCTATAACCTTCGGCAGGTTTTTTTACGTTTAAACGATACCTTGTAATGAACGCTTTTTCATTACTAAGAAATTACTTTTAGGAAAATAGAGAAATAAAGTTTAAAATGTTAAGCGTGAAAAAATGTAAATGAATTCTGTCTTGCGTTGCTATGGGCAACAAAAAGATATAAATTTGAAGCATAAGTTAACTTGGTATCATGCGCAGTCCTCTGGTAACTACATACAAGTACTTTGCTTAAGATGTCGTTTCATTCTGCCATTTTTTTCTTTTTGGTGTACATTTTGTTTGTAAGAGTGGGTAAATAAGATGATTTGTTATGCGGATTGAAGAAAACTTAAAATTCTTTGAATAGCGAATGACTACAATGAAGAAATACTTTTATTTTACAAGTTAAATTAAAATTATGTAACCGGAAAGACAATCTTTAAATGGCTTTCAGTCAAAGTAAATTACAACAAAAATTTAAATCATTTTCTTGAAGGGATTCAAAATAAATGATAAAAAATAGAATGAGAATTTTGAAGCAGAAAGAAGAAAAAACAATAATTTATAATCGATATGGATCTGTTTTATTCATTTAAAAGATTTTTTTCATGGCCACGCTCCAAAACCGTATTTCAAGTACGACAGAACTGACGACAAAAACTAGTTTAAGGCTCGTATTGAATTAAAAGAATTAATTGATACAGCAGTAGATTTTGTTAAAAATCGTCTAAATTGCCAATTGGATTGTTTTATAATAATAAACCTTTTTTAATTCCATGTATTTCAGTTCTACAGAAAACTATTTTATTATTTAATTACCATCATACATCCTACGCGGCAACATTGCTACGCGACTACATGTCTACACGGCTACAAGGCTACACCGCTACATTTTCGAAAAACGCAAAAGTTTTTTTTTAAACACAGACACGGCCAAGTCGCAGTGTAGTCAGATGCTGTCTAACACCTGAAGAGTTCTTGTCGATTTTCGGTTTAGGCACGTTTCCTCTCAACGTTTTTTGGCTGTTCTTATTATACTAAAGATCTTTCTTTTGTCAGATATTAGAAAGGAATAACAAGTGCTCTAAATAAAGGTCACCTAACAAGTGAAGTTGCTTGTAACAATTAGGCGCATGTGTTTGCTGAAAGGATGAAATGAAGCGCCTTTAATTCTTAATTACACGCATGCATACTCGTACGAGTACATACCCGTTTCTGATCAAACAACTCGGCAGCATAAATTTTCATTTATTTAAATAGCAAATAATAAATCACACGCAACAGCTGCTGTGATTTTTCAAAATCAAAAAAGCTTTTAATTTGTATGGGAAGCTTGAACACAAATTAAATGTATCCATTAGATGGGAAATGCACATGTAAAGCACTCACGACTATTGTTTTCGTAGCATTAATACTTGAAAGTATACACAACAAAATACTAGGAAAACCTGCAACAACCGTGTTCATTACACTTATAAATTGTGATGTTGGAAATTTATATGCCCGCTCACGCCCTGCCTGCTGTTGCACATAACCGAAGCATTTATTGCTACAACACTGGCAATGTATAGAAATAATTGCTGCTGCAGCTACTCGCAGGCATTCATACATACTGCTGTGTATCTCGCCCCAAATGCCAGGCTGGTATTATTTGCGTACATGTAGATATAACGAAGCACTTAGCGGAGGGCCTTTCTGAGAGTTTCAAGCCATCCTACAGAAGATCTCTTCAGTAGGTTGTTCAAATCTTATAGAAATTTGGATGGAAAAAAAATTGTTGATAATTTATTCGAACTAAATTCTTTGAATCAACATGGGAAAATATAAATTTGGGTGACAAGCAGAGTTCATATTCACCCGTGATTCCTGCAATAATGTATAATTTTTTGGATTTGCTTTTGCATTTGTGATTACAAGTATTCAAGAATGCTTTGAGAACTCGAGAACTTTGAGAACAACGAGTCACATTTTTACACCAGTGTACGACCGTAACCATAGTATTCACCGGACTTGCCCTCTGCTGACTTTTTCCTCTTTTGCTACAATTGAGTAGGAAAGAGAAATGTCGAAACAGGAGCTGTTCGCAATATAAAAAAACATCTTTCAGAAGTGTTTCGAGCATTGGAAAACACACTGGCCCACTTTGAAGTGGGCAAGATTGAAAAAAATTGAAAATAACGATTATATATTGATCAGACGTATAAGAGGTATGAATAACTTACGTAACATTTTGTAAAAGGAGAAAACGCAACGGTGGTAAATGTAGTGGCATGAGGTTGCAGGGATCAAATTAAATATGGAAGACTTGCAATATCATACCTTTCCAATTAAGGCCTTTCCACAGAAGGCCGCTTTTCTCACTTTGCTTTTTAAGTATAACAATAATACGCACGTAAATGCACATTTCGATACACAAGTGCAGTACGTATTCATGCAACACATGTAGCAGTTTTAGTTAAACATTCACTCGTTAGGCTAATTTTCTAAAATCGAGTTAGTTTTTTCTATTCTTGTTTTCTATTTATATTTGTTGCATGCCACACCATGGACAAAGACTAAAGTGCGAGTAGTGTATGCTAGTGCAGTGCAATTCCTTCTGTTGTTGTTATTGTTGGTGTTCAAGAGTGCTGAAAACAAGTTGTTTAATAATTGTTAAAACTTGTACTCACTACCATTTACATGCTTTCGTACAGAAAGTCAGTTAAGGGCATTATTACACTCTTTGTTTCTTTATTGCTGCGAGTGGAATATTTTTTAGGTAGCCCATCCTCCCAGAAAGATGAGAATAAAAGGAAGCGGGAAATAAGCAATTCTGCAACAAATTGCTGTTGCCAAATTAAAAAAGCCGATTAAAACTTAATAAGCAAAACAAATACATGCTTTCCTTTGCTGAATTGTTAATAACATGTCAACCATCTACATATAAGGTGGTTCAAATGGTAATCATATTTTAAGGTGTGAATATTATGAAGCAGATTAACCTCACTAGTTCAATAATATCCGCGTAAATAAATGATTATATCATAATTTTGAAAAACACTTGATTGATATTATACGCAAAGCTGAAAGAGTATGCAATTTTTCTTTTCACCTAACCATATGCTGGTCTCAACTTGTTTTGAAATGATTAATATGTTGCTCGAATTTGATTTCTTTTTTTGTTTGTAAAAAAGGCTCCAAATAGTTTAAGATGCGCAATGCGGGACCCTGACACGAGTTTACTAAAGAATCCGAATCTCTTCCCCTTTTTTGTAAGACCTTTTTTTTGAACACTTACTTTTCTACAATGTTCTTGCCAGCAAGTACTTCTTAGAATAACAACAATTTCAAACATCGAACAATCTGTTAACTCACTTGCAAATTGCTGTTGCACATGCTAAGGACTGTTCTGCAATATGGCGGATACGCATATTTGTAGATTCACATCTCACGCAAAAAATTACAAATTACAAGTGAGTGTTGCATTACAAAACCACAACAAAACATAAGCGTTTTTCCTACTCACAAACTTCCTGATATGTCCAAAGAGCATGTGAATGATGAAGCAAAAGCAACAAGAAACAGGGAAACCCGTTCTCTCCAAGCCACGCAATGGAAAACTTTCCCAAAAATTGAAAAATTTTTTAATCAGCAACAAAAATTATGACTGCCCGCGTAGCACATAATCAGCTTAAACGAAAAATTAACTCGTAAGACCTTGAAGAACACGTAACTTTCACCGACTTAATTTTTTTTCTTCTCTGTGGCTACAGTCTTTCCGCATTTACTTGCTCCATCTTCAAGGCGGCTTTCAGTTAAAAGGAAGATATGAGGCAACAGGCAAGAAAACTTTTAAATAACCTGCTACAACCACCGCTGCAAGCCAGCCAATGCACTACACACGTTTGTACCAACTTCTGTCTACGTAAACTTGCATCATTTGAAAGTTTGTGTATGGACGGGTGTATGCATGCCGTTTTCATATAAATTGCAAGCCAAGCAGAAATCACTACAGTAAAACTTATAACGAACAGAAACTTCAAATTGCAACAACAATTGCCAAAATTCGAACAAAACCACAACATAGAATACGTTTGTTATTGGCTGGCCAGTTTACACGGAACAGTAATAACAGCCAGCGTACTGCCTCTTTTATGGAGTGACCAGTAACTCACAAATTAAGTTCTTTTCAATAGTTTTATCTTAATGCCTCATTTTTTACATTCTCATTAAATATTTTTCATCCTGTGCTTCTTTGAACCAAAAATGAAAGTTTTTCTCATTCAGGATGCATACAGGTTGCATATGTAAGCATGCACGAGTATGCTCATCTCTCATAAGTTGTTAACTTTGCCAGTAATCGATAGCAAAACTTGCACCATGAGAGACTTCGTATGAGAGATCGACAAGAGTTCAAACCTTTTAAGATATCAAGTCTCGAAAAACTTGACGATCCTGGACGATGCTTTCACTGTCATAAACCCTGAATGTGCAAACACAAAATAAAACTTTTTTCAAGCGAAACACCATTATTGCTTTAGCAGTAAACAAATATGAAGCGAAAGTGAGATTAATATCTCGCCACACTTCGCTCATAGTCCATGCAGTCGTTAATACAAACTCTCCCACATTTCTCGCCGTCTTCTTTTTTTTGATTTTAAAGTGAAAAAAGTTCCCTTTTTATTTAATATTCCGCTAAGGACGATGCTCAAGTTATGGCACAAATGCCATTCCTCCAGCGATAATCTTCAACCTTTTGTTTACTGTATCGCATCCCACCAATCTGCGATACTTCATAAAATGATAAAAATGATAAAAATATCGAAAATTCGTGATTTAAAAAAAATTTGAGATTTTTTGCAAGCCATTTCATAGAGAACGGCATGATGGAATTCATTTCTATTTCTACTTAAACTCATTTTCTCTATAGCATGCCATTTTGTTTTAACATAATTTATCCTATAAGGCTTTCCGCTTGCCTACAGGAAGACACAAAGGGTATGGTCAGGAATCAAACTGCGAACTTCTGCTTCGAACTTCTGTTCATTATACAATGCCTACGGAGGCATTTACAGCGTAATTGACACTTTGAATACTTGGCTCTATAATTAGAATAGAAATTAGGTTGAAATCACAGGCATCTACCCCATGACATATTTAGGTGATTTAGGGTAAACGTTGTATCCTTTGCGTTTCATCTCCTTCTATGTGTATTTTTACATTCAATTGAATGTTGCAATGATATTTATTGAAATATTCATTTTTGCGATAATGTCAATACAAAATGTTCGCTGGGTTAGAACACCCATTTCTGTCGGAGAGTGAATATTCAGCGTAGTTTTCTTTGCGTGTTTTATTTGACTGCCTATTGGCCTGTTTGCTGACAATTGATATGGTCCTTCACTTCAAATTAAATTGCACAATAGCAAAAGCTTCAGCAACAACAAGCAAAAACCCGAGTACAACTAACGAACAACTTCAACCAATTTCGATCGGCGCAATGAAAATAGTACATATAGAATATTTTATTAAGAAGCGATATGATAGAGGAGTGAAGTAATTTCCTTGTATTCATATTGCAAATATGTCCGATATCGTTACCTGATAAGCAAATTGTCAGCTGGCAAAAGTTAATTATGATTTAAAAGCATCTTTGCAGCAATTATAATGTATTTTGTGACATTAAAGAGTATAATTTATAGAAATTGTGTTATGGAATTTGTTTACTAGTTATACAACTGCAACAGTAATATGTCTAAAGTATGGTGAAGATCTTTCAAAATGTTTCGTGAGGCATGCGGATTACATGATCGGTGCTGGCTGTATGATGTTCGTCATACGACTATAATTCGTAAACGTTGTAGCTCAGTGTTCGGATTCCTGTCTTACACACACACTTTTTCCTTAAAAAAGTGTGACCGAATGCTTTTAGAGTTACGATTTCTTCGGGGATTATTACGCTTTCATTCACTAAGTGGAACGCGGCTGACGGCCAATTGCTTCATTTTACAACAGTTCGCTAGTACCATTTACGCCGATGAAAATTGCATTAACTTGGTTGTTGGAAATGAAGGAATTCCAATGAAAAATTAACTTTGTATGGAAAGTGTTTTGTACTTGTTGTTGTTTCCTCTTCTTAACCCCTTTTTTCAAGCTAGAAATTTTTTTTATTTGGAATTAACATTTAACTTGTATGCCGTTCAACTGCGAACCATAAGGAAGGGCATTAAAGAAAGAATGCCGACGTTAAAACGTGAAACAGTAGGAAATAATCAACTCAAGCACACCGCTCAGCACTCAGCTCCTTCTTCTGCTCACTCTCCGTTTGCAGTTTTCCAGTTTGAATTGTTTTAAGTCATCTTAAGCAACCGAGTTGAATGACAAACGACTGACTGCTTATGAAAGTATCTAAAGAAAATGCATTTTGTTTTAGGGCTTAAAAGATCTACGCGAAGCTAACTTGAGTACGAAAAGGGTGGAGCAAATTGAGGAGTTATAAAAGCTGTATAGCAGAGGGTAAGATAATGAAAGAATTGTGACCAGAAGACATTTGCTGAAAATTTTAAAAACGAAAGTGGAAAGGACTTGTGAAGCATCACATGTAATGCACACATCTTTTTTAAATACCCGCTCGTTTAGTATGCGTTGCTTCAACTGATGCTTGTTGAATACGCAACATGGCTAAAGAAAATCCAGAACTTCTTTGCCAACGACACTGCATTCAAAAGAAGTAACAAAAACAAAACAAGAAACAAGTTGGTTTTTAAGTTTATTTAAGCGTGCCCAGTCCACAACACACTCCTAAAGACTACAAATAATAATAACAAGAACAGTAATAAATGTTGAGTCGAAGATACGAAACTAGAAAACGATGTTGTTGCAAGTAAATGCAGATGATACATTTCCTTCGTCTGGGGCCACAAGTAGCTGGCAGCATTGTTGATGATGTAGTTTCGGTTGAGTATTGTTTTAGCAAACAAATTTCATAAGAATTCTACTATTCAAATCACTCCACTGCTGTGGAAAACTTGCTGCTTCGTTGATGATGATTGTTACACAAAATTTCCACATTTACAGAAGGCCACAGACACTACACAGAAATTGGTTATAATTTGTGAGAAAAATTTGATTAAGAAATGTTTCGACTTCAGGCCGTGGAATATATAACGATAACAGAGTGATGTTAATTAGTTTCGTCAAACGGAAGCAGGGCGGTGAGGGCCGAGCTTGCACGGTATATGGTTACTGTAACGGTAACAACTGATTAGAAAGAACGCCGCTATAGGCAGAGTCGGTTAGCGTTCATTGACAATATGGGGCGGACTACACACTCTATACCGGTGTGTAACCTAGGAATGGTGATGAGTGGATACCGATCTAAATTCTGTTAGATGCTGCGTATGGGCAGTGTCTCGAAGGGTCTGAGGCGGCATTACGCATTGCAATACTATTTGTATTTGTATCATGTTAGAGACTACAGGGTTCATGTCAAATATCGCCGGCTCTGGTATCTGTAATTAACTGAAACTTGGGCAGTGACTGCAATGTTGGCCTTTAATTTAAGCACCAGCATTTACAAACTATGATGTTGGCATTTATGAAGTGAAACAACAGAATAAGAACAGAGAAGCAGTTCATTGTCGTCGTAGACGGAAACACATTGAAGGCAACAGGCGGAGTTTTCAACCACATCACGATCTTGGGCTGAGGATATCGCTGCAGCTAATTGCAATGCACGAACTTTATTTTATATAAATCACGTTTCTTTCATTTTGTCTCGCAAGCTGATGCCCCCGCTACCACTACACATCTTGTTGTTGCACTCACATCTGCTTCTGACTTGTTTTCTTTAATTCATTTCGTTTCAGTTTACACGAATGCAAAACATAAAGTGGTTACGTAAATGGCAATAAGAAACAATAAACTCATGCCCGTTCATTAAAATGTTAGTCGCTGCTTGCTTACACGAGATCTGCTCATTTACAGTTTCCCTTTCAAATTTTACAAAGACTTTTTTGCAATTTGAAGGTTTTTTATGACCAAGTTTTGTTAAGACTGGTTGTCATAGATAGGAGAGGGGGCAGTTCCAGTTTCAAGAAGCCACATAAATGTCCCATCACAAAAACCATATAATAAGCCAAGGAGATACATATGCAAAGCACGCACCGGCCTGATTGCAAGCTGCCAAATATCGCCAACGAGTTACGCGTGCATTTGCTATTTTAATTTCGATAATTATTTTTCTTTGTATCAGAGAGACGTTCTGCAACAGGAGAAATGGAGAAATTCTAATGTTTGAATATTTTACAATCGAAGGATTATTTGTTAGTGTAATTCATTGATGTTACTAAAAAATAAATAACTAATTTGGAATGAGGAAAATATTTCAAATGTTTTAAATGCTAAAATGAAATTTTCCTTTTATCCACCTTAGCAATTATGACGCATCAACCATTTTTAAATTATTCTCCGCTTATCAAACATATGGATACATCTAAAGACAGAACTGTCTGTGAAAATTGGCCATGAAAGTCCGGCATTCTTCGGTTCTCATAACGGTTTTTTCGCACGTGCATATTTTCCGGGCATTTTATTTGACTACTTGAAACTGCAAGCGATCCATAATTTTATTTTTATATATCATGTTTGGAAATTACATAAGAGAAGTATATTTCTTCGGTCGGATATTGAAATTAAGCCATAAGATTGATCAAAGTTCAGGCAAAAGTTGAGTTTTTACCAGGGCATGTAGCGAATGATAAATAATATAACTCTTCTTGGTCCTTGATAGCAGAGTGGTCAGTATCGCCGCATGTCACGCGGCTTTTCATCTTTCCACTGCTTCTTTAGGTGTGAGAGTCTTATATTTTTTTAAACTTTTTTGGAAAAGTGTCTAACCACCATCGCAACTATTCTCCTTGTAACCAACAGTCTTTATCACTTCTATACTGCGAATCTAAACCAAACTTGGCCCAATTTGCTGATTGTTACTGAGCAGCGTTTGAACCCGCACATTACTTTGTTCGTGCCGATGAAAGAGCACAAATAAAAAAGTGCTTAAAGCAGGCACACATGCGAGTGTGTATGCATTTGTATGTGTATTTGTGTAGTTGCATGTATAACACTTTCTTTTTATAAGAAAGAAACGTATTTAAGCAGCGAATTATTCTCTCGTATAAATGAAGAATACCAGATAAAGAAAGTTAATCATACGTGCAAGAATAATCCAGAAAAGAAGAAAGAATTTTATTTAAAATCTTTATACAGGTTTTACAAAAGAAAATATTTTTGTTTTAAAAAAACTTTAACGTGATAAGTTGGTGCTGATGCACTGTGCGACATATTCAAAATATTCGCATCGAATAGCAAATTCAGCGCAAGTTATTTATCGAGTGATGGAGGTTTGTGCCATGAAAGTCGAAGAGCTGTAACTGCTTTATGCAAAAGTCGTACTCAAAGAGTACTCTTTAGGTACTCTTCACTGATGGAAATATATTATCCTCTTGGAAGGCCTATAGTGTAAATTTGCAGTTATTCATGACCCTAAACTTACTAGGAGGGTTATTCGTAATTATCCAGCCAGTGCCCATCAGCTCCATGGCTTTACAGTCCCCCTTCAGCCCCAAAAACGTTGTTCCCTAACGTTGCATCTCATCTGGAGTTGTTGCGCTCAGAATTTCACGTACTGGCAGAGCCGTTTATCGAGAAATGCAGTTTGAACTCTTATTTGGAAGGCACTTTACTATTATCAATTGTTTTAATGTGGCTATAGAATTTTCTCTCGCCCCGCATAAGCTTAAACGAATATGTAGGCTTCTGTCTTTGATTGTTATCCACTCATGAGCCCCTCAAGCAAATTTCAGTTTCGACTTACACTTCGCTAAACGGGTGCCGCATACGGCATCAAACAATTGTTCGTTCATTGGCATGTTACTTTACTTTATCTTTGCTTATTCATTTTATAAATTTTTTCATCTCGTTGTTGTCAGATTTGTGCCCTGTTCCCGATTTTTATAATTTTTAACTGCATCGTCATCATCAGCATCATCTGTTTGAGTACGAACTCCTTGTGTTTGCTTATACAATCTGCTGATGTTAAAAACATTAGCCAGTTTTTATAAATTTTTGTTATTTATTTATTTATTTCGTTTGTCAGAAATCGCACGTTTAAAGTTCCCTCCCTGCCAGGTTTTTTTTGCAATTCAAGTTGTGAGTTTTTGTTAATACTCGTACGTTTGAAAGTTTTTATAAAAAGAGCCTGTAAAGAGGTGCAGTAAATTGCGACTGATAACATTTTTTTGATTGTTTCAATATTTTCCTCGAATGTTAAAAAACATTATCTGATTATTTTGAATATATTTTCTATTGAAAATAATTCTTTACAAAATAATTAACAAGGAATAAGAAATGTGTATATTCGTTTGAGTTCCATTAATTTTCTACTTGTTTCAGCATTACTGAGATCTAGTGAGCAAGCAGTTCATTAATTAACCAGTATGAACACGTATGTGAACACTGGAACCGTTTGGATTAGAAAATGGAAAGTATTCAAGGAAGTTGATACGACCGATTATAGCGCAACGGGTTGTCTATTTCTTTTCCAATTCTCAGTGTTGTCTTTAGAAGATGAAGCAGCAAAAAAAAGGGGGGAAAATGCAGGAAGAAGAAACTAAGAAAATACAACGAATGAACCACAGAAGCAACCACAAATAATTGTTCACGTCAAAAGACTTTTTATTGATTAAAGAAAACTGAAAAGCGAATTGAAATGGGAGCATCAAACTCATTTGGACGAATATTTTTTATTCTTTATTCAATTTCGAAATCAATACGGCAATTGATCCTGCTGGAGCACAACTCAAGCGAGGGATTCAACAAGTAGAATAGAACTCCATTAAAGCTTTCAAGGAGAAAAAGGCTTGTCCTAAGCAAGGACAACATCGATAGCCAGTATATAAATTTGATTAAAATCAAAGGCAAGATGGAAAATGCGATGCTTTTTTGGGTTTTGCGTCTGTGTGAGTGTTATTTATTCTTTTGCAAAAGACTTAAAAAAACTCGCGACTTGTTTAAAAATTAAAAATAGAGATTTATCGACTAAAGAATCTCAATTTTTCAAAAGAATACTTCGGAAATTACATTTTTCATTTTTTACTCTGTCATTGAAAAGTTCGTATTTAGCCTTTTTTTTATAAATTCACTTAAGAAGCAGGCGATCTCTGTTCTCGATATTTTTATTTATCATTTTTGTTTTTCATTAACTTCTTGTTATTCTTGTTTTAGTCGTGCGATTGTTTGTTTGCTTGGCCTTTTTCGCTAAAAACGAGTGCAGTAGATACAAATGCAAGTAGATACTTTATTTAAACGTACTATTTATCTTGATCCCCGTATCTTTTATGTGCACTCTTGTGTATCTGCATCTTTTTCTATTCTTTTCTTATTGTTTTTTAAGTTGTTGTTGTGGTTGCTATTTTTATGATGTTGATCATCAAGTGCTTGTGAATGCTGTATTTCTCTATTTTTCCTTGGACTCAGTCGTCGTGTTTCTTCTTTCTTCTTGTTTCTTGCATTTATTATTAACTCAGTCTTGTTCTACTTGCTGCGTCGTTGTTGTTGTTACACTTTGATAGTTCCATTGACCATCTACAGATTTTTTATACCATCGAATAATTTTTTGTTGTCTTTTATCTGTTTATGGTGCATTTGTACCCGCATACCAGAAATTCCACTGCAACTATATTGGGCTATTAAATCTATGCACACACACTTGCGCATGTGTGAATGTGTGTATCATTTCTCGATACGATACCTGGTCAGATGCTACACAGTTGCTGCAAACATTCCACTTCACACATTCACATACAGACTCGAAAATGGAACTGCATACTAATTTTGTGCACTACTGCCGGACTTGGAAACTGTAAATTTTGAACTGACGATTCTTAGATGATTGGTTACCCAGTGGCTGTTAGTAGTAATGAAACAGCTGTGTAATATACGAAACATCGTGTTTTGTGGTTTCTCGGTCTGCTTTCACAACATTTCCAAGACCTGCACAAGACAGCTTCCGGCACTACAGAATAAACATTTTAAAGTAGTTTTTCCCATATTCAACTATTAGATTTTATTGTTTAAATGAATTCAAAATGATTTTTTTTTTAAATGAATTCATATTCAAAAAAAAAATTGTATTTATATTCGTATGCATATAATTTTACCACAAACATTCAAAAGCCTGCTAATCAGTAAAATTAGAGATACTTAAGTTTCCATCTCTGTTGTGAGCAGTATTTCCAGTTGGAAATAAAATTTGTTTTTGAGAGCACATTGGCAAGAGCACAACATCTCGTTAATGGAAAAATACGAATTGTAGAGAAGATTGGAAATTCGAATTTCCAATAACTAGATCGCTCTCAATTTGTTTCAAGGGATGAGTGGATGTTCGATGTTCTTGCTTGAGCAACTCCCACTTATTACAACCTTTATATGAAAAATGCTTTAATCTGGACATTTTTTAGATGACTAAAACGAAATTTCACAAAACCTAAATTTGCAAGTTTCGCCCAATTAAATTCCATAATTAAATTGCAAACTTTCTTGGAAACTCTATAAAAGTTATTACACATATGAAAAATCAAAACAGGAAAAATTAAAGGAAATCATTCGATGAACTTAAATGCATCGTCAAGGAAGACTATGCGCTTTAAATGAGCCCGTTCAGAGACCGTTTGCTCATGAAAAGATAACGCGAATTGGCTCAACTTGAATTAAGTTATCGATTTCGTTTTTGTTATTGTCTCCGGGTATAAAAAAATTTCAATTGGCACGCATCAAAGATATGACTTCATATGCATGCATTTTGATGTCAGGCAACAGCTTCAGCTCTGTGCTTGTTGTTTTATTATTTTTATTTATTTTATTATTTACACATTTAATGTTCGATGTCAGTATGTAAATCAGGCAAAGTACTAGAAGCGAGGAATGAAGCGAACAATTGGGGGAAAGCAAGGAGCCCATTATGAATCGCTTTAAATCTACCGCTCGTTTGATTTTTTTCCTCTTTTTACATAAAAAAAATTACTATAAATTTTATGCAAATTTATTATGTTTAACACAAGCAAAAGCGAGAAAAAAATTCACTCACAGAACGAACTCCACCTGAAATGAAATCACAAACGTGCTTTGACTTTTATGCCGGCAAGAACGTGCACGCGAACGACTCTGATGGCAGACAACGTATGTTGTGCGTACTGTGAAGAGTTGAAAAGAAAAGAATATCAAGATTTTATAACACGGTTGTCATTTTTTTAACAACTTTTAACAACTCGCATACATATAATTTTGTCACTTTATTTTTCTTAACAATTTTTATGCATGTCATCACCAGCAAAAGTGACAAGTCAGGGCCTTTAAAGAGTGCATTAATTTTGGGCCTGTTTATGGCCAACAAGCACTTCAAGGACAAAATTGCAACAATATATGTATCAAGAAATAAAGGAAATGTTCAGTTCAACATTCCTCTTTAGGTCATGTTCCATACCAGAGATTTAGTAAATCTTTAAATTAATTGAATCAATATTTGTTTGCCTTAAAATAATTCTTTTGAGGAATGTACAACAATTAGAGAATGTGAATTGAAAATTTTAGCGACAAGCCGATAAAAAAAAGTATGTCATCTAATTAATGGATGTGAGAGATTCTAGGAGGATCTATATAGCCGGTTTATTGCAAATAAAAATTGCTCTTGAAATATTTCCAATGTGAAATTAAGAAGAAACTATTCATTATTTCGAAAGACTGCATTATTGTTCACTGAGAAGGCACCTTTCGCAAGTTTGGGCTTTTACACAGTGTGTGTGTGTGTGTATGTTTGTGTATGTTTGGCTAAATAGATGTACATTTGGAACACCTTTTGTGTGAAATGGATAAAATGCTGCTCACTAACTAGTACTTTGCAAATAAACAGAAGTCTTAGAGTGGCTGGATTATATTTAAACACAATTGGAATGGAAATTTGAAACAATAAATACAAATTATATGTTGGCATGAAGCAAACATCTGATCAAATTGATAACGCTAGGGATGGCGAGTGGGGCGGAAGGAACCGGGCACACAGCATAGAGCCCACAGACTGACGGTACCATTTCCCCTCAATTTTCAATCAAAGTAGGCGGCACCAGTAATTGAATTCTAATACGAATACAAAAAAGCATATTGAAAGAAAATAAAAGTTGTAAAAGTTTTTTTCTTTGTTCCATTTGGGTGAGCGCTTGGTGTCGCTTAATGTGATTGACAGTTTAATAAAACTTTTCGGATTACTCTGCCGATATTTGTAGGAAGTGTTAGGAAGATTGCGAGAGGGAAGCTGGACAAACTGAAGGAAATATATTTCAGGAAAAAAGGTATTCATAAATAATTAGCCATTTCAAAGCCGTTGCATATCGCTCATGTTGTTTTTTACAATGCGCGGTTTTCCGGAAACGTTTCAAGAAAGCTTTGTCGCCTAATGAGAAACTCAGATCCGGCCGCGGAGAGGCATACTTAAAGAAAATTATTGTAGTATGTAAACATCTCGGTTAAGAGTTTCTTTCCGAATCAATATCATTTTTAATTATTTTCAAAATTTTTCTGTAGCAAAAACGAATCTTTTTTATTCATTTCTTAAACCGGAAATACCGTAGTGTGCCTGATACATGACTACAAATCCGAAGGTACTAAATAAGAGATATTGCTTCAAGAAATTTTTCTTAAAGCGCCTTCTTATTTATAACACACTGTCATTTATATATTTCTTGTTCACGGCTGTCCATGGCTGGGCCATTTTTTAAATACTCTGCTGAATCTACTTTCCTTCTCCGAAATACATTGGACTACCACTTGCTCTGCACAAGGAAGATATTGTGAAAAGTAAATTTCTTTTATATTCAAGTGTAGTACAATTCCGTGTATGAAATGAAGTGGGGCCACTCTAAGAAATTTCATCGTTCATGAGGTGTTCCATCCAATTATCCTCGCATCAAACCATTTAAGTTACATTTAGAAAATACACTTTTATTTAAATTGTTCTCAAACATTTTTTATTATATTAAGAAAATGGTCCAGGGGCACCATGTGACCCATAAACAAGTTTTTGTAACCACGAAAAATAAAAACTTTTTTCTCATTTCTGCTGGACGTGCAAAACAGTGATATTTTCGAGTTTCAGAAAATGTTTACAATCAGCGAAAGTCATTACGGAGGACTCGCTGTCCTCGTCTGTAATTGCTTTCCATCAAATAAACGAAATTTGTCGTTTTCTGGATTCTGTTTCAAAAGATTTATAACTTTCCGTGTCATAAATTTTCTTTTAGTGAACTTCCTGTTGTTGCTTAAAACTTTTCTTTCATTTAATTGCTTTTATTATCTCAGATTCCATTCAAAAACGGAAAGTAGCATAACGAGCACAATAAAAACGCTTCTCCTTCATTTTCACTACGTTGATGTTTACGATGGATTTGAGACGGAATCTTTTTGACATGATAAAATAAATATTGCCCAGATCATCATGTGATTGTATGTGTGTGAGTGACAGAACAACCACAATCTATTGAAGAATAAAACATGGTTTACACCGATTTCCTCTCGATTATCAACTTTCTCTTAATATGCAAGTGTATATGATACACTGGTATTGATCGAAGCAAAGGACATTTTTGAAAAAAAGTTACGAAAAGAAAATACAACTTCATCCAGAGCATTAAGAAGGACGAAACTAATTCCACGGGATCAAATGGTAGGCGTAACACGGAGTTGCCTAAAATTTATCACTCAATACGACTGGCAAAACACAAATACACACCAGCGCTGAACTCTCTTGTGCCATCCGCATATTAAAACATTTGCAAATGCGTGATGATCCTTGATGGGCCATACAAGCCCGCTTAACATCATGTCTATAAACTTATTTTTAATAGCCAACTACTAAGTTTCCATTATAAAAACTTAATAAAGAAAAACTGCAAATAATAAAAATAAAGAAGACAATTTTTGATACCTAAAATGATTTAATTTCGTTTTCACATCAAAAGCAAACCCCAAAAGTGAAATACATAATCCACGAGTGTGTGCACAAAGAAGAGTAAAAGTTACGTCTTATACGAGACGCTCTACATAAAGTTCTATTTTACGACTGCAATCATAAAGGAGATTTTTTCTATTTTATTGATAAGAAGACTTGACGTGTATTCATGAAATACAGGAATTTTGCAAAATTTTTCCAACATTAAAAACTAAATGATGTATCGAGATAGCGAGCCAAATTTAATTGGCTTTCTGCATTCAGATTTAATTAAATGGACGACTCTCTCATTTCCAGAGCCAAGGATAATTGCAAAATCCTTGCTGCCTTCGGAATAAGAATCTGCCGATATAACGGGCAAGATTAGAACCTCTCTCAGGTTCATTTAATTGCATTAATTTAAAGAAATATTTTTAAAAAACAGAAAAAAAAGTATTTCGACATTCAAGAAACTTTTCGTTGTTAAACGCTTAAATAAATGACACATCAGCATTTTTTTAATTATCCAAATTTATCACTGTCTAACTTTTGCAAATGTTGAAAAATTTGACAAAAAAAAAATTGCCAATGTGACCTTTTCAGAAAGGCAGTCGCGAAAATAAAATAATAAATAAATACTGTAATTAAATGAAAAAAACTTTGAAAGTTCCAATATTTGAATTCGTAGATTTGTATTTCCCCGCCAGATTGATTGGCGGAGGTAATTGATTTTATTTCTCATCTCAATTCAATTGTCAGTGGAGGTTTCATAAGCAAGAAATATTTTTTTGCAGTTGCCATTTACTTCCATTGAAATCAGGCGTTAAAAAATTTGGTAACACAAAATCAAACAGCAAGTAAAATTAAAAATAAATATAAATAAAAAGAGAGGAATGAAAACTCTTATTGAAGCTTTAAGTCAAATTTCCTCCTTCTTAATTTTAATCCACATGGATTTCACACTACGACACCTTGCCACATTGCGAAAGTGTGAAGTGACCAGTCCCACTGCACACTTTTATAGTGCGAACCGGCCTTCAATATTTTTTTTTCTTTTTGCAATTTCTGTTTCATTTCCAGATCGATAATTGATTGGATATTGAGGTACATGAAAGGCTTTATTAGGCGAGTCGCGGAAATAAAAATCGAGAGGAAAGACTTTTTTGAAAAATCTCCTTCTGTCAACACTCACTTGGCAGACTGTGAAAGTAAATGTGCGCCGTTCGCTGCTCACAAACCAAGAGGCTTACGCAGCTTAACAGAGCAAATAATGTAAGTAATCGCCGTAGTAGGCCTTAAGTGAGCATAATCTTAGATGTATTCAAGTTCTGCCGTGAATGCTCTTACGCTGTTACGTCTTAGGGCGAAAAACTCACGTTGAAGGCCATTAACGGAATGCGTAATTCCAATTGGGAAATAAATAAACCGTGTTTATAATTATAATAAACAACTACGGAAATAAATTTATTGTAAAACCGATTTTAGTTATTAAGAAAGCCCGGCTTAGCCACGATCCGTTTCTAATAGCAAGGCAGTAGAATAACACAGCACCATTATGAAGTTGGTGTGTTTTGTGTTCGTTTGACGGATTACTAGCACAACCCGAAATGCCAGAAGGATTTTAAGAAATAAATTTTTTATTGTGTGGCATCTCACAAAATATGATTTGATCATAGTTTGTTGTTCGCTGGGCAATTGAAAGTCAGCTTTGTTTTTACAATGTTGCAAATAAAGAGATTGCATAACGACCAACACCGGTCTTAATGGCGCAAGTGAAAAAGAAAAAAAAAAGAAATAAATGAAAACAAGCTGTTTGCATTACGAAAGAAGGAAAAATGTAATCGGTTTATGCACGTCGTATGCAAATGACTGCTTGTAAGTGTGTCAAGGTAAATAAAGTCGCATTTCCTTAAAAATCCACTTGTGTGAATGAATTTAAATGAACGAAAGAGCTGACAATACTGCCACAATGACACAGGCGTCTTAGAGTCCCAAGAAGGAGCCGTTAAGTTATGCAGAAAAATGATCACTGAAAATTACTCGCATATTCGCGGTAAGTACAAAAGAATCCTTTTATCCTGCAGCAAACACAGAAATTTCACTGGAATTGTGTAAAGTCATGTGGATGCAAAAGACTTTGCATTGAGTAGTGGTTGCATAATGCTCGACCACCCACGACTCAGGCACACGGCGCACCATCTTTAAAATTGTTTATAAAATTTCACTTAATTAAAAAACAATGCATTCCCAATTTTTTATTTATTTTATTGTATTTTTTTTTTGTTTGGCATAGAAAAGCACTCAAATACTGTGGAAGTGTGTATTTGGTGGCATGCAACAAAATGTTGCCATAAACTTGACACCATTTCCTTTTCTCATGTGTTTTGTTTTGTTCTCATATAAAATATTGCATCAAGACTGGTTTAACCTCACATATTAGACGTGAGATAAAAAATACTCTCGTATCTAAAATTTGCAATCCTTTTATGCGATTATAGTGTGCATTTAATAAATGCAGTACTTACATGCGTTGACAATTGAAGACCTTGCGAAACTTTCTTTGTTGATTAAGTAAATGATGAGAAGCAGCACTTACCTGAAAAGAAACGGGTTTTAAAATAAGAACAATTAGATAATTCGAATGTAATTGAGGAATCGATTTGCATAGTATTTATGAATGGCACATATGAAAAGAGAAGAGCCTCAACATTTTAAGTCAATTAAATTTTGTGCTTTTCAGACGAAAGGATAATTTCGAAAGGGACTCATCAATCATTTAGCTTTAAATAATTCCACTCCGAAAAATTCTACTGTAAAAAGATTTAACATTGAAAAGCGTTGAAATGTTCTGCGAATCGCATGCTGTCATTTCAAAACCTTATGGGAAAAAGTACTCAAATAAACTGTTGTAGGACAACATCATGCAACAGTGATTTAAAGGGGGGAAGCAATTTGTAATTTAGACAGATCTTGAAAGGGGCATAATTTATTTTCTTGATAAAAAATATAAAATGGCAGATTATCTGCAATTTAAATGTTGTCCGTAATCACATTTCTATTTAAAGTATGTTTGGGATGGCTTTCCGGCATTGGCTGCAGAAAGTGTTGTTTTACCTTAAAGAAGGTTGAAAAGATTTATTCCATCGAAAAGAATATAATTTACAAGGTGACATTTTCATCAAAATATTCCCTTTCAGAAATGTGTCGTGTGCTATTAATCAGCAACCTTCCCCAGTTGCCCATGTAAACTTACTTTTACCATAGAAACCAATGCTTTTGTCGTAATGAAACTAAAAAGGTGACTCTATTGGTCCAAAGTGTCCGTCTCTGCCAAATGACTTAATGATGGCTTTCAAATATTTTAATTTACAAATTTACTAAAAGTTTTTTTGTTACGTCGCTTGGCGTCTAATTGTGTGCCACACCACATGGGAAGCGTATGTATTACAACGTGTGAGTGGCTTACAGAATTTATAGACTGAGCCGTATAAACTGATTCTGTTTGATGGTGTGCACACCATGACTGTGTTTGCAGTCACTCACACTGTGACACAAATTTACACGTAGGAAATTCGTGTTGGTTGTAAGTAGCCGCTAAACTACTGAGTTACATGCGAGTAATTGATGGCGTTTAACTGCAAAAAGTTAATAGAGAGAAGGCAAAAAGCTTTTTTCATGGCCAGCATAAATACTTGTTATAGCCAACTGCAACGGTACGGCCACAAATTATCTTCTAAACGGACACTTAAAGAGACAATCTTGGAGATTCATATTTTGAGGACGAAAACAGCAGTAAATTTATTTGTCTCAATGAATGGCACAACCATTCGGAGAAATAATAAAAAAATAAATAAAAAGCTTTTCGTCATTAGTTTTTTTTTCCTTGAATTCTTTTATGGGCCATTTGTTTGGTTCATTATTTTGCGAATGTCTAGTCAAGTTCTCTATTGCTGGCCTGTTGTTGTCCTTCATGTCCTGTCAATCTTCATTTTCAAATGTTTAAATCAAACTGATTATTGTTGAACTTTTGTGTTTGTGACCTCGTATGGCTTAACTTGTGTAATGGGCGCCTTAGACTCGTTCTGCCTTAAATTGCAAACTTCCCAACTCAAAGGAAAAGGAAACGAGCAGGCTAAAAGGAAAATTTAAGTGAAATAAATGTTTTCCCCCCATTATCTAAAAATTAGTAGCGAAATTGAGAATTTGAGAGTAAGAAGTCGGAATGAAAAATCCCGTCTGCGAATGCAGTATCTCAGCTGGCAAGTCTTGCTTTCTACTTATCGTTTTAAAGGATAATTATATTCCGCAAAATAATAATAACGAATTCTCAATAGTCAAAAATGTTAAGAAATGTGAATTTGTACGAATGGTGGAGAAGAATGGATTTATTTACTTTTTTTTTTTTTTTTTTCCATTTGGGCCCATTTGTAAGGCTCCTCTTACGCACATCTCGCAAATAAATATTATTCAAGATTATTCAAACAATGTGAAGTATGTTCTGTTGGGCAAAGTTGCTCTACTACTAAATAAACATTTCTCACAATATAAATATTTAATTAAAACTTATAATAATTTCAAAAAGTACATGACAAATTGAATTGAATAACCAGCTCAGCCTGGGCATTCAGACAAAGGAAACAATGTATAGAAAATTAAAATTCGTACACATTTAACACTCGTAATTATTTGTGCAAACAATGGCAAAGTAAACTTCTTCTAATGCCAAATTCTACCTCTGAGGCCATTTAAATTAAATTTCCCAGCAAATGTGCGTGGGCGGGTGTGTGTGAATGAGTATGTGTATAGTGTGGACTCATTTAAGGATAATTTCATTATTTGACATCATTTAGCAATTTGTGTTAGTGGGGCTGAGAATGTTTTTGTTTTCATAACTTGGAAGCAAACCGAGTGATTAAGAACACGAGAGTAAACACGATAAGCGAGTGAGCCAAGTCCATGTACTAAATCAACTCATTGAAATGCGAAACAATGTGTATGACTGTCAGTCTGCCAACCCGCCCGTCACTTGCTACAATTTAAGATGGTGTTGGGCGTGTGAACTCGTAATTATATCGTACAGTGCATGTTTATTCAATAATCAAAATGATTTACTTTTGAATTGCATACGAGTATGCAAGTAGAAGTCTTTATTAAAACACTTCGATCCTCAGAAGTTATTTTAACTTTTTTTTTATCTGTATTCGTAGTATTGTGATTACTTTAAAATATTGCAATATTTCCTTTTTGTGTTTTTCATCAGAATTAATATTTATTTTAAATGGAATTTGTTATTTCTATAAAAACAAATTGTGAAAATCCCTTTTCCTTCCAATACGATATTTTGAATTGAACTTCGAGTTGCGCCCAGAAGTTGTATCTAATACGAACTGTCAAACACACTGCACTACTTTTGATTATGGTTTATTAGAAAGGGAATTCTTTATAATTTTATAATATGAACATTCCGCGCAGTCATTGCTGAGCACAATCCTCAATAGGTCATTGCTTTAAAAACAAAAACTTATAATTAAAGATTAATTTATTTACAGAAGACAGAACCGAAAAATATTTATTTGGTTTCGCCAGATTCTGGTTCGGCATCCTCTAATTAAATAATAAATATATTTAAATTGTTTATTTCTGCTGCTTCCAATAGTTAATTGATGTTCCGTCGCTAAATTCTGATTCCTTTCATAGTGTTCGGCTTCAAGTCGCCGTTCTCTGCAAATCCTTTTTCTAATTCGATGCAACAAAAATTTATTTGCAATGACGAGCTCCGGCTTTGATTTAAACTTTTTTTCTTTTCCTGTAGTTGTTTTAGCCAGCCATTTAATTGTGCATTAAGAAAACGTTCAAATCCTTTTTGCACAGGACATGAACAAATATTGTTCTTGCAATCCTTGCATGTGTCAGTGTAAATAAGGTTGTACGAGAGCTCGAATATTTACATAACAGGAACGCGAGTAAATATTTGTACGCGAGCGTGTGCTTGTTAAAATCAATGAGCCAAACTTATTTCACTTAAACGAGAATGTTGCAATTTTTATTCCTCTTTTTTCTTCAAAAGCTTGACGATAAACATTATTGGGCGGGCAGCCGTTTCCATTCGTAGCCATGTCTGTGTTCCTCTCGTATATTTTATGTTGTATGAAGGAGTTTATCGTTCGATTAAACTGCAACCTTTTGACTATTTTTAACGAAGTTAACATCTTAAGGACTCCATTGCTCAGGAAAAGGCAATTTAGTTGTTGTTGCTAAAATGGTTCCTTTAAGTTAAAAAAAAATTTATTTTCGAACTGCATTACTTGCAGTGAATTATTATTATTATTCTTATTATTATTTTTTCTTCTTTTTTTTAAGAAAATTGAAAAGAATTGGGTGTGGGATTCACTCAGATCAGCTAATTTAAAACTATCAAAACCCCGAAAATTTTTAAATGAATAGAAAATAAATATTTAAGCCACAATGAGAAAAAATCATTAATTCATTTCATAAAGAATATTTTAAAAAACTCTTTTGTACTAAAACATGAACGTGCACTAAACTTTTGTCAATGGAGTTTTCAAGGCCAATGACGAATTGTCCCCAAAAATGCAAAGGGCCCACCCTTACAAAAATTGCAATATATCACAAATCTTGAAAAAAATGTTTTTTCTTTTTTATTTTTATTTTTGGCCAAAAATGCAAAGGGGGTACTCTTATCAAAAATTGCAATATATCCCAAATCTTGAAAAAATTTTTTTTTCTTTTTTATTACCAAAAATGTATTTTAAACATTTGAAAACATAAAATAAACACACAAGAGCAATAAAAACGCAAGTTTTTCATTCAAAAATATAGAAGCGGACGCTTTTTAAAATTTGACGATTTTTGGCCAAAAATGCAAAGGGGGTACCCTTATCAAAAATTGCAATATATCCCATATCTTGAAAAAAAAATTTTTTCTTTTTTATTACCAAAAATATATTTTAAACATTTGAAAACATAAAATAAACATACAAGAGCAATAAAAACGCAAGTTTTTCATTCAAAAATATAGAAGCGGACGCTTTTTAAAATTTGACGATTTTTGGCCAAAAATGCAAAGGGGGTACCCTTATCAAAAATTGAAATATATCCCATATCTTGAAAAAAAAATTTTTTCTTTTTTATTACCAAAAATATATTTTAAACATTTGAAAACATAAAATAAACATACAAGAGCAATAAAAACGCAAGTTTTTCATTCAAAAATATAGAAGCGGACGCTTTTTAAAATTTGACGATTTTTGGCCAAAAATGCAAAGGAGGTACCCTTATCAAAAATTGCAATATATCCCATATCTTGAAAAAAAATTTTTTTCTTTTTTATTACCAAAAATATATTTTAAACATTTGAAAACATAAAATAAACATACAAGAGCAATAAAAACGCAAGTTTTTCATTCAAAAATATAGAAGCGGACGCTTTTTAAAATTTGACGATTTTTGGCCAAAAATGCAAAGGGGGTACCCTTATCAAAAATTGCAATATATCCCATATCTTGAAAAAAAAATTTTTTCTTTTTTATTACCAAAAATATATTTTAAACATTTGAAAACATAAAATAAACACACAAGAGCAATAAAAACGCAAGTTTTTCATTCAAAAATATAGAAGCGGACGCTTTTTAAAATTTGACGATTTTTGGCCAAAAATGCAAAGGGGGTACCCTTATCAAAAATTGCAATATATCCCATATCTTGAAAAAAAAATTTTTTCTTTTTTATTACCAAAAATATATTTTAAACATTTGAAAACATAAAATAAACATACAAGAGCAATAAAAACGCAAGTTTTTCATTCAAAAATATAGAAGCGGACGCTTTTTAAAATTTGACGATTTTTGGCCAAAAATGCAAAGGGGGTACCCTTATCAAAAATTGCAATATATCCCAAATCTTGAAAAAAAATTTTTTTTCTTTTTTATTACCAAAAATATATTTTAAACATTTGAAAACATAAAAAAAACATACAAGAGCAATAAAAACGCAAGTTTTTCATTCAAAAATATAGAAGCGGACGCTTTTTAAAATTTGACGATTTTTGGGCAAAAATGCAAAGGGGGTACCCTTATCAAAAATTGCAATATATCCCAAATCTTGAAAAAATTTTTTTTTCTTTTTTATTACCAAAAATATATTTTAAACATTTGAAAACATAAAATAAACATACAAGAGCAATAAAAACGCAAGTTTTTCATTCAAAAATATAGAAGCGGACGCTTTTTAAAATTTGACGATTTTTGGCCAAAAATGCAAAGGGGGTACCCTTATCAAAAATTGCAATATATCCCATATCTTAAAAAAAAAATTTTTTCTTTTTTATTACCAAAAATATATTTTAAACATTTGAAAACATAAAATAAACATACAAGAGCAATAAAAACGCAAGTTTTTCATTCAAAAATATAGAAGCGGACGCTTTTTAAAATTTGACGATTTTTGGCCAAAAATGCAAAGGGGGTACCCTTATCAAAAATTGCAATATATCCCATATCTTGAAAAAAAAATTTTTTCTTTTTTATTACCAAAAATATATTTTAAACATTTGAAAACATAAAATAAACATACAAGAGCAATAAAAACGCAAGTTTTTCATTCAAAAATATAGAAGCGGACGCTTTTTAAAATTTGACGATTTTTGGCCAAAAATGCAAAGGGGGTACCCTTATCAAAAATTGCAATATATCCCATATCTTGAAAAAAAATTTTTTTCTTTTTTATTACCAAAAATATATTTTAAACATTTGAAAACATAAAATAAACATACAAGAGCAATAAAAACGCAAGTTTTTCATTCAAAAATATAGAAGCGGACGCTTTTTAAAATTTGACGATTTTTGGCCAAAAATGCAAAGGGGGTACCCTTATAAAAATTGCAATATATCCCAAATCTTGAAAAAATTTTTTTTTCTTTTTTATTACCAAAAATATATTTTAAACATTTGAAAACATAAAATAAACATACAAGAGCAATAAAAACGCAAGTTTTTCATTCAAAAATATAGAAGCGGACGCTTTTTAAAATTTGACGATTTTTGAGCAAAAATGCAAAGGGGGTACCCTTATCAAAAATTGCAATATATCCCAAATCTTGAAAAAATTTTTTTTTCTTTTTTATTACCAAAAATATATTTTAAACATTTGAAAACATAAAATAAACATACAAGAGCAATAAAAACGCAAGTTTTTCATTCAAAAATATAGAAGCGGACGCTTTTTAAAATTTGACGATTTTTGGCCAAAAATGCAAAGGGGGTACCCTTATCAAAAATTGCAATATATCCCATATCTTGAAAAAAAAATTTTTTCTTTTTTATTACCAAAAATATATTTTAAACATTTGAAAACATAAAATAAACATACAAGAGCAATAAAAACGCAAGTTTTTCATTCAAAAATATAGAAGCGGACGCTTTTTAAAATTTGACGATTTTTGGCCAAAAATGCAAAGGGGGTACCCTTATCAAAAATTGCAATATATCCCATATCTTGAAAAAAAAATTTTTTCTTTTTTATTACCAAAAATATATTTTAAACATTTGAAAACATAAAATAAACATACAAGAGCAATAAAAACGCAAGTTTTTCATTCAAAAATATAGAAGCGGACGCTTTTTAAAATTTGACGATTTTTGGCCAAAAATGCAAAGGGGGTACCCTTATCAAAAATTGCAATATATCCCATATCTTGAAAAAAAATTTTTTTCTTTTTTATTACCAAAAATATATTTTAAACATTTGAAAACATAAAATAAACATACAAGAGCAATAAAAACGCAAGTTTTTCATTCAAAAATATAGAAGCGGACGCTTTTTAAAATTTGACGATTTTTGGCCAAAAATGCAAAGGGGGTACCCTTATAAAAATTGCAATATATCCCAAATCTTGAAAAAATTTTTTTTTCTTTTTTATTACCAAAAATATATTTTAAACATTTGAAAACATAAAATAAACATACAAGAGCAATAAAAACGCAAGTTTTTCATTCAAAAATATAGAAGCGGACGCTTTTTAAAATTTGACGATTTTTGAGCAAAAATGCAAAGGGGGTACCCTTATCAAAAATTGCAATATATCCCAAATCTTGAAAAAATTTTTTTTTCTTTTTTATTACCAAAAATATATTTTAAACATTTGAAAACATAAAATAAACATACAAGAGCAATAAAAACGCAAGTTTTTCATTCAAAAATATAGAAGCGGACGCTTTTTAAAATTTGACGATTTTTGGCCAAAAATGCAAAGGGGGTACCCTTATCAAAAATTGCAATATATCCCAAATCTTGAAAAAAAATTTTTTTTCTTTTTTATTACCAAAAATATATTTTAAACATTTGAAAACATAAAAAAAACATACAAGAGCAATAAAAACGCAAGTTTTTCATTCAAAAATATAGAAGCGGACGCTTTTTAAAATTTGACGATTTTTGGGCAAAAATGCAAAGGGGGTACCCTTATCAAAAATTGCAATATATCCCAAATCTTGAAAAAATTTTTTTTTCTTTTTTATTACCAAAAATATATTTTAAACATTTGAAAACATAAAATAAACATACAAGAGCAATAAAAACGCAAGTTTTTCATTCAAAAATATAGAAGCGGACGCTTTTTAAAATTTGACGATTTTTGGCCAAAAATGCAAAGGGGGTACCCTTATCAAAAATTGCAATATATCCCATATCTTAAAAAAAAAATTTTTTCTTTTTTATTACCAAAAATATATTTTAAACATTTGAAAACATAAAATAAACATACAAGAGCAATAAAAACGCAAGTTTTTCATTCAAAAATATAGAAGCGGACGCTTTTTAAAATTTGACGATTTTTGGCCAAAAATGCAAAGGGGGTACCCTTATCAAAAATTGCAATATATCCCATATCTTGAAAAAAAAATTTTTTCTTTTTTATTACCAAAAATATATTTTAAACATTTGAAAACATAAAATAAACATACAAGAGCAATAAAAACGCAAGTTTTTCATTCAAAAATATAGAAGCGGACGCTTTTTAAAATTTGACGATTTTTGGCCAAAAATGCAAAGGGGGTACCCTTATCAAAAATTGCAATATATCCCATATCTTGAAAAAAAATTTTTTTCTTTTTTATTACCAAAAATATATTTTAAACATTTGAAAACATAAAATAAACATACAAGAGCAATAAAAACGCAAGTTTTTCATTCAAAAATATAGAAGCGGACGCTTTTTAAAATTTGACGATTTTTGGCCAAAAATGCAAAGGGGGTACCCTTATAAAAATTGCAATATATCCCAAATCTTGAAAAAATTTTTTTTTCTTTTTTATTACCAAAAATATATTTTAAACATTTGAAAACATAAAATAAACATACAAGAGCAATAAAAACGCAAGTTTTTCATTCAAAAATATAGAAGCGGACGCTTTTTAAAATTTGACGATTTTTGAGCAAAAATGCAAAGGGGGTACCCTTATCAAAAATTGCAATATATCCCAAATCTTGAAAAAATTTTTTTTTCTTTTTTATTACCAAAAATATATTTTAAACATTTGAAAACATAAAATAAACATACAAGAGCAATAAAAACGCAAGTTTTTCATTCAAAAATATAGAAGCGGACGCTTTTTAAAATTTGACGATTTTTGGCCAAAAATGCAAAGGGGGTACCCTTATCAAAAATTGCAATATATCCCATATCTTGAAAAAAAAATTTTTTCTTTTTTATTACCAAAAATATATTTTAAACATTTGAAAACATAAAATAAACATACAAGAGCAATAAAAACGCAAGTTTTTCATTCAAAAATATAGAAGCGGACGCTTTTTAAAATTTGACGATTTTTGGCCAAAAATGCAAAGGGGGTACCCTTATCAAAAATTGCAATATATCCCATATCTTGAAAAAAAAATTTTTTCTTTTTTATTACCAAAAATATATTTTAAACATTTGAAAACATAAAATAAACACACAAGAGCAATAAAAACGCAAGTTTTTCATTCAAAAATATAGAAGCGGACGCTTTTTAAAATTTGACGATTTTTGGCCAAAAATGCAAAGGGGGTACCCTTATCAAAAATTGCAATATATCCCAAATCTTGAAAAAAAATTTTTTTTCTTTTTTATTACCAAAAATATATTTTAAACATTTGAAAACATAAAATAAACATACAAGAGCAATAAAAACGCAAGTTTTTCATTCAAAAATATAGAAGCGGACGCTTTTTAAAATTTGACGATTTTTGGCCAAAAATGCAAAGGGGGTACCCTTATCAAAAATTGCAATATATCCCATATCTTGAAAAAAAAATTTTTTCTTTTTTATTACCAAAAATATATTTTAAACATTTGAAAACATAAAATAAACATACAAGAGCAATAAAAACGCAAGTTTTTCATTCAAAAATATAGAAGCGGACGCTTTTTAAAATTTGACGATTTTTGGCCAAAAATGCAAAGGGGGTACCCTTATCAAAAATTGCAATATATCCCAAATCTTGAAAAAAAATTTTTTTTCTTTTTTATTACCAAAAATATATTTTAAACATTTGAAAACATAAAATAAACATACAAGAGCAATAAAAACGCAAGTTTTTCATTCAAAAATATAGAAGCGGACGCTTTTTAAAATTTGACGATTTTTGAGCAAAAATGCAAAGGGGGTACCCTTATCAAAAATTGCAATATATCCCAAATCTTGAAAAAATTTTTTTTTCTTTTTTATTACCAAAAATATATTTTAAACATTTGAAAACATAAAATAAACATACAAGAGCAATAAAAACGCAAGTTTTTCATTCAAAAATATAGAAGCGGACGCTTTTTAAAATTTGACGATTTTTGGCCAAAAATGCAAAGGGGGTACCCTTATCAAAAATTGCAATATATCCCATATCTTGAAAAAAAAATTTTTTCTTTTTTATTACCAAAAATATATTTTAAACATTTGAAAACATAAAATAAACATACAAGAGCAATAAAAACGCAAGTTTTTCATTCAAAAATATAGAAGCGGACGCTTTTTAAAATTTGACGATTTTTGGCCAAAAATGCAAAGGGGGTACCCTTATCAAAAATTGCAATATATCCCATATCTTGAAAAAAAAATTTTTTCTTTTTTATTACCAAAAATATATTTTAAACATTTGAAAACATAAAATAAACACACAAGAGCAATAAAAACGCAAGTTTTTCATTCAAAAATATAGAAGCGGACGCTTTTTAAAATTTGACGATTTTTGGCCAAAAATGCAAAGGGGGTACCCTTATCAAAAATTGCAATATATCCCAAATCTTGAAAAAAAATTTTTTTTCTTTTTTATTACCAAAAATATATTTTAAACATTTGAAAACATAAAATAAACATACAAGAGCAATAAAAACGCAAGTTTTTCATTCAAAAATATAGAAGCGGACGCTTTTTAAAATTTGACGATTTTTGGCCAAAAATGCAAAGGGGGTACCCTTATCAAAAATTGCAATATATCCCATATCTTGAAAAAAAAATTTTTTCTTTTTTATTACCAAAAATATATTTTAAACATTTGAAAACATAAAATAAACATACAAGAGCAATAAAAACGCAAGTTTTTCATTCAAAAATATAGAAGCGGACGCTTTTTAAAATTTGACGATTTTTGGCCAAAAATGCAAAGGGGGTACCCTTATCAAAAATTGCAATATATCCCAAATCTTGAAAAAAAATTTTTTTTCTTTTTTATTACCAAAAATATATTTTAAACATTTGAAAACATAAAAAAAACATACAAGAGCAATAAAAACGCAAGTTTTTCATTCAAAAATATAGAAGCGGACGCTTTTTAAAATTTGACGATTTTTGGCCAAAAATGCAAAGGGGGTACCCTTATCAAAAATTGCAATATATCCCAAATCTTGAAAAAAATTTTTTTTTCTTTTTTATTACCAAAAATATATTTTAAACATTTGAAAACATAAAAAAAACATACCAGAGCAATAAAAACGCAAGTTTTCATTTCATTCAAAAATATAGAAGCGGACGCTTTTTAAAATTTGACGATTTTTGGCCAAAAATGCAAAGGGGGTACCCTTATCAAAAATTGCAATATATCCCATATCTTGAAAAAAAATTTTTTTCTTTTTTATTACCAAAAATATATTTTAAACATTTGAAAACATAAAATAAACATACAAGAGCAATAAAAACGCAAGTTTTTCATTCAAAAATATAGAAGCGGACGCTTTTTAAAATTTGACGATTTTTGGCCAAAAATGCAAAGGGGGTACCCTTATCAAAAATTGCAATATATCCCATATCTTGAAAAAAAAATTTTTTCTTTTTTATTACCAAAAATATATTTTAAACATTTGAAAACATAAAATAAACATACAAGAGCAATAAAAACGCAAGTTTTTCATTCAAAAATATAGAAGCGGACGCTTTTTAAAATTTGACGATTTTTGGCCAAAAATGCAAAGGGGGTACCCTTATCAAAAATTGCAAAATATCCCATATCTTGAAAAAAAATTTTTTTTCTTTTTTATTACCAAAAATATATTTTAAACATTTGAAAACATAAAAAAAACATACAAGAGCAATAAAAACGCAAGTTTTTCATTCAAAAATATAGAAGCGGACGCTTTTTAAAATTTGACGATTTTTGGCCAAAAATGCAAAGGGGGTACCCTTATCAAAAATTGAAATATATCCCATATCTTGAAAAAAAATTTTTTTCTTTTTTATTACCAAAAATATATTTTAAACATTTGAAAACATAAAATAAACATACAAGAGCAATAAAAACGCAAGTTTTTCATTCAAAAATATAGAAGCGGACGCTTTTTAAAATTTGACGATTTTTGGCCAAAAATGCAAAGGGGGTACCCTTATCAAAAATTGCAATATATCCCATATCTTGAAAAAAAAATTTTTTCTTTTTTATTACCAAAAATATATTTTAAACATTTGAAAACATAAAATAAACATACAAGAGCAATAAAAACGCAAGTTTTTCATTCAAAAATATAGAAGCGGACGCTTTTTAAAATTTGACGATTTTTGGCCAAAAATGCAAAGGGGGTACCCTTATCAAAAATTGCAATATATCCCATATCTTGAAAAAAAATTTTTTTCTTTTTTATTACCAAAAATATATTTTAAACATTTGAAAACATAAAATAAACATACAAGAGCAATAAAAACGCAAGTTTTTCATTCAAAAATATAGAAGCGGACGCTTTTTAAAATTTGACGATTTTTGGCCAAAATGCAAAGGGGGACCCTTATCAAAAATTGCAATATATCCCATATCTTGAAAAAAAAATTTTTTCTTTTTTATTACCAAAAATATATTTTAAACATTTGAAAACATAAAATAAACATACAAGAGCAATAAAAACGCAAGTTTTTCATTCAAAAATATAGAAGCGGACGCTTTTTAAAATTTGACGATTTTTGGCCAAAAATGCAAAGGGGGTACCCTTATCAAAAATTGCAATATATCCCATATCTTGAAAAAAAATTTTTTTCTTTTTTATTACCAAAAATATATTTTAAACATTTGAAAACATAAAATAAACATACAAGAGCAATAAAAACGCAAGTTTTTCATTCAAAAATATAGAAGCGGACGCTTTTTAAAATTTGACGATTTTTGGCCAAAAATGCAAAGGGGGTACCCTTATCAAAAATTGCAATATATCCCAAATCTTGAAAAAATTTTTTTTTTCTTTTTTATTACCAAAAATATATTTTAAACATTTGAAAACATAAAAAAAACATACAAGAGCAATAAAAACGCAAGTTTTTCATTCAAAAATATAGAAGCGGACGCTTTTTAAAATTTGACGATTTTTGGCCAAAAATGCAAAGGGGGTACCCTTATCAAAAATTGCAAAATATCCCATATCTTGAAAAAAAATTTTTTTTCTTTTTTATTACCAAAAATATATTTTAAACATTTGAAAACATAAAATAAACATACAAGAGCAATAAAAACGCAAGTTTTTCATTCAAAAATATAGAAGCGGACGCTTTTTAAAATTTGACGATTTTTGGCCAAAAATGCAAAGGGGGTACCCTTATCAAAAATTGCAATATATCCCATATCTTGAAAAAAAAATTTTTTCTTTTTTATTACCAAAAATATATTTTAAACATTTGAAAACATAAAATAAACATACAAGAGCAATAAAAACGCAAGTTTTTCATTCAAAAATATAGAAGCGGACGCTTTTTAAAATTTGACGATTTTTGGCCAAAAATGCAAAGGGGGTACCCTTATCAAAAATTGCAATATATCCCATATCTTGAAAAAAAATTTTTTTCTTTTTTATTACCAAAAATATATTTTAAACATTTGAAAACATAAAATAAACATACAAGAGCAATAAAAACGCAAGTTTTTCATTCAAAAATATAGAAGCGGACGCTTTTTAAAATTTGACGATTTTTGGCCAAAAATGCAAAGGGGGTACCCTTATCAAAAATTGCAATATATCCCATATCTTGAAAAAAAAATTTTTTCTTTTTTATTACCAAAAATATATTTTAAACATTTGAAAACATAAAAAAACATACCAGAGCAATAAAAACGCAAGTTTTTCATTCAAAAATATAGAAGCGGACGCTTTTTAAAATTTGACGATTTTTGGCCAAAAATGCAAAGGGGGTACCCTTATCAAAAATTGCAATATATCCCATATCTTGAAAAAAAATTTTTTTCTTTTTTATTACCAAAAATATATTTTAAACATTTGAAAACATAAAAAAACATACCAGAGCAATAAAAACGCAAGTTTTTCATTCAAAAATATAGAAGCGGACGCTTTTTAAAATTTGACGATTTTTGGCCAAAAATGCAAAGGGGGTACCCTTATCAAAAATTGCAATATATCCCATATCTTGAAAAAAAAATTTTTTCTTTTTTATTACCAAAAATATATTTTAAACATTTGAAAACATAAAAAAACATACCAGAGCAATAAAAACGCAAGTTTTTCATTCAAAAATATAGAAGCGGACGCTTTTTAAAATTTGACGATTTTTGGCCAAAAATGCAAAGGGGGTACCCTTATCAAAAATTGCAATATATCCCAAATCTTGAAAAAATTTTTTTTTTCTTTTTTATTACCAAAAATATATTTTAAACATTTGAAAACATAAAAAAAACATACAAGAGCAATAAAAACGCAAGTTTTTCATTCAAAAATATAGAAGCGGACGCTTTTTAAAATTTGACGATTTTTGGCCAAAAATGCGAAGGGGGTACCCTTATCAAAAATTGCAATATATCCCATATCTTGAAAAAAAAATTTTTTCTTTTTTATTACCAAAAATATATTTTAAACATTTGAAAACATAAAATAAACATACAAGAGCAATAAAAACGCAAGTTTTTCATTCAAAATATAGAAGCGGACGCTTTTTAAAATTTGACGATTTTTGGCCAAAAATGCAAAGGGGGTACCCTTATCAAAAATTGCAATATATCCCAAATCTTGAAAAAATTTTTTTTTTCTTTTTTATTACCAAAAATATATTTTAAACATTTGAAAACATAAAAAAAACATACAAGAGCAATAAAAACGCAAGTTTTTCATTCAAAAATATAGAAGCGGACGCTTTTTAAAATTTGACGATTTTTGGCCAAAAATGCGAAGGGGGTACCCTTATCAAAAATTGCAATATATCCCATATCTTGAAAAAAAAATTTTTTCTTTTTTATTACCAAAAATATATTTTAAACATTTGAAAACATAAAATAAACATACAAGAGCAATAAAAACGCAAGTTTTTCATTCAAAATATAGAAGCGGACGCTTTTTAAAATTTGACGATTTTTGGCCAAAAATGCGAAGGGGGTACCCTTATCAAAAATTGCAATATATCCCAAATCTTGAAAAAATTGTTTTTCTTTTTTATTACCAAAAATATATTTTAAACATTTGAAAACATAAAAAAAACATACAAGAGCAATAAAAACGCAAGTTTTTCATTCAAAAATATAGAAGCGGACGCTTTTTAAAATTTGACGATTTTTGGCCAAAAATGCAAAGGGGGTACCCTTATCAAAAATTGCAATATATCCCAAATCTTGAAAAAATTTTTTTTTCTTTTTTATTACCAAAAATATATTTTAAACATTTGAAAACATAAAAAAAACATACAAGAGCAATAAAAACGCAAGTTTTTCATTCAAAAATATAGAAGCGGACGCTTTTTAAAATTTGACGATTTTTGGCCAAAAATGCAAAGGGGGACCCTTATCAAAAATTGCAATATATCCCATATCTTGAAAAAAAAATTTTTTCTTTTTTATTACCAAAAATATATTTTAAACATTTGAAAACATAAAATAAACATACAAGAGCAATAAAAACGCAAGTTTTTCATTCAAAAATATAGAAGCGGACGCTTTTTAAAATTTGACGATTTTTGGCCAAAAATGCAAAGGGGGTACCCTTATCAAAAATTGCAATATATCCCATATCTTGAAAAAAAAATTTTTTCTTTTTTATTACCAAAAATATATTTTAAACATTTGAAAACATAAAATAAACATACAAGAGCAATAAAAACGCAAGTTTTTCATTCAAAAATATAGAAGCGGACGCTTTTTAAAATTTGACGATTTTTGGCCAAAAATGCAAAGGGGGTACCCTTATCAAAAATTGCAATATATCCCATATCTTGAAAAAAAATTTTTTTCTTTTTTATTACCAAAAATATATTTTAAACATTTGAAAACATAAAATAAACATACAAGAGCAATAAAAACGCAAGTTTTTCATTCAAAAATATAGAAGCGGACGCTTTTTAAAATTTGACGATTTTTGGCCAAAAATGCAAAGGGGGTACCCTTATCAAAAATTGCAATATATCCCAAATCTTGAAAAAAATTTTTTTTTCTTTTTTATTACCAAAAATATATTTTAAACATTTGAAAACATAAAAAAAACATACAAGAGCAATAAAAACGCAAGTTTTTCATTCAAAAATATAGAAGCGGACGCTTTTTAAAATTTGACGATTTTTGGCCAAAAATGCGAAGGGGGTACCCTTATCAAAAATTGCAATATATCCCATATCTTGAAAAAAAAATTTTTTCTTTTTTATTACCAAAAATATATTTTAAACATTTGAAAACATAAAAAAAACATACAAGAGCAATAAAAACGCAAGTTTTTCATTCAAAAATATAGAAGCGGACGCTTTTTAAAATTTGACGATTTTTGGCCAAAAATGCAAAGGGGGTACCCTTATCAAAAATTGCAATATATCCCAAATCTTGAAAAAATTTTTTTTTCTTTTTTATTACCAAAAATATATTATCATTCAAAAATATAGAAGCGGACGCTTTTTAAAATTTGACGATTTTTGGCCAAAAATGCAAAGGGGGTACCCTTATCAAAAATTGCAATATATCCCATATCTTGAAAAAAAAATTTTTTCTTTTTTATTACCAAAAATATATTTTATATTTTCTTTATCAAAAATTGCAATATATCCCATATCTTGAAAAAAAAATTTTTTCTTTTTTATTACCAAAAATATATTTTAAACATTTGAAAACATAAAATAAACATACAAGAGCAATAAAAACGCAAGTTTTTCATTCAAAAATATAGAAGCGGACGCTTTTTAAAATTTGACGATTTTTGGCCAAAAATGCAAAGGGGGTACCCTTATCAAAAATTGCAATATATCCCATATCTTGAAAAAAAAATTTTTTCTTTTTTATTACCAAAAATATATTTTAAACATTTGAAAACATAAAATAAACATACAAGAGCAATAAAAACGCAAGTTTTTCATTCAAAAATATAGAAGCGGACGCTTTTTAAAATTTGACGATTTTTGGCCAAAAATGCAAAGGGGGTACCCTTATCAAAAATTGCAATATATCCCATATCTTGAAAAAAAATTTTTTTCTTTTTTATTACCAAAAATATATTTTAAACATTTGAAAACATAAAATAAACATACAAGAGCAATAAAAACGCAAGTTTTTCATTCAAAAATATAGAAGCGGACGCTTTTTAAAATTTGACGATTTTTGGCCAAAAATGCAAAGGGGGTACCCTTATCAAAAATTGCAATATATCCCAAATCTTGAAAAAAATTTTTTTTTCTTTTTTATTACCAAAAATATATTTTAAACATTTGAAAACATAAAAAAAACATACAAGAGCAATAAAAACGCAAGTTTTTCATTCAAAAATATAGAAGCGGACGCTTTTTAAAATTTGACGATTTTTGGCCAAAAATGCGAAGGGGGTACCCTTATCAAAAATTGCAATATATCCCATATCTTGAAAAAAAAATTTTTTCTTTTTTATTACCAAAAATATATTTTAAACATTTGAAAACATAAAAAAAACATACAAGAGCAATAAAAACGCAAGTTTTTCATTCAAAAATATAGAAGCGGACGCTTTTTAAAATTTGACGATTTTTGGCCAAAAATGCAAAGGGGGTACCCTTATCAAAAATTGCAATATATCCCAAATCTTGAAAAAATTTTTTTTTCTTTTTTATTACCAAAAATATATTTTAAACATTTGAAAACATAAAAAAAACATACAAGAGCAATAAAAACGCAAGTTTTTCATTCAAAAATATAGAAGCGGACGCTTTTTAAAATTTGACGATTTTTGGCCAAAAATGCAAAGGGGGACCCTTATCAAAAATTGCAATATATCCCATATCTTGAAAAAGAAATTTTTTCTTTTTTTTACCAAAAATATATTTTAAACATTTGAAAACATAAAATAAACATACAAGAGCAATAAAAACGCAAGTTTTTCATTCAAAAATATAGAAGCGGACGCTTTTTAAAATTTGACGATTTTTGGCCAAAAATGCAAAGGGGGTACCCTTATCAAAAATTGCAATATATCCCATATCTTGAAAAAAAATTTTTTTCTTTTTTATTACCAAAAATATATTTTAAACATTTGAAAACATAAAATAAACATACAAGAGCAATAAAAACGCAAGTTTTTCATTCAAAAATATAGAAGCGGACGCTTTTTAAAATTTGACGATTTTTGGCCAAAAATGCAAAGGGGGTACCCTTATGAAAAATTGCAATATATCCCAAATTTTGAAAAAATTTTTTTTTCTTTTTTATTACCAAAAATATATTTTAAACATTTGAAAACATAAAAAAAACATACAAGAGCAATAAAAACGCAAGTTTTTCATTCAAAAATATAGAAGCGGACGCTTTTTAAAATTTGACGATTTTTGGCCAAAAATGCAAAGGGGGACCCTTATCAAAAATTGCAATATATCCCATATCTTGAAAAAAAAATTTTTTCTTTTTTATTACCAAAAATATATTTTAAACATTTGAAAACATAAAATAAACATACAAGAGCAATAAAAACGCAAGTTTTTCATTCAAAAATATAGAAGCGGACGCTTTTTAAAATTTGACGATTTTTGGCCAAAAATGCAAAGGGTACCCTTATCAAAAATTGCAATATATCCCATATCTTGAAAAAAAAATTTTTTCTTTTTTATTACCAAAAATATATTTTAAACATTTGAAAACATAAAATAAACATACAAGAGCAATAAAAACGCAAGTTTTTCATTCAAAAATACACAAGTGGACGTTTTTAAGAAATGACGTAATGAAGCCGTAAATTATGTATAAAGAAATACCTGCCTCATGGGTGGGAAAACGTGCTTAGGAAATATACGCAGTACGATGTCTCCAAAGTTTAGTGAACCAAATGAGTTTTAGCTTAGACTCTCGCCGCCTTTAAAAAGTTATTAAAACGTTCTGATAATTTTTTTTAGAGTTTTATGATTCACATTTTAGAATTTTAAGTTGACCTCATGTGCTTGACATCCTTTAAATGGAAATGAAAAGGACTTCACGCTACTAAGCCGATCAATTTTGAAATTAATTTATGGGCTTGTTGACTCGTACATCAATTCCCTTCCGCAAGTACAACATGCGGAAACTAGAGGTGCTTTTCTTGAATTAAAGTATTTTATTTTAATTTCCTCTTAAGTAAATCTTAACTCGCTTCAATCCAGTGAAGTTGCCAGCGTTTCCAGACAAAAGCCAAAAAGGTCAGCATTTAAGTAACATTCAATTAATATCGATAAGATGTGAATATTAAATTAAAGTGATTAACAAATCACTTTAATTTTTAACTATATTTGGCTGCGCCCTTTAAACGTTTTTTGTAATGCAAATTGCCAATTTTGATGTTTGTTCAACAAACTATTTCTTTGTCATGATCTCCGATGCAGTGGATACCAAATTGCATTTTGGTACACTGAATGAATAATGTATGCAGACCGAAACAAGTTAATTTGTATATAAAGAAAAAAGTTGGAAACTTAAATTTATTTTAAGCAACTTTTGAGTCAACAAGATTGCAGAAATATGGAAAAATGAATGCAAAAATTCAAATTCAGTGTGATGCAATCACTCCTAACAAGAATACATTGCTATTGATTTAAAGCTTTTAAAGACTTAAAGTTCATTCACAACTAAGCCGAAATGCGAAATAGTTTAAGGAGCCGCCGCAAGTGACTAGAATTTATTTTTAATTTTCACATTTGAAGGAGATCTAAAGGAATTTATTACAGTTCCAGCCCGTCAAAACAACACTGAAAAATGCACTACAGTGGAGGAAGAAGGCGGCCGAGATGAGCTTTCCACAGAATCAACGGCTAAATTAATTTTAAGGAATTTATAATTGATTTTATGTGAATTCCTTCAAGACTGGATACTACTTGGCCGGACGATATGGAGAAGTCCTGAAATTCGAACAATGTCTCAGAAACAAAATAATTTCTTAAGTTTTTTAAAATGAAGACTACCTAGTAGATTTAAAGCATTACGCTTCCAATAAAATTCGTAACGAAACTTTCACGTAATATTTTTAACGTCTCTTTAATGTTTATTGCTGCCCTGATTCGGTATTGATTTGACCCCTTCACGTTACTAGCGAAGGAAAGGAAATAAACCAATACATGTTATCCTTATGAGCACCACGATTTGAAGCACATCCCTTTCGCAATTCAGACGTAAAAGGGGCCGAGAAAAAGATGTAGTCACCAACACGAAATAGAAGGAAAAAGTGTGTTTAACTGGGAGGAAAATGTTAACAAAAGTAACAGCAAAAGCAAAATCAAAATCAATAGAACAACAGAATAAAAAAAGCAAACATGTACATACGAATATATTTTTGCGCAAAAAAAAATTCAAGTTCGACAGAAAAAGTTTGTGAAAAAAGCCTTAAAAATACAACGAGTGCTAAATGTTTGAAATAAGCGGCAGCCAGAGGAGCTAAAGGGAAGATAAGAACATGTTTCCCTTTTATTTCTGCCCAGTGTGGCATAACAAGTTTGCTCCAGTAAAGGTTTAACTTGCCTGTGAGGCAGAATAGAATAAATGTTTTCATTGGAAAGGAGTTTTGAGCTGAAAGGAATGCACACGAGTATTAAGCAAATGTTTCCATCCTCAAGTTTAGTTACCGCTTATATTTTAAATAACACAATTTTTAAAATTTATATTTATTTAAGTGGCAGTTTAAGTCCACATACACTGGAGACCCGCAAATCAATTTAGGACATGTGTTACATTTGTAATGTAAAGCTGCTAAGCAGCTTTTGTTGCAGCTGCCAAATTTAGGTATAAAAAAATATAAAATTTAGGAAAATAAATTGTAAAAATAATAAATTTACAAATACAATAAATACAACAAATACAAAGAGTCTCGAAGAAAGTTTTCTTTTAATTAACATATACACTAAAAAAAAATGGTAAACGAAAAAACGTAAATCAAGTGCAAAATGAATACACTGATAAAAACAGGCCATTCATTAAAACATACGAGTACAACACAAGACTTGACATTTAAAATGCAATTTCTGGTTCCATTTACTCATTTCCTATTTCCAGGAAAGATATTTCAAGTAACCCGCATTACATTTACGTGTATGTAAAGTTCATTTTAGTTTATTCCAGTAAAATTTTAGGAATTTTTTAACTATTTTAACCCGTTTGCGCTCAGAGTGCCTATTTGAAAACACTTAATTTTTAAGAACGCACAAAAAATCTATTGACAAGATATAAAAGAAATTCATTATTAAGCGAAGTTGCGGGTATGAAACATAAATATTTTCTGTGCTCATTTTGGATTGGCTTCAAAAGGGTTAAAGAAATTTCTTACTTAGTTTTTTAGTTCATTTTATATATTATTTATTCTTATTTTACTTTCCCTGACTATAAAAAAATTAAATAAAATTGACTCAAGTCAAATAACAATTATAGGAAAAAATAGTGTGAAAAGGTTCTCTATACCTTCCCTTGACTACGCTCTTGAAATTCTCAACTGCTTTGTGGGAATAAACGCATAAAATGAATATTGATTTAATATCAATTATTTATTATTCACAGTTTGATGGGAATGCATTTATCCACCTGCAAGTCACCTGTTAACCAATTTGCATCTGGTATTTAAACGACATTCACTATCAATAACAAAATAGTGGCAATCAGCAAACAATGAATTTTTTATTGGCCTTTTACAAATTCACACATGAATTCATGCAACTAAAACTGTTTAAAATTATTCACACTTAAAAGGCCAACATTGACAGATTCGCCACTGCTAAATTCACAATCAAAAATTTTACTTTGTTTACTAAAAGTTCAACGTATGAAAAACTTGTGTGCTGCTTCATTCATTTAGTTTTACCACATTTGCTGGATATCTTTCCAAATGTCACATGTATTTGCTTACCTTGGAATACTCCAGCCGCCACTACACGCTTCCATTTCAACAAAGACTTTAAAAGAATTCACATCTTCGTTTGCTTAGCAACAGTCCAAATATGTAAATGCATGTCTGTCTCGTCAATCGTTACTTTCGATATTAATCAGTTGAGTCTTGGCAGGCAGTTCTTTATTTGAACAACAATGCTGTTTGTTGTTCAACTCATATTTCATTATTATTGCAAGCGAAAAATAAAATTAAAATTTTTATCTCTCTGTAGCAGCCAGCCAAACATTGAAACTTTTTAATATTTTTGAACCCTTCACTTGTGCATAAATTTTGTAAATACAAATCCGGATGCACTGCAACGCGGAATGTGTGTGCTGCGCAAAAGGCGGACTCATATTTTATGACAATAGTTTTTTAGGCGAAATAAGAAACCAAACTGATTATTTGTTTAGGGGGAATTCTGAAATTATTAGAATTACATTTACATTATTGGTGGCATGCTTTTCTACGGAGGACTGTGGCACCGTTATATCCTTTACAGTTAAGGCTCAGTATAGGAGAGAGGCTTATAATTCATTTTCCGCAAGGACGGCGGGAACACATCGTGACACATACTATACAACCATATTTCAAACGTCTGCTAAATTTGTTAACAACTTTGTGCCACTTTTCAAGTGGATAACGTTCAAAGACGTAACGCAAGCCAGTAACGCAATTTAATGCATTCGCTCTTCAAGGTACCTTCTTTGTCTTGTACACCGAATTGTACTCGTATGCACAAAAAAAACATTATCATTATGCAGCATGCCGTCTGCAAGCGAACGGCTAATGCAGGACATGGCCAGGCAGCACTCCAACTTTTTGAAAGTTTCTCTCTGGATTTTCAACAATATTTAAAGCGGAAGAAAAGGAAAACAAAAATGCTATTATCACGGTTAATTATTAAGTTTAAGTTAAAAAGTCTTTATCAAGTTTGATTTATTTATTAGTTGGCAAACTTTAAGTTTGAAGTTTTTATTCATTTTGACATGAAAAGATTTTTATTGAGTTTTAATTTTGTAACGATGGCATGGATATTAAAAATAGAGCAGAAGGATTTTTATTACACAAAACATGCTGCAGTTTATGAGAATAGTTGGAGCTCCTTTTCTGCAGCAGCAAAAATTCAATTGAAATACGATGAAACTGCATTTTACACACACACACACAGGCACGCACACACACCCGCTCACACTCATTTCCAAGTACTATACAGAAAAAGAAGGGCATTCGGTCGAAGGAGATGGCAATTTACTATTGATACAATTCCTTAAATGGAAAACTTTCTGCGGCGGTTACTTTCTTTACGGTTGTTCCTCCTGTTGCCGAACTTTTTTTAAGCGTAGAAAAGGAACACTTTTGTAATGCCAAGAACTTTGAAACACTTCACCGTAGAACCTTTAAAGAGAACTATTAATTTCGTTACTTTTTCATTTAATTTTTTCCAATTTTCTCTTTTCTATTTTTTTTTTGTTTGTTTTTGTTTTTGTTCGCACTCAAAGTGGGAAAAGTTTTTCTGCTTCCAGTTTCAGCATCTACACGCTTTCGAACAGCAGTGAGCTTGTGTGTGAAACTTGTTAATAATACATTTACTGTCATATTTTAGAAGTCTGATTTATTATACATTTATCAAAATTGTATTTATGGCACACGAGAAATGCTCTATAAATACACACAAAGTTTGAAAAATTGAAAATCAGGTCAGGTTTGATTCATTTGGAAAGTGCGAGAAAGCAAACGCCATCCAACGAGGAAAAATGAATGAATACAGTACGAATAGAAAGCTTTGAAGCCCTTGTTAAGTGTGGAACATTTGCCACACCCCCTCAACACTGCGCAAAGGTTTTTTTCTTTTTTCGCATTTTGTTGTAAAAATATTTGTCATTATTTTACGAGTACGTCTTTATTCGAATGGAAAGTAATTTGTTAACAGGATGCACAAACATAAATCAAGCTTTAACCAAACAAGCAATGACTGCAACTAACTGGGCCAAAGTGGACAGAGACAACAGTAAGAAGTATTTGTTCTAAAACCAAAAGAATTACAGTTCGCATTTCAATCATTTTTGAAACCAGTTTTTGTTTAAATTAAACCAGTTGGATTAACGAGGTGTGATCAAAAAAATAACCGGTATTTTAAATGTTCTCCAAAAGTATTTATTTATTCATCAATAACTACTTTGCACTCTTCAAAGTAATCCCCTCAGATATAAACCACATGCGAGTGTTTCTTCCTATCCTCGCTTTTTCGTGTCGCCAGCAGCTCCTGTTTGAAAATAACGGTTATTTTTTGATCACACCACGTGTTTCCCTTAGTGGTTTTAGCCATATCGAAAGCGAGCGAAAATGATGGAATTTGCTCAAAAGGATTCCATTAAAAAAGTGTGTATTAATATCCTCTGACTTATTTTTTGGACCATTTGAAAATAACGGTTATTTTTTGATCACACCACGTGTTTCCCTTAGTGGTTTTAGCCGTATCGAAAGTGAGCGAAAATGATGGAATTTGCTCAAAAGGATTCCATTAAAAAAGTGTGTATTAATTTCCTCCGACTTATTTTTTGGACCATTTAATGCAGATCTTCGCTACAAGATGCTCTCGCCAGCATCAAATCCATTAGCATTCATTTTCAAATTAAAATTGTCGCTCCTTCCATGCGTTCTACAATGAACATTTTGCCTTCTCATCATGTTCCACAAAATAGTGCAGAGCAGGAATGCGCACCTCTACATTAAACTTCTAAAAACATTGTAAAAGTGGGCAAAGATGTTTTCCGATAAAAAATGTAATTTTGTGGGGAAGGAGAGGGAAAATGAAACCAAGCAGTAACCGCATAGTATGTAAAATTTAAGGGCGTTCGTCGTATAATCGGAATACGTATTGTAGTAAATGTATTGTTGTTATAATAGGAGCAAACTAAAGTTCTTATTATACGATATTATACGATTCTTCTTATTACCTGTCACTTTTTCTTGGATCGACAACATATTCTAGAAAACACAACCCTAGCTCATTTAAGAGGTCTTTTTGGGCTCCCAATTTAATTTTTTTTTTTATAATTAAAATTGTTTATTTATATTTGCATGCTTTTACTTATTTTTTTTTTTTTTTTTTTTGTTGATCTGAGCAACCTTGACCCCGCTATTTATATTTATTGGTATGTTTACGCGACTTGCGATTGACCTCGACCTCATATCCAAATTATTTTCAAAGGCATTTACTGACCGAAAAGCGATGTAAGAAATCACTGTCTGTGTGTGCTGAGCGAAGAGTACTCGTATTCGCTTTTCGGTCATTAATAATTCATTTTAGTATTTTCACATCCTTCTCAACTCTGTTATTATATAAATATGAGCAGGTGAAAGTGGAAACAATTGTGGAAAACGATTAAATCAACAGTGGCGATTTCTTCGGTATAAACATTTTAAGCAACAAATACATTTTTAATTGCTCTCATTTTCTGTGTTGTGTGCCTCGTGCTTCTAAGGAAAATAAATGGAAAACAAATGTATCCAACTACAGGGGCAAGTTGTATGTCTTGCGTGCACTAATTGCCTGAATAAAAATATAGAAAAATATATAAACGCCGTAATTATATTTTTGTAATTCATTAATTAATTATTTTTGGTAAAAAAATTTACAAATACAATTCAGAAATGGGACTTGTATCGGCATACTGTGTGATCCGTGACTACACTTTTTATAACGTGGGAATCTGGCAAAGGCAAATGTGCGTCCGAAAATGCTCAAAATCATATTAAATCGTTTTAAATTTGAAAATAATAAATTTTTTTTAATAATTGATATTTAACGTGTTAATACTTAACTAGAGTTAAATATGTAATTACGTACGTCAAACTCTTACGTCAAACATATACTTCAAAATGAACTGCTGCTCACAACTGCCTAATACAAATTTCGTATAACCATTTTGAATCTCATTTAGCCACGAATTTAAACTTCCTTAATGAAACCCGGTGATGCAAAAAGTCATACTTGCCGAGAGGAGAAAAGTGGGCTGTCCACAAAATATGCTACTGTAGTTAAATTAGTACAAAATGTCTATAAAATTTAAATAGAACCGAAGAACAAAAAGTGGGGCGAAAAGCAATAAAGAGAAACGTACGAGTATATAAATCGGTTACAATTTTATTGAGTTTTCTCGGCTCCACAAAGTCAATTTAGAATATTTTCTACATCATTTTTCTTTTTTTTTGCCATTTCATGGGCAGTGTATACAACCAGCATCCTTGGGTGCGCTGTGCGACGTATGGGGATGCTGCTGCATGACAGTCCTAATGTGTGGTTATGTGTGCCCATATGGATATTCAATAGAATGATTTTTTCTTTGGCATTTTATACTTTGCGTGTGTTGCACATTTGCATAAAATTTTATACGCAAACTTCTCCTTCCTTCTTTCTTTCCTTCCTTGCACGCAGAATGCAGTTTTATTGCAACTATTTACTTGTCTCAGCTTTCATCCTTTTGAGGGGGGCAAATAGAGTCAAATATGGGTTAAAACTATAAAAGAATTGGGTGTCAATTTGAAGGCAATTGGAACTGCCTTATCCGTAATATTGTGGAATTTATTGAAGCTCCCCAATTATCATCTAAATTGGTTATTTATTTGAATAAAATATCGTCCTCATTGTAAAACATAAATCAGTCCAAGTTTGACCGATTTCATTGATATGTAAGATTCGAATGAGTTGTAGGACGATTCACAGCGATGACCATCTTTGTCCACTCAATGCTCTTGTACCTGACATGGCTTGGTTTCAAATTCGACACGCCCATTCATGTAAGTTAACAACATAAAAGTTTTCACCCGTTTAAAAATGCAAAGTTCCCAAATATTAACAAAGGAAATTGAATACCTCTGCATATTCTATCTTTCAGACGGTTTTCGCAAGAATTATTTGTCAACTTGCATTCTTGCCAATTAATCATTTATTAAATTTTGTACTTTTAATTCCAAATAATTGTTTACCAAATTTTGTCATTTCTCAATAATTGTCGTAAGTCAAGTCAAGCCACCTGTTTTTAATAAGTTAATATAAATAAGCTTTCCGTAATTTTAAGTTCAGTTGTTATATTCAGCTCAATAAAGATTGGCGTAAAGCCGAAAAAAGGAAAAATAAATTTTTATTTATTTTTTTTAGCGTTCGCAATCAGAGAATGCTTAAGTTGTACAAATCAACTTCAGCTAACAAAGTCATTTTCAGCTCTCGTGTGACAGCTGGGACGGAGATTTTCATCAATTTGAAATAAAAATATTCGCAATGTCAAAAAGTCGCTTACGAACCAACACTCATGACTGCTCAAAATCTCTCCCTCGTATCCATCACACTGCTTCGCCCTAAACACCTGTAGTGGTTTTATGTGTATTTATGGTTTAAATTTTTATTATTTTTGTTATTAGTGTTTTTAGTATTATCTTTGCACTTCTGCAGCTTTATGCCAGCATTAAAATGCCGGACTTTATGTAAGTAAATCAATGTCGACTCCGTTAAGGTTCTAGATTAATTCCTCCTTTATTAACCGAATTTGGTTCTTATATGCTAGAATTTACATTGCCTTGCACATTTATTTTGTTATTGCTATAGTATGAATCAAAGTAATTATAAGCGTGTAAGTCATAAAAGAGTATTCAAATTACAATATGTTTAAATAGTAGCAAAGTCAATGAACTAATATTTTCTATTGTGCTGATATCGAAATTTTGTTTTAGACATAAGTTCATAGTGTGGCTTATAGTTATAGACCCACTACACCCTTAGTCTTTTAGATTTGTGTATATTCAAAAATAAAAAGAATAGGTTCAAATATCTTCTTTAACATATAGTTCTTAATATTAATATTTTACATCTTTTCTTAAAATAGAGTGTTTATTATCTTAAATATTTTCTTAAAATAGAGTGTTTATTATCGTAAATATTTTCTTAAAATAGAGTGTTTATTATCTTAAATAGAGTGTTTATTATCTTAAATATTTTCTTAAAATAGAGTGTTTATTATCTTAAATATTTTCTTAAAATAGAGTTGTTATTACTGAATATAGAATTGTTATTTTAAGTATTTCTTTAACATATTTTTATGGAAAGTTCTCATTTTTGAGTTGTCCATCTCTACTACTACATTTAAATCGCCTATATTTATTACTTTGTATGGACCTCTGTAAGGAGGTTCATATTTTCTTCTGTTTTCAACTTTAATTAAAACTAAATCTCCTATGCTGATGTCTATACTCTTTTGTTTTTCTATTGATTCTAATTTTCTTTTAGTTTTTATTGCCGAAATCAATTCATGTGCTTTCTGCAGTGAATAACGTAGTCTGGTTTTTAGTTCGTTTGCGTAGTTGTCCAGATTATATATTTGTTTTGGATTCTGTATGTCGTCGCCTGGTAGTCGTGGAAGTTTCCCAAAAACTAACTCAAATGGCGAATAGTCGGTGTCGACACTTGGAGTTGTGTTAAAAGCAAACGTAAAATATTGTATCCATTCATGCCAATTTGTATTTTCTACAAAACTCAAGAAATATTCGTTTAGTACGCGATGGTTACGTTCTACCGTTCCGACTGTTTGGTGATGGTAAGGAGTAGAAAAGTTCTGTTTTATTTTTAATAGTGCACAAATCTCATGCATTAATTCGTTGTTAAATTCTGTGCCCCTATCTGTTTTTAAAATATTGAATACACCATATTTCAATATGACATGTTCCACTAAAGTTTTTGCTACTGATTTCGCGTCTTTAGATTCCATCGGACATGCAATTACATACTTTGATAGTTCGCATTGAGCAGTTAGTATATATCGAAAATTATTGGATGGTCTTAAAGGGCCAACTGTGTCAATTACAACAATGTCGAAACTGTTTGATGGTGTCTCTGTTATTTTTAAAGGTTCTTTCGTATGCTTAATTTGTTTGTTTTTTTGACAAGAGGGACAAGTTGTAACATAATTCTTAACCATTTTATTCATATTTTTCCATATGTACCGCTGTTTTAGTTTGGCTAATGTTTTTCTGACTCCAAAATGTCCACTATGTGGTAATTCATGAAATTCCGCAATCAATCTGTATTGTCTTATGATTTCATTAACTCTTTTTGGCATTTTGTATAAAATTATATCGATATCGTTGTTTCGCAAATTATTATATTTCTCTTTTAATTTTTCGGCCGTTATATATTTAAAAATTTCATCGTTTTCATATAGTGCGTACGTTCTTAATTTCAATCTCTTTAATTTCAATAAAAGTTTCTCCAAAAATGTTTCGGAAAACATAGGATTTTCGCTTTCATTGCATATTATGCGCGTAATTCTTTCATTTCTTTCAGTTTCTTGCTGCAGCTTTCTTTTATATATAAATTCTATTCTTTGAAGTTTCTTTATATCATTTATTGACGTGCATTCCCACATATGAAGTTGATCAGGCTTCTGTGGAGATATGCCGTCTTTTTTGTTATTTTGAACGTTCTTTAAGTTTTTATTAATTATTTTATCTTTATTTTGCATGCTACGCGTTATTGCCAGAGTTTTCTTTTCCTTTTCATCGATGTTGATTGGAATCATGTTTTTTAAAATGTCTGAGTCAATTCGTATTCTTGATAATGCGTCTGCATTCGTATTGTTAGCTCCCTTCTTGTACACTATGTCGAAGTCATAGTCTGATAGTTCCAGTCTTATGCGAGTCAATTTAGAAGATGGATTCTTGTGTGAAAATAATGCTATTAATGGTCTATGGTCTGTTACAACAGTGAATCTTCTCCCGAAAAGATATGGTCTAAAAAACTGTATGCCCCAGTGAATACCTATTAATTCTTTCTCAATGACTGATTTATTTTTCTCGTGTTTACTCAATGATTTGCTTGCATATGATATTGGCAGATCTGTGCTGATTTCACCTTGTGAAAGTACTGCTCCCAGTGCTGTATTGGAAGCGTCTGTTGTTAATATAAATGGTTTATTGAAGTCTGGGTATTGTAATATTGGTGGGTTTTTTAATTTGTCTCTTAATAATTCAAATGCTTGTTGGCATTGTTCTGTCCATTTAAACTCTACTTTCTTTCTGAGTAAGTTGTTGAGATTCATGGCGGTTTTAGCAAAGTCTGGAATAAACCTTCTGTAGTAATTGCAAAAAGCTATAAATCTTCTTACGTCATCTGCGTTCTTTGGAATAGGGTATTGTTCAATTACCTTATACTTTGTTGGATCGGTCTTTATGCCATCCTTTGTAATTAAGTGCCCTAAATACACAACTTCATGTTGAAGGAAACAACATTTTTCAGCGTTTAGTTTTAGATTGTATTGTTCAAGTCTTTTGAATATATTAATGAGATTTTCGTTGTGGTGTTTCAAAGTGCAACCAAAGACAATAATGTCGTCTACATACAAAAACGCCTCTGATTCTAGTCCTGATAATGCTATAGTTAGCATTCTCTGAAAACTGTTTGATGAAATTTTTAGTCCGAACGGTAATCTAGTATATTGAAAGTGACCGTTTTGTGTTGAAAATGCTGTAAGTGGTCTTGATGATTCGTCAAGTTCTATTTGATGGAATGAGCTTGTCATGTCAAGAGTAGAAAAATATTTCGCTCGTCCTAGTCTATCTAATACGTCTTCTAGTCTTGTAAGTGGGAATTTATCATTCACTATCTTGTCATTTAAGCGCCTGAAATCTACTACTAAGCGCCATTTCTTTACGTCGTGTTGATCTTTCTTTGGTACAAGCAATAGAGGTGAATTATATGGACTAATTGACGGTTCAATTATCCCGTTCGTCAATAGTGCTTGCACTTGCGTGTTTATCTCATTTAATTGTGTTTGGGGTAGTCTGTAATTTTTTGTATATATTGGGCTTTTGTCTTGTAGTTCAATGTTCTGTCTGTAAAAGTTATTTGTTGTGAGTTTTTCTCCTTCAAGATGAAATAGTCCTTGATATTGTCTTATTATATTGTATAAGCCTTCTTTGTTTTTCTGTTCTAAGTTTTTAAAACTTATTGTTTTTAGTAATTTCCGGAATCTTTCCTCTGAATGATACGCCTTATTTTTATGTGTGGTTTTGTAAACATTGAAATTATTTAGTGGTATGGTTTTTATTTTTAACATTGATAGTCTAATAGGGGTTTCTAGTGAGTTCAGAATTTTAATGTGGCGGTTGCCATTTTTCGGTATTATTGTATTTGCTACAAATACACCCGTTTCTATCTCTTTATTACACACAATACAGTCTTCACTTATTTCAATATTTATCGGTACGATTTGTTCACTCCTTGGGGGTATAGTTATGTTACAAAGTTTTATTTGTGGTGGTTTTATTGGTATTGTTATGATATTTTCCTCAATATATAGTTTTAAAGTGTATGTGTCATAGTCTATACTAGAATTATATTTGTAAAAAAAATCCATTCCTAGAATTCCATCTGTGTGTATTGGAAAATTATTTTCGACTATTTGGAATTTGTGTTTTATACTACAACCCTCAAATTTTATACCTAACTCGGTTGAGGCAATTGTTTGTATGAAACCGTTTGTGATACCATTTAGTCTACATATATCCTCAAAGTCTCTGTCATATTCCTGTAACATATCTTCTTTACATAGGGATATTTCAGAACCTGTATCCAGTAAGAAAGTCAGTTTATACTTTATGTTCTCAATAGATAGATGAACATAATTTGATTTATTTGTATTTATTGTGTACAGTCTTAGTTTTCCCTTGTTGGAGATTCGTTTCGAGTCTCCAAGGCTTGCAAGTTTCCCTGTTGTTGTATGGGTCGTACATCGGAATATCTGTTACGTTGGTTGACGTTGTTATAGTTTGTATTTCTTCTATTTTGTACATTACTGTTAAAGTTTCTGTTGTTCCTGTTGTAATTATTTGTATTGTGGTAATTCGAATTATTATATCTATTTAATTTTCTGTTGTTTCTGTTTTGATAATTTCTAAAATGTTGTGGTTTCTCGTAACTTCTGTTTTCGTGTATTGCGTTGTAATGGAATCTATTCCTGTAATTGTTCTGTCTATTTTTATTAGTATGTCTATCTATATGAAAAATTTTCAACGCATCGGTTGTTTGTACTAAGCTTTCTTGTGTACTTGCTATTTCGAAAGCCTGTGCTAAGGATTTAGGTTGGGCTGCAACTACAGCAATTCTTATATTTTCCTGTAGGCCTTCTTGAAATATCTGTAATGCTAGTTTTTCATTCATATTTCTTATTGTGGAATTTGCGATTTCATTACCTTTTTCTTCCAGTTCTGAGATTTGTATTAATGTCAACTCTGCAATCAATGAGCTTATTTTTTCCCTATAATTGAACACATTTCCTTTTTGCCGAATACCTCTTAATTCTGAGTGAAGATTAGCGGATGATTTTGTGGACTTAAAGTTTTTATTTAACGCTGCTCTTAGTTCCGTCAGTGTCTGTGGTATATTTTCTGTCATTAAAATGTTTCTTACTCTATCGCTAATTTTCATGGCTATTATATATTTTATTAAATTAAGTTTTCCTTGTTCATTAAGGTCTTGTGAAATCATTTCTACCATGGATAAAAATATACAAAGGTGTCTTGGTTTTCCTTCGAAAATTGGAATTGTGTCTGATGCCTTCTTGCTATCGAAGTTTGACATAGTTGAATTTGTATTTGAAGTTGCCATGTTGCAATGTTGGTTAAGTATATCTAAAGCTGTTTTTCTTAGTGTTCTATATTCTAAAATTTTTTCTTCCCTTTTTGGACTTGATAAATCTGCAACTAATTTCCCAAAATCCTTGCTCAATTTATTAATTAATTTTATTTTTTCTTTTACTGTTTCTCTACTATATTTTCTACTTATGGATTTTTTTGCGTTTGATATTATTTGTTTAATTTCCTGTTCTATCTGATCCATAAATGTATTTTCTTTATATTTTGTTGTTTTTCTATTTTTCTTATTGTGTTTTTATGTGGATTTACGGTATTTATCAAAAATTTGTTTTAATAAGCTTTATTAGTTCTGAAAAAATTTTACAATTGCGGATATCGCTTCTTTTTTTTTTTTGAAAATATTTAAAAAAGAATTTTGTATGCAATGGTTTTATGTAGTGGTGTAGTGTTTTATGTATGGCCATGTAGTGGTTTTATGTGTTTGTGTGTTTTAGTTTTAATTATTGCTTACCGCATTATTTATTATTTGTCTTTTTATATAGTTTTTTGCAAGTATCCAACTTCCTACCAATATTATAATGATTAACATTCCTAAGATTATTTCTAAATTTATGGATACTTTATTTTCGTTGACCGCAAATGAATTAGATTGTTGTTCCACATTAGTATCGAGTATTCCCATTATGTTGCTGTTTTCTAAATTTTGCTGGATTCTATCTTCAATTTGTGACGTTGAGTGGTTCATATAGATGTTTTCCACCCTTGTTGTTTAATTTTATTTAACTCCTGTATCAGTCTCCTCTTCTGTTCGCCCAAGCTGATGTTAATTATTCGTTGTAAGTCTTGGCACTTTTTCTCAAATTGTTTTTTCTTTCCACCCCTCTTTTTTGGAATGTACGGTGTTTGCTCCGCCCTATACTGTCTGATGAATTTCTTTTGCTGTTCTTGGCGTTGCTTATATTCTTGTATAGTTAAACGTTTAGGGCCAGCCTCCTTCGGTGTCGGGATATATTGTGGTGTCTCTACTGTGTTATACTTATTTATATGTTCCGGGACGTACTCTACCTGTTGTTCCCATTTAGCAAAAATTTTATCGATGTCCTCTTGTGTTGTCATTAAAAAATTTGTTATATTTTTTTTTTTTGTTTGCAATATGTTGTAAGTGAAAAGTTTGGCAGGATCGCCATGTAGTGGTTTTATGTGTATTTATGGTTTAAATTTTTATTATTTTTGTTATTAGTGTTTTTAGTATTATCTTTGCACTTCTGCAGCTTTATGCCAGCATTAAAATGCCGGACTTTATGTAAGTAAATCAATGTCGACTCCGTTAAGGTTCTAGATTAATTCCTCCTTTATTAACCGAATTTGGTTCTTATATGCTAGAATTTACATTGCCTTGCACATTTATTTTGTTATTGCTATAGTATGAATCAAAGTAATTATAAGCGTGTAAGTCATAAAAGAGTATTCAAATTACAATATGTTTAAATAGTAGCAAAGTCAATGAACTAATATTTTCTATTGTGCTGATATCGAAATTTTGTTTTAGACATAAGTTCATAGTGTGGCTTATAGTTATAGACCCACTACACACCTCCACTGCTTTCAGCTTTCTTTTAACACTTTTTAGAAAAATTGAATGGTTCCTCTGTTATCAGCAACTGCCTGAATGAACGCAATATGTTCATCTTAACTTTATAGAGTGATTTTAATAACGAGCAAAATATCGGTTGCATAATGAAAATATTCAATCCTCAGCATAAAAGAGAACAAGAAAATGAAACCTTTAAAATCGCAGTTACAAACTTGGCGAAGAGTATTTGTGGTTTAAACTGTGTGTGTCGCAAGTGCAAGTGCAAGTGTTTTGGCTGGCAGCACGAACACAAGAACACTTTTATATATATATTACACTTTCAATAATATATTCCCGCATTACGAACATTAGCGGATGTATGCATCGCTTATAGAGGTATTTTTCCCAGTTTCTCGCTTCCATGCGAGTGGAGTGTGTATGCAAATAGGAAGTTATCAGTTCTTACTAATATTTTGCCATCGTCCCAGATGCTGCCCTACAAATATTCGAAATGTTCTTGACATACGGCGTTTCGTTTTCGTATCTCCGGCGCGATAGTGGAGAGTCTCAGTTCCATCTGTGCATTTTTAATTCAATTTATAATTTTATTTTATTTTATTTTTATGTTTATATTGGTGAACACTTTAAAATCTCAGGAATAGTGAAAGGGAGCTGGAGGTATTTAAATGAGCATTAAGATTTTAAAAGAACCCTTTTGGAACCGAATGGCAAATTGTGGTGAAAACTGATTCAAATATCAGACTTTCGAAATACATTTTCAATAAAAGGAAGCCGAATGGAGCTAGAAAATAAGATTTGATAGATTTACATTCAGCTGCTTATCCTTTTTGAATGTATTCACTTTGAAAGCTACATCCGCAATGGAAAATGTTTCTATGAACTCCTTCCAGAATCCTTCGTAACATCCAGATGTGTTTTGTGGCACGAGCATAAATGTTTGAAACATGTATAATGTTCCCAGTGTATTCAGAAATAAAAAATTTTTATGGCAGAAGTCTCTTGCATTCATAAATAGATTTTTCAATTTATTTGCTGAGGAAATACTAAATACTACTTCTCACAGATGTCCTTTACGAAAGCTTTAAGGACCACGCTTTAAAAATGTTATTTTCTCTTCGGTGCAAAAATATTTTAAAAAAATTTAAGGAAAGTTTTAAAACAATTACTTTTTGTGAAAGTAAAACTTTAAGGAATAATTATTTCAAGGATAACTTCTTCTAAGCACGAAACAGCAATTCACTTTATAGAAAAGTAATACCGAGTATTCGTTTAAAAAAAAGCTGGAACGTATTCGAGAAAATCCAGCAAAAGCGGTTTATAAACTTTCTATTTTATTTCATCCTCCTCTCCTAGCTAAAGTAGCTGACAAATGATTATGACGGCAAAAAACGCTGCTGCTGCTGTTCTTGCCAATGTTTTTGGCGTTGATGCCAAACTAAAAGGTTACTCATTGCTGCGTAAAAATCGTAACACTTTTGTATTACTTCAACACGTCATTAACTTGACGGATCAATTGCATAAACGAGCAAATAACTGTTTCAGCGTATTAAAATAATTTCATAGTTTTTCGGTTGGAGGAGGAGCACAACTGTTTGTGTTGCTTCCACTGCAAAGAACGTATAAGCACTTCAATTAAATTCGCATTCATCGATATTATTTTGATTAGTTGTTTAAAGAGGCAAGTCTTCGAATGAAGACATTTAACATGTAATAAAAATTAACTGAAACTTCATGGAATTAATTGACACGGAAGCTTGATGTTGTTTATTTTTTATATATTTTTTTTAGTATAATTAAAAATAAATACAAAACTAGTATACGAAGGTAGTCTTGACATTAACTCAAACACTTTGGATTGTGATTTTGTTCATTTGCAAATGCAATTTCGTTTGAAAAATGTTTATTCGCAGTGGAAGGAAATAAAGAAATCGGTGGTCCGATGAGAGCAAAATGTGATTCATATGTCGCCGCCATCCTCTTATATGTGGTCTAGGAGCAAATGTGTTGGAATTGAAGGAGCAGAGGTGGTACGATTGGAAAAATCATTTTCTGCTCAGCTTCCGGCAGTATAGTGGCTGGCTGTTAAGGAACCACCCTCGTACACGTTTATATTCAACTTTCGTTGTTTTTTGTGTGGTTTTATTTACCATTAAATTTTAATACAAAATTCACATGTTTCAAAGCATGTTTCTCTTATTTTATACCAGGTAGTAATAAATTATTTATTGTAAATGTTTACTTTTTACGTTTTTTGTGGTAAATTGTGTTGCATTTAATAAACCAATTTACAATTACAAATGTTCGTGACTTTAGCGGCACGTAATTAATAAATGAGTGAAGGCAGGTTTTTTATGGGAATTGCTTTATGGCGAACTTCTCTTTGGAAACGTTCCCCTTTTTCCTACAATCACACAATCACACAATGCAAAAAAAAACTGTTTAATGAAGAAAATATAAATTTAGTTAATTGAGGAAAACAGTTTTTGGGGGTGGAGTAGCCGAATGAAAGTTCGCAGCTCCGGTCATTTTTACTAGCAAGTTGAGAAAGGACTGCAATTTGGAAATATTTCAAGTAATAATAATGAATTTGATTTGGGGAAAATTTTGTTTTTCTTGCTGCGGGAGGAGTAGCAAATATAAAATTAATGCATTTTCACATACAAAAATATATTTAAAATTTTCTCTCTTGGGAAGCTCAGTAACGCAGCACTCTTATAAAAATATTTAAAAAAAATTATCTCTGCCATGTTGTTCCGCAAATCACCACATTATATTTAATTCGAATTAAAATCCATTTACTATAAATTGCAACAACATTGAAACGACGTTCATATCCTGTCTTCCCTCTCCTTAGTGGATACAGCTGTCACCGTATGCTGCGTGCACTCAACGGAGACACCACCAGTGATGGTCCTTAATGATTATGATGGCAACAGTAATGATTTTAATGGATAGTGTAAGTTGTTATGGTGCACACGACTGTAATTACTAACGTTTTCTGAATTGCACGCAATTACGTCTACTTAGGAAATATGTTGTTAAACAAAAATTATAACGTGGAGCCAATAAATATCACTGTACGTAGAGAAGAGCATACTAAACAAAAAACTTAAGTTGAGACAATTGAAATTTTTAGAGAGTTAAAGCTCACTGCGCCCAAAAGAAAGCATTTCGCAAAAAAGCTTTTTTCTCATTTAACACCGTAAACGAATACGATTTCTTCAGGTGAAGAAAGAACATTTTAATTAATACTTAAAGCTTTCCTTAGAAATTGCACCCGCTTGTAAACAGCGAAATAATTTCGTGCGAGACAAGCTGTGAGTATGCTGACTGTCATTAAAAGTATATAAAAGTTGACTAAAAATAAAATAAGTAATAAAGTTTAATCTAAAATGAGAACAAAAAAAAATTTAGAGGAAACGCAGGGCAAAATAAAATTGGCTGTAGCAGTTTCCGTTCAAACTGAACTGTGATAGAGTGCCATAATGAGCAACATATTTTTTAAGCAATTTCGCTTACACTCAGCGAATCTTTTTTCTAATAAATCGAAAATAATTTTTACAATTCAAAGAAACTTTTCTTTTTTTTCTGACAAATAAATTGGAAAAGCTTTAAGCACTCGCAACCAAGTCACGGCCTTACATTTGCTTCAAAAAAACAATATGCATTTTCAATAATTATTAAAAAAGAATTCTAATTTTTACTTTTTCCCTTCAGTTTTACAAGCCGACTAAGAATTTCTGCAAGTGTATCCACCGTGGTTTAGCATCTACCACCGGCTTTTTAGGTTTTTTCTTCAAACAAGTGGGTGACTGAGTTAGTCTGCCAGCATATAAATTTATACTCCTGCATAATTAAGTCGTTGTCGCAAGCAAAGCGTTGACATTTTAGTCGTCAGATTATTTTAAATATTTTTTTTCTTCAATATTTTTTTGCTGGTTTTAGCAGTCCATTATCCTCTTTCTCAGAAATTTCTATTTGATGTATATTTTCTGATTATGAGTGACGGAGATAATGTCGTTTTAATTACACATTTTTAAATAAAAATTAAGAATCGTGTAGAAAATATAATTAATGGATAAACCAGAATGTTTTTATCAAACACAAATAAACGAAAATATAAATTAAAAGCTACGAAGTGTAATTAGTGATACCACCCACACCAGTGTGCTATTTCTCAAGTTTGGAATGAACACTCAAGATAAACCATTTACACATGTAAGTCTAATTTGCCATTCCTTTTGCAATCTGAGAGCAACACTTCAACATTGTTCCATGGACTTAAGCTGGCAAGGCTTCCATTAACAATAAAAATAACTCGATTTTTCAAAGGAAACAGTTCAACGTGAAAGCCTCAGAACTCACCAATCGATTTAATTAAAAGAAAACAAATTAAATTATCTCCGTAATTAGAACTTCAGTATCTCGTCTAATTGAAATTTCTCAAATTGTTGTCAAAAGCTGGCAGCAGCGTTCAAATTTACCGTTCAGTATTACCGTTGTGTTTAAATTAAATGCCAATCTGATATTTTTTTACAATTGCAATTATTGCGACCCGCAATGCGTAAATTAATATTTAATTTTAAGCTGGGCAAAATGTAACCGAACTTTATGAAAGTTGGATTTTGTAGGATTCAAATTCAAAACTAAATTATAAGCAGGGCTCACAAATGGACTTGGGGTCAGCTGTCGTGGTTACTGATGCCTAAAAATTTCCATTTGGAAATTTATTTTAAATTCCTTTATTCGCAAACACAATTACTTCAGAATAGCAATACAGTTTATAGCAATAGTGCTATAAACACGTGCACCCAACCAATAGTGCTTAAATGCAACTGCAACTTCTTCCGCTTCCTATTTACACTGTTAACTGCTTATTGTGCAGCATACCTTGCGGTGTGTCATAATGCCAGTGTTCTGTCAATTCTCATTATTGATTATTTGTGGTATTCCAATGATGTTTATGACATATTTTAAATTTGTTATTGTTTTTTATATGCATGACACATATTTTTTTTAAATTGTTTCCCCAGGATCTTATCGCTGGTTATGAAACTATATGTGTTTTTGGCGCAACTTCTGGAACTCACTGATTTCACTTTATTCCAAAATATTAGGCATGCAATAATGAATATGTAAGTTAATAAATGAGTGCTTTGAGTTAAGAAGTAAAAGTTTCCTTCCCTTCATAAAACACGGTGGCTTTGAAATACTTAAAATATTTTAAACAAAAAATATTATACATTAATTCTCAATTACTACGTATTTCCGATTTTGAATAAAACAATAAAAACTTTCATATCTAAATATAGGAATGACATTTTGATTTTTCTGTTTCGTCAAAGAAATGCAGACTAGTTTTCGTACTTCAAATGTTTATTGATTGAACTGTTTTCGCAAAAGAAAAACAAAAAAAGCAAAGAAAAATTTATTTCACATTTCGTGTAATGTACACTAGAAAATTCGTCCTTAAAAAAATATTTTTTCCTTTAAAGAATGTGATGTGGTGCTTCGAGTGGTTGCAAGATATATTTATTTTGAATTCTTAAGAAACAAAACAAAGTGAACAATCAACTAAAAGTTGAGTGAATAGCAAAGGTTTAAGGATCACATGTGTGCAGGACTAGAATATAGGAAAAGGTTTTCATTTATGGAAAATATTGGATATCATGGAGTCCCATTCATTTTTGCATTTACATATTTGCTAAGAGGATAAATTGCGATCAACTGAACAGGATACATTTACACGTGTTCCATAAGGATGTCGGGTGGTTGGCAAAAGCATAAATGTTTATGAGCTCAAATCAGAATCAACTCCTTAAAAGCAATGTTTATAAGAAGGATTTAAGCCAAAAATTTAATATCGCCTACATCTGGCTATAACTGCTATACGAGGCATATCCTTAATTGTATTAAAAAAAGACAACACTTTCATAAACTTTTGTCAATTGTTTCCATGGGGTTTTTTCTGCAGGATACGAACAAACTCAATATGTGTCCTTTGGCTGGCAACCAGCTTTAACAAACGAAAAAAAAACATTTCGTTCTTAAAAGAAGATAATCCTTTTTTAAACAATATTTGCTGCCAATAATTTTGCTGCTTTCGTTGCAGGTGCTGCTGCTGTTGGTGTTGGTGTGGAGTTCAGTCAGGTTTCTATTATGCTTTCTATTCGCACACACATTCCGTTTGTAGTTTCCTATTTTTTCTACATTCATTTAAAATTGATTTTTAATGTAGACTTGTGTTTTGAATTACAAATGAAAACGAAAATGAAACAAACTACAACTGAAGCTGTTGGTGTCCTTTACAGGTAAAACATTTAAACTTAAATCCTAAAAATTTCTATTACATTCTTTCTTGGCTTTTATTTGAAGAATTAGTGCAATAACAGAATTCCATTATTTTCATACTGCAGATGTGGGCTAGTTTGCCCACGAGCATCCTCTGCATACATTTTCAATGCAAAGATTTTCTAATCTGAAATCATTTGAGATACTTTTTCACTATTCTTGTTGCAACCTGCACAATGTGTGATTTAGAGAGTGGTCTGGGATGTTACAAATTGATTTTAATTACTGGAATTGTAACTGCATTTCAGATGACAGCCAAGTGGAGAGTTTAAGAAAAATGCATTACTAGAGTTGCATGAATGCTTTAAATACCCATAAAATTGCACAAACAAATGAAAATTAGTCAGTTGGATTTATTATTTATTTGTAAAAGAGAGAAGAAAACTAGATGAATAGGAAATCGTAGGGCATTTGTAAGGACATTTTCAACGGAAGGTTGTTTCAAGGTCGTAAATGAATTTTCCTTCTTTAATTGTGTAAAATTGAAAATAATTTATAATTTTTTTTTATTTTCATAAAAGCGATAAATTTAAAAAGACAAATCAGGAAAATTTTATAAAAATTAAATTGCAATTTTGCGAGTCCTTTTTATTGAACAGCAGACATTTATTAAATAAATATTTGGAATTATTTAATTACCAAGTCTAAAGAATTTAAAAGTTCTCCTTCAATGAATTGATGATCTTCTTAATCTACAGCCTAGTGGCTGGACCTAAGTAGATGCATAGGCTTGAGGGCAGAGCGACAATTCCTTATGGCAACTATTGTTGTCCTCTGTTATTGTGAGTCGTCTTCTTTTATTTCTTCATCACGATGTGCGTGCATAAAAATGATTCCAAATCAATCAATCCTGACCACTAAAATAATACACAAGCTTTGCTCTCCACTTATTAAGAGGCAATAAAATAAAAAGGTCCAAAGGAACTTAATATTAATAATAAATATTATTAATACTAAATATTAGCAAACTGCAAAAAGGCATCAATCATTCTCAATTCATGCAAGGCTGGCGAATAAAAACATAAGAATTTTCCACTTTTCAGTGATGACTGATGAACGTCGGAAAATCAGTTTCCAACCCGATATGACAATATTATTGTTCCAACAATATTATTTGCAAATTGATACATGATGTTATTGAAAAAGAAATCAGCAAATTAAAAAAAAAAAATAAATAAATAAATTTCCCAATTTCGTTCTTAAAGTAAGAAAAAGTGGATTTTCTTCTGCTCCAGTGGTAACAAAATATTTCTAATAAAAAACTACGTCGGATTGATTTAGCCTCTCAATAGACACGAACAAAAGTTTCCCAACTACGAAATCTGATTTAGTAAATTGAATTTTATTTTTCTTCTTGTTTTATACCCCACAAGTTTTAAAGCAAAACAATACCAAAAAACACAAACTGAACTCATGAAACTGTTTTATAAAATTTGTGAATTTGTAAAATGCCCTGCAGATGTCGAAGACGCGCAAAAAAAATCACCAAACCAACAGACTGGAGGGTGGATGCCCCGGAAGAACGCGAATAATACTAACATTGGAGGAAGTGAGAGAACAACAAGCTTGTCTGAACGCACCCACAATCCACTGGCAAGATTTCCCGGCGTAAATTTGATTTTTGAAATACGGCCCAATTAAACGAAGCAAGAATTATTTTTAAGTCCCCTCAATCCCAAAGCGATTCACGTTTTCAGATGCCGGAGTTTACAAATAATCCATTATTTTTACTCAGTTTGGGTTAATTTCACAAATTGAATTGTACTTGGAAGATCGCCGAGCTTCGGCTAAAATCTCCCAAACTAATTCTTCGTCCGGTCAACTTGTGTTTGTGGCATTAATTCTCAAAATTTTCAATCCAAAAATTTCTACGGCAAAGCGGGCCGACTTACGACCAGCAATAAAACAACGCATCATTATCGATTAAATTAAGAATAACGCATTTAATTCGGAATAATGTTAATTCGGAACCTGATTGTGTATTTGCAATACGCATTCCTTTCAATGTTCACTGATCGCACTCATTTTTAACTTGTTAAATCTAATAAAATTTTAATTCTTTAAAGCAGAATTTCAGCAGTCCTTAATATTTCGCTTGCTCAGCTTTCAATTATAAGAATTCACTAAAGCTTTGTCTGTCCACCAATTTGCAAATGTAAGTCAAATGTCGACAACGTCAACTGCGATAACTAGAAAATTCTCAGCAAAACACAGGATTTCTTTTGGGTGTAATCAAATTTTAATAATAAAAAATAATAATAATAATAAACATAAAAGAAAAAGGGGAAAAAGTAGAGGGAGTGAATGGATAAGAAAGCTTTTAGAAATCCACACACACACAAGAGCACGTAAAAAGAATGAAAATTTCTTTTCTAAACTGCGACAGGAAACATTTAATTTCAGCAATAAACAAAATGAATATGAAAAACTTTTGATTGACTGCCAAGAAATAAAGTTTAAAAAACAAATTGTTTTCAAAAATATTCCGAAACGTGTATCGTATGAAAGGAATCAGCGAACCAAACTGTAACAACTGCTGACACACAGAAAGTATTTAAAGCGGGTCATTTTAAAAGCAGGTGATGCGACTTTGTTGAAAGAATGAAAGGAAAAAGTGACTGAAAGACAACTTGACAAGAAAATTCAAATAGCAAACGAACACCATAATAAGCACACAAAAGGCAAGGGCTGTGAAGCACGTAAAGGGGGAATTTCATAATATAGCAACACAAAAAGCAAGAATCCACCAGCGCTCTTCTTCCATTTCCAAATTTTAATAAAATTGTCAACGAACGGTGACCGTTTGGAAAAAAAAAACTCTAATAAATAGAATAGCGCACACCTTAAATTTCTGCTAAAAAATTCATGCATTCACACAGTCACACAGACACGTACACACAATGTATCACAACGCCACGCAAAAGCATTCCTTTAATTGCTGTTCCAGTTACACATGAAAAAATAAATCAATAATTCTCTTCCAGTGATTTGCCTTGAGACACAGCGAGATCGCTGCCATGCAACCATAACAAAGTATGTGCGAAAAACAATCTCCAACTTCAACTTCAACTCCAACTCCAACTTCAACTTCAACATTCAACAATTTCGATTTTTTTCAAAATTCTCTTCATCCTCTTATCCTTGTCCGTGAAGACCATCCGAAATGGTTCCTTTCCTGTTGCCTTTTTGTGGTTGATGTCTAGTTGCTAATGTGGTTTCGACATGCCAATAAAAATCGTTTTATGGTCAAATTGAGATTTTATTACGAAAGTGGTTGCTTTAATTTTGTATTTTTTTCTGCTGGCCGTTGGCTCGTTTTCTTTCTGGAATCTCCACATTTGAGACATTTTATTAAAATTCTTTATATTTTAGATTTTTTGCTCAACAATATGTTGCCAGAAACGTTGCACTTAAAGGACGCAGGATATGTGTAAAACAAAGTAGTTGTATTAAAAAGGAAACGTCGTGTGTTCAACATTCCTGCGCTGTTCTATTCTACTGAATGAATCAGATTTAATCAATTGCTTCTTACAGTACTTGCTGGTCTCTGCTGCAATGAAAACACATTTGTCACATGTTTATATGAGTGTGTGTTAGCTTTATGTGTCTGTAGTTGTAGTTGTAGTTGTTAAAGATGTTCTTCGAATATGACAATGATGATAATGTTTGAGTCCGGTCTACACTCAGAAACCATTCGGATACATTCACATGTAAGCCTTTGTTTGTACGAATAACGGAACGTCCAGTTGAAAATGCTTACAGTGATGGTAAATGCAGTGCAACCAAATGTATTCGATGTCTAACGAATATGGTTTGTACTTATTTACGCAAAAATTTGCAGCGATTTATTTTCGTCGATTACTAAAGCAGGGAACCAACTGATTGAAATAAAAACGTCCATTACACTGACATACATTCAAAAGATTCTGTCTTATTTACAATCTCCATGAAGTGCTAGAGGCGGAAAACGATCGATAATACCCCATCTGTAGATCTCGATGGCATAAAAAATTATACCAATTCTAAAATATCTAACCACAAAAAATCTATCGATATTTAATCGAGGTTTTCTCGCTGCTATCAAAATTGTACAGTTCCGAAGGAATACTTCACTTGGCTTGAAATATGATTCGAAAAAAGTAAAAATATATTGGTCAAATTGCTACTTCAATCCATCCATTTTTCGGCTCTTTTTATTCATTTGTTTTCCTTTAAAAATAAACGGCGTCTATTCGCAGGGACAATCGATGTAGCTGGAATGCACAAGTACTTGGTAGATTATCAAGTAAAGCTTTATTTTGGAAAAAGTATATGTAGAGATGTGTATTACGAGAATATTCAAAACTACCATTCGATCTACAATTTAAGACATATTTTCTATTACATATGATTTGTATTACTTTGTTTTAAAACAATTTTTAGTGCCACATAATTTTCGCGCAGCCACTCATTTTTTTGGAGGAATTTCTTTCGCCAATTTTGCTACTTACTACATATTTCTGAACAATATGATTTACTGACCCCTATTGTTAAAGTCGTTTAAGCATTTGTTTGTTTGCATGTAAGTTCATTTGTGTGGTATACAAATTGTCCACATTGAACTCTGGCTGATTCTCCTTTGGGAAATAAAAACATGAATGCCGCCCATTTGTTAATGTGCGAATATATTCAAAATTGTTCTCACATGACAAACTTTTATAAATATACTCGTATATGCCTCAATGACTGTCTGTATGTGTCCGAAACACGCCCCCTTTCTTTTATTGTCAAACATAACTTAAGTAAATTGTATATTTTTGCCCTTCCGGCATGTCCTTTTAGATCGCGCAATATATTGAGAAGAAGCTAAAGGTAAAAATGATGACCGGGAAAGGAAATTTTTTGGCTAAAGCTAATACACAATGACATTTTTAATCAAATATTCGGTAAGAAATAAAATGGACGGCAGTAAAATTATTTGGATGACATTTTGGGTGCAATTAATCCGTTAAAGACACTAGTGATTACACATGACCTTAAAAGAATAAAAGATTTCAAATGTTTAAAATATATTTTTGCTAAAAATAAAAGAAAAAAAAATTTTGGAATTTGGGAAAATCTTCGATTTTTGATAAGGGATTACCCTTTGCATTTTTAGGCAAAAATCGTCATTTTTTGAAAACGTCCGTTTGTCTATTTTGGAATTAAAAACTTGGCATTTTATTGCTCTTGTATGTTTATTTTATGTTTTCAAATCTTTAAAATATATTTTTGCTAAAAATAAAACCAAAAAAAATTTTGAATTTTGGGAAAATTTTCGATTTTTGATAAGGGTACCCTTTGCATTTTTAGGCAAAAATCGTCATTTTTTGAAAACGTCCGTTTGTCTATTTTGGAATTAAAAACTTGGCATTTTATTGCTCTTGTATGTTTATTTTATGTTTTCAAATCTTTAAAATATACTTTTGCTAAAAATAAAAGAAAAAAACAATTTTTGAATTTTGGGAAAATCTTCGATTTTTGATTGCATTTTTGGGCAAAAATCGTCATTTTTTGAAAACGTCCGTTTGTCTATTTTGGAATTAAAAACTTGCCATTTTATTGCTCTTGTATGTTTATTTTATGTTTTCAAATCTTTAAAATATATTTTTGCTAAAAATAAAAGAAAAAAAAAATTTTTGAATTTTGGGAAAATCTTCGATTTTTGATAAGGGGTTACCCTTTGCATTTTTCTGCAAAAATCGTCATTTTTTGAAAACGTTCGTTTGTGTATTTTGGAATTAAAAACTTGGCATTTTATTGTTCTTGTATGTTTATTTTATGTATTCGAATCTTTAAAATATATTTTTGCTAAAAATAAAAGAAAAAAAAATTTTTGAATTTTGGGAAAATTTTCGATTTTTGATGAGGGGGTACCCTTTGCATTTTTCTGCAAAAATCGTCATTTTTTGAAAACATCCGTTTGCCTATTTTGGAATTAAAAACTTGCCATTTTATTGCTCTTGTATGTTTATTTTATGTTTTCAAATCTTTAAAATATATTTTTGCTAAAAATAAAAGAAAAAAAAAATTTTGAATTTTGGGAAAATTTTCGATTTTTGATAAGGGTACCCTTTGCATTTTTAGGCAAAAATCGTCATTTTTTGAAAACGTCCGTTTGTCTATTTTGGAATTAAAAACTTGGCATTTTATTGCTCTTGTATGTTTATTTTATGTTTTCAAATCTTTAAAATATATTTTTGCTAAAAATAAAAGAAAAAAACAATTTTTGAATTTTGGGAAAATCTTCGATTTTTGATTGCATTTTTGGGCAAAAATCGTCATTTTTTGAAAACGTCCGTTTGTCTATTTTGGAATTAAAAACTTGCCATTTTATTGCTCTTGTATGTTTATTTTATGTTTTCAAATCTTTAAAATATATTTTTGCTAAAAATAAAAGAAAAAAAAAATTTTTGAATTTTGGGAAAATTTTCGACATTATGCTGTAGTGCCAAAAGACTGAGGAGAAATAAATAGAAACGGACATCATACAAATGTAACACAGCATTCAACTTAAACTTTAAGTCCGACAAGTATTACAACCTGTATGAGCAAAAAGTTTTACAATTTAAAATTTTACAATTTTCGGCATTTAAAATAAAATGAAGCATGTGAACCGCACGAATCCATAAAAGGTTGCTCCAGTGAAAAGTGGATGAAATTTCGTAATTAAGTTTGACATGATTGAGCGATTCTATTCTTCAATTTTAACATGCTTTTCTAACTTTTGGGTAAATTTATTCCTCTCGATCCCTCTTCTGATAAATTTTGTCGTCAAAACTACAAGATTAGACAATCAACTTCAATCACATCCTTTTTAATAAAAAAATAAAAAATAAAAGACTTAAGTTTACTTTGAAAGCCTTTCGAAAATGTACCGTAAGAACGCAATAAAACAGTTAGAGACTATATGAATGGGAAGTCAGATTCTAACAAATAGATTTTTGCTGTTTAACATCGCCACAGATTTACCTCTTCTTAGTTTCTGTATTAATAATTTTTATTATAAGACAGCCGAAAGGGAAATAAATAACATGTCCTGTCATTTGCAATATCAATGAAAGTTTCTTAAAGACCATACAATGTCTTGCACGCACATGCTGATACATACACATTCTATAAAAGGATCTCAAAAAATGTTATCCACATCAAGACTGAAAGGGATTTAACTAATTTTTGTAAAATAATTTCATGACATTTAAACAACTGACACTCACACAGATGAAAACCAATATGCGACTATCTAGTAAATTTTATTATTTTGTAACTGCATTGGGGTTTCGTACAACTTCATGGTTGTGCTCTCTTTCAGATGCAGATATGAATTCTAATTGAATTTTTCTAAATACTTTTAAACTTTTTTATTCTATTCCAACTGGAGTTTGAGTGAAGTATAAATTTCACTTAGAACATATAAAAAATGTATACGAGTATAAATAAGTTAAGCTGAAGTTACATTGAAACGTTTGCAATGCTTTTATGGTTGTGCAAGTTTGTAAAACATAAATTTCAACAAATAAAAGCTACAAATATGAGTATCACAGTAAGTAACCGGAATATAAATTATTATTACTGCGTAAAATAAAGAATAATTATTCATCCCTTTACTGCGCCTTGAAATCATGTTAAATAAATAGTGAGTTAAAGTAATAAATAAGGATGTGTATGTTGTTATTATATGGTTGTAACAGAGTCAACTGCTGGCCAAAAATTATTTGCGAGAGTTTTTGTGCCAATTTTTACGAACTTTCTTGAATTTTCCCAATTTTATTTTATGATTGCAATAATTTTTACATTTCTTTCCAATTAATTTATTTAATTTTTAATAATTTAATGTCAACGAAACTAAATCTCCTAAATAGACATGCAAGTCTTATATGATGGCACTTTCATATCAAATAACAATATTTCCCCCATTAAATATACAAATACGAACGTAAAACTTTCTTCATACATTTCTAAGGATATTATTCGTCAATCATGTGTATCAAAACTTATTCTAATAATTGCTGTGTGAAATTATTCTTGCTAATTTCTGATAAAAATTATCTTTGTCTGTATGTGTGCTTAGCAAAATATAAAACAATTTTAATACATCTTTCCTAAGCAAATATTAACTCATAATACGTCCTCTTCTCGTTTCTTTCCACCTATTTTGCAGAATAAACTTTATGGCATCCGCAACAACAGCAGCCTGAGAAAAAAAATATGAACATGAAAATGAAAATGAAAGAAATCAAAACTGTACAATAAACTTGTTTAATGGACTTGAAGGCACCAAATATCGGGCACATAAGCACACATCGTCATGCAAAATGAAAAAAGTTATTTTATGTAATGTGTTATAAGCTGCCAGGACGGCAGTGGAGGACGGCCACTAAGCAGATGAGGCGAAGCAAAATATTGGAAATATTGTTTGTGGGAATTTCGTTCAAACGCTTTCAAATTTAGAAGTGGCAAAGAGGCCCTCTCACATATCAACGATTGCCAAGGCCAAAGGACCAAATCTCTCGGTAATACATACTGTCGTACTTAATTAAATATATGTCATATGCAAAAGGAACTCGGCCGCACTACAGCACGGTCTGCCGTAGTCACCAAAAAGGCGACCAACACACACCACATTGTGCTTCACTGCTTCACTAGAAGCAAAGCAATGGAGTTGACTACCCGATAGTTATCCTCTTCTGTTCCCACGAGATGCATTATGTAATAAAGAAAAGAAATTAATAAAACAACAACTTAAATAATAAACCATATGAAAAAATTTTTTTTCAGCCACATGTCTCTGTGTTAGTTAATTAAATTTTTTTCTTATTTTCTTCATTACACAAATAAATTAATATAAACTAATTCACAAAAATGGAAAACATTTTAACGCAGAGTTAAAAATATGAGCATTTTCATTTAAGTGTAAAAAGCTTCAAAGGCTCTTTTGAATGTGTTTAGGGATTTCCTCTCATTTTTAATATTGAACCTTTTTTATTTCATATGACGACATGGTCGTACAACACATTTATGAATACACATGTAAGTGTCTGATTACACAAATTTCTGTGAACGGCTAAGTATGAATTTCTTCTATGAATGATATGCTGTTTTAGAGAGTACAAACCAACTACATAAATGCCATGAAACTACAACAGAAACTAAGGAAGAAAACGGCACACATACACATACGCATACACATGCACAGATCGATACACTGGCGTGCAAAATTTAACCAAAAGAAAAATTTAGAGAGTTTGCCACATTGAAGAACAAAATAAAACAATTCGGGGAGATGTGCATGCACAGCGGGATAAGGTCAAGATGGCGACATCTGCATGGATGCCGAAATTCATAAAGACGCTAAATTATAAGCAGTTGCATGCACACACCCGTCCCCGACTTGCGTGTGCGAGCATGTATGAGATGTGGCCGCATCTTGTGGTTTGTGAAAATAAAACTTCCTGAAATAAGTTGTAATGCGAAATGCACCGCCGGAATAAAAAAGCAAGCCTGAAAGAGTATAGGGCGATTGTAAGCATTTCAGAATACCGTTAGCGGAGTTCCTTATGCCACTTTTATATTTAACCCAGAGAGCAGTTGAAAATTCTACGTTTCTTCTCTTGCGCATTCAGTTCATTCCGGGTACCACATACCACCTCCGTATCTTTTCTTAAGAATTGATATTGCTTCGATGTTCCAACATCAAACTGCCTCAAATTAAAATAAGAAACGTAAGGTCGCCCGCATTTGCAAGAGCCGTTGCTGGGAGTTCTTTAGTAATCATGTGATTTAGAAACCATACAAAGAAAGGCCATATACGCGCCGAAACCATGTGACAGATTTAATAATTAAATAAAATTTTTCAATTGTATTGAATTGTAACTTGTTTTCGAACTTTCAAAACATAAATTTCACCAAATTCGTGTTTGTATTTGCACTTTTCAACTTCCAAAGTACCCCTCGTTAGTTAAGAGGATATTAAAAGAAGAACTAGCAACCATAGAATTGGAGAAGGAAGAACAATAATAAAAAAGAACTGTGATAAAAAGTGCACTCACCTCGAAATATTTTGCGTTTGCCAGCGATTTGGAGAGGCAATGAAATGCCAGCATCCAGTTGTAAAACAACTCGGGGAGAGGCCGAAGTAGCCGACGCTGCTGTTAAAGAAGAGCATGGTGTGGCTGAAGAAGATGATGGCGAACTTATCGATGAAGCCCAACCTGCGCCTGATTTTGAACGTAACGGGGAATTTTGAGAGTGTGCCAAAGTTGACGGCTGAGGCTGCTGTTGCCTATGAAGAGGAAGAGGCAGATGGTGTAAATGCTGCTGATGAATTTGCTGGTGCAGAGGTTGTGTAGTGGCTTGATTTTGTTGTTGTTGGTGTTGTTGTTGTGACGCAACATGATATTCAGCTGTTACATTTAACGCTGGATATTGCACAGGATTTAAACAAACTGCATTTTGTTGCTGGATTATGGCTGGTTTTGGGGAACCTGACACTTGGTTTGATATTGCCGTAAGGGGTGATGTTATTGTAACAGATGGCGGTGTTGGTCCATGCGTTGGGCAAATGGATCGGAATTCACCATTTATGTCCATGTAAATGGTTGCTGTTGCGGTATTGTTGGGGCTTGTTGTAGTGGCGTCCAATAAAGGCCATGCAGCGGAAGTGCTTGCAGTAGCAGCACCAACAGCTGGTATCAAATGTATTGGGAAAAAGTGTTGATGTTGGTGCTGTTTGGGAGTCGAATTTGTAGTGGACACATTAATAAGAGTTGCCCCACTACCTCCTGTAGTTGAAAAATTGCTATTATTAGCTGTGGACATAGCACCAGAATTGGGTAGGTGAGCAAAAGGTATACCCTGACCTGATAGTGGAGATGCCGGTACAGCCAAAATATTTTGAGCACAGTGCTGTTGGTGTGGATGATGACGAGGTTGAGTAGAACTTTGTAGAATAGTTTGATGTTGGAATGGAGTTAAGTGATGGTGATGGGGTTGCTGTTGAGGTAAATATAATTGTTGCTGGTGCTGTTGGTGTTGTGAAGGCGTAATCTGTTGCAGAAACGACTGATGACCATCCACTGCGTTATTTGTTATTATTTGTTGTTGCTGCTGTTGCTGCTGTTGTTGATAGTATATGATGGTTTGTTCATAGTTTACCAAAGAAGCGGAATTTAAATTACTTATGGAATTCAAAGGAACCTTGACCTCGTTATTGACTCCTTTATTTTTTACAGCAGCGGGCTGAAATGGTGGAGCTAAAGGCGTCAGCTTAGATTTTAATGCTTTTAAAAGTGTGTTAGTATGAGTGTTGTTTGATTTACTACTGGCAATTACCAAAGGTTGTTTAACTTTCACTTTTACTTCACGTTTATCCGCTCGTTTTGTTTGTGCCAATTCCTTCGCCACGTCACAGTTCAAACTTTGCATTAAACGTTCCGCCGCAGTTATACCGGTATAACGTCTCAAATTATTATTATCATCTACACAACGATTTAAAGTCACGCTACTTGACCCATAATCCGTCCGTTTACTGCATTTAATAGGCGAGTTATCAACCGAAGATGATTTTTTTGTTTTACTTTGTGTAGATTTTTTTAAACACTTCACTTCATCACTTTTATATAACGCCCGAGCATTATCAATGACTTTGTAGCTCTCGCCTATGAACGCCACCAATTCAGAGCATGAAAAATTGAGAGAAGGATTTACATAAACCGGTGGTGTGTCCTCAGCTTTACTGGAACTGCAGGGCATTTCCATTCTAGAACTTTTTAATAATATAAATTTGTTTTCCGTTGCCATGTGCTCACTACTATTGGGTGTGATAAGGTTTTCTTCTTTATCCGTTTTGCAACCCTTCTGATTTCTGCATTTTCCCTTATTTTCATTCGTGTGTTTGCCATCACAGTTGTTATCGATAACTTGTTCAATTATACGAAAATTTTCAAAATCGATTATTCTCTCTTCGTAGACGCAACTGCGTGAATAATTTGGCAAATCTTCTTCATCTATAATCCCATCAAAGTCAGGTGCACTACATTCAGTCAGTTCAGTCAGTTCTTTCTTCTCCTCTTTCTCTTCTGGGTTATCATTATCGAATTCTTGAATGTTGTTGTTATTGTGGTTGATAAGAAAACCGTTCTCTACAATCGATAACATTTGACCACCGTCAGTACCAGAATCACTACAGAAACACACACCACTGTTTGATTCGGTTGTATCTGGATATTTCAAAGGTACGAGATTTGGCTCATCCATGTCATACAGCGATAAGCTGCCTAAATTAAATTGATTATTTTCATTTTCTAAAATTGTTATATCACTGAAAGCTGTATTGCCACTTTCTTTCGACAATTCGCTAATTATTTCGTCGGCAGCCGCAGAAGATTTTCTTTTGGAAAGTAACATACCACTTTTCTGTCCCTCCTGTAAGGATCCCAATTTACACGAACTGTGATGATGATCTTCGCAATATATTTGGAGAGCTATCGATAAGCCGCCATTCTCTCTCGAACAAAATTCACAACATTTTGCATTTATACGAGCATCATCACCATTCGCTAAAACCACACTGGAAATATTTTTATCACCATTAGTGCACACGCCATTCAGAAGCTTTAACACTTTAGATGTGTCGCCGTTATTGTCTTCGCCCTTATCGCATGACCAAAATTGTTCGTCAAAATCGATTGTAGATTGTAAAACGTTACAATTTTCATCACCACATCCATCATCACCATCATCATCACCATCACTATTACCGCCATCTTTATCTTTATAATCGGTCACCGCATCAAATTGATTATACTTTGCAATTCCACTTCCACATCGATTGCTATTTGATACTCTACCGTTATCGTTCTTCTTAATCGCTGTTTTATTGAGACCTTCTTTAACCTCCAAAGATTTTATAAGGTTTTTGCGTCTTTTTTTTTTATTATCCATTTTCGATTGAAAGTTCTGATTATCTATCGTTAAATTATCGCTTTTCTTAGAAGTGTGTGCAATGCCCTTATGTTGTCTTATTACCATAGTAAAAAGTTGTCGCTCCTGTATCGCCAGCACCTTTCATGAGTTCGTTGGTCTCGTTCAGTTGATTAGCTATTGAAGAAGTTAAATATCACATTAGGTTGCTTGGAGATTTTACGTTACGTTTGCTACGTTCTAGAAAATTATCGCTAAAAAATGTGTAACTTCTTTACAACTTGAAGTCTTTTCTCGCTGACCTCTTCCAACATAGTTTTGTACTTATGTGATTTATTTATATTTAATTCCACCAAATCCAATAAATATTAGATAAAGACCGTTTGATATACATATATGTAAAATATTTCTGCACACTTTCAAATTGTTTAGAATTTTCGTTAACGATTTAGTTCAATATCGCTTTATACTTAAAACAAACAAACTATACGATATTTTTCTTACAATTCTTAGTTTTTGAACAGTCTTTTGACTAAGAAAATATATTTTATCAATTTAAAGACTTTTTGAAATTAACATTTCATAGCGGGATTACTTGTGATGTCGAGACCGGTGGATGGATTGTTACCTAAAAATAAAAAAGGGGAATTCTTACTTTGTATGGCGAAATATTGCAAACAATTATATACCAACTTTAGAACAAATACATTTTATATTCTACAATTCGGTATGAGGAAATAAAAACAATCGCTTTTAGTCATTTCAAGCAATTTATAATTTTAGCAAAATTGTTGTTTCAGATATTCTACACATTTTCACAAATCCGTTTCTAGTTAAGCCAAAGTAATTAATTCCGCTGGGAAATAAGTGATAAGTAATAACTAATAATAACTCTGCTCTGCAAGTTAAAAGATTTTAAGTGTTACATCCCCTTTGAGAGATGCAAATAAATAATTCATTTAATTTATTTTCAATCTGTTCAAGTTAATTATGAATTTAAAATATTTTGTCTAACACTTTCATAATGGATATCAATCTATTTTAAGCTCACGATTATTTCATATATTGTTATCGATAACAACTGCTTTGTTATAGAAGCTACAACGACTTATTCGCTTTGACAGGTCTTTCAAAACTGCGTCAAGTTTTGGATTTTCTTAGTCATTAATTTGTTTTGTCATTTCATAAAAGAAACTGTTCTTGTACTTGTGTGAACACACAAGCTGATAGCTTTTGGCTATCGAAATGACCTCTCACTTCGAATGCTGTCGTCCTTTTGAATAGAATATTTGAATATTGAACTCCTGCCGATCACTTTCTGCATTAATTAATGCTTTGTCGCATTTGTTGTTACTGTTTTATTACATTTATGTTTCAGTAAATTTGTTTTGTTTAAGTTCAGCCAGTTACAAGTTTCTAAAGTATAACATGGACGTCAGTGACGGCACTAAGTGGGTTGTCGCTATAATTGCCGCCAGCTCTGTTGACGCCAATAACCTCATTTAAACATTTAAAGTCGAATGCAGCAATGTGCCCACACACGCACCCACATACACACGCACTCTAAACCACATCCATGCTCATTTACACCACGATAATCCCATTCCAATTAACAATCTCTTCTCCCCTTGTCTCACTTTTATTTAAATAAATGTAGGCGGGAAAGGAAGAAACACATACGCTTCTTGTTCAATTTTAAGAACAAAATATTACATAAAAGAAAATTTTTTTTATTTCACTTTTTCCAGCATTATTAAATAACTGAAATTTTCTCTGAGAACTTAAAAAAAATCACACGAAATAATAACTGAAATCAGGAGATTTACTTGATGGAAATAATACTCATATAACCCGATTTACAGCTGACCATTACAGCCACATGAGAAGCGCAATGGCGTTTCTGCCATTTCATGCAAACAGATTAATTTTTTTGAATCGCTAACTTATATAACGATAATAGTTTTGCAATCCACTAGATCTACTACGTCTACTAGAACAAAAATTTCAAAATGAGTATCCGCTTCCTTAATTGCAAAAGAATTTTAAACCCCGCTTTTACACTTTTGCTCCCTAAAATATTAAACATCTAATTCATGTTTCCCTAACAACTTTAAAATTCCACAATAGTTCCGTCTCGACTTCAATGGCGATATTAATTTCTTATGTAATATTATTTACACTGCAACGATTCTGTTAACTATCATCGTTATCGTTGTAACAATTTTCTAATAGAAGTGGTTGCTCTGGAGGTTGGCCTAATTAAACCTGATAAGTTTATGGCTACAATGGAAAATTAAAGAAAGACTTACAGAGAGAACACTAATTGTCTGCAGTTATTGCAACGGTTACACTGTTACTGATTAACAACAAACAAAGAAAACGATGAAAAAAGTGTTGGCTGAAAAGCTTACAGAGTTTTTATAATAATTAGAGAATAAATAAATAGTGGTGTAAAGCGAATACTGGCTGCAACTGCATACAAAACCTTGTTGTATTTTCTTCAATTTAATTTTATAACCCTCGTATTAAACTAATTACACTGGGGAATGAAGAGACTGGGAGGAAGAGAGAGTAATTTCTCCAATTACCATAAATACTTTTGTGTTTAACATATAAAAGTATTTTATTTTCATTCACTTAATACTGTAACTGCTTCCACACAATTTCTTTCTACAGGTCAGTATAGCATCCAGTAATAGCTTCTTGAAAGCGAAAAGCCTCCAAGCCCTAAAAAGAACAATTTATAGTATGAACTGGTTAATCACATTATTAATTTACAGTTTCGATCAATCAAAAATACGAATAATTTAATATTTTGAAAAACTCCATTTTTTAAAAAAAAAAATAAAGTAAAAAGAGCAGAGTGGGAGCCACTTATTCACTGCTTTGCGCGGCTGCGTATTATCAACGGTATTAGCTATTGTACGGTAGCGGTTAACCGATCAGTCAATTCGAAATTAGACAGGAAATATGAGAAATTGAAATATGAATTAAGGAGGAATTTGGTTTCCTTCGAAAACTGCAGTTCTTAAGTGTTAAAGTCACTCATGGCACACCCGGAGCAGTACTTGTAAGTGCGAATAAAATTATATTTGGCCTTTATCTGCAATATTTTAAGCCTTCTCCTACTATTTCAATATCAGCGCAGTAAACTTTTGTTTTATTTTTAGATCTACTTTTCTAATTATTGTATTTGTTGCCATAAACTTCAGTTAATCGGCAAAGGAGCAACAAGCCAAAATACGAATATTATTCTTCGATCCACTATTTAAGTGCTAAATAATTAAAGAATTTTTAAATATTATAAAAAGTTTCATGGAAAATTAACTGATATTAAGCATACGGCAGCAATACTGCAACGAATGAAAAAACTGCTAGAGTCGGTATCAAAGTGTTTGCTGTGATCATAACAAATGCACGGCAGGAGTAGAGCTTTGATTTTCATTGCATCTAAACACCTGCTTATATTTATATCTGCTACTAATTCCATTGGTAAAACTTGAAATACAACCTTTTTAAATACCTTTCCAGCACACCCCACCCACTGCGTATGAGTCATGAGTATTTTTAGATGGATATCACGTATACGCATTGAATAATTTCGCATTTCTTTGCAATCAGATTTACCTCGAGTTTAAGCAGACCAACAAGAAAAAAAATTGCTACAGCCGGAGTCATTATAGTAAACTCCGAAGACGTGTTGCATATTCAAGCAAAAGGATTAAAAATTGCCAACAAATTAAAGGAATTGACAAAATTAAGGAAAGTGATGATCAAAATAGTAAAAGCTCTCGAAACAAAAGGCTGATGAAAACTGTGCGAAAATGAAAGAAATAAAAAAACCGTATACGTCGACTGGTAAAGTTATGCCACACACACACATATATATAAAGATCCACAAGTGTCTGTAAAGGAGGGCGCATGCGAGTACTAGATAGAAAAAAATCGGGCTTTTGAAAAATAATTATGAAGAAATGTAATAAAAAAAGGAAAATATAAAGTAAGTGTAGGAAGTGAAACGGTATGTAAAGTGAAGTGAGAAAAAAAATTTGGAAGTTTGGAAAAAGAAAATTAATAATATTAATATGGCAGCACTTACTTAAACTAAGCACACACACACACATAAACTCTCCCAGCTGGGCAGTTGAGTGTGGTGAGAACAGCAAAAAAGTCTCTTTTTAAGAGAAAAATTGCAACAATTGCGCTTCAATTAAATATTGTAACTCACCACTTGAATTTGCTGCCAGGAAAGCACTTGCTATGGAATGTATTTTTGTATAACAATGCTTTTTTATGTTATTGGTGCAAACCACGAAACAATTTATTGACTTTTTTTTTATACGATTCACATGGATTTTTTACCCCCATACACCGTCCTATTCTGTACAGTGGCGCACAAAAAAATTAAAATTCAACACTTAAAATGAAATGCACAATTTTACGATTCTTCGACGCTGGAACGAAGGATGATTGCCGTTATTGCACTCATATAGGGCCAAAACTAAAGTAAACTATTTATTTTCTACAGCGATTTTTTTTTTTTTGTATACTTAGCGCTCAGAGGATGACCCCTTTGAGGGTGTGCTTTGTGCTGCAATGTGTAATGGAGTAAGTGTACTAATTGGAAAACATAACTATTTTTACGAATCTATGGAATCTACTTTTACCTGTTTTTATTAACGTTTATTTGGTTGTTCAAGCTTGTAGCGTCTTGCATATTGATTACTTTGTTATTTCTTTTACGCAATTCACTGGTATTTTATGTGTATACCCAGTGACCAGTGGAAGGCGCTTAAGACGCAGATATCCGCCAGCGAGTATTGATTCATTATTTATGTATATAGGAAGAGAGAGAGAGAGAGAGAGAGAGAGATAGCTAGAGATGGAATGAAAATGTATGAAAACTACTTACGGAAACCGGAAAATTAAAAGATTAGATTAGATTAGATTTAGAAATTGGAATCGGTTTACTTTTTCTCTTCTAGCCAATTTAGAATAATTTATGTGGGCGGAATTCAATGCGGAATTTAATGATGAAGAATAAAAATTTATACAAGTGGGAGTGTAGCGACTACTAAAGTATTGGAGTTCAATTTGTAAAAGTATCTACATTTTCCTAACTTAATTCAACTATAAATTATAAAAAGCATTTATCATTCACACTGTAAAATACTCCAAAGGGATTCTGTTTCGCAAATGTATCGTAAAAGTACTCAAAAATTGTTCAGAGCAGCTTCACATTGATGAAGCCAAAAGCAAAAGAGCTTTTAACCGCAACAAAAGAAAAATGAACAGCTGTTAATTCAAAAAGTTTGAAAGCAACAAGTTGTTAACACAACACAATTTTTTCAATCATCCGTTTTTGTTCTGGCTGTGCACTATTTTTTATTTATTATCCTGTTGTTGTGCACAACGGATTTCCGTTCTGTTTATGAAAAAGTAATAAATGAAAATTGGAGAAAAAACTGAACGTTAATAAATTGAATTAAAGTGAATAATAGCAGACCTTTCAGTATTTTTTATTTAATTTGTTTTATGCCAATAAAGCATAATTCATATGTGACCGGATGTTGCTTTTTATGATCCCTATTTTCCGTTCTGTCTTGCTAATAATTGCAATCAAAAGTTTTCAATGCTTTCATTTTCATTCTCATTTTATTACTTCGTCATTTTATTTTATTGTGGAAATTGCACAAAGTGTAAAACCCATTACTACTCAACATCTTGTTTAGAAGTTTCCAACTGCAAATTAATTATCATCATCAGCCGAACATACTGAATTGATTTTAATAAAAGTGAAAAGTGATGTGTAAATGAATCGACTTTCTTTTGTCCGAAATGAAAGTTAGTAATAAATAGTAATAATAAAATTAAATCCTATTTTACAAAATATGATTTTTAAAGTTTTTTTTACAGTGCCACCAGGAAAGCATAATTCAAAAAAGAAAAAATCTTTGGATACCTGGGCGAGTATAATTTCTAACTTCACCATTCTATTAAACTCGTTCTCTGTAATATCTGAAAACGATGTTCTTTCGAGGATAAATATTTTATCTTTTTTTTATAAGTTTATCTAATTTATCAATAATTGCTGGAATTCCATTAACAGTAGGAAACTCATCTCGAAAGCTTGCTGGTACGAAATTATAAAAAATCGGACAAAATCCACAATTTGTGACATGCTTAATGGATTTGCACTCTACCAGCTGTGGTCCGAAGGGGTAACAAGCATTCACACGAAAAAATTGTTTCAGTGTTTTCTGTATTTAGAACCACCAAATACAGAAATAAGTTGTGAGCTAAGACGAGCTACATAAGGAAAATTATATTTTTCAAAGAGAACAACTCCTGGAAAAGGTGCAAAAATGCCGTGGAAATTTCTTTATTTATTTTTTTGCAGAAAACAAGAAAATACGACAAAAAAGGAATACAATTCAATTCCTGCAGCTTAAATCGCTTTCACCATCACCAATAATTCCGCAAAAACCAGTTGTAGAAGTATTTTTTTGTTTATGAACGCACGAATATATAATTTTTAAATAAAAAAGCAATGTATACTTTAATAAAATAAAAACATCTCTTGTTTTACTACACACTACAGTTTATTTATTCACCATTAAACGTATCTCTTATAGGAACATTTTAGTACAAAATGTTTCTTTATCAAATTGCTCTTAATACGACAAATTGCTGAGTATTTTTAACTCATTTCGGAAAACAACTTAGACCACTGTTGCGAACTGTAAATAAACGATAGTAAAAATCAGGTTTTGTCAATTTCGTTTTGGGTATTTTATAATTAATTTCTTGTAGAGCGCCGTATTTAAACAAAATATTTACAATTAAAGAACCTCTTTTAAAAAGTTAAATTCAAGTTATTTTAACGCTCAAAACACTGACAAAAAGGATTCCACTCAGGAGCAAAATAATTCGTGATAGCGAAAAGCAATGGCTACTCTAAACTCTAGTTGTTATTGGAAATGCATTTTAAGAACGAAATTTATGAAATACATTCATACACTGCGAAATATCGTCAAAGAAATTACAAAGTTTCCTCTTTCCCTACAAGTAACTTTCTTGCACCTTTATTTCACATTAAGAACAATTCAGGGATTACTTTTACAAAGCAGTGTTCCACTCAAAATAACTTCCAGCAGCAGCAAAGCAAATGAACACCAAAAAAATTGTATAAATATAATAAATGATCTTTTATTATTCCGTTACATTTATGCGAATTGTCATATATGTACCTTTTTACTGATGCTGGTTTTAAGTGTATTACTATTATCCTTTGTGAAATATTTACGAGAAAACCTGTGTGTGCAGCATATACTTTTAAGGAACATAGAAATATTACTTAAGCGATGTAGTAATTTTTTTGCTCCTACATTCTCAAAGACATTCTGGAACAGAAAAGCACATCGCCTTCATCGTTGGCGTCATCGTCATCATGCTCGTAATTACCACGTAAAGTAAATGGGAAAGAGACATTCAACACACTTTTGACAAATTACACAAGTGTTAGTTAGCATCCTTGTTAACAAGCTGTAGTTGATGGTGTCCACATCCATTTACATTTACCCATACGCTCGCTTGTATGCAAGGAAGTGTGACGTAAAGTACCATCTCCTTTTGCACAAAAATACTTTAATGAGAAAAACACAGTTTACACTGAAAAGACTGACGCATAGAATTTTTGCTTTCGAGTACGTGTCAGAAAGTGGAGCAGAGTGGCTAAAAAAAGATAAATGGGGAAAGACAGCTTAACGCAAGTAATCGAGATGGCGAGTGAATTTTTGTCGCGCAGTGTCAGTTCAACATTGAATAAAGCAAATAGTTACATGAAAAAGAATTTATATAAATTGGCTTGTTCCAGCTTTCCTAATGTTTCCATTTATATAAAAATGTGTTTATAAGCTTCCCTAAGAAAATTCTTTTTCTTTGCATTTAGTCGGTTAAGTCGTGCTCAATAACCAGCTGGTGTTTTTTACAAACTTTAAAATATTAAATGTCTTATTATTAATTTTGTTAAAGAAAACGACTGGCAATCAACGCGTCAATCCATTAATAGGTTGCACGGCAATCATTTTGCTGTAAGAAGGTGACGCTTTCTCTTCCGTGATGAATAACAACGCAACCGTCCAATAAGAATTTAATAATTTTTTAACAGAAGCAGGACTCAATTCTGTTGACTTCACAGAATAAACCGTATGAAAACCACACCACTTTACAAAAACCCTGTAGCATGTATAAGAAAGTCAACTACAACCAAACAGGAAGTAAAACACTTGCAACATTCATAACAGAGCATGCATGAACATGCAACAATTTAGCATCCGTACAACTCGAAATTTGAAAACCAACAAACATGATTTACCATTCCCAAATGAATATAAAAGTTATGATAAGCTGACTTGAAATCAAAAGGTAATCACAACCGCTCGCACAAAACCACGCAATACCATAATTATTTACAAAAACATCCTCTGACGGAATGAAGGACTCCGGAAGGTGGCTGATTTAAGTCAGTAAATGCTAATTGCCTTGAGACTTCTGCAGCTTCATGCATGTATGGATGATTAACTCCTCCTTTTTGCCTCTTAATCTGTTTACTGCGCTTGCCAACTATAAAGTTGCAGCAGTTATGAAACGAAGAAAAAATAAAAAAGATATATCGATCGACACTACACGTTTTTTTTGTCGCCAAAATGTTGAAAACATTAAACTCCGAAATAGTACAGTGGCTCACAAAAAATTACGCAATTCAGACATGTGAACGACCTAAAGACCATAAAAATATTTTGGGAACTATTGGGAAAATTCGTCCCTGCTTTGAAGGAAACGTTTTGCAACTTGTGGATGAAAAATTTTTTCACAAAAAACACAAACTTTTTTATTTTGTGATGGCAGTTTTTCAACAAAAGTACCCTGTGCGGTAACTTTTCTCAACATGCATTAACACAGCCCGTGTTTCCCTTTTGAAGGAAAAATCAATTGTTTATTCGTTTTATTCACTATTTTCAGAGCAGTACTGAAGTGCCAGTGGTGTACAGTTGATTCATTAACTGTCTAGGAACGGCATGTGTGTGAGTTAAATAGCTTTCAAATAATAATAATAGTAATACTTTTAATAATATTTTAATACTTTAAATATTTTATCTCCTCTATGTACGAAGTGTGATAAAAAAAAAGTTAACGCTTTTTTCAATTTTTTCCAAAAGTATTTATTTATTCATCATTAATATCATGGCAGCGTTTTTTACAATTCGCAAACATACGTAACTCACGAAATTTATTTGAAAATGGTTAGTTTTTTATCACACCTCGTAAATTGTATAGGATTTGGTATAGAATTGCTAAATTTTTCTAGAAATTGCCTTATTGCGCCTAAGCCACTCTTCCTCAACTGATTGAACCAAAATCGTGAAACAGTTCCTTTTCAGCGGATAACGTCAACATGCCCATTAAGGCAATACATTTGTCTAGTAAATTTTATTTATCTGAATTCTATTTGTGAAAATATGACTCAGTGCGAAATCCTTCTATTCTTCTTGCAGTACAAAACTATATATATTTTTTTGGGCCACATTTTACCGCATTCCCACTGAAGATTTAAAACTACAGATCTGTTAAAGACTGCTTTAAACTAAAATTGTGAAGTGTTCAAAATTAAAAGTCACTTCTCTGTAATGTGCATTGAAATCCGATTCACTTTAGAGTTTCGATCACCTTTTCGAAAAGAGCACTAGCTTTGGCCTGCAAATGAACTCTGCGGGTCTAAATGAAAAGATGATTAAAGATGAAGGATTAAATTATCAAGTATAATTTATTCGAAGTAACATACCAGAGCGTAAAGGGAATCAAAGCATAGGATATTGAAGAATGTGTAAAAGAACGCCGTGCCATCGCAACAAGCATGAACGGCTTGAAAAAAAAAATTAAAAAAAATTAAAAAAAAAAATTATAATAAAAATACTATAGAAAACGTTGCAGATGAAAATGTGTGCAATCATTTGTAAAAGTAATGAATGGTTTGGCACACATTGACGCTTTAACTAGTCGTAGATCGTACAGTATACGTGTTTGGCTGTGTAAGTATCTGCTACATGAGAACAAAAAGTAAACGCATTCCGGAAAAGGAAATAAGCAATAGGAAAATAAGTTCGTTGAGGTGTACATGGGCTTAGTTTGCAGTGTAGGCGACCCCAGCGCTTGTGTACAAGGGTGTGTTTGTCTGTTTAGATGTGTGTGTGTGTGTGTGTGTGCTAATAAACGGACGCAGATTATAACCAGTTCATAAGACATGCCATAGATTATAGAGCTCGAAGGATAATGGCATGTCTCATGCTGCTGCTGCCGCCACTAATAGTTCTGTTTCATTCCAATGTATGCAACAAAATAAGGATAACGGTTTAAACGCGTATAAGTACCTGTACACGCACATCTAGCCTGAGTGTGCTTGTGGGGGCGGGTGTGTGAAGCGCTTAAGAGACGATATAATTTAATATAATTTTAATTACAACAGCAGTGCAGGCAAATGAGTTAACAGTTTATGGTTTTCTGCTACTTAAATTTTTGCAAAAGGCTAAATGAATTTCATGACTCGAGATGGGAAAAACTTTTAGCGGAAAACATAATAAAGATTTTCAGTTACTTCTGTTACTTATCTTGGAAGATTTATTAAATATGAAAAGATTTATTAAATAAATTCTAATCCCCTCCACCTCATTTACCCATTAAATGTTCATATTTTTCAACCATTATTTTTGATCCAGCTTCACATATTTGCTGCCAAAGTTTTAAGTTTAAATATGCTTCTGAGGTTTGCTTCATTTTCTTTTTTATGGATGCTTCGTGTATAGTTGTGTTTGTTTTAATTCTGTGTGGATAACTACACAAGTTGTGGCATAGAAAGGATGTATTTGGTTACTGCAGTTTAAAGCATTCCTTCTCTACTTATGCCTAGCGCCGGATCTAAACACAGCTGCCGCCAAACTTAAAACCGCACAAGTATTTAAGTTGAAGTTTTCAAGTCAAACTCTTTGAGAGTTTTTCACTGCTTTGCAACTTTGCTGAATAATTTGATGTCGAAGCAGGTGTAATAAGAGCAGCATTCAGAAACACAAAAGCTATTCAGACAGCTCGTACTCAATAAAATATAAATTTGAGTGGGTGTGCTGCAGATCCTGCCAATAATCCGCTTTTTTCTGTCTTCGTTCATTTATTTACTTCGGAAAGAATAAATTTCAAACATACAAAATTTACTCGGATACTATAATTAAAATTTTCCTTCACGACACGCTTCCAAGTTGCGAAGCTTCTCACTTTCCATGTAAATAAATATTTGGAACCAATACCTATATGTAAGTAAATACACAGTAGCTGTGAAGTTCTCTAGAATATGAAGTGTGTTCAATTTACTAAAAAGTATTTCAGTAGAATTTTACTCACAATGCATCCAAAGTTGTAACGAGTTTTAAGAATTAAGAAACTAAATGATAAAACATTGCATTACTGAATGCAATGGAATTAGCAAAAGGAATTTGGAAAATAATATTTTAATTGAATTTTATCCAGATTTCAAGTTTGTACTTCAGCGCAATATTGAAGCAATTTCAAATACATTAACAGGACAAACTAACGTATGCATGCACAAAAAACGGTTTATTGACGAGTTGCTTCATACGCTATTTCTTTCTCCATTTGGCTAAAGTAAAATGCGGTTGCAACAAATAATTACTTTTCATTCAAAGGAGCTTTTGCTTCAAAGGAATTTAATAAATTGAAAATTTTTATACAAAAAACTGTAACTCTACGCATTACGCTGCCTCATCTCTGAAGAAAACTATTTACTTCGTTGTAGAAAACGTAAAAGGACTTTTTATCTCAATTCCTTCCATACAAAACGTCTACTTAACAAAAAAATGAATTCTAACAACTATTTGAAAGACTTTTTATTTGAAAATATTTTCCTTTTCAGCAAAATATTTAGAAAATAAAAGAAAGGTCGTATTGTAATTTCAGTTTAGGTTTTTCTAGATATAAAGTAGATAAAATTAATTATTTACTTTTAAAAATATTTTATTCGAATTAAAAGCAATTCAATAAAATTATACATTTTCGAAAACTACATTCCGAGACCTCTCCACTGATATATATAGGACTAATGCAAAAATATCGCCTTTAGCACACTTTTTGTGCGTTGTGTTATATGCGGTAAAAGTGATTTATAAGGATGTTGTGCACGTACTGAAATAGTTCATACAAATATCAATAAATGTTTAAGAAAAATATTTGGATTTCATCTCAATGGATTGTTGAACTTTTTACAAATCCTTCTCCTTCTTCAGTGGAATATCAAATGAGGGGCTAATTTAATTAATTTTTTAAAAGCATGCACACATACATACATACATACATGGTGCAATTGTTCATCGCCGTAAAAGAAATACAAGTAAACAAGAATAATATTTCTAATTCGGTTTTAAAATCTTTTATTTTATATGTCACCATCCGCAAATTTCCACGTTTTTATTCACTGTGCAATTGCATGCATTCGTTAGTGGAATCCATTCATTTTCTAAACAACAAACCAATTTTTATCACTCTTCGTATCCCACCACCCCTGCAACGACATTTCAAGTAAAACTGCGCTTAAGAAAAACCATTGACATTTACAAATTCCCACACACACAACAATAACATACTTGCATACATAAATATTGCAATAGGAATCCGACACACATTCATACATACAGACTCATACACACACACACGCACACAAATATGTGATTGCAAAACGAGAACAGTTAGGAGAATAAAGAATATTTCACCACACCAATCAACGGTAAGTCACATTTTCTATTCGTTCTTTGATGCAGCAGTTGAAGAGGAAAGACCATCCATAATAATGATGGGGATGATGACGTTCCAAGCAAACAGCAAAAGTGGTAAATACGAAATTGAAGAAAAGCTTTTGTCATGCATTTAAAGCGCCAAAAATGCAATGAACTTTTGCATAAGAAATAATGGAATCGCAAAACTAAAAACAACAACAAGAGACGTTGAGGAAAAGTGATGGAAACTGTAGAGAAATTGCAAAAACTCGATATTCGTTTAAGAGAAAAGCGTTAAAAAGCATTTTTCACTTTTGCCATGCGCTACAACGACACTGGCAAACAAAGAAAAAATTAACTAAAAGAAACGTTTGTTGAAACACGAAATCTTTTTGTTACTGACGGAAAATCCATTTCATAATTTTTCCTTTTTTTTATTTTTTCGAGGCCACGAAAAATAAACTGACTTGGTTAATGCTAATCCTCCTCTGTCATAGACTTTAGTTTGCCTCCCATGAAATCCAAAATCTGGCTAGTTTGGCCAACGACAGAAATATTTTTTGTTATTGTTATGAAAATATATTGCCATTTAATTTAAAAAACTATCTACAAAAATTTCCAATTGAAATAATTTCTTACTTTTACCAAAAGCGGCGCTTTTTCGATTTTAGTGCTTTTTGAATTTCAATAGCTGACCATCCTTATAATAATTGTATTGAATTACGCATTTATGTATGAGTGCGTCTATCATTGGTATCCAGTAGAAAGGCCTTAACTCCCATTTTTCTTTGCATTAAATTTTTTAGTGATTTCAATGTGTGAACTGAATAAGCATAAAAATCATTAAAAAAATATATTGAAAAAAAAATTCGAGTTAAGGCCTTTCTACCAGCATGTACGTGCATATGTTTGCATGATTTGCACAAATATTGTCAGTATGTGTTTTCACGCTACGTGGGCGGATGTAAGAGAATTTTTGTTGAGGGTGGTTCTGTGCAAAAAAAAAAAAAGGAAAACGCACAAACCGAAAGAGACTAAAATTGAGAGAATTATTGTAGGGATTTTTTTATTGTTAGCAATAATAATGGAAACATATGTTTGCGGAAACTTTGTAAACTTTCGTTTAACTACATAATAATTCAATTTAAAAAATTGATTTTTGGGCTGTTTCTAATGACTTATCGATCGGAATTATGCTTCCATATTCCTGTTTCATAAAGTTAAATACAAAAATTTAAAAACGGCACATTATTAGATTTCTTAGATTTTTGTCTACAGATTCATACATACGTACGAGTATATGCCTACATACACATACGTACATACATACACAACATATCCAATATTTATGTACATAATTCGATAAGTACCAACATATCCACTGACGTACGTGCCTACACACATGAATGCACGTACACTCGTCCGTATGTAAGCATGTTGATTGACTAGTAGAACAGCCATGGTGAGTTTCTTGCCATTTTTTGTTGTTGCAGCTTGCTGATGTTTTTTATTTGCGTGTATTTCTTGTTTTCTTGCCATGTTTCTTTCTACTTTTCAAATACCTTTCCTCGCTATTGGCTAAAGACAAGCTAACAAGTGCACGATTTGAAACATATTGTAAGAAAAATTTTAATACTTTTCTAATAAAACACACTCATAGTAGTTTCAAAAAAGAAGCATCACCGATTTCGAACAACTTTAATGGAAAATGTGAAGCTGTTTTTTATTCCACTGAATTTGTGTAATTAAGACCAAAAGCGACTGCTGTCCGTATGTAACTTCTACACGCATCCGTATGTACATTTGTACATATTCGTACATACATAATGACGTGAAAATTCATGTTCGGTAAAATTCTGTACATATGGACATACAGATATGCGTAAGTATGTATATATATATATATATATATATGTGTGTGTGTGTGTTTGTACATACGCACATCATACATATATATATATATATATATGTACATGTTCCCATACACGTAAATGTGTATTATTGCATATTATGTCTTTCCTTACCTTGAAACAATTAAATTATGTGTGCACCAGCGCACACAAACACACATACACAAATTATTTACATAAACCTAATCATACAAATTTGTAATTCTATGTAAAACCTGTAAAATTTTCTTTCACAATCATGCCGTTTTCAACACACTGTATGTAATCCAATCGTAATGGGGAAACAACAATTGTTTTTGTATAAAAACTAATTTTTTGTTGTACTTGCAGTTTTTAATTGAAAATCTTGCACTTCTTTTGACAACATGAATTTAATTAAAATTTCTTTAAATAGAATTAATTAAAACAACTTCCATAACAAAATCACATTTTCACACAAATATTTTGTCTACATTTTTACCATGAATTTTCTTTAATTTTCTTATCTCTTTGTTGCTTTTGTTCCAAATTTAAGCGTCATGTTGATTTTCAATACCGTTTTGTTGAGAATGACAGCGGTAACTGAAATCCAAACATCGGTGCAAAAATAATCAAACAAACATCAGAAAAAAAAAGAAAAGAAACAACAAAAACATCAAATGCACATAGAAAAAGCGAAAAAGCGAAAAAGCTTTTTTCAATTTTCTTTGTGCCGTTTTACTTTTAATAGATTTTTTGCCGAACGAAGCTACTCGATTTGCGATTTGTTTTGTTGTTGTTCTCTAGTAACACATTTTTTTCACCACGTAACGACTGGCTTTGCTGGTGTTCTTCATATTGTTATTGTTGCTGTTGTTGCTGTTGTTATGGTTCTCCTTCTTTTATTTTGCTTTTGCAAATGTTAATCTAATCGTACGTTAAATAGATGGAAATAAATATGAGGGAATCGGAATGCACTGCTTATTAAAACTAGACACTATTTCCACGGCACAAAGCAGACAAGCGCATCCGCCGCAGCAGCCAACAATAATGGCTACAGCATTTTAGTGAATACGGCAATAAAGACAACAAAGGCTAAACCTAATTGCACAGTGGGCAGCTGGATGCAAAAAAGTTCCTGTCCGTAATAAAGCAATCATTAAATACAGTGGGCACAAGTAAAAAAAATTAAAGGTGAAATGCATATGTACATATGTATACGCATGTGCTTTATTTAATATATGTATATGTATGAATGTGTGTTGGAAATATTATAGAGCCACATATTCTTAAAATAGAGAAAACGTTTTGAATTGATTCGGCTTAGAGGAAATTTGTTAGAGGAACTTACAAGCCACAATTCATATTAATTGCCATGCCGCGCTTGTCGACTTTGGCGACTGCAGTCTTGTTCTCTTATCGTGGACTGCCAAATTAACAATTTTTTTTTTAATTTATATTATTTATATTTTATTCAAACGATCGCAAATCATGTAATGAAACAAGTGTAAATCTAGAAATGGAACTTCTTCTATCAGTAATTGGCTTCATTTCTCCTACTTACAACACACTGTGCCAATCACTATATAAATGCGCTACGTAGTTGTGGCTACACATTGTATTTCATCCTCCCGACATCGTTAATATTTCGCCACTTGTAGCTTTTCCTCAAATTTTGAAATAAAAACATCTGCAACTCTCTTTTGCGCGCCATTACAGAACAGAAAAAAGAAAAATTCTTCCATGCTCATCTAGTGGTGTCATTTATCACAACATTTGATTTTCTAATGCATACAACAACAAAAATTAAAACAAGCTTAAATAAGTAGGAAGAGTAAGAAGCAAGCACAGAAAAAGCAACAATTTGTTGACGTAAACAAGTCACGCCGCTACAGTTTTCTTTTTGTAATGAGAGCTTTCAAGCCAATTGGCATACATTTTGCCATACAAAACAAAAGCAAAAACTTTTCTCTGCTGTCGAGCTATTGCGATGGAAGAGAGAGCAGAGAGAGTTACAAAGAGAAAGAAAAAAAATATTTAAACAAGTTTTTTCAATTGCATAATAAAACAAGGAATAACAATTGCATGAGGAAATTGAAAGCTGTGTGGTGAAATATGAAAAGAGTGGTGTGTTGCCGAAAGCTCGCGGTTCGCTACAGCTTTTGTTTAACGGTTCTTCTGGGTTTTTTTTTGTCACACTCACAACAGCATGTTTGAAAAATATTTAATAGTGAGAGGACTGTTATTTTTTAAAAAATATTTTTTTAAATATATTTTTTTCCTTTGTTATTGTTGTTGCATTACATGGCGCTGAAATGCGAATTGGAACCAACTGATGCATTTTTAATATTAAGTGAAATGAAATTAAATTCTACTGAGTATTAATTTGAAGGCATGTGGTGCTTTTGAAATTACTGGTCATTTTTGGTACGTTGGCAAGTTACACACGGATCTACAAATCAGAATTTATATTTGAGATCGAAATTAGTTTGCTCCATGTGGTTTAGAGATTTTTTTCAGCCGTGGCTTATGCTCCGCTAACCAAAATTGATAATCCTTTGCAAAACGCTTTGGTATAATTTTTCGTGTGTCCAAAAATTATATTAGAATATTCCCATCCTAGAAGCGATCCCATGGTTGCAGCGATCTGCTAGTTTAAAATGAATATTGTTAAACGGCTTGACTAGTAGTCACTTTACACAGAACTCATGTCAATTTACATTTTTTTCTATTGATAAGAATGTGCGACTTCAGCTGATCGCGTTGACCCACCGGATATGCTTTCTCCTATTCGGGCTTACACTTTATCATTTGGCGATGATTTCAGAATTCATTAGAATTCTGATAGCGGCAGAGCACCTGATTGTTTCATCAATCACTAACAATAAAAAACTTCATCGTACTTATAAGTGAATTTTATTTTTTCACGCACATAAAATTAGGAATTGAAAGGCGAGTTGTATACGCAAAGAATTTCTTAATATTTCGGTCTTTACAAGTCGAAAATTCCATGTGTGATATGCTTTTAATTGTCGTTTGTTGAAATCGCCGTTGAAATATGGCAGTGTAAACTACTTTCGACATTCAGTTGGACAGAGAATTCGCCTTGTTTTATACAATTTTATTATCGAAGAATTACTTAAATTATTGAAAAATTATATTTTAAAAAAAAAAAGAAAATATTCTCAAACGATGTCAAACTGCGGGTTTTTTGAGTAACGATACTTTTAAAAATTTCGATTGGAAAAATGATATTGTAAAATCGTATAAAAATTGTTCAACTATATATTTATTAAGATGTCAAATAATGAAAGGGGCGGCCGAAAATCAAATTGAAATAAACATCTAAACAATCCATCCTTTCGGCTGGACTCTTCCATTCTTATACACATTTCTCCTTCATTCTCAATATGAGGGTGCATGAGAACGCACATTACCTTTTGCCCTCTTAGAATATCTCTTTGCCAACCATTTTTCGTAATCATTTTTAATAAATTTTCGTTTTGCCTTTGCGACACGTTGTTGGATGAATTCATCACGTTCCTTTTGCCATATCCGAGCATATTCCCAACCCAACAGTAAGCCCATAGAGACCGGACAATTCTATGAAAATGAAATTTGTCATGTATGCATTCATGTATGCATGTATATATAATTTTATAGAAAACTTACATTTGTTTCATAAGAGGGTTTAAATATCCGAGAATGTCGTAAATGTACGTGCGACAATAAATTATCGTATGGCACCCTCAAACTCGCCTTTGACCATTCATATTTGGCGGAGATCATATTTTTGAAGCGAGAATTTTAATACACAAATTTTACAATTTGAAATTTTAAAAAATTTTTATTTATAAGAACATCACAGGGTGATGCAATAGTTTCTGTAACTGAACTTTGAAAAGCTTTTCTATTTATTTCAGAATCTAAAATGGATTACTCGTGTTTAAAGAAAGCTGGAATATCTGCTCGTGTTAGAATTGGCAAGGATATGTGCAGGTATTCATAAAGAAATATTTCCACTCCACAGAATTTTTTTATTCACGCGAAAAAGTGAAGCGGTGGAATGGGAGTTTCAAGACAGGTTAATACCTGTCTGATTGATTTATCATTTTTAAGCGGTAGATCAGAAAATTTATTATATATGTATGTATGTAAGTTAACTCTTTATAATGTTTTTTTTTACCTGCGGAAAATGTCCCTGCAAAATTTTTTTATTGCAGAAAAATTGTTTTATCAAGCAGTAAATTTCAAGATAAAATATGCATACATACATATTTATACTCGTATGTACGAATATATTGATAAATACATTAAAACAATACCTTGACAGAATTGTTGAACAACAAGTTTTTAGTAAATAGATTTGGAAGAAGATTCATCAAGCATCCATCCAACCAAGCAATCAACAAACTAAAAAAAAACTCTCATTTAGAATTATTTTATATTTTCACATTTATTTTTTCCTTCTACGAGTATTTTGTTTCAGTTGTTTTATTATTATTTCTTATTTTATTTTACAAAGAAACAAAACAAATATAAACCAAACAAACAAAAACAAACGAATAAACGAAGCTAAACAAACATTTGCCTTCATTCACAGAGTTCCTCCAACTAAACACAAGCTCACACGCCCACAAGCACACGCAGACACACGAAATAGCATTTTATTAAATACATGTATAAATCGCAAGTGCCTCCGCTTTATACATACAAATGTAAACAAGTTCCAGCTTAATTCAACTACGGGTTTGTTTATTTGCCAGTGTAGGTGGGACTGTGGCTGGGTGTGTGTGACGTGTATAAACTACGTACATATGCAACTACAATAACAACCGACTAACAACAGCAACAAAACCAAACAATAAAAATTAAATAGAAATATAAATTTCTAGAAAAAAAATATAAAAATATAGAGAGAAAATAATAGAAATGAAAATAAAACTTGAAATGTTTAAACAACAAAATAACTGCATACTCGTACGTATGTACTCATACACACACCAATGCACATGTACACTCCTATGCACACATAGAATATCCCCACAAACGTACTCCGAATTGCATCTGATGTATGTGTGTGGGTGTTCTTTAATATTTTATATTCTGTGAAGCGTACAAACACAAACTGCATAAATTCGACAATACGAGTACTCTCTGGTTGCTCTGCTGTAGTTGTTATTATTTTGCTAGCTGCTGTTGTTGGAACTCTAGTATTTATTTGTTATTATATTTGTTTTTTTCTCTCCTTGTTTTGTTTCCTTATTACTGAGGATTTGTAGGAGTGTGTATGCAAGTGTTTGTATTGTGTTTGTTTGCACACTTGCTTGGGTAAGTGTGTATGAAATGTATGAGCCAACCCAATTGGAATTTTGTTGGCTTTACAAGTCATGCAATAGTTGTTGCATACTTTTAGGATTGAAATTGCAAGTGAACCCAAAACAGCATCTATATATAAAATTACGCCCTCCGACCGACGAAAAACTTACTCATTTAATTGGGCATGTTGCCGCCGAATCTGCCATTAGCTTTATATTACAATTAACATTTCAATATTGCGTAAATTTTATATGTAAACAGGTATGTAACCTTATTTCAGATCTATGAATTATATTGCTAGGCCATTCCCGTTTCAGTGTTCCTATTGACGTTACTTTTAATACTTTTATGTGTGCTCGAGTATATTTGTAAGACGACTAAAAATAATAACGTACTTTAGCATTTATTTATTTATTTGTTATTTCTAAAAATTCATTGTTTTTGTTACTGTTTTGTTTCAACAATTTTTGCTTGTTTGTTTTTGTTTGCCTGCATCAGCAACATCCATCCATTCTCCGTTCTTGCTCGCTCGCTCATTCATTCATTCTATCGTTCATTCATCCAAACAAACAAACAAGCCAGCCAGGCAGCCAGCCAGGCAGTCAACGGGCCAAACCAACTATCCTTCATACTACCCAACATAAGCAGAATATAAAATACACACACAGTCAATGCACGAGTACGTATTATTTGCAAAAAATTTATTGTTTTGTATAATGTTTCATGGCAACAACTAGTTTTGAAATTTATAAAATAAAAACAATGAACATGAAAAATTACAAATAAAAAAATAGCTCGCAAAAAACCATACCGAAACTAAGTAAATAACCTTAGCAAGTGGGTGAAATTCTAAATGAATGATTGAAACACAACAAAAACGAATGAAAAATGTAATGTTTTCTTTTTCCAAATCAAAAGTACGTAGCATTAAATAAATAAAATTGAAATTGAATAGATGCATACGAGTGCGAGCATTTTTCCTATTTTTAATATCTTGCCCACAAACACAATTCCAACCACATCCTGAAGTCTAATAAGCATGACAATAAAGCATACACTGGGGCTGATCTACACGTACTTGTAACAAAACACAACATGACTACAACCATTTCTACTAGAAGAAAAAAAAGTTATCTCGAAATTCTCTCTATTTAAAAGATTATTTTATTTTACTCAATAAGGTGGTTGCCTGTTCTAATAATTCTCGTTTGTGTATTCTATTTAAATGAAATGAAATGTACGCAGACATGTTATAAGTAAAATTAAGAGAAGGGAACTCCGCTAAAGCAGCACGCTTTGCCAAATTTAGGCTTTAAAACGTTGGAAAAATCATGCAAATGAAAAAAGTCACAGAAATCATAAAAACCAAAAATTAAATCGAATATCGCAGCGAGGCTTAACTTTTGTGAGTGCGAAATGCGAATAAGATCCAGCAATAACAATTGCTAAGAAATATTTATATACAATTGCTACTTTGGATATTTATTTTCACAGACAGGCAATAATTAATCTTGACTTTGATTTTGATTTTAATTTTTGAAATGGACGCAGATCGCTGCTCTATAAAATGTCTTATGTAGCGCATACGCGACTGTAAACCGCCTATTGATGGAGACTTTAAAACTTTAACCTCAACTTTTTCGTGCAGTTCCCTCAGTTGCTGCTGTTGCATTGTTTATTGGTTCTATTGAGTTTAGCAACAGTGTGGCGGTATTGCCGTTCTGCTTTAGTGCGGCTTAAGCAACTCTTCATTAATGACAAATGTGTTTCGGAAAGCCCAACGATAATCAGATACTTTTAGGAATTAAATATTAAATGTGTAACACTTTTGCTTTTGCAAAGCTAAATTTCAGTAAAATTTATTGTAGCCTTAATATTCGCAATTAAATTCTTAAGAATTTTTGAATGTGTGTTAGTTAAAGAGTTTGTATTCACAGCATGTGGAATTAAAAAAAAAATTTGAATAACAATAACGTGTTATTTTTCAATTAATAATTTATTCAAAAATTATTTTTCGTGGCCCGCTCCCCTCTCTTAAGCAATTTTTACTGGTATTACATATTCTATTTTTTTTTATTTATTAAACAACACATTAACTTTATTGTGTGTATGTGTGCGTATGAGTGTGTGTGTGTGTGAATATTTGAGGCATATACTTATGAAGGCATACTTTAGTCCGTTTGTTTTGTTTTATCACACACTAATCGGTATTTTTTTTAAATGCCAGTCATCAAATCTCCTTTACCTTTCTTACTTCTTGGTATCTTTTTACTGCATATTGTAATCAAACAGAATTTGATACAATCAAAAAATTAACAATAAGAATTTGTTTCACTTATTTCCATTACCGCGGTTTGCCGGAATATAATTTTGTATTAATATTATCTTCAGGCTCTGTTAGTTTATATTAACGGCAACCTTTGCGCATTTCCTTGTCTAGTAATTGTATATGCAGGCGTGAATGTTCCCATCAAATGACCTTGTCAAGTTCATAACGTTGCTGTTTAATATTTTGCCTGCCCTCCATAATTGTTATTCCTCAATCTGTAGCAGTGCGGTAATTTCTCGTTGTTTAAAGTATTTACTGCAGGTAAAAATCAACAGCAATATCAAGTGACCTCAGGTGCACTGAGACTGGACTTGATTAATTTTCCTTCCAATCGGATCAGAGTTTAATACTCGCATGCATACACACAAACATACTTGCAATAGCAATTAAAAATAAAGATTGCATTCCTTAAAGTGCCAGCCACGTTCTTGGCAGGCAAACAAAAAACACAAGAACTGAACTGCCGCTGCAACTGCAGCAGCAGCGGCGACATCGGCAATAAAAATCATTTAGTTTTCCTCGTTGTTGTTAGCATTATGTTGTTGATTATTGTTACTCAGTTTATGTATATGTGTGTGTTTGTTTGCATTTGCTTTTGGGTCTGTGCTTGAGCTTGTGCTTCCGATTGCGATTGTGCTGATGTTGATGTTTTGTTCTTTCTGCTTTGTTGCTTTTTCTGTTTCGTTTGGTTTGATTCGGTTTTTTACTTTTTGTTTTGTTTTTGAATGTTTTGTGTATTTTGGTGTGTCATCAAACACAACTTTTCATCTCTCATTTCACTCATACAGACACACTAAATATGTATGGTTGGAATTGCAAACATACTACACACACACATGCATACCTGCATACATACATTGTATATGTTTAGTATTTTTTGCTTGTTTTGTGTTTACAATACAAAAGGTTTGTTTGAATTTTAAAATTTAAATGCTTTTTCCTGTTGCTGTTTTGGCTGCTGTTGTGTTAGTAAAAATGAATTGTAGTCAGTTGCTGATGCGGCTGCTGCAAACGCATTGTTGTTTATTTTAGAGGATTCTAAGATAATGATGGTGATGACGATGTTGCTGGTGTCTTTGCTGTAGTTGATAAAGATGGTTGGAATAAAGATTGTGGTGGTACGAATGCTGAAGGAACTGTGCAAATGAGATTGTGCTTATGATTGCATGTATATATCTGTGCCTCCCTGTATGCATGTATGTATGGGTGTGTGCGACTGTGTTTGTTGAAATGAATTGTAAATAAAAGATTGAGTTGTTGTTCAAATAACTTTTGTTTAAATTGGTATTTGTAGATATTTATAAGGGTTAACAAACTGTATTCGAGCTTTTTGTTTTCCTTTTTTTGTTGTTGACATTTTTGCTTCTAGACTTGCAAGTAACACACATTCGCCCATATATACATATGTACATACATACATATATTGTTTCAGTCACATTTCTGTTATAAGGTCTGAGTAATAATGGCGGTTTTGAAATCAATAACTCAATTCTTATTATTCATCTGTCTACTATGAATTGCTAAAATTGTTACAATTGGGGAAGTGTACACACACACACACTCACACACACACAAACGCACACACAAATTAAAAAAATGTATGAGAAACAATTTTCACTGTGAGATGTTTAAGTTAAATGAACGTCTTAAATTACTAACACATGCGCATGTATGCATGCAAGCGTGGGTCGGGGCGAGTGATGTGTTTGATAACGCGAAATGAAAAATTATATTTCATTTGTTTGTATTGAATAAAGTTTTTCAACTCAGTTCTTAAGCGAATCATACCAATAAGCTGGCAAATTTCGCGTTAACGGGATACCGCGAGTCACTTTGACATCCATTACAGTGCCAACGATTACATTTTTACATTTTACACATTTTGACAATTTTTTTCATAATTATTTTTTATAGCCATACATATGTACACACATACATATGTATGTATACATGCATGTTTGTATCTATGCAGTTGTGTTGTAAAAAATTGCTTTTTAAGGTGACTACTATCAACCGCTTTCCATAAGCTATATGTATGTCGAAAGCTTATCAAATCCAGATCCACAGCACATAGTCGTAGTAATTAGAGTGCGTAGAGAGCAAAAATAGATTCTGATTTTCTTTGATAAAAATTATGACGATATTTATACGTATGTATGTGCGTATATTATTTGTTGCCTTTTTTGATCTTTTTAATTGCAATAATGCGTCCAACGAATGGACAAAAAGTTAAAAATAAACCGGATTATTAAAGCAAAAGCTAAAGGACAAGGCAAATGGTTTAAACAAAAGATCATTAGTATGTTGTTTATGAGTGTTTATGACTTATAAGGCTTTGTTATTATGGTTATTTCACACATATGTATGTATGTATGTACATTTAGATGTGTGTACGTATATTGGTGTGTCTTATTACTATAATTATTTTATTGTTAATTATTAATATGGCGATTTCTCAAGAGTGAAATAAGAAATATTATTTAATTATTCATTTACGTGATATACATTTTTAAATAGAATTTTACATTTTATTAAAAAGCTTAAAATAAATTCCAGCTTATCCATATTTTCTTCCCTTTATTTTTTGGTCAAATGCAACGTTGTGTCTCTTGTAGAACAGCTGATCTGTTTTAGTTACAATTTTTTGTTCAAAAACTTTTTTAAAATAATAAAGTAGAGATTTGTAAGTCTCTGGTCTAAAATTCTGAATAAAATTATTATTAAAAAGGAATGTTTGAATAATGTTGGAAATGCTATTTTCGAATGTACAATGATCGATTTGTAAGTATTTGACGTTATTTCAATCATGCCATTTATTAAAAATATTAAATTAATAAAAAAAAGTGCGTACTGGAGCACAAATCCATTTTCAATTCGATATCCGTATACATACATATATATATGTTTAAAATGCGCTTAAAATACCATCATGCCATGTGTACCGCACACATTTTTCTAGTCGTAGAGCCGATACTGCCAGCCATAACAATAATTAAGTGTTGTTTCAATTAACAAAACGTTATAATACTTATTGCTGTGCACCTAAAATAATTAAAATACAAAATGCAGCAAAAAACTGCATTCCTTTTCAAAACAACAAAATCCAGAACCTTTACAAACAAATACATATACGCCTACTTATTTTAAGCACAACAAAACAAACAAAGGAAATCAAGAAAGAAAAAAAACAAAAGCTTGTACACTTATACATACACATACATATGGAGATTTTAAATATGGATAAAAGTGAGTAAAAAAATAGGTCAGAAAATAAACAAAAGTTGAGGCATTTGCAAAGGATGCATAAGATTATTTTAAAGCAGCCCGCACATTTCGTAAGAAGATCCCGTATGGAACCCCAGATCGTAACCCGCTTCCTATTATAATTATTTTACCGCCAACTATTACATAATGCGTTGATTATGCGTTAAGAAATAATTAGAAAAATTGAAAATTTGTGGAAATGTGTCTGATGTTGATGTCTGTAGTTCAAATTCAACTGCGATTTTCAGTATATATTTACGGCCAACTTTGGCATCGAACCCTTAAGATCGTAGGGCGGAGAAAAATGTTCATTGGGACAATTTCTCCATAGTTATTCTTTTCGATGTTGTGCACGCATACATAAGTATTAAAAACAACAACACTAATAATAACAGCGTTGGCAGTAGTGGTAGCAACATCAACACCACAAAACACATTTGCATCAACAACAAGAACTACGTCAACAACATCAACTGCATCATTATTACGATTAACAGTTAGCAGTGGCAGGCAACCTTTAACTGTAAATACAAACAACTACTCATTCGGCACTCGCATAAGAAGTAAGAGGAGCAACAATGGAAAGGAAGGAACTATGAAACGCCATGTTCGTACGTCAATTGCAAAGAAAAATGAAAGCAAAAAAAATATTAAACAACATCGCAAGTCAAACAACAACACTCGCACACGCAGCATTAAAATCAAGCAGCCTTCATTACCATACAATGCCTGCTTCAGCCACGGTTTTATTTCAGGCAAGTTTTGTTTTAATATTAAGAAAAGTTGGTTTGTTGTTTGCTTACCCAATTCTATGTCTCCAACATTTGCATGACCCCTTCTCGTTCCCTTAATCGTCATCTGTTATGTTTTGGAAAGAAATAAATACAATAAGCCATGCAAATTCTCCAAAGAATAGAAAAATAATAAATAACAATATACTGTACTTTCATATCATGTACCTACATCCATATACATACATATGTATGTATGTATATACATATGTAAATATCTCACCAAAAAGAAAACACCGATTCGTTGCGGTATTTTGCAAATTTAAACGCAATTGTCAACGCATTTTCATATCTTGCAGTTTCTTTAAGTAACAGTGGAATGAAATTATTTAATTCAAATACAATTTAATTCAAAAATTACACGCAATTGTTTTTGGCCCTTAAAAATAGCATCCCACTACTGAGCAATACGGTACGTAAAGCTTAAATACTTTTCCCATAACTCTTGACAAAAAAGTAAACGAGAGGAAAAAATATATAGAAGAAAATACGAGTATATTTTATGCAACATCAGAAAATAATAAAATATTTCTTGTACTCAAACAAAATATAAACTAAAAATAAAGAAAATTCACTTCATTTAAGTTGCAAATATGTGTCGCGTAAGAATTCACTAAACTTTATCTTAGAGTGATTAAAACTCAGTCCAATTTTACTCAAATATTACCACGAAAAAAAAAATTCTCTTATAATATAAAATACTCTACGAAAATTTAAAAAACATATTCTTTTACTTTTCTCTTCATTTTTTATTTTTTGTTTTTAAGTTACGTTGCCTCGAAATCGATTAACTTTTCTAATTTTAGCTCATTTCAATTGAATATCATTATATGTATGTAAATCTCTTGTCGCTAGTCCTAAACCACTGTGCAACTAACTTCAGCAAATGTGGACGGACCGTGAGCTTCAGTGCAAGTGAGGCTTTGTATAGCAACAATGTAATATGTATGACTGCATGCATTGCTGTATGTGCGGCAGCGCTTTGGTTTTTTTTTGCCTCGCATCGCATTGCATTGACGACCATGTATTTTTATTCAATTTTTTTTATCACTCACATTGTGTTGGAATTGTTAGCACTTCTTGTGTATCGGTATGAAATAGATGGTGGTCTGTTGTTTGGTTGGGTAGTAAATATAAAAATGTGTGTACATATGAATACAGTTTTCTATCTTCTTGGTAGTGCTGTTGATGTTAAATCAACAACAAAGACGACAGCAGCATAAAAAGAACTACTACTTATTGTATGGCACAGTACATACATACTGCAACAAAAAGTCGAAACGGATACTCGTGTGCCCATTAAGCATTTGTGATGGCATACGCATCAAAGGATACTTATGTATGTAACCGAGAATATGGATCTTTTGCAAAAGGATACATACTTCAATAAGTATTCAGCAGAAGCTCCCTAAAATAGATGTACTTTTTCTACTTTCCTACCTGACCTCTTTGAAGTATTATTCAAGTTTAATTGTTACTTCATCACTGTTGTCCGACTTGCTTTCTTTCGCTTTTTAATATAACTCTATTTTAACTCCTGAATGTTTTTTATGATCATTATTTTCTTATGATGAACGAACGAATGTCTCACAAACTCTAATTTAAAGTAATATTTGAAATGCTGCAGAAAAGATTTGTGCGAGTTGCCTCAGGCTCAATGTGAAAAAGGTCTGAAAGTCGAGGACAAAAAAATTCTTACAGAAATTCATGGTAAAAGCGAACATGCCTATCGCTGGCTTTAATTTTCCTTTTTTTTGTTGTTTTGTCTTTTTACAATTAATTTTGAATTTTTATATGATCGTAGAGGCAATATTTCCGTGTAGAAATAAATGACAGGCATTTAATCATAAATACTTTCCCACAGAATTTTTGGCGAGGATCCAAAGCAACTGTTCGCTGGGTATTAACACAGCACTTGTTGTTCTTCGCATTTAGATTTTTTTAATACACATTTATGTATAAGAACAGTGGAACTTCCCTATAATGAATTTATGTATATTGGGCGAGGTAATATCTAAGTTTTATAGAAGCTTAACTTTTCATCGTGCTGAAAAATCCTTGCAAATGAAATTAACTATTAGAAGATATGTATAAATTCACCGAAATGGCTTCAAATCCACAATACGCCCACTGTAAAAAGCTTCTACTATATGGATTCTTATTATACAAGCATGCATGCACACAAATATACATACATATACGAGAATGCATACATACATACATACATACATACATTAAAATTCATCTTAATAGCAGCAAAAAACGAGTGTTTGTTTGACTGATACTGATTATTAACTAGAATTGTAGGGTCTATTAAAAAGTGGGAAGTTATAAATTGTAATGAGTAAGTGTAAACAACAAAAACGACGTAAACAAATTTTAAAACACAAAAAGAAAAATTATTTATGCATAAGTATTTATTGTGATTAATACCTTGTACACGTACTTACAAAGAATATGCATATTTGCAAACATCTTGTGTTTGTTGTGTGTGAGTATGTGTGCATGTATATTAAATAAACTGCAAAGTCATTTGCGTTACGTGTTCTGTGGAGACGCATTAAACTTTGCAAATAAAAACAAGCGAAACACAATGTAAACACATGCACACAAACACATCCGATACACTAGTCGTTTACACGACAAACCAAGAAAACCGAATAACACAAGCTGGCAAAAACAACAACTATCTCTCAATAGAAAACTTGCAAAGAGAAAACGATACGAAACGAAACGAAACGAAGGTAAGAGCGAGATCACGAACTAAAAACAGTGAAAACAGTGTTGCCATTTTGCTGTTGTGGGTTCCTTTTCTATTTCCCCGATAATATATTTGTTTTCATATAAGAATTTCCAATCACAGGCGCAATTATAATTATATTACCGATTTAAAAATAATAATATAGTATTTTATAAAAATGTCCGCAAAATATCAGTTAATAAGTAAGCAGAAAAGAATTTCTTTCAAACCACTTTGTTGGCATAATTTTTATATAAAAGTATGGCACATAACTTGTTATTTCGGTACGAAGTTTTTATGTAGTATAGAATTGTTTGAAAATGAACAAATGGGTATATTACCCAATTATGTTCTGGCAACAACGGCTACATCGAAGAACTTCTACTACTACTAGTTGTACAATTATTTGTGCGTGTGAATAATTTTTTTGTGAACTATGTGTGTGTGTATGTGTTTTATTTATTTGTGATTTGTTTTCTTCATTTCAATTCAATAACAAAACAATGCGCAAAAAATTATAAAAAAAATGCTGTATAACGACCTTCAGTCAGAGACGTTGGCAGCGCTGCTTTAATGCCGAGGCCAACCAGCAGTATCAGCAGAACGGCATTTTTCTCCGATTTTATTATTTTGCTTTGTAGTTTTGCATAGTAAGAAAATAAGAAAAGCAAAACATGTCGCAACCATAACGGTAATTTGTGCCCCCGGTGTTATTTTTGTTGTTATTATTGTCGATCAAAATGAAACCAAATGATAAAAAATAAATAAGCAAGTAAAAAACCGAAGAAACGCATATGCAAATTAACACATTTCAAGACAATAATAAACTTCTAACAGTGGTTGTGCAAATAATGCATCTACCTTTTTATTCCAACAATTTGTATATAGAAAAATTATTGTGCAATTTTTTGTATGCATGGATATATGTAGGTATGTATGTTTGTATATTTGCATAGGGATGTTTATACATTCATACATACTTGGCACAAAATGCTGGAGATCACATTTTCGGAGAGAGTGCAATGTGGGTGCTTGCAACAATATGTTTCAATATCAACTCTGCTCATCATCATCGTTTTCTTTATTAGTGCTGATGATACTGACTTTCGCAGTATCTAGTCCACTGTATTTTAGAATTAATATTAAAGTATACGTTTTTCTTCACGCAACAAATACGAGTGAGAGCAATAGTGAACTGAACGAACATTCTGCCGAAAAAGGAGTCCGTTGTTTTCGAGTACGTGTAAATATGCGTCAACATGTTCATAAAACTAAGAAATTGTTCGCTGTTTGTATTTTCATATTCTGTTTAATTTGTAAGCTTGTGTTTGTGAAGCGCGCGCATTTTGTTTGTTTAGCCATTAAAATTGTTTTGATGTTTTCTCGTTCTTGTTGGTTCGTTTCGTAGTTGCTTATTTTTATTTATTTTGCTGTTTTGTTTATTTCTTTTTATTTATTTGCCCTCAAACATTTTCACTTCTATATTTTTTACCCTTTTTAGTCAACAAGGAAGACTATGAAAAACAAGTTCAAATTCTACTCTCCACACTCCTTTTCCTAGACAACGTCAAAACATTTAATATAATTCACCTGTGATGCAGAAGTCGGTGGTACGCCGAAATACTGAAATTTCCTTTCTTATTATTGTTGTTATAAAAAATGTTTTCTTGTTCTGTTCTATTCCTGGTTGTAGCAAACACACATGCACACACAACTAAATGCCTCAATCTTATTTTTCACTTCCGCTTTTAATGTGCGTGGTTGGGGAGTGTGTGTGTGTATGATTGCTGTTGCTTGCGTTGCGTCGGTGTGAGTTCAGTAGGAACAATTCAAAAACAACACCAAAATGAATAATGAAATTTTATTTCCTCTGCTAGTGCTGCAAGGAAACTCTAAAAAGTTTTTCAATCGTTGAACCATTGCAGTTCTGAATTCAAAAACGCTTTATAAAAACAAGATACGCATAATCTTTTTATTGCTACACGCCTAAACATGAGATCAACAGGTTTCTATTAACAGAATACACGAATTTAACTTTAAATGTGATAAAAGCAGAATTTACGTCATAAATAAAGATTTATCCGATTTGCTACCAATTAAAATGTTTGAGATTTTAGAAAATTTAATTTTTTTCTTTAATTTATCTGCTTTAATGACGCATTTCTGTTTCACTGAACTTTGAAATGTTGTTGAAAAATGTTTGTTCATGAATTCGAAATAATAAAAAAAAGTTAATGTCATCTTTTTTAGACAATAATCTCAAAACTAACAATCTATAAGGACATCTCCATTAAAATGTACCAAGACGGCAAGCAATTTTTCATTAAAATACTTCGTAAAAATTTACTAGTTTTAATAGAATTTCTAGTTTTTTATTTATTTTCGGTTTTATTTTAATGAAATGATTAATCTTATTCCTAATGTTCGTTAAGTGGGTGAATACAATTAGCCGACAATTAATAATACCATATATGTATGCATGTATTTAATTTAACTTTCCTCAATAATTCTCATATAGTTCGTAGGAGTTTGAAACATTACTTCAAGACAATACCTCACACTAAAAGACAGTTATGAAAGTAATCCAGCTATTGAGTGATTACAATACACACCACTATATACATACATACATATATCATTATGTAACACAATGCATAGTACAATAAAAAATCTTTAAAATATAATTTCAATAATATTCTAATACGCACTTGTTTTTCCTCGTTATATTTGCACCTAAAAAAAAAAATTAAAATGTTATAAATAAAAAAGGAATTAAAAATGCAAGTATGAGTGTGGGGGAGTCAAACAGAAAACAACGCAGTCTTACTAGGTGGTGGGGGAGGGATATCAAATGCATGAATTAACGTTACCATTATTGCTTGTCCAACTTTAAAGACGAGAAAGAGACGAAAATAATATATAACATACGAGTACATACATACATATGTAAATAAAATATGTAAATACTTATGTGGGCTACAAATTAACATACACGAAACTCAATAACTATATCGGTCATAACAACTGTCGGTCTCCGCGAAATATAATAATGAAATTTTCTTTGAGAGCTTTTGCCTTATTTGCAATGCATTCGATAAAATAGCAAAATCAAAGCATATTAAAAAGACCTTTCATATTCTCCTTATCGGAAAAAGAAAGGGGTCAAGTTTCCTCCAAATGAGGCAAATAATTAGTTAATTCAATAATTTTAAGGCAACGATGTAAATATTAAATATTAATATTAACACTATTTTATATGACGTTTGTAAAAATATTGGCATGCAGCAACTACATATTAAGAACAGTGTGAATATGGTGGAATAAGATTTTAAACGGCGGCAACTCTGATTCATACCCACAATTTACTCAAACTCAGTAACAAAGAAATAAGAAAATAAATCAACGAACGCGTGAAATTACGGCAAATTGCACTTTGGCCTGAACGCGCTTAAACAAAAGAAAATAAAACAGCAACTAACTCATCACCAACATGCAGTCAAACTGCACAAACTCATACTAACACATATATATATATATACATACACAAATATGCATGCATGCATTTACGACTGTGTGGATACTGCTGAACTTCGCTAAACACAATACCACTTGGGTGTACGGGCTCAGTTGCAATAGCGTAGTTAGAGACGTCGGCATTGTAGACAACGACATTTATAAGGCAACCAAGAGCAACGTAAAGGAGAAACACACCCCAAACTAAAGTCAGCGCCAGAGTACTACAACGACCCACCAGCTAAACAAATAAACTGTTTCATTCTTTAAGAACGAAGCAAAAACCACTACAAATGAGCAGCAAAAAAACTATAAACAAAATTTAAAAAGGTAAATTCCTCATCAGTAACAGCGCCATCCATTTGTCACCCGACCGACCTCCTTACAGAACTTTTTTTTGTTTTTTAAAATACATACATACATACATAGCGAAAGTTTTAATGTTTGTAGGAGAGCCAATGACTACTACGAATGTATTCGGACTTTACGAATTTCTAAAATTTCGATATGCAACAGAAATAGACTCGTCTTGTCACACCCATACGATCCATTAAACCCAATGACGACAGCCCGATGCACACCTACAAGGGTGCATGTGCCATATAGTACATAAGATCGTTAAGGGATAAAATCAAGCTCAAATTTTTTTAAAATACTTGCGTATTCCACAAAAGCCATACATACATACATACATACATATTTTGTATTTCTGGCGGCGAAATAGTTTTTTGAATATAATTAAGTGCAGGTATTAACTTGGCTTGTTTACTGCTGCAAAATAAGAACAAAAATTAAAAACAATTTTTCCTTGTTGCATTAGTGTCGCCGAGGAAAATAGAAAGAAAGTGTGCTGCACATTTATTCCGGTATCTTTTAGTTTATTTTCAATTTGATCCGCCGAATGTTCGTGGACCACTAAAAAATATTTAAAAATACTCAATTTTAATGATGATTTGGCGACAGGGCAAATTTTATAATTCAGGTTCATTTCTATATCCGTGCATATCCGTGTACGAGTATTTTGAGTCCATAAAGAAAGAGAAATATAAGCCGCATATATACATACATACATGCATACAAACGTACATACGCATATGCAAATCAGAAAAAGAAAATGTCCAAATAGAATTGCAGCCATACGCCAAAACTACAGCAAATCTTATTTAAAGTGCAACACAATGAAAGAGAGGGAGAGATGAAGCCGTTTACTAGTGACTAATAACTTTAAGTATAAGTGCGCAATCGATGGTGGGGAACGGGAAGGTTCTGTGGTGGCAAGTAAAATTGTAAACAAAATGGAAAATAAGTATGTACGTGCTAATACAAGAAGCAGACGCAAAGCACATACCGCAAGAATACTTCGCTAATTAAGTAACCGAGTGACTATGATCAGCAAGACGACAAACATGAGTTCCATGTATTTTAATCTTATAAGAATATCTATATTTATCATTTAAATTTCTTTTTAACTTTGATCCAGTGCAGAACAAGAGCAGTAACGTTACTAGCAAATTCCAATACAAAAGCAATAATGGTTACTTTTCATCACTAACCTTTCACTAATCCTTCCATGCTGATATTAACAAACACTTGAAATACTTTTGCTCTGAGAATTGATTTTGTTTTCAAAAACAAAGTTTGCAATGTATGTATATGTATATGATGTATATATGTATGTACATATATAATCTTACAACTTATGAGTACTAAGGACTGCTTGTATTCGGTGTACATACATATATATATATTAACTCCAGTAGACCGTGTAGACCAGCGATTTAAAATTGAATTTAAAATTTACATACATATGTACATATGTATATTAATCAGTGTACATGTTTACATACCTGTATTAAGAATAATTTGTCAAATGATAAGTACGTATCAAAATTCACTCATGCTTCTGTACACAGCTGTTCATGTGTATGTATTCCCAATTCGAAAAGTATTTTTTGGTTGGGTTCACTTTTTCCGGCCCCGGTTCCTCGATTGGAATGCATGTATAGATGTGTGTATGTATGTTTGCAACGAATTGTAAATAACATGCATATATACACGTTCATATATATACTTATATATATGTACATATGTAGATGTCTCTTTATTTTCCACAAAAATAACATATAGCCTAATAATTTTTCACTTAGAGCATATCTGTCAGCTCCATCAGACTCCAAAAATACATACTTTTTCTAATCATCACTACTGAATGAAGTCTCCCAAAAAACTTTCTTTTATTTAATTCAAAACATCATCATCATCATCGTCATCATCTTCCTCATCATCCTCATCTTCACCATCAGCCATACTCCTTCTCTTTATTGTTTGAAATACGCCAGTGCAGGTTGTTTTTATATTTTTCTGCAATTCCTTTACACATTTCATTTGTTTGTTTCCAAAATACACAACACAGCAACAATAATAAAGAGAACATAAAAAATTAAAAATTGTTTGTGTGCGTTAGGTGTGTGTGCGTGTTTATATATTCATGGGGGTGTGTGTGTGCACCAGCCACATACAAAACAACTCATGCAAACAGTGTGTCAGTGATTTCAGTGTAGCTGACTTGGCTGTTCGCTTGTATATTAGTTGGAATGGTTGTTTGGCTGGTTTGATGTTTAAACTGCCTGCATGACTAAGTGGCTGACTGGCTGGCTGGCTATTTAATAGTCGTTTGTTTGCTGTTTATAATTGTGCTTTCTGTTGTTGTTTGTCCGTATGATTATTGCTAATTTTAAGAAACATGAAAGAAGTATGCATGGATGTATGTGCGCTTTTATGCATGTGTGTGTATGTTGTACCTCAATAGTGGATGATAATGACGAGTCATAATTATTTCTTATTACATATGCTTCTGGTAAAGGTAGTGAAGGGGAAATTTTTATTACTCATATAATTATCGGATTGGATTTTTATTTTTGCTCTGGAATGTTTCAATTATAAATAAAGGTAAATACTTACACACACACATACGTATTTGAATAGAAAATAACATGGAGCTGATGAAGATGAAGATGATGGTGCTTTATTAGCATAATTAGGCCCCTTTTTAACTCCTTAAAGAAATTCTAAACAGCTAAAAAGAGAGTTTTTTCCGCACTCTTTCTAACTGTTATGTTTTATGTACATATATATGTATGTACGTGGGGGTTTTGCCTTCAATATGTCTTTTTATTATTTTTGCTGTTTATTTGGTTTGTTTTTATTCAAGGAAATGTAAACAAAAGCCCAAACAAAACAAATACGTGGAATATAAACATCACAACTTCACTCTGTTAAGAGTGTTGTGTTTGTGTGTTGAGCTTTTGTTATTTTGTATTTAAATAAATTTCACAATTAAACTTAATTATGACGTACATATTTTGTTTTGTTTTGTATTCTTTCTTCCTTAAATTCTTGTATGTGCTTTTATGGAGGTTGACGGCTCTGCTGGGATCTTAAATGCAGTTGGCAGAGTAATCCAGCTACATTTACTTTATTGTGTTAACTTTCAAATGTTGTTTGGTTGGGTGAAAATGTTGTACAACAAACACATTAATGTTGTAAGACAAATAACTGTAGATAAAAAATGATGCACTGTGAAGCATTTTGAAAATAAATTATTAGGGCATTAGGTTGAAAAGTAAGGCGGGGTTCTAAAGGTATTTTAACTATTCAATCTATAAAAATTACATATTTCAAAATTGATAAGGAAATTGTTCATTCTTTTATTTTCATCATTAATTTGTAATGACTAATTTGCTGCGAAATTCACTGCATTTTTTGCAGTTCTCAAATTTACCAACTAACTTTTGCTTGCTGAATAACTTTCTCGTTTACTGAATCACTGTCTAAAAGTTTATAAAAGTTATCCGATTAGTATCAACATTATTATTTAATCGTTTCAATTAAAAATATTATTCACGCAAAACGTTAACATTTCAGAGCCGTTTCACTTTTATAGTTTTTCAGCTTATCTATTCACATGCATATACTAAATTAATTTTTTTAACTAATAACTTATCTTCTTCGGCTCCACTGTCAGTTGTTTTGAAACTTTTATCTGGTGGTATTTTATTCGATTTTTGCATTGCATGAAGTTGTTTACAATATTTCGTGCATCTCAAAAATACAACTAATCCCACCACAATCTGCTACCATGAAATAAAAGCGCCCAAAATTTGCAAATTTACAAATCTTCCTTAAAGATATACATATTTTTTGATGTATTTTAATGTTACTATTTCGGTAATTATAGTTCGATCAGTTATCTGATATTTGAAGATGGATAGGTGTAAATCGCGCGAAGCACGTGGACGACAATACGCTACACAAATACAAATATATGTATGTGCGTATATGGCTAGAAATGCTGTTTCCTGCAATATCGCTTAATACATACATACTTAAAACGAAAATTGCTAACTCTTTTTCGCCAAAATTACATACACACAAAAGTACATCCATATAAACCCACACACACGCATACATCTATATGTACATATACATATACATATGTACATATGTAGATAAATTACTATTTTCATTTACAGATTAATGAGTAATACACCAAGAGGATCACTCCTCATGACTAAATACTTTAATATGAATCTACGAAGTTAGTGAGTTCCTGTGGGCAAAACATCCCGCCATACATGTATGTATGGATGTGCTCATACAGTGCACATGTGTAAGTAAAGCGGACATTATTTTTGGATTTCCTTTCGTGTTTTTTTTACATCATAAAATTTAAAACGATTCGTTTTTCAGGTGTATAATGAAGATAAAAATCTATTTTATTTATATGAGCACAATTTATATTGACTTTTCCTTCTTACAGGTTTACACCAACAGCTTCTGCATTATCAGCATCACCACTTTTCAGTTCATCACAATAATCCAACAATTTACGTATTTTTTCGCAACATCATAACAACAAGCATATGATGAGCACGAAAACAGAATAAAAAATCATCAACGAGTGCCGACATTAGACATCAGCGCCAACGTCTGATTCTACACACCGAATGAGGACATCAACGCATACGTGTACGGATACAAACTTGTCGACAAGTCTGTGAATTGTGTGAATGTGGCTGCTGAGACGCGTTCGTATATCAGCATTAGCAGCAACAGCAAAAATGAATACAAACAAAAATGAAAACGAAAAGAATTGTTTTTGAGAAATTCACATTTCAATTGAGACCATTTTTAGTTACAAATCGATTTCATCAGGTTTGGTAGTGTTTTACGGTGTTTGTCGCTGTCGGCTCGCGGAATTCTTTGTCGTTTTTTACGTTTTATATGTGTTCGAATTATAAAAGCGAAAAAATTCAATCTTGCATGCAAAAATAATAAAAATAAATCAAATAACAAATAGAAAATTGTTAAAAACAAGCCAGCACGAGATTGTCTCGTGTCGGAAAAATGAGAAAAAATTATTTAAAATAAAAGAAGAAAAATTAAAAATGTATTAAATATTTTACAACGTCATTAATATTGTACATAAACAACACTTTCCACCAAACGTGTCGCTAATTTCACAAAGTAAATTCTTTCAATTTATGAAAAAATTATTTTGGCGCTTAAATTTTTAGCACTTGCTTTTTGTTGTTACTGTTGTTGTTATTAGTTTTTTTAGTGTTCTGTGCTGCAAATGTGCGATTTTTCTTGAAGTGTCGCTTGAATTTCATTTCCTTCTTCCGCCGTAAACTCAACCAAACACACACATAGCCAAACACAGGCACACCTTATCATGCACAAACTATTCGTAATAACCAATTTCATTGTTTTTACTTGTTGGCCTTTGGATTTCTTTTTTAAGTGTTAATGATATTGTGTTTTCTAAATGCAAAATAAATTTCAAAAAATGCTATTCCTATTGTGGAGGTGAGCTTTTCTTTGTATTTCGTTTTGCTAATTAAAGAAAAATTAAATTAATAATAACGAAAACAACAAAAGCCATTGAAAATCATTCAAAACAATGTTTGGAAAAAATCCTGAATATTTAAACCAACAAATTGTTTCCATAATAATAATAAAATAATAATTATAATAAATTTCAAAGTAAACGGTTTATGAAAAAATGTGCTCAAAGTGTTCAAATCTTGCAGTAATAACTTGATAGGTTGTATCAAAATAGAAAATCTTGCTGGAGCAATTAGAAAGAAAAAAAAAAAAGAAATCTGAATTAAAATGTAAATTTTTATATTTGAAAAGCAAGTGGCAGCATCAAAATATTATTTAAAAATAATGCAATAAAAATAATTTTTATGTGCTCTAATAATAGTAATTGATGTGTTTTAAAAATTATGCACAGAGTGAATAATTTAAGTGTTACGTGCATCATGCAGCATAGTAGCAGCTACTAAAGGTTTCCTCTAGAATAAAAATCTTTCGTTTTTAAAACTTTTATTGTCTGAAACAAACCTTACTTTAAAGAACTGTTGTAGCCGCCATATTTTCGGTTTCCACATTGCTTATTAATAAACGATATTGGGATTAGAACGTAACTGAAGACCACAAATCGAGTCTTCGATACGGCTACCATATCCTTGTAGCAAAATATGAGTAGGACCCACAAAAACCAGGATGTAATGTGTGTTGAACGATCAAGAGAGTTCTTTTTAACTTTTTTCTATGAAAAGCATGTCTTGCAAATTGGCAAATTTGCATTCAGTAAACGTAAAAATAACTGCGGTTGGCGATGCCAAACTGGTTAAACTAAGCCAAATGCAACAATTGGTTGCTAAACCCTTTTAGGGAGTGTTAGTATGGCGCAGACATTCACAATGATAAATTAATATGTTGTCCTTCCTGGGTAAAGGGTAATTTTTGTTTTGTTAGTTGTACTGTAAAGAGATACTGGAACTTGCTCAGCTCTGCTTCGTTTCCTTAAACAGAGAAGATATTTTTTCAGAAAAGCCTCTTGAAAATGTGCAACTAAAACGTGTAAAAGCAATTTTTATAAAATTCCTAAATCAAACTTTAGTTTATGACACTGAAATGGGCAGCGTTATTGAAATTCTATTTAAAGTGCAAGAGAAGCAGTTTAAAATGGGGAAAATTTGCATGAAAGTGTGTTATGATTTTGTATGAGTAATGGAAAATATCCTCCTTCGTCTCACATATTGTAAATAGTTCTTAGTCCTTTCAAATGCAGCACTTAAAAATACATTGAAATTGATTGATTGATTGCTGTATTGATTTTTGGGAGTTTTAGTGCGTTTTGAAATAAAACTATAAGAATTCCACAAGTAAATAAAAATATTTTTATTTAAATTTAATTCGAAAAAAAAAACTATACGTTTCCAATGATGTATAGTATTTTGTACTTTATTGCATTGACACAACTTTTGTAACAGTAACAAATTTAAGCACTCAAAACTGACTGCTACGCGCTTACCATCATACCGTGGGTGTATTTTCTATATAAGCAATGGTTGCAAAAACCATTCTTCACCAGCAGCTCAAACCTTTGAGGTCACGAAGGCATCAATTTTGGCCATTAAACCTCATTTATAGAGTGAATATGTTTGAATTGTGTTTGCCATTCTCCTAATTTCGGTAGGACGCACTGGATGACTAGGGAATGTAGAGCGAGAGTTGGTCTTAGAAAAAAAAAATGTTTGCTTATTCTTGTCACTAGACAAGCGACATCGGCTTCACATTATTGAATAAAAATAAAATAAATAATAAGAACTCAACTTCCATCATTCAAATAATGTTGGCTGAAATGATTTTGCATGCTGGAAAAAAACCGAAATATTTCAAAAAGAAAAAAAAAATTTACATTGACGTCAATACTGGAATTTGCAAAGAAAGGAAAAAATAGAAAACAGAAAAGAAACAATCCAAATTAAAAAATCCAAAGAAATAAAATATTTTAATTATACATTTATTTATGTATGTATGTATGTGTGCTTACAAAATTTTATTTTTTTTACTCGTAAACTCGTAAACAAGTTAAAATATTTTAATATTGTCGTAAAAACAAGCAAACATACAAAGTTTTGAATTTCTCACCATCTGACCATCTTTAATCAATTAAAAGACGTGACACATTTGAAAAAAATAAAACAGATTAAAATATTTTTAATTATTTGATTGTAGGAGAAGCGTGCAACACATTCTCTCTTACTGGCATTTTATTCGAAAGTGCTTTCCTTCACTTACAGATACGGAATGCATATGATGATGGCCCGTCGCTCAGTAAAACTGACTAATGAGAAAATCTTTTGAAATCATTCCCTCCCTTCAGGTCGTTAATATCTTGAAGACTTATTTTCATTTGTAACTTTATGTAGAAATCCTTATCTTTAAATGTAGTTCTCTGTTAGAAAGATTTAATCATTTTTTCACGAACACGAACTGTTCAAAAGTAGTGGGGCGGGCACTACAGGGTTTTCAAAAGTTACATATGTGGCAGGTTATTGAGCTTTGGGGCGTATTATTAATTCAAATAGACATTTACTTTGAGTCTATTAGCAAAAAATTCTAACTCTTTTAATGTACTATAAGGTCTGTGGTCCTAATTGATGTTTGCATGCGAAAGGGGTGGAGGAAGTCACTGTAATTTAAAGCTGATCCAATATGTCCTTCTTCGACATACGCCCTGAGTTCGTAGCTTCGCATCACGAAGAAGCTACCACCATACGACAATGGTGCATTAAGTGGCCGACTATCGTTTCCCTTAAAACAATCTTTTCTATTTGTTAAAGCAGTTTGGTCGTTTGGAATTTTCTTCGATAAATATTATTAGCATTGTTATAAATGTAGTGAACTAATTGTACCGTAGTCCGCACTAACTGTGCCATTGTTACTGAATAGACCATTAGTACTCATTGAAATTGCTCGTATTCCTGCAATTTACGCTACCAAATATTGATGATGTTTTCTTTAAAAAAATCTTTAAAAATCCTTTAGTAAATTGAATTGATTCTAAGGAAAAAAAACACTTTTATTTGATTAGCTCGAAGCCGGGCTTAGCAAAAAAAAAAAAAAATTTGTATTACCCAACAAATCCCTTTTTAAAATATGTAAAAAAATATTCAAATTGCGGAGCGCAGTACGGCCCGCTTGCTAGTTTGTGATTAAACGGAAATATTTTTAAATTTAAATTGTTTTAAGAAAACACGTACGAGCAACTTTGCTTGGCAACGAAACTTTTGAATTGTCTTAATTGAAACGATTAAAAATTGCCACGTGTCATACCAAGAAATCGAAGAGAAATACATACCAAATTAGTTAAAAATTTTGAATATATTTTTTGATTTAGCAAATACGTAGACGTCGTTAAAGTTTATTGAATTGTTTTCTGTCGCAAAACAGAGAATAATTTTACGAGTGCATACACACACACAGACACATGCATGTATACGTTAAGCGACTGGGCCTATTTCGTTTTTAAAAATAGCTATTAAATGATTAGATACTTTGTATTATCTTTAAGCCTTTAAAACCAATAAATAGCAAATCAAAGCAAATATTTTATTTGTTTCGGAATTTGTAAGAGTTGTAAAGGAATGAAATCGAGACAATACAATTGCCATTTCAGAGATGGTCTTGATATAATTATTCCATAATATTATTACCATAATCGAGTTGAAATCCATAATGGAAAGAAAATCGGTAAAAATTTACAATACAACTAATAATGGAGTTCTTTTCTGCTTGTGGGCTTGAGAGAAAATATGCTCTCCGTTTCTTTTAATGAATTCACTCTTTTAATGGATACGAGCTAAATTAAATAAAACAAACATTAGCGCAAGAAAAGACACTGAGATCGTTTATAAGAGAGTGAGTGATAACGTTCAGGCATTTTAAGCAAAAACATTTCAAATAATACAACGTAGTAACCACAATGTAAGAAAATTTCCTATCAGTCAGTTTAATTTCTCTAACGTAAAAAAATTATTCGTCAACCTGTTTAGCAGTGTGATGTGCGCGTCACATAAATACGGCAACTTTCGGCACAAAACGTTACTCATGCAAATAATTTTTTATTCAAATTTCTTTATCGAATCCCACGTGCGTGTGTGCGTGTGTGCGTGTGCGTATATATATTTATTAGTATGTACACACTTTTACTCACATTGAATTGGATTCAAAGCAAAGGTGTTTACACTATTAATTATAAATTGTATAAAATATTAGAAAAAGCTCGTGTTTATTGGGTGGGCATAAAAAAATTTAACAAAAATATAACGACACACGTATAAGAAATTTGGAATTTCAAAATTCCGCGAGTTACTGCCGCATTCTATTCTTCATACGATTCTGCTTTTTTGTTTTACTTCAAAAATAAGGCGAGCGAAAGCTACAGTTTCAAAGCCAACCACTCATCTGTCGGCATATTGTAAATAATCACTGTTTTTATGCCGAACTCAAAACGAAGGAAGTGTCTTTAATACTTTGAAGCGCACTTTCTTAGCCAAACTGTTGAATGAAATTGTTACCAGCAGTGTTTGTTATATTTCCACAAGTCTACATTTATTTATTTATTTTATTTTTTTGTAATACATTATTTACTAAATGTTTAAAGGTCGACCAAATAAAAGCCATAAACCTTTAACAAGAAAAAAATGTCGCGATTTTTGTTCGTTTTAGACGAATTTAAAAAATACAGACGTCAATGACTGAAGTTGGGATATTTTTTTACATTTTTTTTGCTGGTTTCCAAGTTTTATATATGTTTTTATGGTACAAGATTATTTTTTTCCTACCATTCAACGTTCGTATTGTAATAGATAACGAAGTGAATATACAGAAGTAGTCGGCCGGGGACTGACAATTTTTTATTTTTTTTTTGCAGGCGTAAAAACACAGACTTGTCAAATAAAATATTTCAAAGGTGTCTTATTATGTTTTATCTTCTAACTTTTGTGTTTATCTCCGTCATTGTCAGTATTTCAAGGTTGTGCAAATACGGCACCATTAAATAACACCAGTGACAAAAATTATTCAAGTACAACTATGAAGTTCTTTTCTGTCGCACAGTGTAAAGAAACCGAGTTGGTTTTCTGTATAATAATTCAAACAGGAGCCTGCCTGCATATCCATACATACATATGAAATTTATTAGAAAAGGTGTGCAAGGGAATGAAAATTAAGCCATGATGTGACTGCCACATGTTGTTTGAAAGTAAATTTGATCGTCTCCTTAGGAAGAGAGAGAAACCTTTCAAGAAGTCGAATAACACTTTAATATAGTAACTTCGAAAAGGAAATTGAGCTCGCTATGCAAGCATTTATCTAAGCAATAATCATTACTTTTCGCTGCTTGTACGAACTGTGATCGCCTATACACAACACTTGGCGGCATATTGAAATAGTTCGCAAACAAAATGTTTACTAATAAAAAATCCATCCCTCAACATTTCCTGAAAACAAAAATTCTTTTCTCAATGAAATTTGTTTTTAGCAGGTTTATACAGGAAACACAATCGCTATTAATCCGATTTATTCGTAAATTTTATTGTGATCGTGGAAAAATCTGTGCTTTTCAAACATTTTCATGCGTTTATTAAATTTTATCTTTGCTCGGTGGCCGGATAAATCGGAACAGGAATTATAATTATCTTGATATGTTTCGCTAACCATTTGTTAGCATAGCCAATAATTATAATAATTTAAAATTTTCATTAATAAGTAATGCAAAACTGTTATAAATTTTTGAAAATGTCGGCTGCAATTGAATCGCTTCAATAACAAAACTTTCTTCAGGTCCATCAGAATGTTTTCCAACTCTAAAATATTTAATAATTTTTCCTCAATTCAAGTATTGACAACATCTGCTTCTGCCGAGCATAAAACTAATATTTCAATACTGATCTTTTAGCCAAATAGAACAAATATGTGCGTGTGTGGGTCTGTGTGTGTGTCTGTGTGTGTTTGTGTAGACAATTGGTTTGCTTTAATCGCGATGTGTATTGTTATTTATTTTTAGTTAAAATCAAAAACCAAAAAATTACAACTATTGAGTACTAGAAGAACTAAAATCGGAAAAATTAATTTGTCTCGAATAAAAGGTCTTGAACAAAAAAATATTAAAATTATTAACCAACAAGTCAAAAAACACACATTTTGAAAAAAATAAAAACAAACAAAGAAAAACCGAAAAATCAACATGTTGCACGAACTGTTGCAAATTTATTACCGCATTTTCAAAAGCATTCCCTAATAAAAAAAAAAAACAAAAAACAAAAACAGAAAGGCCACATCAACGAGAACCAAAAAGGAGAAAACTTTTAAAGTTTCTTACCAAAAACCAAATGAACAAATATTCGGCTTCATACACACACGATCAACGAAATCGACTAACACTTAAATATGTGAAAGGATTGAAGAATAGAGAAAGAGGAAGGAAAATATTAACAGCAGTCGGAGTAGCAGGAAACACTAACATATCGCCACATATCTCTCAGAAAAGCCACCACTTGTTGAAAGCCGGAAGTAGTACGGCAAGTTATTGGCCCACCCCTAAGTGCCCCCAGAGCCACTTCCAATTGAGATTTGTCACAGTCTCTTGGGCCAGCCTGCAATAACAATAAAATAAGGAAACTGTCGCCTGCAACTCAAATGAATTTCAGTACAGCCTCCTTAATTAATAGTTCAATGCATGCAAAAAACATGGAATGGACCAATGACGATGCTCTAGAACTTATTGAACAATATCGCTCACATACCGAACTGTGGAATCGAGCCGATCCAAAGTACAAAGATAAATTGTGTCGCTTTCGCGCATGGTCAGAGATTGCTGAACGTTTTGGTTGCAGCAAGGCCGAGGTTGAACGCAAAATGAATGTCTTACTGACCCAATACAGGCGAGAAAAACATAAAATGTTTGTCAAATTGTATCAGGGCGTACAGCCGAATCCCTCCAAATGGTACGCTTTCAAACGTTTCGACTTTATGGAGTCTGTCGCTGGTAGTACAAGTGCAATTGTGGCTGGTATTGCTGGTGGCGGAGTTGTTGGTGGAGGGGGAGGTGGGGTAACCGGTGTGACTGGAGGTGGTCGTGGATTAAATGTTAGTCTAAATAGCGGCATCAGTAGCACCAGTAGTGGTGGCAATTCAACAAATGGCCATCGTCATCATCATCATCACCATCATGCGGCGGCAGCCGCCACTGCAGCAGCATTAAATGGTTTATCTGTTGCTGGTTATGATACAACAACAGCTGCGGCAGCAGCAACAACCTCATCACATCATCGCAGAATAAAAAGTAAAGAGATGAAATATTTTGGCTCGGTAAGTGGGCATTGAAACTGTTTACATTTCATATCTGCAAGCATACATTTGACGTGTATGCGTGTACTTTTTATGTATGGATGTATGTGTGTATGTATGTATGTATTTAAAACATCTTTATGTATTTTTCTGCCCTTCTGTAACCACAATGAGAAAATTTCCCGGCAAAGATTTCTGAGAGGGTTACCGAAGGGCCGAATATGTGTATGGGCTTGAATTCTGCCACTCTTAATCTGAAACCAAAGGACATTCCACTCCGGGCAACAAAACTGTCCAGAATGTTATTCCTTTCGCAACAAGATATTTCCTACGATCGTAATCCAAAAATGGGTTGGTGCTACACTTTTTCTTCAAAGCTCCAGGCAGGACGAGCCAAGTTCTATTGCAGCAGGCGGCATTCATAAGTCGCATCCTTTAGGTGCTTTTCACAGTACTTCAAGTCTTGATGGAGGGAAAGCGTGTCACCCACAAATTAAGTAAAAATACATTACTGATTTGTTTATGAAGAAAAATGTAATTATTTAAAGGTTTTTAATTTTTAATTGCTGCCTGGATATCAACTTTGTTTTCCTGTGCACAGGAATGAAAGCGCGGCCAAACAGAAACTTTAAATTGTTTATTAGGAAAAATTAACTTGCAAGAAGAATAACAACTGCCAAAACAAAGAAACCACATTTGCCATCACAGCAGCGTTCCCTTATGGAAACCTTAGAAAGCTTAAAGTTTAGAAAAAGAGGGAAGTTAAGATAAACTGGGCAGCAACAGAAAAAAGGGGGAGGGGGCCCAAAAGCGTACTCCTCGCCACACATGCAGTTTTTGGATGTTTTTGTTTGTTGTTTTTATGCTCGCATTGTTATTGCCGTTTTTAGTTTTATTTCTATTCCATTGAAGGATTGACGTGGATGTACGAGGGAGGTTATGAACATGCGCTTTTATCAAATTTGCGAATATCCAGTAATGAAAACTACGTTGTTAGGCAGCATATAAAATTATCATCGCTATACTGCCAAGTTTATGTATGAAAGCCGAATATTTTACAAAATTTTAAACGACTGTGCGAGGCACTGCGTAATAATTAACTGACGTTTCAGCTTTTCGAATTTGATTAAAAGGATAAATTCAGAAAAATTAATGAGAAACTAACCAAGTATTTCTTTCCGAACCATCCAGATGGTACATTTTTTATGAAGTTGAGCAATTATGTGAATTTGAGGACTACAATTTTATTTATTTGCATCAATTCGGCGCAATAAAATTAGTTCGTGTGCGGTAATCTTGTGATCCTTTGTAAAACTAAAATATCCCTGGTGCGTAACAAGTGTCAGGATTGCAAAGTTTCATAAGGTACGTAGTCTACTACCCTCGTATACTGCGTGCTCGTATGCTTGCAATATGCACCAGTGTAAATTTGTTCTGCATATTGTGGGCTTTAAGTGACTTTGTGTGGGTGTGTAGTGTTGAAGGGCATATTTTCTTGTTTTGATAAACACAACGAAGGTTCTTCATGTTCATATATGTATGCATGTGTGTGTGTGTGCCTGCTTTTATTTAGTTAGCCAATGGGTGTGTATCCAGCAGTGTGTGCGCGAGAGTGTGTGTGTATAAGGACGAGAGTGCGAGGCTCTCGTGTTTTTGTCGCAATCGTGATCGAAAATGTAAACAAATTCTTTATCACTTGCACACACACGCGCGCACATGTATGTGCACTTACATAAATATGTATGCGAATTTTAGGGTCACTGCTTTTTGTTGACATGGTTTGATTGTTATTTGTTGTTCTCGTATTCATTTCCATTGATAGAATTTATGGGATTAATCCTAAATTGTGACTCCACAAAACCGTTTAGAAGAATTACGAAATCATTTACAAGGCCATGTCAATTATTATATGAGTACCCAAGGAAAATATGAAAATGCCGGTTCTTGTCGCAAGTTGAAATTCAAGCGTGAAATTCACTCTAAACTACGTTAAATATTAAAGTCTTTGGAAGGAATTTCCATTACAAATGCAAGAAGTGTTTTTCTCACTACAGAGTCAAGTATTCTCTAGGAGTGTTTCTGTTGATGAAGAGGTCAGGATGTGCGAATGTCAGGAATCTAACTTTTGTGAAAGTAACAGATGTAAAAAGTTTTTTATGTATTGCCCTTTTAAAATATTGCTTCTTATTTGGGTTGGAGGAACTAAAATTTTGTTTTAGTGTCCTGCGACCGTTACAGTCGCTTGGAAACATAAAATACTCGACATTCAAATATACTTTTTTTTATTATTAAATTGAAATTAAGAAAAGTCAATTGTTAATAATGTTTTCGCAAACTGTTTGTTAGCCGACCTTTATTAATTGCTTATAAAATGTTGCAAGAAGAGATGACCCAACAAACGTAAATACAAGAGCATACATGCATCGGCATGTATGTGCATGTCTAGTAGTTCAGAACCCGAGCACAATTTGTAGACTTCACTTTTGTTAGGTGTATCAATTCAGTGTTGATTACGACGACAATAATGACAGCGATAATGATAATCACCAACCACATTTCTTTAATAATGATGTTGCATAAGTCTGCAAAATAAAATGTTGTTGACATACAACATCATCAATAAGCAGGAGCACAGAAACTTTAGAACGAGGCCATGTGTGAACAATGCAAAAGACAACATTCAACAACAACAATACCAACGAAAACAAGTAAAGGAAATGAAACGAAGACAAATAGTAACCCAGTGGGCTTGTTTGTATGAGCGCAGTCAGTGTGTATCGCACTACACTAAAACCCAACTCATAACAAAACTAAATTAATAAAAAATATTTAATAAAATGGAAATCATAATGATGTTGTCGACGACGACGATGATAGTGGCGTCGATATAAGTGATGATGATGATAATGATGTTTCTCATATTGTCTTAGCATGTAATTTCATTAGCATTTTTGATTTTCCCTTTAATACATGTAACATCAAAATAAGTGGCAGAGATGGATGAACTTACCTTTCGCAAGAAAATTTCGAAATTCCCAGCTCTTTCAATTTAGCATTTTTCGCAATTTGCTTCGAAATGTCTTTGCTTTTGCTCAGGAAAAAAAATTAGTGAATAATTTTACATCTAAGAATGGACTACAAACTGGGAAAATTGCAACCCCACTGACCTCTCCATGGACAAAATACGATATTGCATGTCACTCAGTAATGCACTCGATTTACTTTGTTTCTCCCTTATTTACAATTTTGTCTTAATGTTGCTTTTTTAATTATACTGTGTTTTTTTAAATTAGAATTTGAAACGAGAATGTATAAAAAGCGCACAAAGCAAATAAGTGAAAAATAGATTTCATTCAATTCTTGTGCTGTCCGTGATAAGCCCGCGCAAAATTATGCAGTATGCGCCTGTCCTTCATGCACACATTATACACACGTTCACATACTGTACACACACAAACACACGAACGTCATCATCGTCATATCGTTAATATTATGATTGTTGTTTGCGTTAACGTTGCCAACGTCATACTCAACGCCAACAACCACAAAACATACTCAAATTGCACATGCAATGCAAAGTAATTTTCTTTGTGGTTCTCTCAATCGTGCTCACACTCATCACACGCTCCTCTACTCACATGACTGGTAACAACAATTTAAAAATTGCCTCCACATGATTACTATGTAGCTGTATTGCCATATAAAATAAAAATATTTAGGCGGGGTGAATACAACTTCGATAAGCAACACTTGCCAATCAGTTTGCTGTGATTCATTTCGCAGCAATTTCTTGACCCGATGTCAGAGCATGCAAAAAAGGTTCATGTGGGGTCATTGAAAGTGGGCCTAACTCCCTCTCTTAGAGTGTTTTTACGATTAGGAATGACGGCTAATGTACAGATTTATGTCAGTGTTTTCCACTTTCTATCGGAATCGTTAAATTTGGAGCATTGTAGGCACTTCGCATGAAAATTTTCTTGTCAATTTATATTTTTTGCCAGCTTTTCCGATTTCCCCCCTTAGACACAAACAAACAAGTGCAACTATTATTCTCCTTTTGTAAACCCCCATAAAAACCCCCACCATCGAACTTCACTATTTTTGTTTTTCTTTTGCCTCAATGCACGCCATGCATGCAATGCACCGTGCAAATGCGACTGCCATATACATATGTGTTTGTGTTTTCATTGTATGCGTCTGTCTCAAAATACTACAAATACTACAGCATGCATGTATATGTGCATGCAACATGTGTTTACGTTTATGGAACTTTTCATAAGAACATTTTTTAGATAATGTGAGAGCGATTAACCGCCGTCTTCTTGTGACGTTTGACCAACCGCCAACTTTAGCACATTATCTGATTTTATTTTCGGAAATATTCCCATTTAGGTACATATTTCGGATCAGTCTTCGCATGAATGCATGGATATTATTAGACTGTCCCGAATTGCGCAGTGTTTAGAAGCTGCATCTGCTTAAAAAGCGTGCTGTTTGAAAATGAAAATGTTTGACAAGTCTACGGTTTTTGCAAAGCAAAACTTCCGAATGCAACAAAAATAATCACGAAACAACCTTTCCACAATGTGTTCAAATTTTGGGCCACGGACGTAAATATGTGTATTTCCTCATGTTGCTTCTAGTGAGTGGAGCTCTACTTCAAAGTAACAACAGGGATAATACCAATTGTAGAGCCATTGGTCGTTGCTAATACTGCACACTGGTGCACTACAACACTCTACAAGAACTGATTCTACAAAGAAACTACATTGAATACAGTACAAACACGAACAACGAAAATAATAGCAGCAACGACATGCTACGAACTAAAAACAAGAGCATGTAAACACACGTAAGCGCGTGTAGGCATGTGAGAATGTATTTTTGCATTTATTATTGTACAAATGTAAATCGTGCCGATCGTCATTATCACAACATAAACATACGATGCTGCACATCGTTGTTATTGTTTGCTTTGCACATACATATTTTTAAAAAGCACCAACAACAACACAATTTGCAAATCACACACGTTGCATGCTGCGCTCGTTCGTTCTCACTGATGTTGTTATTGCATGGAAATGTGTGCGATATTGTTTTTGTATGCTTTGCATTTTGTTATTTGTATCTGCTCCCTGTACACACACACAGCTACACACACGCCCAAACATATCCATATGTACATTAAGTTTCACATACAAAAAAAAAAAAAAAGATGCATTCAATAGCAATGGCCGTCTTGTTTTGATAATGTGCAACGAAATAAAAGTGCATTTAAATTTTTTGCGCGCAAATGTCAGTCTGAGTTGCCAATTTATTTCATTTTTAACTTCAGGGAAGTGAACTGAGAAATTTTACAAACTTTATTAATGAGAATGATGAATTAAAGCAAAAAAAATTTTTGTAGGAACAAATTCGTTTCTATTCTCATCATTTATTATGTGATCTTACTCACGAATACGTCCATACATACACATGCATGCATAAAGTTGATAAACTAATTAAATAAGGAGGAGAATTTTCTTTACGTCCGACTCTTTTTTGAAAACAATTTCCGATTATTACATTCTGCACAGTAGACAATACGAAAGATTGTAGATCAACAATCCACAAATCCCATGCAAGAAAACCTTTTCCAATGAAAACAATAGCAGGAATATATTAAAAAGTTTTAATAATCGTACATACAAACATAATTATTAGTTTGAAACATATAAAAGCATTTTCTAAATTTAATTGAATTGTTTTGTCTAGTGTTTTATATATTATTTGAGCACAATTGCAAGCACATCACAGGCCTTAAATTATATGTACATACTATGTGAGCAGGAATACATTTCACAAATGTCCTTAGATTCAAATTTAAATAAATATTACTTACGACTAGATGCAACAAGAATTACTTGTCTTCCATATCCCAAAAAGTTTTCTTACTTTTAGGAAATGTTGCCGGACACAGAGCAACTTGCACATGTAAGTTTCATTTTAGATGAAAACTTTAGCTTTGGGAAATGATTTCCATCTGATTAGCGGATATTTTCGATATACTTTCATTTATATAAAAGTGGGCATTCAATTCAATAAAAATTATAATTTCCTTTTAGTTTTCCCATAAATATTTAATAAAAATATTCATAAGAAATTACAAATTATTTCAGGATAATTCGATTAAAAAATATTTTGAAAACAAAAAACTAAAGAAAAATTTAAACAAAATTTTAAAAAGTTTAAATTTTATGAAAAGTTTTACTCAAACATTTTACCAACGTATTGCAAAATATTTACCTGAATTTATTTTATATTATTACTAACAGTGAGAACGTCTTTACTAATAATCTTTGCCGCCCAGGACTACGACCACGGTGAGATCAAAGTAAATAAATTTCCCCAAATTTTGATTCGATTTATATTTGAGTATCAGATTTTACGTTTAAAATAACAATATAAATAAAATAATTAAAATAAACATGTTTACAATCTAACATACAGTCTGCATCATATCGCAAAACTTTGTTCTATTAGAAACAAGTGCAATCTTCTATATTGAATTTTGCACCCAATTTTTATGGCAATGCAGGACGAAGGAACATCCTGCAGTAGAAACAGAGAATGAAATCTCAGTGTTCAGTGGTAGAAAGACCTCTTGACATGCGTACACCTCATTAAATATTAAATATTGTATTTAGTTCAAATACAATTTACGATTTATAGCAAAAGATTAACTTAAAAAGTCAAGACGGATTGATTTTGTTTATCACCATAAATTTAAACAATCAAAAACATAGGTAGGTACGTATGAATATGTCTTTGCATGCATGCATATCCTATATTCAATTTGATAACGCTCCCGGTGGCTCCTGTCATGTCATCTATTCATGGAAGCAGTCGAAGAAACGATGTGTGTTAAAGATAGTAAATTTTATGGATGTTCTTCGCCAGCATTAATAAGAACTCTACTTTTCTTTCTCACTCTTTAAATGTCCTTTTTATAAAATTTCTATATGCGGACACGTACACATACATACATTAATCCATACACATATATATTGGTTTTTATTGAAAAACAACTTTATGCATCTTCGCTAATAAACATTAGAGGGTTAACATTTGTTTGTGGCAGAAAGCTTTTGGTAAGTTTTTTTTATTGAAGCAAATTTGTTGAGCACTTGATGCAATCCCCGTTTAAAATAACGACAAGTGTTGGCGTAAAAATAATTTGTATATCTCGTCTTTTGATTATTATTTTATTGTTTTATTTTTATATAGAAGCCAAACTTCCCGCCTTTTCGATTAAAAATTGAATAATTTCTGATGCGTATAGTAAATGAAAAAGTAATGCAAAAATAAATTAAGAGCATTTTTATTTTTCGAAATAGGACATGCCACAAAAGTTTTTTTATATGTTATCAGTATATTTTGTTAAGAAACAATCGCAATAGCAATAAGATTAATCCTAACAACCGCTACGGATAAAAATTGTTCATGAAAAGCACTCAGTTTCTTGATTACTTAACATAGACAAATCTCAAAAATAATAAATAACAAAAAAAAAATATACAAGATTTTCAAAACATACGGTGCCTAAACACCATTAACACAAAACCCTTTTAATTCAAGACTCAAACTTTACTTACTAAATGAATAATTTTAAGAAGAAATCAAATTATTAAAATATTTACTACATTATTTACATATACATATATATGTATATATATACATATACATACACGGACCCACACAAATGCATAGAGAAGCACATAGCCATATAAGAACCGCCATTCTTTGGTTTTCGTTGCTATAAACCATGGACGCCCCTAATGTGCACTTAAATGTAGATGTGTGGATATATTTTTGTAGTTGTGATGTTTTCCGTGACTGTCGTCGTGGAAATTTGTTTTTGTTTATGTTATTTATTCATTGGCTGCGTTGATAATCAGTTTGTTTACATTTTTAGTTGTTTTTGTTGGTTATTATTTATTCTTCCCTTGTTTTGTTCTCCACCATTTTCATTTGCACTTAGTGTGTAAGTTTTATTAATAGTGCCGTGTATGTGTTTGGTTTTGTTTACTCCAAAACCTGTTCCCCATACCAATGCCAGCCGCCTCCATACCCCGGCCCCTTCTTCCTGTTTTTGTATGTTTAATTTGCAATGTATGAATGGCGAGAATTGTGAGCATTTCTTCTCTTGCTTTTATTTCTATGTTACCCAGCACTTAAGCAACCTTAGCGATGTCAGCCTTCACTGCATTGATATTTGCGTTAACAAAATAACAACAAACATTAACTACACATGCACACATACATATGTTTGGATGTATATGCACACATCTGCTTACATAGGCGAATATACACATGTGCAATTGGGTGTGTATGCATGTGTACTCAGATCTTCTTAAGTGCACTTGCGGAATTATCTGTATGCAAACATACTTGCGTATGTATACGTACACATGCGTAGGGATGGATGTGTGGATGTGTGCATGAACGTTCGGCGTAAACTGTTTGACAGTACAATGTTTGAAGAAAAAAAGTATAATTTGGTTCACCGACTTCCTTATTATCAATATCATTAGCTTTATGATTAAGGAGTGTTTTCAGTTGCAGGAACGCTCTCGGATTCATTTAAAGTAAAGAAAAATTAGCTTTAATGTATGCAGTAGTAACACATTCTTAAATCAATTGATTCTGAAGCTCCTCTCGCTTATCCTTTCTTGCTCTTAACCCTTTCATACCACACTTTTAATGTTATTACACAAACAAACATGTACACAAATATGGCAGTACGTTGTATTGCACCTCAAGGTGTATGTGCACGCACATATGTATGTATCAAACATTGTTACAACCTTAAAAGGCATTCGATGAGCTTATCGTCTTGTAAGAGAAGCGATCACAAGAACACTTATAGCACACACTGCTAGGTATGTTGTAGCGCGATCTATACAGTCAGTATAAATCAACTAATGTTTAGTGGTACAATGTTTTTATCATATTTACATATATCCTTACAACATAGTACCATGCGCAATACGCATTTGGAGTACAAAATAGGTCGGGGGGAAATATTTAAATATTACTTTGTACAGTTTTTCTTATCGGATTTTTGCTTACTGATTTCGTTCTCAGTGCAAACAATTCTTTAAACATTAAGGGTTTTCTAATGAAAAATAGAAAAAATTAGGGGTTTTTTTTAAAGCTTTTTCCTTCTTGTTTTCTTTTTTCTGGTTCTGCTTTGTTACGTGAAGATACCATTAAAATCGAAAAATTCCTATATGGTGTAATGCATGAATTTTTTTTGCGGTCATCACGATCAAACAGCTCTCTCAATTTTACTTTTAATATATGCATGTATGTATGTCGCGTTCGGTATATACTTATTTACATATGCATCCCTGCAACATATACACACATACATATGTACATGCAACGTAGGTATGTAACTGGGAGGCAACTTTTTTATCGCAGATTAACAAGATCTGTGATTCAAAAGAAAGTCCTGCACAAAGATTGTCTTAGATAGTTTGCACTTACACATCTTTAGATGCACTATTCCACCGCCCACATAACCGTATTTAAATTTCCAGAGCTGCACTCTTTCACTGCTTGCAACAAAGTGCAAGTAGTTAAATGACAATTACAATAAAAACAAAACTACAACTACTTCTCACTCCCCTAAAAAAAATATGAAAAATATGAGAAACAAACAAACAACAGGAATAATAGAGAGTGTGTATTTAGCTTTTGTTTTTATTAAAGCTGAATTTTTTCTTCTCCTCACACAACACCAACACAAACACAAATGTGTTTGTGGGTTTCTTTTTTTGCTAAGTTTTTATTTATTTTTAACGTTACTTTATTTGTTTTGTTTGTTTGGTATTTATTTATTTATTATTTTTCTCTTTTATTTATATTTACTCATGGTTATTATTGTTTTGCTATAAACTTCTCTCGAGTTTTGCGGTATGCAGTATTGGCGAAAGTTTCGCAACTGGGTGGAGACACTAAACAGGTGCATACACATATGCGCTTATCGCTACCTCAACATAGAAAAGCCTAAGTAGTTGTATTTGTATTTTTTTTTAGTTCGGCTGCATTTTAAAAGTTGATCGAATTGGAATTAAAAGTGCAAATAAGAAAAATACTTTATGTTCATACGACAATCCAATTTTGTAGGCAGTATCAATTAAGAATTTATAAGCGATAAGTAACGAGAACATGCGATTTCTTTCGGTCTGAATTGCGGAACTCCATTCATAGGTTTTTTTCAATTTCGAATTTATAGAATGTAATAAAATGGATATCGTAAGGATAAGTGCGATCACTTGACACACTTGAGCAAAATACTCAAAACGAGGTACGCAGTGCTCACGCCAGTGTTACATGAGTACATGAGCACATACATACTTTCAGAATGGAATATTGCGTGTTTGTAGCAACTACTTGATAATTATAATTAAAAGATAGTAAATGTTTTTAGCGTTACTGCAGTACGTTGCTTCATGGATGTTGTTATTGTTTTGTACTTTTATGCTGCAGCAGCAGCAGCCGCTGCTGGTCACAAATTGTTACTGTTATTTCTTCAGGTTGTCAACATTTGTGATATGGGAATGCATAAGTTGTGTGTGTGTGTTTGTGGGGGGGAGTGTGAGTGCATTTCCAAACATATTTGGACATCCATCTTTGTGTATGGATGCATACTTGCATGTGTATTTGTTTTTTATAAGGCTTTGCATTATTGTTATTCTTCGTATTGTTGGTGTTGGTTGGCTTGGCTGTTGTTGTCGTGGTCGTTTTTATTTTTATATTTTCTTTTTTGTTGGTGACATTTTTCTCTTTGTTGCTTTGTTTATTTGAGCATTGTTTTTCAATGAGCTGCAGAATGGAAACACATATTCACACAAAAAATATTTTTGAATGCAAAAATTAAATACGATAAAAACAAAATGTTCCTTGGCCATAAAGTTTTTGTTATTATTGTTTTTAAGTACAGTTTCAGTTGGAAAAAATTTTCGCCGTTTTTAAATATTGTCTTTATCATCAATTAGTTTAGTCATTTTTAGTCTTTTAGTTATTCTAGGCAGTCCAATTTTACCCATGTATGCATATGTACATACATTTGTATGTATGTATGTGTGTGTATGTAAGTATGTGTGTGTTTTTCTATGAAATTTTTTGGATTAAAAAGACGTTTCAATTTCGAAAATACTCATTTCGAACTCGGGCAGAAAGTAGTGGTCAACTTCATATCAGAATGCATTTAGGAAAGTACCGAGTGTCTTATGAGTGTTAATAATACATGTGGGGAATAACAAGAATTGTCTCAGTTAGTTTAAAAGACTATTGGCTGATTTATGAACATTGAATGGAAAATTATATACGGAAAAGCTGCAAACTACAATGTAAAATATAATACGTACGTACACAATCATAACCATATGGACGCGTGCAAGCAGTCTTTGAAAGAAACTGAGTAGAAGCGACCGAAGAAATAGATCCATACGTATGAGTTAAACACACGTACATATGTATGTACATGCGTAAGCCGCGTACCGGAAAGCTGGCGGTTGGCTTTTATTTCCAAATATACATCCATACATACATACACACATACATACATAAACATATGATACATTTATATGTGCATACATACATATGTAGGTAAATTCATAGATACCTACTAGATTAGTTTTTTACTGGCTTAGCTTTTTTTTGGCAAGCACACGTGTAAGCGATAAACTGCAAATCAAATGTGTGTCTACTAGTATTAATCACCTGCGTTTCATTTATAAAATTTCATTGAAATTTTTTTCTATTTTATGCAAAGTGGTATTTTAATTATATTTTTAATATTTTATTTCGCATTTTAAGTTGTTTATAATATTGAACACAAGCATGGCCGGAGAGGTGTAGAACCTGCCGCCAATCACTACACACAAATAATATCACCATATTTTTTTTACTCTTTGCTTTCATTGTAAACATACGCAAATAAAGCTTGTGGTTCGCTAAAAATACCTCCTGCACGAAATGGGAATGCTCGCTCCAGTGTTGCCGTTGCAGTGGTTGTGCGCTGTGGCTTATTATACACATACATATATTGAGTGATTTTGGGTAAACTCTTGTTGGCGAAAGAATACATTTATACCCACATATGCATATATCATCGTTATTTATATATCGTTAGCAGAAATTCATAACTGCGTAGTTACTAAGAAAAAATTTAAACTGAAGGCATTCACTTATTCATTTTTATATTGCAGCTACCTACTATAAATGCTCCTTTTTTTATTATTCTTTTCACAAACACAAATACTAAAATAGTTACAGAATAACTGCAGTTTTACATTTTCTTTGACATTTTTCTAAGGTAATGAGTCATTAACTACAACTAAAGAAGGGAAACACTGTTATGGATGTCCTACTGTGACTACATAAAAAAATTATCGCATTGTTCTCATTTTGTAAGTTGTATGGCTTTTTATAGATAATTATATAAATATTTATGCTACCTTAGTGATTTTGAGCCGTCCAAATCCTTCCTTCCTCATCGAATTCCTCCTTAAGTTGAATTCTAAACGTGAAAATACCATAAAATGGCAAAAACTTAACTAAAAGTAAAAAAAGATGCGTAATTCGGTGATTCCCTTCTTCTCGATGTCAGCCTTGAATGGAATTCCCCATTTTTTTAAGCTGAACTGGCGTTTATATTACTTTTACTAGTCAATTTTTTGTCTCAAAATACGAGTATATTTCTTATATATTTGCCAGTGATTGAAAAACACAAAAAATTGCGATTTTTATAAGGTAGCTACCTTAGTGATTTTCAGCCGTCCAAATCCTTCCTTCCTCCTCGAATTCCTCCTTAAGTTGAATTCTAAACGTGAAAATACCATAAAATGGCAAAAACTTAACTAAAAGTAAAAAAAGATGCGTAATTCGGTGATTCCCTTCTTCTCGATGTCAGCCTTGAATGGAATTCCCCATTTTTTTAAGTTGAACTGGCGTTTATATTACTTTTACTAGTCAATTTTTTGTCTCAAAATACGAGTATATTTCTTATATATTTGCCAGTGATTGAAAAACACAAAAAATTGCGATTTTTATAAGGTAGCTACCTTAGTGATTTTGAGCCGTCCAAATCCTTCCTTCCTCATCGAATTCCTCCTTAAGTTGAATTCTAAACGTGAAAATACCATAAAATGGCAAAAACTTAATTAAAAGTAAAAAAAGATGCGTAATTCGGTGATTCCCTTCTTCTCGATGTCAGCCTTGAATGGAATTCCCCATTTTTTTAAGCTGAACTGGCGTTTATATTACTTTTACTAGTCAATTTTTTGTCTCAAAATACGAGTATATTTCTTATATATTTGCCAGTGATTGAAAAACACAAAAAATTGCGATTTTTATAAGGTAGCTACCTTAGTGATTTTGAGCCGTCCAAATCCTTCCTTCCTCCTCGAATTCCTCCTTAAGTTGAATTCTAAACGTGAAAATACCATAAAATGGCAAAAACTTAACTAAAAGTAAAAAAAGATGCGTAATTCGGTGATTCCCTTCTTCTCGATGTCAGCCTTGAATGGAATTCCCCATTTTTTTAAGCTGAACTGGCGTTTATATTACTTTTACTAGTCAATTTTTTGTCTCAAAATACGAGTATATTTCTTATATATTTGCCAGTGATTGAAAAACACAAAAAATTGCGATTTTTATAAGGTAGCTACCTTAGTGATTTTGAGCCGTCCAAATCCTTCCTTCCTCCTCGAATTCCTCCGTAAGTTGAATTCTAAACGTGAAAATACCATAAAATGGCAAAAACTTAACTAAAAGTAAAAAAAGATGCGTAATTCGGTGATTCCCTTCTTCTCGATGTCAGCCTTGAATGGAATTCCCCATTTTTTTAAGTTGAACTGGCGTTTATATTACTTTTACTAGTCAATTTTTTGTCTCAAAATACGAGTATATTTCTTATATATTTGCCAGTGATTGAAAAACATAAAAAATTGCGATTTTTATAAGGTAGCTACCTTAGTGATTTTGAGCCGTCCAAATCCTTCCTTCCTCCTCGAATTCCTCCTTAAGTTGAATTCTAAACGTGAAAATACCATAAAATGGCAAAAACTTAACTAAAAGTAAAAAAAGATGCGTAATTCGGTGATTCCCTTCTTCTCGATGTCAGCCTTGAATGGAATTCCCCATTTTTTTAAGCTGAACTGGCGTTTATATTACTTTTACTAGTCAATTTTTTGTCTCAAAATACGAGTATATTTCTTATATATTTGCCAGTGATTGAAAAACATAAAAAATTGCGATTTTTATAAGGTAGCTACCTTAGTGATTTTGAGCCGTCCAAATCCTTCCTTCCTCATCGAATTCCTCCTTAAGTTGAATTCTAAACGTGAAAATACCATAAAATGGCAAAAACTTAACTAAAAGTAAAAAAAGATGCGTAATTCGGTGATTCCCTTCTTCTCGATGTCAGCCTTGAATGGAATTCCCCATTTTTTTAAGCTGAACTGGCGTTTATATTACTTTTACTAGTCAATTTTTTGTCTCAAAATACGAGTATATTTCTTATATATTTGCCAGTGATTGAAAAACACAAAAAATTGCGATTTTTATAAGGTAGCTACCTTAGTGATTTTGAGCCGTCCAAATCCTTCCTTCCTCCTCGAATTCCTCCGTAAGTTGAATTCTAAACGTGAAAATACCATAAAATGGCAAAAACTTAACTAAAAGTAAAAAAAGATGCGTAATTCGGTGATTCCCTTCTTCTCGATGTCAGCCTTGAATGGAATTCCCCATTTTTTTAAGCTGAACTGGCGTTTATATTACTTTTACTAGTCAATTTTTTGTCTCAAAATACGAGTATATTTCTTATATATTTGCCAGTGATTGAAAAACACAAAAAATTGCGATTTTTATAAGGTAGCTACCTTAGTGATTTTGAGCCGTCCAAATCCTTCCTTCCTCCTCGAATTCCTCCTTAAGTTGAATTCTAAACGTGAAAATACCATAAAATGGCAAAAACTTAATTAAAAGTAAAAAAAGATGCGTAATTCGGTGATTCCCTTCTTCTCGATGTCAGCCTTGAATGGAATTCCCCATTTTTTTAAGCTGAACTGGCGTTTATATTACTTTTACTAGTCAATTTTTTGTCTCAAAATACGAGTATATTTCTTATATATTTGCCAGTGATTGAAAAACACAAAAAATTGCGATTTTTATAAGGTAGCTACCTTAGTGATTTTCAGCCGTCCAAATCCTTCCTTCCTCCTCGAATTCCTCCTTAAGTTGAATTCTAAACGTGAAAATACCATAAAATGGCAAAAACTTAACTAAAAGTAAAAAAAGATGCGTAATTCGGTGATTCCCTTCTTCTCGATGTCAGCCTTGAATGGAATTCCCCATTTTTTTAAGTTGAACTGGCGTTTATATTACTTTTACTAGTCAATTTTTTGTCTCAAAATACGAGTATATTTCTTATATATTTGCCAGTGATTGAAAAACACAAAAAATTGCGATTTTTATAAGGTAGCTACCTTAGTGATTTTGAGCCGTCCAAATCCTTCCTTCCTCCTCGAATTCCTCCTTAAGTTGAATTCTAAACGTGAAAATACCATAAAATGGCAAAAACTTAACTAAAAGTAAAAAAAGATGCGTAATTCGGTGATTCCCTTCTTCTCGATGTCAGCCTTGAATGGAATTCCCCATTTTTTTAAGCTGAACTGGCGTTTATATTACTTTTACTAGTCAATTTTTTGTCTCAAAATACGAGTATATTTCTTATATATTTGCCAGTGATTGAAAAACACAAAAAATTGCGATTTTTATAAGGTAGCTACCTTAGTGATTTTGAGCCGTCCAAATTCTTCCTTCCTCCTCGAATTCCTCCTTAAGTTGAATTCTAAACGTGAAAATACCATAAAATGGCAAAAACTTAACTAAAAGTAAAAAAAGATGCGTAATTCGGTGATTCCCTTCTTCTCGATGTCAGCCTTGAATGGAATTCCCCATTTTTTTAAGCTGAACTGGCGTTTATATTACTTTTACTAGTCAATTTTTTGTCTCAAAATACGAGTATATTTCTTATATATTTGCCAGTGATTGAAAAACACAAAAAATTGCGATTTTTATAAGGTAGCTACCTTAGTGATTTTGAGCCGTCCAAATCCTTCCTTCCTCCTCGAATTCCTCCTTAAGTTGAATTCTAAACGTGAAAATACCATAAAATGGCAAAAACTTAACTAAAAGTAAAAAAAGATGCGTAATTCGGTGATTCCCTTCTTCTCGATGTCAGCCTTGAATGGAATTCCCCATTTTTTTAAGCTGAACTGGCGTTTATATTACTTTTACTAGTCAATTTTTTGTCTCAAAATACGAGTATATTTCTTATATATTTGCCAGTGATTGAAAAACACAAAAAATTGCGATTTTTATAAGGTAGCTACCTTAGTGATTTTGAGCCGTCCAAATCCTTCCTTCCTCCTCGAATTCCTCCTTAAGTTGAATTCTAAACGTGAAAATACCATAAAATGGCAAAAACTTAACTAAAAGTAAAAAAAGATGCGTAATTCGGTGATTCCCTTCTTCTCGATGTCAGCCTTGAATGGAATTCCCCATTTTTTTAAGCTGAACTGGCGTTTATATTACTTTTACTAGTCAATTTTTTGTCTCAAAATACGAGTATATTTCTTATATATTTGCCAGTGATTGAAAAACACAAAAAATTGCGATTTTTATAAGGTAGCTACCTTAGTGATTTTGAGCCGTCCAAATCCTTCCTTCCTCCTCGAATTCCTCCTTAAGTTGAATTCTAAACGTGAAAATACCATAAAATGGCAAAAACTTAACTAAAAGTAAAAAAAGATGCGTAATTCGGTGATTCCCTTCTTCTCGATGTCAGCCTTGAATGGAATTCCCCATTTTTTTAAGTTGAACTGGCGTTTATATTACTTTTACTAGTCAATTTTTTGTCTCAAAATACGAGTATATTTCTTATATATTTGCCAGTGATTGAAAAACACAAAAAATTGCGATTTTTATAAGGTAGCTACCTTAGTGATTTTCAGCCGTCCAAATCCTTCCTTCCTCATCGAATTCCTCCTTAAGTTGAATTCTAAACGTATATAATATGCAATACAAGCAATTTATTATAAAGGTTTTATTATAAAGGTTTGTGAATTGAGTAAATATTATTATAAGACGATTTGAAGATGACTAATAATACATATACATATAAATTTATGTTGATATTTTCGGGTGCTTCTCCTTGGTGAAATATTGATTCGATTGATTCGAATAATTGACCTACGAGTATGTGCAATACCACTAATGTATATAAAATGTGTAAATGTTTGAAAGCTAAACACTGCCCGTCATACTTTGCTCTGATTTGACATAAAACATTAATAATTATTGTGAAAACTGTAGAGCAATTTTACATTTTATAATTTGCCACTGGTAACACTGGACAAGACGACGACTTCATAACGAACGATTTCCTTGTTTAACTTTTAATGTGTAAATTCGATTCGATTTTTAAGTAGCTGCTGCCTATCCATCAGTCGCACTGAATTTAAATTGTTCGTGTTTTCTTTTCCTTTCTTTAATTCGTTGCTCTCTCACTCGCCGTGTGTAGCTCCATTACTACAGCTTTTTTGTTGTTTATACACTTTTCGCTTTCTAGTTGTTGTTTATTTTTATTATTTCTGTAACAAAAACAAAACGAATCGAATTCTGCTCATTTAATTGTAAATTGTGCCACTTGACGGTCGTTAGTTTTTGCTTCTTCGTTCGCGGCAGTTTTACACTTTTCCGTTAATTCATCGTAACAGCACTATGCGTGGTTTAACGTGCCGTTTTCTTTACTGTTGATTCATGTTGCTCTGATCGGTTTTTAGTAAATAAAAACATCGAACCATTCTTTTAATTGTGTATGGTTTTCTGTAGTATTTTATGCCAGAATAAAGAAATTAGAACTAAAGTATGTGTTTGTGCGTGTGTGTGTGTGTGTGCGAATATGAATAAGAACCGATATACTCAATAATAATTATACTAAGTATGGATGTGTGTATTTGTATGTAAGTACGTAAATCTATATATGAAGATGTGCTGATTTCATACACGTGCATGCATACATATGCAAAAAAGCCGACTGTTTTTTTTCAATGCAAACGAAGGTTGTTAGAAAAGTTCTTGGATAGCAGCCATTGACAGAGAACCTTCCCCTCGCAAAAACAAATAGTGTAACAGGGTATGCTTAGATCGGAGTAAATATGTAATATGTGTGACTGTTTGTATATACATAAGCAAGTAATTATTTAGTTCAGCGCATGCTTGTTCGTAAATTTTTTGCGATTACTGGAAAATAATTTGCGCTGTGAGCATCACGAAGAACACTTATTATTTATTTGCCATTTAAATAAGATTTGGTGTTGGCTAATCATAATTTGTCGATAAAACTTTTCTAACAACCTTCGACAACTGAAGCGTAAATGTTTGATATACAAAAAAAAAAAAAAAATACATTACATATATTAATCTGCTTTCATATGAATTTTTAAGTAAATCGCGATCGTTTGTCGATCAAGTTTATCAAGTTTTAAATGCTTAAATTAGCAGCGTTTATTCCGTGCAAAACAAAAAATGCGACGACCGCGAACTGAAGTTTGAAATGAAAATTAAAATTCAACTACTTTATATCATTCAAAATAAAACGCAATATCAAATAAAGTAATAAATCCAATGCCGAGGCATTGTGTTATATAACAATCGCATCATCAATAATTATTTTCGGGAAAGATATAAAAAATAAAATTAAAAATCACAATCTGCAAGTAGCTTTTATAAACTGCTGGACAAGGGAACATGAATTTATCGAAGGAAAAAGTAAATATTTTGTTTATTTACAAATATTTTATTGCCTGCACGCAGTGAATTTATTTGTGCGTGTGTGTGTCACGAATGGATTTGTGTTTATAGAGAAATGCAAAAACACATTTTGACTGCTTTAAATGAATTGATTATGTACGCCAAGCAATCTTTCTTTTCCGAATACGCTCAAAGTTTGAATGTCTGTACATATCGTTGGCTGAAATGATAAATTCCGATATATGTTTTGTGTTACACTTTTAAATTTTTATTAATTTTCATTAAATTAGTTGAAACTATTTTATTTAAAATGATTTGCATGTTGGTTTCCAAAAGAAGCTTTTTGCCCTGCATTGATATGCCGTTATGTGCGGATGAAAGCTTTTTATTTAAACATCTCCGTCGATTATTTAATCAATCGTTATATGATCTTTAATATGACTCGAAAAATAAAAACAAAATCGTTAAAGAAAAACGTATTCCCCATAAATGACGCTCCCGCTCTGAAATTTTGTGAAGGCCAAAATCGGCTATGTTCCTCATTAACGTTGTTTTCTTTTTTCAAAATTTTCGTACTAGTAATTCTAATTTATTTTTTTTATTAATTTAAATATATGCAAATATATACATATATGTATATGTATGTACGCATGTACATATGTTTGTAGTATGACGTACGATAATTTTAAATAGCTTTTTAGAAAATATTTGAAAAACTATAAAACTATTGGGCAAATCGAAATAAAATATAAATAAGAAACGATTCTTTAATTATGATTAATTCATGTTGGATAATTTCAATTGCAACATTTTGAATTTATATTTTATTTTTATTAAAATTTCGGTTTTTGGGTGGAAATTTGGTAGTAGTTGTTTGCTTCTCATGTATCAAAAATATTTTTGGATTTTTCGTTTCAAATAGATTTTATTTAATTTGTATGCACTTGTGTTAATTTAAATTTAATAATTTTAAGTCAATTTTTGTTCTTTGCAGATGGGACTTAACTTACCGATGTTGTTGGGAAATTCTCAGCCACTTGAGGCGTGGAATCCCGTTAGCCAATTTTCCCCCTCACACATCAGCGAACGCAATCATCAGTTACGAGTCCCATTGCCAATAACATTCCCAACTGCACCGCCCACTGATTTGAATACAAGTGGCGGCAGTGGGACCGGAGGACATAGTTTGTTTGGTGATAGCGATTTTAGAGGGAGCCCTCAAAAACCCATGG